>OY757911.1:6770025-6810025 GCA_963585895.1 Sepioteuthis lessoniana
TCTCACAATGTTTATTAGTTTTTCATGCGTGAAAACAACTCAGCAAATATCATTGTTCTGTTTTTAAAAAACAGAACCACTAGTTTGTTTTGTTGAGTTGTGTTCAAACAAGAACAGTCAACAAATGCTGTAAATTGGCATATAGATATTTTTGATATATATATATATATATATATATATATAGAGAGAGAGAGACACTAGCTCGATGGTCTCTTTTCATGCAAAACTTTTTGCTGGTTGTAGTATATATATAAATATGCGTATGTGTGTATGTACCATAGCTGTACTAAAGAGACTTTAGACGTCCATTATGACTTCGCCATGGCAACACATTGACAAATACAAAACTCTGTGAAACACAGACCAAGCTTTATTTACTCTAAGGTAGCAAGTAGCAGCCGGGAGAAAGAAAGGGCTTAGAGAAACATGAAATGACCGTCAACTAGACAAAATTAAGCAACTTATCCAAGCGAAAAAAAGATGAGCAGACACAGACTTTGAATGTTTTCCTGGTTCTAACATTCATTTCCGTTTCGTTTGACATCCCATGTGGGGCGCCCCAGAATTTGAGGCTCGTAAGCTTCTGTCCCTTACAGCTTCTGTCCCTTTCATCAATAAAGATGAAAACAATAGTCCGAAAACCCTTGTTTTATCTTAATTCATACTTGAAATATTTGAAGGTGCGCGAGAATAGTATCCATTAAAACTACGGGTATATTGGCGGAGCATACCTTATCTTGGATGAGAGTGCCTATGCATCTGCCTATAAGCTGGTGCAGAGTCACTCTAGAAGCCTCCCCCGAGAAAACTTCATTGGCTGAAAAATTTATCTCATGATATCATAATTGGTATTCATATTTACCCAACCCCTCCTCTCGGGCAGGATATGACACAAGGTCAATTTTTAAGCAGAGTTTAACAGGCTTGAATTCAGAGTTTTCCTTCTCCTAGACTAGTTGCCTCACCAAGGCTGAAGAACCAAGTTTGCCCTACTATTTACCCATAGCTGGAGGGAGAATAATTGGATTCATACCTTTCCCAAGGGTATTAGTGCTATGTGAAAATGCAATCAGTCTCGGCCAGCATTTGAACTCGTATCGCCGTGTTATCATAATTGGTATTGATGTGTTTTTTGCCAATGGGATCCAAGTAGTGCAACTTTGAAATTAGGTGCTTATTGTAAGAGGAAACATGTTAAAAAATAAACCATTAGAGTATCTTGGTCAGCCAAAGAATTTTTTAACCGTCTCTTGTCATTCGATCTTATTAAACGATGTAGGAAGTACTTAATTTTACTTATTAAGCTTGAATTACGAAAGACGAACGAACAAGCAAAGGAAATAAATAAATAAAATGCATGCAGAAAAAAATCATACAGTTTAATATACACTAAAGTTGGGTTGCCCAGTCGGCTAGGGCTGTAGAATACACAGACTGCACCTCTACAGAGGGGTAAGAGCCCACGCAACGAACGCCCTGAAACTAAACAATCTGATGCTTAAGTTCCGGTAATACTAAAGCTGTGGGAAATACCGAGTAATCCATCATTGCCATCGCTCCTTGGTCTACTCTGGCCTGGAGTGGTAGCACCTGATAAGGATCGTATCTATGGGCTAAAAAGATCTAAACTGTAGTTTCTTGAGTTTATTATTTTTTGTATTTAAACTGCGTGTTTATGTTAAACTGAACTGTTTAAAATATAATTGCTTTGACATTTAAACCGCGTACTTATGCTAAACTGATTGCTCGAAATAGATATGTTTTGACATCTTAACTGTGTGTATTTATGCTAATCTGAATTACCTGAAATAAAACTGTTTTGACATGAACTCTGCGTATTACCCAGTCGGCTGGGGCTATAGAATACACCTACTGCATCCCTGAAAAGGGGTAAGACCCCCCCCAATGTGTGTCCTGGATATAACACTAAACAATATGATAGTGAGGTTCCAGTGATGCTGGGGCTTTGGGGAATGCGGAGAACCCCTTCATTACGATTGTTCCCAGGTCCACTCTTGCCTGGAATGTTCGCACCTGGCAGATCCCTATCGATGGGTTAAATAGCACTGAAATGCATTCTTATACTAAACTGAATTGTTTGAAATAGAACTGATTATTCACATAAAAATGGATTTGGCGTTAATAAACTTCCAAAGGTTGATATGCCATAAAATCCAACCAACCAAGACAAGAGCAAAGGTACTACATTTTGTTCCTTGGTAGAAATTCTGATAAATACAGGAATAATTCGGCATTTTATTACTTAAACGGCGCTAATTAGGTATAGCGAATGGATTCTCCAATTAGCATACGATCGAAAAAAAAAGTAACGCTATTCACAATATATATATATATATATATATATATATATATATATATATATATATATATGAAGTCCTCATATATATATATATATATATATATTTATATATATATATATATGAAGTCTTCATTATATGTCCGACAAGAGAGGAGACGATCATTATTTCCATCTGTTTCTTTAAAAGCTTTTCTTTCTATTTCCCCTCTATTTCACTCTCACATAATCATACAAAGATGCATCCGTATGCATATAGATACATACACATATAGATACATACACATATAGATATATACACATACATACTCATAGTATTTTCTCAAGGTTCCAGACGACAATGCCAGCAAGAGGTCTTGTGTCACTGAGTACATGCAGATGATCGCACCATAAAAGTCGACTATTTCATAAAACTTTTCGGGATAAGAAAGAAAGAAAGAAAGAAAGATGGTGTGGTTTGACAAATTGAGTAAGAAGAAAAGAAGAGAAAAGAGAGAAAGAAAATACAGAAGTGGGTAACACAAAGTAAAAAATGAAGAATGAAGCCGGAGTAGATCAATTAAAATAAAGGATATACAGGGAGGGAGTGAGAGAAAACTACTAAAGGAAAGAGAAAAAAATGAATCACAGAAGAGTTATAGAAGTAGGTGGGGGGGGAGAAAGAATTGAAGAACAACTAATGGAAGAAACAAGTGAGTTCTACTGAATCAAAGACAACTGACATATCCATATATATATATATATATATATATATATATATATATATATATATATAATGATAGATTCAGAACATTCGGTAAATTGAGAAAGAAAGAAACTAAGACAGATAAAGTGATTGGTGACAAGAGTCGATTGGTAATAAACAGACTGATACACACACGTACACACACACACACACACACACACACACACACACACATATATATATATATATATATATATATATATTAATGGACAAACTGAGAGACTGAGATGGATAGAGGGATAAAAACGCAGGAAAAAAGATTTGAGGAAGGATTGAGAAATTAATAAAAAAAGGAAAGATGATGGATGAGAAACAGACTCCCCCCTCCATATATATATATATATATATATATATCTATACAGAGTACCCTTTTGTTAGCATCACTCACTGGTTCACACTGCCCCGGTATAACAGTACTTAATAGGTTCCTATGTATGGGTCAAATCATCATCATCATCATCATGTCGTGCCGCCAGCACGGATATCTCTGAACCTCTCTCGCCACTTCTCCCTATCATTCATCGCCTCCAGCAGGTCTTCTGGGTTACATCCTGTGTCCTCACATAGCTGCTGTATGTAAGTTCAGGCTGGTCGTCCTGCTTTTGGTTGGCCATATGTGGGGGCCCATAGGAGTACATCACTTACGAGTTCGTCTCTGCTTCTCCAGCAGTGTCCGGCGTGTCTGGCTCGTCTAACCTGTATAGTTTTCGTGATGGGAGGCAAGTGGCCGTATAGTTGGTGTCTCGTGGGGTGTTGTCGCCAGGACCTGTATAAACACTTAGTATACTTGAAACTATTTAAATGTGCACAAACAAATGAGTTCTATTTCATTTAGAAATATTACCTACTATTTGCGAGCTAACCATATATATATATATATATATATACGAGGATCATTAAATAAGTTTCCAGACTTTTTTCGTATAGGCACTTTTATTGATAGTACACACATGCAACTCTAATTCCCTTCCAAGTAATGCACTTGTTGTACCGTTCCAGCAACTTCTGGAAGTCCTCTTGTGTGAACGTGTCAATGACCTTCGTCACAGCCTCTTTCATCTCATCAATTGTCTCATAACGACAGCCTGTGAGCTTAGGGAATAACCAAAAGTCACAGGGAGCAAGGTCTGGACTATTGGGAGGCTGAGGAACTGTCTTGATGCCCATCTTGGTCAAATAGTCTATGACAAAGATGGAGTTGTGGACTGGTGCATTGTTCTGCTGGAAATGCCACTGAGCCGATTTGAAAAGCGCTGGCCTCTTCCCTCGGAATCTCTTCCTAAACTCCCTTACAACCTCAACATAGTAACCCTAACCCTAACCCTTTGGCCAATCAACTCTGGTGTTCTGACTTCCTTACTCCTCCCACACCTCTCACCATCCCTCACAGACTCCCTGCCTTCCTTGAATCTCTTATGCCACTCAAAAACTGATGCTCGATTCATCCAAGATGGTCGAAAAGCAGTCTGAAGTATTCCGTACGTTTCTCTGGCATTTTTTCCAAGTTTAAAACTGAATTTTATTGCATAACCTTCTTCTAAATTGTCGTCACGTCCAGATTGCATTTTTGAAATTCACCAGCTGTGATAATCAGGCTTTAGTAGGGTGTATTCTAATTCCTACTGTAGCCGTTCAATTGACCCTGAAATCATAAAAATTGGTCAGTCATCTTATAAGATGTATAGCAATAACATACTTAATTTTTCAGAGTCTACGAAAATTTTAAATGCCCATACAAAAAAAGTCTGGAAACTTATTGAATACACCACGTATATATATATATATATATATATATATATATATATATATATATGTTTGTGTGTGTGTGTATGTGAACAGGATTTGGCATTAAATAACATATAAGGGTTGCTATGTCATAAAATACAACCAACAAACCAGCCAACCAACCACGTACGAAATAATAAACAAAGGCACTTCATGAAAAGTATTGAACCAAAAATAAGACAGAAAGGTAAACAGAACGAAAGATGAAATGAGAAGAGAGTAAAGAATAAATGAATAAATAAAAAAAAAAAAGAAACTAAGTTTTTGATGCAGGTTCACCCGTTTTTCGTTTAGGAAGAAAATTTGCTGTTCTTCACACTGCGTCTGGAAAGCTGCCTATGTTGAACCAATCTACTTAATTTCAAATCTCTCCGACCGTTGCAACAATAATCAGAATGAAAAGATAATGTCCGCACGGCAGGATTTGATGAAAATAAACGAATTTCCCAAACCAACAAACAATGATTTCAGCTCTTTTAATTTTGAAAAATAAAACCGATTACGCCAGTTCATCATCGAACCGGAAATTTTAGATAACTAAGTCTTGGGAATCTAAAATTACCTTCTTCCTTTTAGACAGGTAAGACACTTAGTTACACTTTCACTGACGTAAAGAAATTCAGGATCTTCAGAAGAGAGCTTAAGAAGAATATCAAATAAGAACAAAAATTCATGGTATTCACTTTTAAAAAAATAAAAAAAAAGATTACATACTGAATGCACAGTAGGAATTCATTTCAATTTAAGACAAAAAATAAGTCAATAAAAAAAGTATAACAAAAAAGTACAAAGGATATTTTTTCTCACTTCTTATAAAATGACAGTTTGGTAACCAGGAATTGAACGTTTCGGTTTTTGTAATTATCGGAGGCAGCATGTGTGGCACCACAAACAGCCAATCTTTTCTACCTGGTCAAAACATTCATCTGAGACACATGACAGCCTCTTTATCAATTGACCAGCTCGTCTGAAACATTCTGATTACATTGAATATATTTTTTTCGTAAAATGACCCTCAGAAATTTATCCATGAATTGTTATGATGCTCATCGAGTAATGGCAGGTAAATAATTATTTCAGATAATTAACTTCTGTACAGTGGCTTTAGCACTCATTGTGTGCTCAAAGACCATGAGTAAGAAAATTATCTACACTGTCTGGAGGAAAATATTTGAAGATTAAGTACGAAATTTTGTTTTGCTAATGTTGCCATTGAAACTTATAACAAACAAATTAGACTAAACTTTCAGCAAGGTTTAGAATATGCTCAGTGTGTTACACCTAAGCAGAGGGGTAAGAACCCTTTCCCCAAAAGTGTTCAGTCCATGACACAAAATTGTATATGGTGAGGCTCCAGTTCTAGAGATTTGGATATTGTGGAGTACCTCCTGGTTCACGCTCACCTGGAGTGATAGTACCTGTCAAGGTACTGTGACGCGAAAACTTTACTTTTATCCCAGAACGGGACTTTAATTTTCGCACGTGTGAAGACGGGGCAGGTTGGCACTTGATCCCTTGTAGAATAAGTCCTCGTTCAGAGTTTTTTCCTCGGGCACATAAGAACTGGCATATTATGTGAGGGATTAATTTAGGGCTAGACTGACCACCGCTGGCAAAGGGTTTCAAATTTCACACTATACACACACCCACCAAGGCCACTAGTCTTCCTCCCCTAGACAATGGAAGATATGGACCTCTAGGTTGAGACGTAAGAATATTAATTATAGTAGTCGGCAATTCCGGTTTCCCGTGTGATATTTTAAAGGAATTAATAGGACAATTTTAAGCGAGCATATCATAAGGCGAATAGAAGCTGGAAAAAAAATATGATATAACAAACTCGTAGAAGATACTGCAAATAACAACTTCGACCACGTGGGAACATTAAAATATATCAATCTTTTACTACACATAGATATACACCCTCAACGTGTCAAATATATAATAAATGAACAGTCCATGAACATAAATGTCTTTCTTCTTTTCTTGTCTTTCGTTTTTCTTCAAATTGAGAGAGAGAGAGAGAGAGAGGGTATATAAAATTGGGTATAAGGAGAAACAGTCCCAAGGGTACTTATCTTATTTAGATGGATTCCTATGGAGAATCTTTCCTCTTTTACGGGCTAATAGACTTTATGCTATTTTTAACACTGACTTGAAGAAAATGGCTTCTCGTGTCCGAGATATTCTTCGTCTTCTTTTACCCAGAGTACTTGGCTTTGGTTCTGTCCCCTACGAACCCTGTCCAACAACTAACTTTCTTATTATCTGTTTCCGCTGACGGGAAGGAGTCCCCACTTCCGTTTTGGGGTCCCAGCCAATTGTTTGGCTTCTACCTTCTTCCTTCCCGTGTCAGGCGATCCGTTAGGGCTACTATATGTCACCCAAGTCAGGTTACTGAGTACAGATAGCTTGCCCTAATTTACAATCATGCCTTAACGGTCATTCTCTGATGGCTTGTCACTGTTAATTAAAAGAGGAGGATAGTAGTAATCATATTTCAATCGTCTCAGTGGGACATCACGTGACAGTACCATAAATATTTATCACTGAATTAAGTGCGTTGATAATAGTTTCTGATTAACAACAGTTCTTCAGTAATATGAATACATTTTTTCAAGACCAAATAAGGGTGTGCAAACAAATCAATATTATTCAGTAGATGTAATTTCTTAAAGTCATATAATTATTGGTATTAGATAGGAATAATTGAAACCTAACATTTATTTGCATTTTGTAGGAATACTTGATATTTAATTGTACAAAAAATCTTAAGAACCAACTACGCAGAAATGAAGAAATAAGGGCACAATGAACGCAATTCCATAATCTAAAAGTAACAAATAACCCTTTATGGATTGGCACGTCGTTAAAACCAGTAAATCAAATCAATAATGAATTTGAGAAAGCAAATGATATTACCATTACTGACAAAATCGATGCATTATCCATATTTACCAACCCCTCCGCTCGGGCAGGATATGACACAAGGTCAATTTTTTAAGCGGAGTTTAACAGGTTTGAATTCAGAGTTTTCCTTCTCCTAGACTAGTTGCCTAACCAAGGCTGAAGAACCTAGTCTGTCCTACTATTTACCCATAGCTGGAGGGAGAATAATTGGATTCATACCTTTCCCAAAGGTATTAGTGCTATGTGAAATGCGATCAGTCTCGTCCAGGATTTGAACTCGTGCATTATGTTGGTTGGGTGGTTGTTTGGGTTTTATGGCGTATCAACCTTTCTTGACTATTTAATGCCAAATCCACTTTTATACAAATAATCAGTTCTATTTCAAGCAATTCAGTTTAGCATAAGTACACAGTTTAATTGTAAAAAAACATTTCTATTTCAAGCTATTGAGTTTAGTCAAAAAGGTCTAATTCAAGCAATTCATTTTAGTAGAATACAGATTTTATTTACACACAGTTAATTGTCAAAACAGTTCTATTTCAAACAATTCAATTTAGCAAAAGTACAGTTTCAATGTCAAAAACAGTTTCTTTTCAAACAATTCAGTTTAGCATTTAGTTTAGTTCTATTTGGCCCAAAGATTGGTTCCTACTATTCCGGGCCTGAGTAGACTTTGGAGCAATGGCAATGAAGGGGTGCTCCGCATTCCCTAAAATACCAGAATCACTTGAACCTCACCCTCAGATTGTTTAGTGTCATATCCAGGACGCACGTTGGTGGGTCTTACCCCTCTGCGGAGATGCCGTCGGTGTATTCTACAACCTCAGCTGACTGGGCAAAACTCTTTATGAGTAAGATGTAAATTCATTACTTGTATTAGGGATTGCATTGCAAAATATATTCCCTTCCAGAAGATGATGTTTGGGACAGGAATTAATGAAAGCATTATATGCGTATAATCCATGCATTCCTGACAACTTGAATTACAAATTATTTTACTGAAGAAATATATTCTAAATAATTTTACTATAGAAATGCATAATAAATTATTTTATGGTATAAATACATTAAGAATGAGGAAGAATATATCTGCTTAAGAATTAAAGCAAACCTCACTGACAATAAAACTCTGATATGTTTAATGTAAAGACAATATTAATCATTTTACTATAGAAATATATTGTAAATAATTTTACTATAAAAAAGCAAGAATAAAGTGATTATTAGTTGTCTGATATTAATCTAAGTCTTAGTGAAAAATTAAAGATGTTCTATGTATAATACGAATGTATTAAGCCCTTATATATGTTTCATTTGAATTAGTTTGTTATAGAAATATATATATGTTTAATTTGAATTAGTTTGTTATAGAAATATATATATGTTTAATTTGCATTAATTTGTTATAGAAATACATTTTCCCAGTCATCTGGGGCTGTAGAATACACCGACTGCAACTCTGCATAAGGGTAAGACTCCTCCCACGAGTGTCCTGATTTTGACACTAAAAATCTGATAGTGAGCCTCCAGGAATGCTGGAGTTTTGGGTAATACGGGGTACCCCTTTATTGCCATTGCTCCCTGGTCCACTCTGGTCCGAAGTGGTAGGACCTATTAAGGGTCCTATTTATGGGTCAAATCGAACTAAACTGTCAAGTGAATTGTATGAAATGGAACTCATTTTGTACTGTTTCTCTAAACTGAATTGATTGAAATAGAAATGTTTTTGATAATCAAACTGTGTACTCATGCTGCACTGAATTGTTTGAAATAGAACTGATTATTTGTATAAAAATAGATTTGGCATTAAATAGCCTAAAAAGGTTGATATGCCATAAAACCCGATCAATCAATCAACCATATAGAAATACATTGCAAATCAAATTTTGCTATAGAAATTCATTAAAAATCAAGCTAGAAGTGATTTCTGAGTGTCAGACTTGCATTACACACACACACACACCCACAGTGACATATATGTATATATATATGTATATATATGTGTGTGTGTGTGTGTGTGTGTGTATGTGCGTGTGTGTATATATATATATATATATATACGTGGTGACTTCAATAAGTTTCAAGACTTTTTGTACAGGCATTTAAAATTGTCGTAGACTCTTGAAAATTCACTATGTTATTGCTATTCATCTTATGAGATGACTGACCAATTTTTATAATTTCAG
This sequence comes from Sepioteuthis lessoniana, assembly GCA_963585895.1. NCBI lineage: Eukaryota > Metazoa > Mollusca > Cephalopoda > Myopsida > Loliginidae > Sepioteuthis > Sepioteuthis lessoniana. Next base: position 6,779,969 of record OY757911.1, read on the forward strand.
CTTCAAGTGAACAGCGGCAGCCGCCATTGGAATACACCCTACTAAAGCCTGATTGTCACAGCTGGTGAATTTCAAAAATCAAATCTAGAAGTGAGGAGACTTGAGAAGAACGTTATGCAATAAAATTCTGTTTTAAACTTGGAAAAATGCTACAGAAACGTATGGAATGCTTCAGACTGCTCTTGGAGAATCTTGCATGAATCGAGCATCAGTTTTTGAATGGCATAGGAGATTCAAGGAAGGCAGGGAGTCTGAGAGGGATGATGAGAGGTGTGGGAGGAGTAAGGAAGTCTATTCACCAGTGTTGATGGGCCAAAAGGTTAGGGTTAGGGTTACTATGTTGAGGTTTTAAGGGAGTTCAGAAAGAGATTCCGAGGGAAGAGGCCAGCACTCTTCCAATCGGGTCAGTGGCCTTTCCACCAGGACAATGCACCAGTCCACAACTCCATCCTTGTCACAGACTATCTGACCAAGGTGGGCATCAAAACAGTTCCTAAGCCTCCGTATAATCCAGACGTTGCTCTCTGTGACTTTTTCTTATTCCCTCAGCTCAGAGGCTGTCGTTATGAGACAATTGAGGAGATGAAAGAGGCTGTGAAGAAGGTCATTGACACGCTCGCACAAGAGGACTTCCTCGGGACTTTCGAGAAGTTGTTTGAACGGTAGAACAAGTGAATTGCAGCCGGAGGAGATTACTTCGAAGGGGACTAGAGTTTCATGAGAGTACTATGAATAAAAGTCCCCATACGAAAAAAGTCTGGAAACTTATTTAATGATCCTCGTATATATATATATATATATATATATAATCAATTACATGAATAAATACTGCCTTTTTTTCTTAATAAAGAAAAACCTTGAAAATTAATGTTGTACTGTAATAGTAATCCCAGCATCGTTATATGCTGTGAATTCGACCCTCACTGTGCTACTTAAACTTGTTAACCTGTGTCAAGTCTTATACAATATCTCCAGTGACTCTACATAAACGTATTTTTCATACAACTTCTCGTCATCGGGTACTCGTAAGTAGCCTTTCTTGTGATTTGATAACGTATCGTTTCCATAACAACAGAAGCGCTTTCTATCCCTCCTCATCCATCGAAGAAACCCCTCTTCTTTTTAACCTGGTCGGACAATCAAAGCTTTCATTCGGACCTCAGTGAAAGGCTAATAGTCTAAACATGGCGCGTAAATCTCACTAGAGCAAAAACAACATCTTGTGTTGGTTTAAAAATCTATCAGCTGATCAACTTTGTCGTCTCTTCTATTTTGTATACATTATTTTGTAATGTAATTACTAGACCAGTTCTCGTTCCACCGATCAAAAGATTTAAGAGAGGAGTTCTCGTGGTGTAGTGGCTAACGTACTCGACTGCGACATCATAGTAAACGAGCTCGAATTCCAGTCGCGTTGTCATTTTTATTTTCGTAATAATATCCCTAGAAAAGGCATGAACTCCCTTATCCCTCATTCTATGGTTTAAATAGTACCACTGCTGATTTTTTACAAGGATTGATTTAAGATTTAATAGAAGAACTTTGAAAGTGGATAGGCTATTAAACAAATAAACCAAACGAAACGATATTTCCGCGCAGTTGGCTGGTGATGTAGAATATACAGACTACATCTTCGCAGAGGATTAAGCACTCCCCCGATGAGTTTCCTGGATAAGCCACTAAAATTCAAATGATGTTGGGAATCCAGTTCTGAAGTTTAACGAACGTGAATTAACTCTTCATTGCCATTAATCCGAGGTGCACTTGGACCCGGAGTGGTAGTTCCTGTAAGACGCTCACATCTCTCCTTCTTATGACCCTCTCCCTCCTTTTATTTTATTTTAATTATCTATTTTCTCCTATGCTGAACTTAAGAAAAACCCAGTCATTCTGAAAAAGTCTTTTTGAAATAAAGACTAAATATTAATTGGAATCCGTTTGTTATGTTTAGTTTATCCATATATATATATATATATTGTGACGAGGAAATCCGACACCCTCATACATTCACCGGGTTATTAGGGAAGGAGGTGCGACTCGCTGGCCCAGCCGACTATAGTAGTAAGCAAGAGTTAGCAATGGAAAGAAAGGCCGTCTCTCTTCAACTGTCTCTATTAGTACAAGCTCATATGGGCATGAGAAAACCCCACACTCTATAAGCCATGTATGCGTCAGCGGAGAGAGGTACACCTGCGACCATGATTGGTACTGAGGGATAAACAGCCAAAAAGCTAACACGTGGTAATTTGCGGGGCACATGGCGGCATAACAATATATATATATATATATATATATATATATATAAGTAAAGTTGACTCTCTTTTCAATTACTACTACACCGAGATATAGAGGAGGGCACTACTCCTTTCCCTGGATTGCTCCACCTTATCCTTGATTCGTACCTTTTAATGCTGAGTGTTAAGGAAGGAGGTATCAAGTACCATTTTCGGAGTCTTTGGTATGACTCGAGTTGAGATTGAACCCCCGTCTCCCTGGCCATTGCCGAACACTCTACCCACTAGGCCGATGGGAGAGTCCTCGTGGCTAAATGAATAAATTGCTGGACTGCGGCCACGAGCTCCAACCATGCTATTACACACACTTTCATATCTCAGGAAAGATATGAATCCCCGTATCCGCTCCCAGCTGTGGGTTCAATATTATCATTGTTCTTTTACAAGGATAACCTTGACATTAAATAAACCCACGAAGGTTGATATGCCATAAAAAAAGCAAACTAAACCAAACCAATAATAAAAACAATAAACCAAATAACCTGATCCAATCTCATTCTCCTCAGTGTTAACGCGCCTTTTTACATCGGTGTTGCAGTGATTAGATGCCATTAGTCAAAGAGTCATCAACGGTAGATACGACGTCGTCATATGAACTTTTAAGCCATTGATCTCCCTGATCCTCTCTCGCTACACGTGTCTTCAAGCCTATATCCTGTATCGTCACAGAGCTGTTGTATATAGATTCTAGCTGGTCGTCCTGCCTTTGCTTGTCCATGTGAAGGGGTCCACAAGAGTATGTCTCTTATGAGCTCGTCCTTACTTCTCTAGCAGTGCCCCGTATGTCTGGTACGTCTCACCTCGATAGTTTTCGTGATGGCTGGTAGGTAGCCATATAGCTGCTGCTTTTTTTTGGGGGGGGGCGGGGTGTTGCCTCCTGGACTTGTTCAATATTCCTCGCAGCATTCTTATGTATTGGCCGTCCAAATTTTGCGTTGTTTCTTTACATGATATTATGATTTGCTTAGTTTCTTTGTTTAAGGACATCAACATTTTTGGGTTATTTAATGCCAAAGTCAGTCCAGTAGAAGAAGACTTCGATGTCGCTGTCTAAGATAAGATGGACTTTTAATAATTTTTCTTTTAGTCTTTCAATATCCGGCTTATAGCGATCATCATAACGGCGTTGCATTCTTCAAGGAAAAAATCTCGGACATTTCAGGACATATATCTGTAATATATTGACCCCCGACCCGGCTGAGCTGTCAAATAAAAAATGCACCTGTGTAAATAACAGGTGCATCCGGTCGAAGATATCAGGGGATGGCCTTAACTGTTGACGGATTGAGTTGGGTGCAGATGCGACGCTCACTGAAGCAGGTGATATATATATATATATATTATATAATCCGATGCAACAGGAAGTTCGAGTTAGTTGGAGATCAGAGTTTGGAGCCAGTTGTTGCAGTTCGAAGCAGTGAGAACCAGACCCAGCAAAGAGTTGGGCTCTCAGGGCCCCCGGTTGAGCAGCCCCGCAGGATGAAAAAGAAGTGCTGCTATAGCCAGAAGAGCTGGGGGTCAATATGTTGTAATCTTTGTTCAGTCTACAACTCACCTCTCACACATAACCCTTTCGTACTCTTTCGAATAATGTGAGAGGTATGTTTTTCTAAAGAAGTGTGTCCGCTCGTCTTTATTGTGTTGACTATTTTTCTGCGTGTATATATGGATAGTTGGTTGTAACTATGCTACACATCCACTAGGTCGGAATAATTTCGTAGTGACTGAAACGACAGTTATTAACCTATCATTAATACTAAGACCTGCATTTTAGGCAAACGACTTGAGTGGCTCTAAACGAGTTCCTTATTTTTAGCCCTTTATGAGCGGTACCATGATACACTTGATGTAACTGGCCCAATCGGCTAGGGCTGTATAATACACCGACTGCTTCTCAGCTTTGGAGTAAGACTCCCCCAATGAGTGTCCTGATAATGCCACTAAAAAATCTGATGGTAAGGTTCCAGTCATGGCCGAGAAAAAGCAGGACGACCAGCACGAACATACATACAGCAGCTATGTGAGGATACGGGATGTAGCCGTGAAGACCTGCCAGAGGCGATGAACGATAGGGAAAAGTGGCGAGAGAGGGTAAGGGATATCTGTGCTACCAGCACGACATGATGATGATGATGAAGGTTCCAGTAATGCTGGAGTTTTGGGGAATGCAGAGTACCCCTTTATTGCCATCGCTCCCAGGTCCACTCTACCCTGGAGTAGTAGCACCTAATAGGGTCCTATCAATGAGTCACATAGAGCTAAACTGTGTGTTTATGCTCAAATGTATTATTTTAAATAGAACTGTTTTGACATTTACAGCGTGTAAACAAAAACTGTATTTATGCTGAACTGAATTGTTTGAAATGGAACTGTTTTTATATATAAAAATGGATCTGGCTTTAAATAATCTACAATGGAAACCAAACCAAACCAAACCAAACTTGATATAACTCTTCCGGACAAGGTAATCAAGATGATCTTTCGAGACGAAAATGGGGGTGGAGTGTTCAGTGAACATTAATATATAGTGTCCTTATTTGTTTGTTCTGCCTCCTTGAGTATCTCATCTTTTTATTATCATCTTACATCAACTTTAAAAAAGAATCTTTGCGTGGAATATATACACTATTAATAAATATAAATAAATTTTGTTTGGTTATTCATCGTATAGCTCCCTAAAATGCCCTCTTAAATTCTTTTTCTTGTCATAATTTTTGAAAGCATTCTATTTCATCTTATTTTTTCACGCTATTGCTCATATTAATGTTCTAAAAATATTACTCAATTAGAAAAAAAATCCAGTTGATTAGAAGACTTAGTTTTTTTTTAAATTTTGTCTAAACAGTAAATTTTTGTTTGAGGAGAATTATTGAAAAAATATCTACTATAATTAAAAATTCAATTAATTATTTTGAAAGTTTCAATTAGATCACCTTTCATTCTTCTAGTTAATCCTAATTTCTCTAATCTCTTCCGGTAACTGTAATCTTTTAATCTTTTTATAATTTTGTTACTCTTCTTTGTATCCTTTCCATTCTCAATATCACAATCCAATTTCCAAGTCTAGACATTTGATCCCAGTCCTGAGTAGACTTTTCTATATGTGGTTTTATACATTTTAAAAACGACATTTGTCTTCGCTGAAATAAAATTTCTAACCATATAACCAATCCTTCCATTTGGCTTGATATAGCCGACAACATCATTTTCAGCTTTAAATGCAACATTAAAGCCAAACCCGAGATCATATTTCTCCTTTACTTTTTGATTTCGCTGTTGCTTAATTTATATTCAACTTATATATATATATATATCATGTTGCGCTGCCAGCGCCACCCATCTCTATTGTCCATCGCTCCCGGAAGGTCTTCAAGGATATATCCTGAATCGGCCAAGAGCTATTGTATATAGGTTCTAGCGAGTCGTTTTGCCTTTGCTCGTCCATATGAAGGGGTCCACAGGAGTACATCACTTACGGGCTCGTCCTTCTCCATCAGTGTCCCACATGTTGGGTTTGTCTTAGTCTGATAGTTTTCGTGATGGCTGGTTGGTGGCCGTTTTGTGGGATGTTGCCTCCAGGACTTGTTCAATATTGCTCGCAGCATTCTTGTGTAATTGCCATCAAGCGTTTTCCTTATACGTTTAGTTATCGTCCATGCAGTGTATCCATATAGCAGTATCGACACGACCACTGCTTTATTTTATCGGTCTGGTCTGACTTCCATATGACCGATCGACTATCGTTAGCTGTCCGCGCCTTTGCTAGTCGCGTGTTGATGTCTTTCTAGGAAAGTGAACTTGTCCTCTAGTTTCAGAGAACTACCGTATAATGTAGAGATGTTGCCTCTATGATTAAAGCACTTGTATTTCGTCTTCTCTGCGTTGACATGGAGACCTATGCCAGTAGCTGTTTGTTCCAGACTACGTGGTAGGATTTCGGTTTGGGCGGGTGTATTTGCCAGAAGCGCTATGTCATCGGCGTAATCCGCGTCCGTAATTGTTTGTGCGGGGTATCTTCTGCTTCTTTCCTTTGCCAGATTAAAACTGTTTTCTTTCATTAAATCTGTTGACGTTCTAAGCATGTAGTCTTGGCAGATGATAAAGAGGTATGGGGCTAATATGTCTCCTTGTAGCACACCTTCTACAATATTGAAGTAGTCTGTGTCTCCATCCCGAGAACGGACTTTTACTTTCGTATTTTTCAAAGCATCATTATGGCTGCAACAGTATATATATATATATTGTGGTTTGCTTTAAGTTTGTCCGTTTTTCACTTGGAGGCTGGGTTGTGAATATAGAAAGAGGAAGTACTATTCCTGGAATAACGATGAAGCGACCACATAATGTCCATTGTCCATTTCTTCCTGCTTTCACGGCCATAGCGATTCAACGCAACGTCCTAAATATAAAAATAGAGTTGCCATCACCGACAAAGCGCTGAACACGCTCCAAATATACATTAGGAGCCGTTCACAAGGTCACAGACTTTCACACATGTGACAACAGAATGTAATGCTACAGCTGGGACCAGCATGTAGTTGGCTTGTAAATAATACTTCTTGGATAATCTGGATAAAATGCAATGGTCAAAATAGTCTTGAAAAGACTCCCTGTGAAAAAGAAGATCACAAACGACCAATTTTAGCAAGCAAGACTTTTATTTTCATTTGGCGGTGCTCCCTGATAAAACGAGACCTCGAGGGTGGTGAAGGCGGTGATGTATTCGTCTTAATACAGGAACCTTGAGTTCGTTTGAATGAGCTTCGAAATAGCTTGCCTGGAGTCTGTCTTGCGTCTCTCTGATGGGAAAGAAACAGAGGAAACTTATTTATGTCGATTCGACTTGGTCTTGTAAGAATAAGACACCAATAATACATGTTTCGCCTGTACGAGTTCGTCGAATTCGTTCCTATCTTAGAAATTGACCTGGTCACCTCCCAACTGTCCCCAGCTCATGTCGTTACACAGAACATCAGCAATCATTTTACACTCATAAAAAGCTACGGTTCGAGTTTATGCATCTGACCACCTAGCAGGCCAGACTGCAGCTCAAAAACATTTTATATTATCGAGACTTATACGCAGCAGGAGCCAAATTATGTGGCCCTGTCGTCATCCACCTTTAAAGACACCAAGCAATTAACTCAACTTTGCAAAGAAGGTAAATCCTGGGGAAATAGCCTCCTCCGCAAGGCTAAGTGTTTAATAGACGTCTAACCTTCAGGTATGAAGGCCTGTCTAAAGGCAAAAAAAAAAAATAGTCTACGGTTCGAGTGTTGACCTTAGATTTATTTTTTCTATCTAAATGTATATCTGTTTAATGTCATTTCTTCTTCGTGTATTTTCTATAATTTCATACAAGGGCAATAGGAACAGGTTATATGGAAAGAGGAATAATCAATGCACCCATACACTATAAAAAAAACGCGAAGTTGCATCCATCAGATTTTAGTGTATGAATTCATCAAATGCAATTTTCCTACCAACAAACTTCTACATCAACACTACATTCTAGCTTTTTTACATAACCATCTAATTTTCGTAATGCTTAGAGAGTTCGTTAATGGTCCGGGAGATCTTGGATCAATCCCAAATCGAGTCATACCAAAGACTAAAAAAGGGGTACTTGATGCCCCCTTGCTTAACACTCAGCAATATAATGTACAGAGTAAGCGTAAGTGGAGAAAACCAGAAAAAGAAGTAGCGCTCTCTCTTATACCTTGGTGCAGTAGCTAATGAAAAGGGAGCCTTCGGGTCGCCCTTGACTACGGTTGGCCAACTTACTACTTACTAAGCAATAATCTCGCAAGATATGAACTTAGCACAAGGTCAATGACCCAAAGGTCGATTATTGTGGGGATTAGGGTAGGGGAAGGTCGGGCACGAGCCGAGGCTCGAGCCCTGCTTGACTAAGCTGATCATCGGCCCACTTAGTGCAATGTAGGCCTGATGAGCCTAGCTGGACATTGACCCAAACATGGGTCCAGGCGTGGATGCCTGATTATAGCTTAAACTGGACAAGGTATTTTTAAGGCGTATGTTGACATCACTTTCAGTCGATGAGATATTGCTACCTAGGAATGGGAACGGCTCCTTCTAGTTTAGAAAACATGAACTCTGATCTATAACCTTCTCGGTCGGTGAGGCTTAGAATATGTTGGGTCGAAACATTCTAAATCTAATAGAAACGTCCTGAAAATTATGCCTCCTTATAATTTTAAGATACAATCTCTGTTGACGTGACTTAGAATATGCTGACTTGGCAAAAACGGTGTATCCTAGTTCTGGCGCTAAGCTGCTGTTCTGAAACTCTTTTTTATACAAAGGTATCCATTTATTGCTTTTACTCACAGCTCCACTCTCAACCGAAATAGTAAAACCTGTTACAGTCTCATAAAAAGGGGAAATAAATTTGTTTGAAATTATTCGTATTCCCAAGGACCGTATGCAAATAAAAAGAAACCCTCAAGAAACAACTACCCAAAATAATGAATATGAATATAAAACGAAATTGATTCCCTTACCTTTAGGCATAAAATAGCACTAGAGGGATTGACATGCCCTTAAAACCAATCATTTAATCATATAACAAATACAGGGAGCACAATAACACAACTAGAAAGAGAAGGTTTTCTGTTACAAAATGGACTCGACGACTCGAGTTCAAAGCCTCGACGAGTCGCTGGCACACACTTCGACCGCCCTAGTTCACATGTACACGAATCAGGTCGGGTGTGTCCTTGCTCCAGTTGGCAATCTGTCGAGGTTGTCTGACTTGGATTTCAGGAAGCCGGCATTCATGTAATGCATGCAAAGACTGGCATCCTCGAACCTCAGGGAGCCGTCTTCCCAGGTTCTAACCCTCCTCGGAGGGGGGTGTCTAGGTTTATCACCTGGCGGTTGTGACGCTTCTTTTTAGGGGAATGCTGACGGGGCCCGAGGCATTTTGGGGAATACCGGGCGTATCTAGGCTACAATTCTGCGCTTCGACCTAGCTGAAAAAATGGCCATGTGCCATATTCGCTCGTTCGGTGCGACACGCGAAAAAATACCTGTTTTCATTTCACATAGCGCTAATAGCATTGGTAAAGGTATCTATTCTACTATTCTCCCTCCAGCTATGGGTAAATTTGTGGGACAGACTGGGCTTTTTATCCTTAGTATGAACACCAGTCTAGGAGAAAGAAAACTCTGCATAAGAATTAACCTTGTGTCGTATCCTGCTCGTGCGGAGGGGTTGGTAAATACATACAGGGATAGTCTTTGTGGCGTAGTAGCTAACGTGCTGGACTACGAAGTATTTGTGAGCGAGTTCGAATTCCCGTCGCGGTTTTACATTCACTTTTAGACTATGTTTTTTTGGGTTTTATGGTATAATCAACCTTTGAAGGTTATTTAACGCCAAATCCATTTTTATACAAATGAACAGTTCAATTTCAAACAATTCAGTTTAGCATAAGTAGAGATTTTAATTGTCAAAAACATTTCTATTTCAAGCTATTCGGTTTAGTCAAACAGTTCTAATTCAAACAATTTAGTTTATTATTATAAGTATAGTTTTTGTTTACACACAGTTAAATGTCAAAAGAGTTCTATTTCAAACAGTTCAGTTTTGTGTAAGTAAAGTTTCAATGTCAAAAACAATTCAACTCGAACAATTCAGTTTAGTATACAAAAACAGTTCCATTTCAAACAATTTAGTTTAACATGAGTACACAGTTTAAATCTCAAAATAGTTCTATTTCAAGCAATTCAGTTTCGTATAAGTACGCATTTTAGTTCTATTTTATCAATAGATAGGACCCTATCAAGTGCTACTTCTCCGGGCCAGAGTAGACTTGGGAGCAATGGCAATAAAGGGGTACTCCGCATTCCCTATAGCACCAGCATTACTGAAGCCTCACCATCAGATTGTTTAGTGTCATATCCAGGACACTCGTTGTGGAGGTGTTACCCCTCTGCAGAGATGCAGTCGGTGTATTCTACAGTTCCATTCAACTGGGCAACTTTTTGACAAATACCCTTGGGAAAAGTATGAGCCCCCTTACCCCCAGCTATGAGTTAAATGCTACAACTTCTTTTTTCTCCAACGATGACTTTAGCATTAAATAACCCACGAAGGTTGATATGCCATAATATAAAGAAACCACGATTACTTATGCCGATACGTTCGCGCCCCCACGCAAATACATTATTGCGTCTCAATAAATGCGCCAAAAAAATGAAATAGCTAATAGCGTCATTCCGTCTTTTCGTCATCACAGAGGAAAATGCTTAGAAAGTGGTGACAAAATCTTATTTTATATCTGAAAACTTGAGTTATACAATGACGTAATACAACTCTCTATATTTGTTGTAGTTACCAAGGGGAAAAAATAAAAGGCATTATTTTTGGAGCGTCCTACATATTCAATGACATGACCTGACTTAATAAAGTTACTGCTACTGCATGGTAGGATGGACAGATGACCAGTGCTCATTGTCACTTGTTCTTGATGACCTCACTGAATGGGAATTGCCGTGATACATAGTTGATTATATCCAGTGATAAGAAACATGGATACAAACATCTTTTGATAATTTAAACACTGTATTCAGAGCTTTGCCGCCTCTGTCCCATAACACTCCACCTATCACGTGATCACTACCCATCAATCACGCGCAACTTCCAACTTAACAGCAATTTAGGCGCATTTCGGTGACATTTGCACTTCCGTTTATTCTGTACCTGGAAACATTGAGGTCATGAATAGGTCACCAGACGGCACAGCTGTCAGTACGCATTGACCAGACACATTTCTCATTTGTTATATAACAATATATATCATTGGTCTTGATCAATTAAATAGACGTCACAAATAATATTCGATCGATTTTATTAATATTCACTGAATCAAGTACCTTGATTATGTAGTTTCAGATAAACAACATTTCTTCAGTAATGTTTAAATTTCTGAGATTAAGCTAGATAATTATTATTTAGAATATTCCAACTATTGGCATAATCTTTGTGATGAAGGCTACCGAGCGCAGTGGAAAAGGCGTTTGGTTGGAAGTTGCCTTTAAGTGAAATTATCTGAAGGTTCAATCCCAATAACAGGTAAGACTAACAAGGAATACTAACTATAAATTTAACACTTATCATATTTACCAACCCCTCCGCTCGGGCAGGATATGACACAAGGTCAATTTTTAAGAGGAGTTTAACAGGTTTCAATTAAGAGTTTTCCTTCTCCTAGACTAGTTGCCTCACCAAGGCTGAAGAACTTAATCTGTCCTACTATTTACCCATAGCTGGAGGGAGAATAATTGGATTCACACCTTTCCCAGGGGTATTAGTGCTATGTGAAATGCAATCAGTCTCGTCCAGGATTTGAACTCGTATCGTCGTGTTCAATTCCTACGACGATAACCATTACACCACGGGCACCTCGTGGTGTAATGGTTAAAGCGATGAACTGCGGAATCGTAGTACGCGAGTTCGTACTCCAGTCGCGCTATTACGTTCACTTTCGGGCAAATACCCTTGGGAAAGGTATGAACCCCCTTATTCTCCCTCCAGCTATGGATAAATAGTAGGACGGACTAGGTTCTTCAGCCTTGGTGAGGCAACTAGTCTAGGAGAAGGAAAACTCTGAATTCAAACCTGTTAAACTCCGCTTAAAAATTGACCTTGTGTCATATCCTGCCCGAGCGGAGGGGTTGGTAAATAGTACCACGGGCACCTCCACATAAATTTAACACTTATACCCGGTCATGGTGAACGGAATTGGAACAGTCTACCCCTGGTGTTCAAATGAAGGGTTCACTTCGAGATTCTGCGTGGACTCCCAAATTCGAAATGAAACTCCTGAAGAAGGTCGAAAGACATATCGTCCGAAACGTTGGTATTATAACAATAAAGATAAGCTGAATAGTCCGAATTCGCCAATGGTCCGGGAGACCTGGGTTCAATCCCAGGTCACGTTATACCGAAGACTTTAAAAATGGTACTTGATACTTCCTTATTTAACACTCAGAAATATTAGGTACGTATCGAGGATTAAGCGAAAAAAAATCCAGGGAAAGAAGTAGTGCCCTCCCCTACACCTTATTGTAGTAGCTACTGAAAAAGAGCCTTCCGATTGCTCTCGACAACGGTCGCCAACTTTACTTAACTTTTATATATATAGATAGATAGATCGATAATGTAAAATAAAAATACAACTTTTACAACAGGGTATTTTTCAAATTAAACATGAAACCTTTCATAGTCTACATTCGACTGTATATAAATTGTTTATTGATATTATCGGCATGTCAACCCGTCTAGGCTTATTTCATGTCTAGAGTTTAAGAAATCACGTTCACTGTACGTTCATTTTGTAGTTGTTTCTGATTAGTTGTCGGCACAGTTTATATATCAATTATTCTTATTTAATAAAAATATTTGGGCAGAGTTGCATAGTTTCAACTATTTCAATTTCATACTAATAATTATATGCTTTCAAATAATTATTTCTACCTAAAAATAGTTATTTCTTTGCGCTCAGTTATATGGTTTTAAGTAACTAATAATGATCCTTGGTAAGCAATTATAACTGAAAGTAACTATTTTTCATACAAATAATTTACTGTTATAAGTCATCTAGTATTCCTACTGAATACAAATAATTTACTGTTATATGTCATCTAGTGTTCCTATTGAATACAAATAATTTACTGTTATATGTCATCTAATATTCCTACTGAATACAAATAACTTATTTGGCCCAGTCGGCTGGGGTAGCAGAATACACCGACTGGATATCTACAAAGGAGTATAGCTCCCCCAACAAATGTCCTGGATATAACACTTAACAATCTTATGGTGTGTCTTCAGTAATGCTTTGGGGGGAATGCAGAGTACCCCTTCATTGCCATCGCTCCCAAGTCCACTCTGAACTGGAGTGGTAGCACCTAATAGGGTCCTATTCATGGGTTGAATATAACTAAACTGTGAACTTATGCTAAACTGAATTGTTTGAAAAAGGACTGTTTTTGACATATAACTGTGTGCAAGCAACAAAAAACTTTACGTACGCTAAACTGACTTGTTTGGAATATATCTATTTGTATGTATAAAAATAAATTTGGCATTAAGTAACCTACAATATTTGATACGCGATAAAACCTAACTAAACCAAACCACCCAAAATAATTGACTATTTGATGTCATCTAGTATTTTACTCAAACACAAATAATTTTTAATCAAATCTACTTGAACCATATATCAGGCCTCAACAGATACAATACCTTTGATTGAAGTGGACCTGGGAGTAATAGCAATTAAGCGGTCGTCCACACTACGGTCGTCAAATTTACTTTTTACTACATATTCCACATTCTCCAAATCTCAAGAACTGGAGCCTCACCATCAGGTGCAGTTTAATGTCATACCCGGGACACCCTTTCTAGAGAGGTATTTTACCCCTGTATAGGGGATACAATCAAGATATTTTGAGCCTCACCGACAGAGAAGGTTATAGATCTGAGTTCATGTATTCTAAACCAGAAGGAGCCGTTCCCATTCCTAGGTTGCAATATCTCATCGACTGAAAGTGATGTCAACGTACGCCTTAAAAATACCTTGTCCAGTTTAAGCTATAATCAGGCATCCATGCCTGGACCTATGTTTGGGTCCATGTCTAGCTTGGCTCATCAGGGCCACATTGCACTAAGTGGGCTGATGACCAGCATAGTCACGCAGGGCTCAAGCCTCGGCTCGTGCCAGACCTTCCCCTACCCTAATCTTCACTATAATCGACTTACGGGTCATTGACCTTGTGTCAAGTCCTGTCTGGTGGGAGGCAGAGACAAATGAAACCTTAATAACACGTGGAATGCTACTGACAGCTTATCGATCTTATGAAAATTATCTCACCGGCAAAATAAAACAGGAGTTCTTCCAAGCTGAGACTGTGTCAGTACTACTGTATGGATTCACCACATAGACACGAACGAAACGCGTGGAGAAAAAGCTAAATGTGAACGACACAGAAATGTTGCATGCTGTTTTGAACCAATCCTGGAAACAACACCACACAAAACAGCAGAAGAAGCAAAGACGATCTCTTAAGCGACATTCATCTATTGATCGATGCCTATAGACGCGTCAGTGTTGGCCGACCAGCAAAGACTTACATTAGTTCTCTATGGATACTGGATGTAGTTTGTACGCACAGCCGGAAGTGACTGATGATTGGGATGAATGACTTGTGAGAGTCAGGGAACTCAGCGCTGTCAGCCTGACTTGATGATTAAGATATATATATATATATATATATATATATATATATACGTGTGTTTGTGTATGAGTGTGGGAGTTTTTGAACTTGGAATTATTAGATATTGACCGAAATTCTCTTTTAAAAACGGAGTATTATGTTTATAAAATATCGGTCGCCGGTCGGTAAAAAATATGGCCTCGGGTGATTTTGAGGTTACTCGGGTTCAGAATTGTGTTTTGTCGTTTGTGGCTTTTGATTGACTGTCTGCTCTATGATTTTTAAAGTGAAATTAATGAGTTAAAACCACAAATAAGGAAATAAAAGCATTTTTGTTCATTGAAAGCTAACACCTCTGCAACACCCCAGGGTCGACCAGATGCACACAGCCAGGGAGAAAATCTTGCACACACAAGTAAGAGTGAATTTGCAGTGATATCTTAATAACTTAGGCAGATGTTAGGCAACTTTGTTTATGACGTTCGAAGTCGGTGTTTGATAAAGGAGATAGCCATGTCTTGATTGCGGATTTATATGATATCGTAACATTGGCGCATAACAGTCTTTTAGTTTTAATACCTACACACACAAAAACAATAAAACAAAATCACCACAAGTGTTGTGTAAGTCAGTAATCATATCTTTTCTCGGTAGAAAAATATTAGATTAGAACTGTAATATAATTGCGGAGGGATTTCATTTTGTATATCTTGCTTTTCGGTTTAGTTAGGCTGAGAACTTTTCGCTTAGCGTATGGGTTAGTTAGGTGCAACATTAACGCAGGTGTTCACACGCGCGCCGAGAGAATGTGTCATTCAGAGATGTCAAAATAAAAATCCCAGATAGGACCAGGGGATGTGAGTGACGTCACGCACCGGAAGCGTGGGCTGAGGATTTTGAGATTTGGAAAAAGTCAGAGAGTTGAGTTCCTACCTTCGAACGAGGGAGACGATATTCAGAGCTGGGCAAGGCCAGACGAATTTGTGTGCTACGGACGCCGCACTTTGGTTGGGTTGAAAGCTGACGATGTAAAAGCAGTCAGCATAGAAAGATTGTGTCTCTCTCTCTCCTCATGTCGAAAAACCCTTAAACTCAAAAAGGTGATTAATAGTTTCCTGCATGTCTGGTTCGTCTAACTTGGATAGTTTTCGTGATAGGAAGCAGATGGCCGGAGAGTTGGTGTCTTGTGGGGTGTTGCCGCCAGGACTTGTTCAATATTGCTCGCAACATTCTAATGTAATTGCCGTCTAGCTTCTTCTTCAGCCGTTTAGTTAGCGTCCAAGTAGTTCATCCATATAGTAGTATCGATACGACTGCTGCCTGGAAGAAACTGTTTCATTTTATCGGTCAAGTTTGATTTCCATATGATCGATAGCTTATCGATAGCTGTCCATTCATTTGTTAACTGTGTGTCGATGTCATTTTCGGTTGATGAGACGCTGCTTCCTCGGTAGGTGAATTTGTCTACTAGTTTCAGAGAGGTTCCGTCTAGTGTGGAAATGTCACCTGTTTAGTTATAGTATATATATTCAGTTTTGTGTGCATTAATATGGAAGCCAATGTCTGCGGTGGCTCGTTCCAAACTATGCAGTAGTGTTTCGGCTTGGTTGGGTGTATTCGACAGTAACGCTATGTCATCAGCGTAGTCGGCGTCGGTAATTGTTTTTGCGGGGCACCTTCTGCTTCTTTTCTTCGTCAGCTCAAAGCCGTTTTCTCTGATTAACTTCGATCGGCAACATCAGAGGAATAATATAGCCTGCATAAAATCTTGGTAAAAATAAGAATGAATAATTCAGCTTATTGGGACCTTACAATATATTTAGAGCACTGTAAAAAAGCATAAATCAGAATTTTCTTTTGTCAGATTTTATGATGATAAGTACGTAGTTTTAAAATATTGGGCTAGGTTTTTTGTTCCTGTTTTAAAGTTTCATTCAGTTATGCGGAAATCGATGCAATAATATTTTTCAAAATTGCAACAAATTCAAGAATTTCAGTGGGTTTTGTTTATATAATCACTGTCATATGCAAATTTCGCGCTTGTATATTGCACTGTTGGCATTACATATGAACATGCTAGTCCCCTTCGAAGTAATCTCCTCCGTCTGGCTGCAATGCACTTGTTGTACCGTTACAACAACTTCTGGAAAGTCCTATGGAAGTCTTCTTGTGTGAGCGTGTTAATGACCTTCGTCACAGCCGCTTTCATCTCCTCAATTGTCTCATATCGACAGCCCCTGAGCTAAAGAAATAACCAAAAGTTACAGGGAGCAAGGTCTGGACTATAGGGTCAAATAGTCTGTGACAAGGATAGAGTTGTGGACTGGTGCATTGTCCTGGTGGAAATGCCACTGACCCGATTGGAAGAGTGCCGGCCTCTTCCGACGGAATCTTTTCTTGAACTCCCTTAAAACCTCAACATAGTAACCCTAACCCTAACCCTTTGGCCAATCAACTCTGGTGTATTGACTTCTTTATTCCTCTCATCATCCCTCACAGATTCCTTGAATCTCTTATGCCACACAAAGATTGATGCTCGATTCATGCAAGATGGTCAAAAAGCAGTCTGAAGCATTCCCTACGTTTCTGTGACATCTTTTCCAAGTTTAAAAAAAGAATTTTATTGCATATCGTTCTTCTAATGTGTCCTCACATCCAGATTGCATTTTTGAAATTCACCAGCAGAGACAATTAGGCTTTAGTAGGGTGTATTCCAGTTGCTGCTGTAGCTGTTCATTTGAACCTGAAATCATAAAAATGGATCAGTCATCTCATAAGATGTATAGCTTTAACATAGTGAATTTTCAAGAGTTTACGACAATTATAAATGCCTGTACAAAAAAGGCTGGAAACTTATTGAAGACACCACGTAGCTCACAAACTTTATCCACTTTTTAAAACATCAATATCTACATATCTACTGCTAAGAAAGGTTTCATGTTCGATGGACGTAATGGATCGGTTACGGGGTCGCGAAGTTGAACCTGTTCTGAAAAAAAAATGGAAGGAGAAGAAGGAAGTGAAGGAGATATTTTGGGGGGATTTGGTCGTTCTTAACGGAGACGCGTGTTTTGAGTCACTGACCGGACTTCAGAAGAGTCAGAGGATTTTTCCGATCTCCTAGCCGGTCGGATCTGACACAAGGTCATTTTGATAAGAAAGCCACGCACAAATCGAGATTCATACATGGCGGTTACAAAAAATGATTGATCTTCTCATTATTCTCCTTTAAGAGGCATCTCAGGCGTCAAGCGATAATTTCAGTCGAACTTATCAGGTATTGTCTTGTGAGAAGGCTCCTGATACCATATGATCAACTTAAAATCACAAGCTTAAAGCGAACACTAACCCTACTTAAGAACAGCTTAACGCACGAAGAACCCTTAGAGAAAAAAGGGGTCTACCACTTCAGTCTTACAATTACTTCAACTATTTGGCATACAATTAAATGAATTCACCAACTAATGATTCATGTACTCCAGCTGGAACACATACATGGAGAATAGAGGGTAACTGATTATACACTGCCGCAAGATAACTCTAAGTCTTATTTTGCTAAAGCAGTAAAAAAAATGAATGTTTCAGAGAGGAACAACTGTTCTTGAATGGCCTGCAATAAGAACGGATGAAAATTAAGCAGGGAATATATAAAGCATCCTATGGCGAGGCTCCATTCCTAGAGATCTGAGAAGTGTGGTGTATCCTTTAATTGACATTGTTTCTATGTCCCCTCTGATTCGGAGTGAGGGTAACTGTTAGGGTTCCATCTATAGGGTAACCAGATCTCTTGAAAAAAATAATTGTATTTGATTGGAATACTTGATGCTGTATAACTGTAAATTATTTTATCAAGAATAGTTACTTGAAGCAATAATTTTTTACCAAGGATTATTATTAGTTACTTGAAACCATATAATCATTTGCCTTTTACACGAATACTTGAAACTATCCAACTGTGTGGAAATTGTTTGTTTTAGATAGAAATACTTGATATCATATACTTATTTACTTGTACTTGTATTGGCTTTCACCCTGGTCGGGTTGAACCGGCTTCCTCCCGAGCAAATTGCTCATTGAAGAAGATACTTTGGGATTTGATTGAGGGAAGGGTCCCAAGTACTACCCGGAAAAACGCCCTGTTTGCCGCAGATTTTCCACAGACGCATAGACAGAGCGACCCGATGCCGCCAGTTGCCGGAACAGACACCTCCTGGATTTTCACCAGAGTCCCTTTAGACGGGTTGCGGCCCTAATACCACTGGGGGCCAGACCAATCCGTCTTGGGTGGTCCTACCAGGAACCAAAGTTCCCGACAGCATAGCACTGGCAGTACCCGTTGCCACCGCCTTGCCACATTGAGCAGGGTTTGGACTTTTGGGTCATATGCCGGTATGCAAATACTCTTAAGAAACAACCGCACAAAAATGTACGAAAATGATCATTATTCCCAAACGTATAGGCATAAATCAATGCTTGACGAGTTGATATGCCGTTAAAACCAACCAACCAACCAACTAACCCACCCAAAGATATCAATATGTTCGAATATTGTTAAAGAAGACCGGAAAAGTTATTCAGAAAATGATACCATTGACTGTTATCCTTTTTTCCACATTGTCCTGAAATATTCACTAAACATCGGAGGCACACGTAGTGCAACGGTCATCACCATTTGAAATGAACTTGGCAACCAGAATTCAAGCTCTGAATAAGGCTGTTTGTATTTCACATAGCGCTAACACTCTAGAGAAAGGCATGAATCCAACTATTCTCTTTCCTGCTACGGGTAAATAGCAGGACAGACTGTGCTCTTTAACTTTGGTATGGCAACCAGTCGAAGAGAAGGAAAACACTGAATTCAAACCAATTGTACAAGTGGAGAAGGATAGGTTCTGCCAAGCTATTTCTGCCCAAAGACTTGCAAGCATGAATAATGCCTCACGACCAAACCATGTGACAGAATAAGTTTTAAAAAAATCTAATAAACAATGCAAGAAATAAATAAATAAAACATATGGTATACATATGACCTCTTATAATACTTAAACAATTGAAGTGTCCGGAAGATATCCTTGTGTACTTGCAAAAAAAATGCTTAAAGAAAGATAGAAAAAAGACAGAAAAGAAGACGGAAGGAAAAAGACTGAGAAAAAAAAAAAAAAAAACAGTAAAAAATATTGCCGAGTCCCCATAAAAAGAAACCAGCAGAAAATATTGTCTTGACCCGGTGAATACCCAACTCCATTAAAAAAAAAAAAAAAAAAAAAAAAAAGAGAGAAAATAGCCAAAAATTTTGTTGTGGCCCTTGTGCAACTCACGAAAAATCAGGGAAAAAAAAGCAAGAAAATATTGTTCTGCCTCTTGCGAAACCCCCCCCCCCCAAAAGCAGAAAAAAAGCAAAAAAGACAAAAGCAAAAAAAAACAACAAAAAAACCCCCAGAAACGGCAAAAAAGAACAAAAAAAGAAAAAGGAAAGCAAAAAACGTAAAAAGCAAAAAAAAAAAAAAAAAATAGAAACAAAAAAAAAATTGTGAAAAGTAGTAGTGTCCCTTGTAGCTCCTATACAAAAAAAAAAAAAAAAAAGAAATCAGAAAAAAAGAAAAAAAGCAGTAAAAATATTGTTGTGCCCCAGCCATCCCCACGAAAAATCCAAAAAAAAAAACAGTAAAAAAATTGTTGTGCCTCTATGACCACCCCCCCTACAAAATAGGAAAAAATTGAAAGAAACATAAAAGATATTGTTGTGCGTCCGTGACCCCATTAAAAAGCCAAAAAAAAAATACCCCCAACACAGCAAAAAATATTGTCCTGCGACTTCGAACCCCTTCAAAAGAAGTAAAAAAAAAGTTGTTCAGTCCCTGTGTTCTCCTCCTCCTTCTAAAAAAAACTCGTAAAAACATATTGTAGTGCCCATGTGACCACGCACAATAAACAGAAAAAAAGCCACAAAAAATAAATAAATGAATAAAATTGTTGTTTCCCTGTGCCCCCCAACAAAATAAATAAATAAATAAATAAAACAAAAATAAAAAAAATAAGCAGAAAATTATTAAAAGAAATGAAAAAATATTTTTTGCTCTTGAGAATATCCACCACCCAAAAAATAATAAAAGAAAACAGGAAAAAATTTGTTGTGTTCCTTCAGCCACCCACAAAAAAAAGAAAAGAAGGAAGAAAAAACAACAGTAAAAAAAATATTGTTATGTCCCTACAATCCCGCACAAAAAAAATAGAAAAAAAACAGAAAAAAAACAGAAAAAAAACAAAAAACGCAAGGAAAAACATTGTCGTGTCCCAGCAAAAAAAAAAAAAAAAATAGGAAAACGCAAAAAAGAAAGCTGCAAAAAATATTGTTGTGCCACTGGGAACACCCCATTCCTCCAAAAACATAAGACATTAATAAAAAAACGGCAAAAAGATAATGTTGTGTCCTTGCACCCCCCTAAAAAAACTAGAAAAAAAAAACGCAAAGAAAAAGACAGCATGAAAAAAATACTAAAACATATTGTATATCTATCTATGTAACAGCACGATAATTTACGCCCTTAAAAAGAAATTCAGTGTAAAAATATTATCGATCCGCAAAAAAAACAAAAAAACAAAAAAAGAAAACAAGCAAAAAATATTGTCGTGCCTCTAAAAAAAAAAAAAAAACAGCAAAAAAAAAGCAGCCAAAAAAATAAAAAAAGATCGCCCACCAAAAAAAAAAAAAAAAATAGCCCAAAAAAAAAAAAAAAAAAGACCCGAAGGAAAAATACAGGCAAAAACCATCAACGAGAGGAAAGAGAAAAAATTTTTTAAAAATCCGACTCTTTCTCCGTGAACATTTCGCTGAGAATTAAAAATCAAAGTATTTTCTCTGACTGTAAGAACCACCTTTCATTTCTTCGTATGGATGTGTGTGATGCGTATGGATGTGTGTGTATGTAAATTCCTCAAATCCCTTATTCTCAAAAGGAAGACAAGGAGAGGATAGCACTTTAGGTCAGATCTTATCTAGGAGAGTCTGCAAATGGCCAACATGTCAGGAGGTTTCCAATTCCTCTAATTCCACTGACTATATATACCTGGCTTGTTATCTTGCCAGTCCTCTCTTGCTACGCATAAATACTTTTAAACATTACTGCCCTATCTCTGACATATTTATAAACAATAGGGACTTATTAAAATATAATAGAGTAATCAAATACAGACACCCCAAAACACACACACACACACACACACACACACACACACACACACACATATATATATATATATATATATATATAGAGAGAGAGAGAGAGCTTAGAAAAAGGAAGATAGCTTGAAAAAACAAATCGACCTATTTCACAATTCGTTTAGCGAAACATGTCTATGATATTCCATCTTCCTTTTCCTTCTCGTTATTTCTCTCTCTCTCTCTCTCTCTCTCTCTATCTATCTATCTATATTGTCATCCACAGACAGACTGTTTCGTTATATCACAACTCTTCAGTGTAGCTAGACACGTGAGAAGCTCCAATACGGGATCAAAACACTGGTAACTTTACGTCAGGTTGATGACATAACCCTAGACCAAGTCTACAACTCAATGTCAGCTCAGGAATTAACGCATATGTATCAAATTTCGTTTTGTTTAATTTTATCTAGCAGATACCTAAGTTCTCAATTCGTTAGAAGGGTTTTGCATTACGCGAGTGGTGTCCGTTAGTTCCTTTGTCAAAGTGCTCACACAAAACAATTAGGACTTCCCTGCATGATTATCTGTATTGTATTATTTGCCAACGTTAAACGTTTCAGCTTTTTTTAAGAAATTCGTCTGGGCGAGTGAGTTATTATATGAAACGAAAAAGATGAGAAAGTTTTAAAACATTCGATTTTCATTGAAGCCTTCTATTTCAAATTTGTGTGATGTAATTAGTGTTCGAATATCTATTTTAAAAATATCCACATCCAATCTAGCTATCTATTTTATTAGGTTCATATGTATCAATTGTAAAAAATTCGTTACATATATATCTGTCTTTATCAATATTAGCCTTCTTTATATATATCTCTGTCAGTTTGATCTCTCTCTCTCTCTCTCTCTATTTATCTATGAATGTACGTATGTAGGTCAGTTTTTCTATCATAAATCAATATATCCATTTTATCTTAGTCTACGAGGATTTCTCAATCCACCGACTTTCTTGCTGTCCATATTGCTCTCAATTCAAAAACAATATGGAGGTTATACATACGCCGATTCATATATATGCGTTTATATATACCTATATATAGGCATGCACTACATGGACGCTAACTAAACGGATGGAGAGGAAACTTGACGGCAACTACACAAGAATGTTGAGAGCAATATTGAACAAGTCCTGGCGACAACACCTCACGAGACACCAACTATACGGCCACTTGCCTCCCATCACGAAAACTATACAGGTTAGACGAGCCAGACACGCCGGACACTGCTGGAGAAGCAAGGACGAGCTCGTAAGTGATGTACTCCTGTGGACCCCCACATATGGCCAAGCAAAAGCAGGACGACTAGCCCGAACTTACATACAGCAGCTATGTGAGGACACAGGATGTAACCCAGAAGACCTGCCGGAGGCGATGAATGATAGGGAGAAGTGGCGAGAGAGGGTCAGGGATATCCGTGCTGGCGGCACATGATGATGATGATGACATGCATTCATATCAAGACATATATATATATATATATATATATATATATATTAAAACGTGCAAACATACATATATTAACGCATATATGTATTATACCTACATATATACAACAAAACATCTATCTATCTATCTATCTATAAACGATGAAGCCAAAATTGCTTAAATGATGGTATTTGTAATTTTTTATGCCACTCTGACCAAATAAAGTGACAAATTGAAAAAAAAAATTGATGAAATTTCCAATTATAATATAGAACACAAGTGTAGCGTACTGTGTGTACATCTATGTGTCTATATACAAAATATTTAAAAAAAGAAAGAAAGAAGAAAGAAAGAACGGAAGGTGAGATTTCTACCGTTTTTGTTGTGATCTTTAAAGAAAGAAAAAATTGAGGTGAAAAAGTACGAATGAAATAAAAGAAAGAAAGAAAGAAAGAAAGAACGGAAGGTGAGATTTCTGCCGTTTTTGTTGTGATCTTTAAAGAAAGAAAAAATTGAGGTGAAAAAGTACGAATGAAATAAAAGAAAGAAAGAAAGAAAGAAAGAAAGAACGGAAGGTGAGATTTCTGCCGTTTTTGTTGTGATCTTTAAAGAAAGAAAAAATTGAGGTGAAAAAGTACGAATGAAATAAAAGAAAGAAAGAAAGAAAGAAAGAACGGAAGGTAATATCTTTGATGTTTTTTGTTGTAATCTTTAAAGAAAGAAAAAAATAAAGCGAAAAAGAAAGAAAGAAAGAAAGAATCATGTGATTTTTGGCTTGCCACATCGAAAGAGAAAGGAAAAGAAAGCATCAATTTGTCGGGAAAGTAGGCTGACGTCACAACGGGACGGTTTCTACAGTTTTTGAGTTCGTCTGCTTATCTATGTATTTTTTGAATCTACATTGACAACAATTTCTATTTCAAACAATTCAGTTTAGCCTGAGTACACTGGTTAATTGTTAAAATCATTTCTATTTCAAACAATCCAGTTTATTCAAAAAGTTCTAATTCACGCAATTCCGTTTAGTATCAGCATATTTTTGTCCTCAAGCAGTTAAATGTCAAAACAGTTCTCTTTCAAATAATTCAATTTAAAGTAGTACACTTTTAATGTCAAAAATAGTGCTATGTCAAGTAATTTAGTTTAGCATTAGTACGCAAATTAGTTCTATTTAACCCATTGATAGGGCCTTTTCGGGTGCTACCACTCCGGACCGGAGTGGACCTGGGAGCGATGGTAATGAAGGGATGCTCCACATTCCCCAAAGCTCCAGCTTCAATGGAACCTCATCATCAGTTTGTTTAGTGTCAAATCCTGGACACTCGTTGGGAAGGGTGTCTTACTCCTCTGTAGAGGCGCTGTCTGTGTATTCTACAGCCCCAGCCCACTGCGCAATTTTAATTTGGATTAAAAAAAAGATATTTTATATAAAATTCAACTGTCATTATTGACATCAGTAAACAAATCCAGGTTTCTGTTAGTGTTTTGGATTGAAATGATTCTAGATTCAACAATTTCCTGGCATTTTTTATAATTATATATGTAAGCTGACACATCGGAAAATATTTCAAGACGTTTTTTAAAGCTTCAAATTTTTTTCAATCTAAAACAAAATTAATGAAGACGTGTGTACACGTGAACAACTTTTATAGTATTATCAGGGTATCTCGATCGCTAAAGTGCTGCCTTGGTAAGTCAGTACCACCGCTTGATACGTTTTTATGAATAGTTTTTTTTTTTTTTTTTTTGCAGAACACCGGATTGTGTAAGAGTAGCAAGCCAATACACACTAGACCTAGCCCCTCAATACTTTTTCTTGTTTCCTAAACTGAAAATCCACCACGAATGAAAATGAATTATTTTTTACTCTCTGCGAGTCTTTCACACCAGTTTTGGCTGGGGATTTTCAATGGAGTCTCCTCAGGTCCCCTCGGTATTCTAGCCGTTCTCGACAATGCTGTAATTTTTACAAGACCCTGGGGATCGTTTCTAGTGTTCCAATTGCAATTGGTATCACTGTCACCATCATTATTTGTTTATCTTTTCGCTTATATTTATTTCCACTTTGTGGTCCGCCAGAAAGGCAAAATCTACGATAAGGCAAAATCTCTGAGACAAAATCTCAGAGAATTTTATGAGTCTCCTTGTCTAGAACGGAGTCTTGCTTCTGCATATACCATTTGGTAGTATTCAATTTCTTGCATAATTCTTAATGGATCACCTTTCACACCCACTCGTGCCTAGTCTTGTAATCCTTTTGCGCTAGTTTGCTGCAATCAGTTATTATGGGATTGGCTGTTTCATCTTTGTCACCACCTACACTTGTTATTCTGCTGTGTATTATTATTATTATAGTTCCTCCTTGAGAGTTTTTCGCATCACCGTTAGCTAATTTTTTTTTCACGGGAGTTTGAGTGACAGCAAGTCTCGTCAAGTCTCCTCAATTATCTAGGACTCTTCTCAGTATTTTGGCTGATCTCAACAAGGCTGTTGTTTGGATGGTCTCCACTCGTCTTCTTAATTCCATGTCTTCCAGTCCCTGGACCAATCCTTTGATGACTGTTGGTTGGTTGGTTGGTTGGTTTAGGTTTTTATGGCATATCAATCTTTCTAGGTTATTTAACGCCAAATCCTTTTTTATGTAAATAGTCAGTTCTATTTGAAACAATTCAGTTTAGCATTAGTACACAGTTTAATTGTCAAAAACATTTCTATTTAAAGCTATTCAGTTTAGTCAAACATTTCTAATTCAGATAATTCAGTTTAGTATAAGTACAGATTTTGTTTATACACAGTTAAGTGTCAAAACAGTTCTATATTAGATAATTCAGTTTAGAGTAAGAACAGTTTCAATGGGAAAAATAGTTCCATTTCAAACAATTCAGTTTACATTAAATACGTAGTTTAAATGTAAGTACAGTTGAATTGTAAAAAATATTTCTATTTCAAGCTATTCAGTTGAGTCAAACAGTTCTAATTCAAACAATTCAGTTTAGCAAAAATATGCAGATAGTTCTATTTAACCCATATATATGGCCCTATCAGGTGCTACCATTCCGTGTCAGAGTAGACCTGGGAGCAATGGCAACGAAGGGGTGCTCTGCATTCCCCAAAGTTCCAGCATCACTTGAACCTCATTATCAAATCGTTTAGTGTCATTCATATCCAGGACACTCATTGGGGGAGGGTCTTACCTTTTTGCAAAGGTGCAGTCTGTGTATTCCACAGACCCAGTCGATTGGGCAATTAGTGACTGAACCAAGTGCACAAATTACGATTGGTATCACCGTCACCCTCATGCTCTGTAATTTTTTCTATTCTCTGGAAAGGTCTAGGTACTTATCTCCCTTTTTGCTTTCCTTCAGTTTCATTCTATGATCAACCGGAACGGCAGAGTCCACTATCCCGTAGGTTTCCTTTTTTGTTGACTATCACTAGGTCTGGTCGTCTGGCCGAGATTAGATGATCCGTTTGTATCTCAAAATCCCAATAAATTGTATGCATGTGCTTATGCTAAAGGAATCTTACTGGAATTAACGTGTGGAAAGCCAGGTTTATTATTTTAAAGAAAACATGTTTTATCAATTGAGCGTTTCTGTCTTAATAAAAATTCAGTTTCAGTTTCGTCATTTTTAGAACGTACTTCCTACTGCGGGGTGATCTCTCAAAAGCTAATTTTAAATACTATTTCCTTTGTATAGAGAGTTTGATGTTAACCTAGCGTTGGCCATTTGTTACTTCATGCCATTTTAAACCAAGATTATTTTCAATTAAATGCACCAAGCCAGACACGTTGGATGTAAACAAGAATAAGTTCGGATTAAAAATTAACCATTTCTAATTAGTTCGTTCCACTTGAAAAGCTTTCTAACTCGTTGATTATAAATATATATATATATATATATATTGTCATCCACAGACAGACTGTTTAGTTCTATCGGAACTCTTTATGTAATTTAATGCCCGAGGGATTTCGTTTTATGCCTTTGGATTTGGTTAGGCTTAGAGCCTTTCGGCTCAGTGCATGGGTTGCTTGGGTGCAACATTGACGCAGGTATTCACGCGCACATGCGGAGCGGACGTGTCACTCAGCGATGTCACAATAGCCCAGATGGGAAACGGGGCTACAGAGTGCAAGTGACATTACGCACCGGAAGCGCGCCGAGGATTTTGGGGATTTTGAAAAAGTCTGTTAGTTGAGTTGAGTCCTGACTCGGAAGAAGACGGTTGACTTTCGTTAGCTCGCCGAAGCCAGGTCAGTGGCCTTTGTGGTGGGTGCCACACGAGATCGGGGGGGGGGAAACAGATGAAAAGGCCATAATAGAAAGAATGTGTATCTCTCTCCTTATGTCGAAACCTTTAACTCGAAGGTAATAAAAGGTTTCGTACCTGAACTAAGAAGTCGTAAGTGTTTTTCGTGATTCCTATGTTCTATGTATATATGTTACGAATATCTATGTACGTTTTGCATATCCGTATCTGGCTGTGGTACATTTAGTGTGGCTAGACACGTAGGATGCTCGAAGCCGGGATCAAAGTCCATCCAACTTTACGTTAGACCAAGTCTCAGACCGCTCGATCAACAAGCGTACCACGTTGGCTAAGGGAATTTTTAAGGTATTTATATAGCAACAGCAGCAGCAGCGTCCGTTTGTTTACATTTTTGTACCCTATCGGCTACCTGAGTGCTCAATTCTTTCGAAGAGCTTTGCTTTATGTGATCGGCGGCCAAAAATTCCTTCGCCAGAGTGCTCAACCCCCATGGGGGAGCATATATTGTACTATATATATATATATATATACATGTCACATTTAAAACACATACATTATATACACACATAGTATTTACTCGTACACATGTATGTAAACCATATTTATTCAATATACAAGTCTCAACAGAATTTGGCATTAAACAATTTGCATTGTTTGATATCACATAAAATCCAACAAACTTACGAACAATAACTTACGAACAATAACCACTTGCAATAACCAAATTGCTGATGTTAAATTGAATTGGTGGTGTTAGATAGGAATACTTGAAACCATTCAATCGTAGGCAAAGAAATGAACTTGCTCGTTTAAAATGTTATCTTTAAATTATTCCTTTAGAAATATAAGGTTCAGTATGCAATTTGATATTAAGCCTATCCACATGTCAGCGAACAAGGCAGAATGTTTTTGAATATCTTCTATCGAATAATTTAAAAATTCGTAAAGAAACCCCTAACAGTAGTTTAGAAGAAAAAGCCTAGAATGCTACCACAGCCCCCCCCTCAGAAAGGGAAAAAGGAAAGAAAAAAAAAAACCCAACAAAAACGAATTCTCCCCTCCACCCCAGTAGACCGCTGCCCCCAAAGCTACTTAAAATATCAGTAGTAAATAAAAGTCCAAACGAAGAAGAAGCATTTGAACTCAGGAGCCAAGTGGAAGAAATATGTCAATATTGGTCAGTATGTCTTTAATTCCAATTTAAAATGCTGAATTTTACAAAATGTTATGCTGTATTTTGTTTGTGAAATAATGCTTAAACTATGCGTTTTAACTGTAAAGGCACGCTTACTCTACTATAAAGCCAATTTGATATTAAGCCTATCCACATGTCAGCGAACAAGGCAGAATGTTTTTGAATATCTTCTATCGAATAATTTAAAAATTCGTAAAGAAAGCCCTAACAGTAGTTTAGAAGAAAAAGCCTAGAATGCTACCACAGCCCCCCCCCCTAAGAAAAAAAAAAAAGCTCTATAAATCCTGAAGCCTGCTAGGTCCCCAACTGTAGGAAAGAAAAAAATGAAAAACCCAGGAAAAGTCCCAATACAGCAAAAAAGTGTAAGTCAGTACTAGTGAAAGTCATAAGAAAGTACCTTAATGTTGGACTTTAACTAAGTTAAAACTTAAAACAAATTCCACTCCACCCTTTTTTTTTTTTTTTTTTTTTTTATGTACACATGGGAAGCAGCATGATGTACGTAAAGGTATTTGAATAAACCAATGGACGACCAAACTCAATACCCAAATGGGTCCTGGACGTAAGTTTGACGACTTTTCGCTCAGGATCGACAGTTCGATCGGGGAACTACTGCTGCTCCTCTATAAGAGTGGCTTCTATAGAAGAGAATAAAACAGCCATCGAAAGATAACCATGACCCACACTCAAACCACTTACACAAACCGCATCGCTCTTCGCGCGGGTAAAAAAGGGGCGCGTCCTGCTGAGGTTGGAGCCCTGGCCTCGGTGTTCGAAAAATCAGCTACAGAGCTCAAACAATCAAAACTACTAAAATGCAAGCAAACACTACAAATAGCCACATTTAACGTAGGAACCTTAAATAGAATAGGACAACTCCCAGAGCTAATCGCATCGGCCGAAGAACATAAAATAGACATAATATGCATACAAGAACACAGATACACGCACACAGAAGATATCAAATATCACGAAACTGGCAATGGATGGTCGCTCGCCACCGTATCCGCATGGAAAAACTCTGTCAACGCCGCAGTAGGAGGGGTAGGATTGCTTATAGGACCTAGAGCACCAAAAACGCTTAATAGCATAGAGAAAATACAACCTAGAATGATGGTAGCTACATTTAACGGAAACCCCAGAGCAACAATCGTCTCATGCTACAGCCCCACCAATGTTAGTGAAGAAAATGAAATAGTCACCTTCTACGATGAGTTATCCTCATTAGTGCGTAGCATCCCGAAACACAACATGTTAGTCATTGGCGGAGATATGAATGCACAAATCGGGAAAAACGGAAACAACAAATACAGCCTCCACAACACGTCAAATAGGAATGGGCAACATCTAACAGATTTCATGATAGAAAATAGATTAGCATGCCTCAATACAAACTACCAAAAA
>OY757911.1:6815025-6857525 GCA_963585895.1 Sepioteuthis lessoniana
GTGGTTGCATGTTCTCACAAGTCGGAAGGTCGCCATTTATAGCGATGGGGATATTATTATTGTTGGGTTTTTCGTTTAAGTTGGTTTTGCGTTGGTTATGTTAGTATTACATTGGTTGCGTTGGTATTACATTGGTTGCGTTGGTATTTCGTTGGTAACGTTGGTATTTCGTTGGTTGTTATCCCCTCGCTAAATGTTGATGGAAAATAAAGGTGGTGGAGAAGAACGAAGACGTCGTTAGGTTTTGTATGAAGGTTTTAATGGCAGCATTAAGTAAAGGGGTTTACTCTGGTATGCTGCGAGGTCTCGTAGGAAGGAAAGAAGGTTGGAAGTTGTTAGAGTATATCATCTAATTTGTTTTTAACTAGGATCCCTTGGTCAAGAAGAATAGACACAAGGGGTCCATAAACTAGATGGCTCTCCTCATAGAGTATGATGCTGCTACTGCTATTCAGGAGCAAACGATAAGACGTCCGTTCCCATTGAGGATTTCTGAGGGAGAGAGAGAGAGTTTCTCGGGCTTTCTTCAATTTTTGGTGCTGCTTGGGAATATAGTTCGGGATGAATAGGACAGGTCATACTGATTGGGTGAAAATATTCGGCGACTCTAACAGTTAAATTAAATTACGCGCCAAACAAAAAATACAAGTTTCTTTCTGCTACATATATATATATATATATGTTATTGCAAACGAATATTCATTCTTTTCAATAGCCTCTCTTTTGAGTTGATTTTTAAATAGTAGTTTTTGCTGTCTTATTAACCCAGTTTCTTATCTTATAACAACAGAGTCAACAGCACTTTGTGACAGTCAGTTTCTCGCCGACACAATCTTCAGATCAAGTTGTTCTCATGTATGACTTTATAGACTATTGCATGTGGCTTATAGGAAGAGTAATCTACTTTTAAGGATTTTCTGAGAGTTTAATCTTTTGAGCTCTCACTTTTGGCGAATCAGAGCTGAGGTCCTTTGTCAGAAGGTGATATATTCCATTTGAATAATATTCATTCAAGTAACTGTATTGATGGACTAAATTACGGCACTATTTACTATTTTATCCTGAGATATTGCTGCTATATAATCTTCCAAAGAACAAGAAAATAATATAGATAAAATCAGGGAAAAGTCCCTCCCTCACAAAAAAAGAACAAAAACAAAAGAAAAAAGCGGAACAAAAAACGAAACACATTTGCCTGTTTGTAGGCGGTATGAAAAACAAAAAGCGAAAAGCATTCAATGAAGACAAATGTCTTCTGATGAACTGAGAAGAAAGTCTATAAACAATGTATGGTTGGATAAACAGAATTGAATACACACAGACACACAAAGAGACACAGACACACAAAGAGACACAGACAGACAGACGCACACATACACGCTCACTCACTCATTCACACATACATACACTTGTAGGGGTATGTACGTGTATACGCGTATGTACTCATACGTACAGTTTTCATACACACTGTTTTCAGTGTGTATGCCTATGACCTCTACCATAAGCATTTAAAATTACACACACACACACACACACACACATATATATATATGATAAATTTTATATATTTAATGCCATAGAAATTTGTCTGCGATCTTAGGCTTCTTGAAGTTTACGAACAACTATCACCTGCCTGATGATCGTTGTTTGTAAAACTTCATGAAAACTTACGTCGCAGACAAACTTCCATGGCATTAAATACATAAAATCTATTAAATATTTATTTATTTATTAATATATAATAGCTCTATTACAGATGTTGAGCACTCTCCAAATTATATCGCACTTGGTTCGCCACAAACCCACAAAGTGAATTAGTGACAACCAACACTGTTACAATATATATATATATATATATATATATATATATATATATATATAAACCACCCAAGGACCAAAGAGGATACAACACAAGATCCCTTTTGAGCGGGTTTTAAAAGGTCTGAACTCAAACTTTTCCTTCTCCTAAACCTGTTGTCATTAAAGAGCCAAGTCAACCCTACTATTTACCCATACCTGGAGGGAGAATAGTTGGATGCATAGGTTTATTCCTTCTCCTAGGTTAGTTGCTTTAACAAGGTAAGAAAACTGAGTTTACCTGACTATTTACACAAAGCAGGTAGGGAAAACAGATGGATTCTAAATTTTACCAAAGGCATTTGTATCAAGTTAAATTACAAACAGGTTCTTCTTGGATTTAAACTTGAATTATTGATTCCCTTTCCTACGACGATAACCGTTACGCTATGTATGTGAGGGATGCAGAGTACACCGAGCGCATATCTGCAGAGGAGAAAGGCTCCCTCAACGAGTGTCTGGGATATGACACTAAACATTCCGATGGTGAGGCTCCAGTGACGCTGGAGCTTTGGGGAATGCAGAATACCCCTTCAATGACATCACTCCCATGTCCACTCTGGCCCCGAGTGGTAACACCTGACAGGGCCCTATCTATGGGTCAAATAGAACTAAACTACGTACTTATGCTCAACTGAGTTGTTTGAAATAGAACTGTTTTTGAGAATGAAACTGTGAACTTATGAAAAACTGAATTGTTTGAAAGGGAACTGTTTTGAAATTTAAGTGTGTGTAAACAAAACAAAAAGTGTACTTACACGAAACTGATTTGTTTGAAGTAGAACTGTTTCTATATATAAAAATGGATTTGGCATTAAATAACCAACAATGGTTGATATGCCATAAAACCAAACCAATCCAGACCAAATGAACTCTCATATACACACATATGCCATGCATAACTCGTCTCTGTATAGAAATGCGTATTGATATAGCTATATACATTACCCACTATATGCACACACACACACACACACACACATATATATATATATATATATATATTCATGCATAGATAGGTAATGGATATTGGACATAGTGAGATAGGCAAATTTCTATTGATATATTTGACGATACATGTGAGTGATTTTTCTGTGTAATTCTATTAGTTTGCAAGAAGTATATAAATATATATATATACATATATATGTGTGTGTGGGGTGTGTGTGTGTGTTTGTGTATGGTTAGTGTTTGGAGATATTACGCCGTATAAGCTATTTGACTAAGTATATGAATTTGTTTTTCTTGCTTGATTGTATTGTGTGCAAGCGTTCAGTCGCGCGCGCGCGCGCACACACACACACACACACATATATATATATATATATATATATATATATATATATATATATATATATATATAAGGTATTTGTTTTCATGTGCGATAATCTCTCGTGTGCAATAACAAAGATCTCCTTTAACGAACAAAGAAACGGAAAAAAATATCTACAACACGTCGTCCACGAGAATCAATGGTAAATCAGATAATAAAGAACAAGGCTTTTTTTCTTCTTCTAAAACCAGTAAGTGAGAAAAAAAGACAGAAAGAAAACAGAAAGAAAGCTAACCCAGAAATGGTTTGAAAGTTTGATGTTGTGGAGGAAAACAGGCGATGTTTGGGGGTCAATAACCGAACGAACAGTTAGTGGGAAGCTGAAGCAAAATTAGGACAAATATGTCAAAACAGATCGAAAACACTTGATATGGCAAATTGATTTCTTCATATATATATATATATATATATATATATATATATATATTAAGTTGGCGACTGTAGTCGAGGGCGACCAGAAGGCTCTTTTTTTAAGTAGCTACTACACCGAGGTGTAGGGGAGGGTGCTACTCCTTTCCCTGGATTGCTCCACTTTACTCTTGATACGTACCTTATATTGCTTGATACGTACCTTATACGTACCTTATACGTACCTTATATTGCAAGGAGGTACCAAGTACCATTTTTAAAGTCTTTGGTATGACTCGACCTGGGATTGAACCCCGGTCTCCCGGACAATTGGCGAACACTCTATTCACTAGACCCTGCCTTTGAGTTGACTCATGATAGAGTTGCGAGTTTGATCCGCACTGAGTACAAGGCTCAGCTGAAAGTATCGAGGTCTCTACTGGAGATTGGTTATTGATAAAGTCATCACGTTCAATCATTATGATCTTAATTTCATTCTCCAATCATTTGACGCAGTTTCAATGTAAGTTTAGTAAATAAACACAAAAACGCACATTGACACACACAGACACACAGACACACACACACAGACACGCATTTTGACACACACAGACACACACACACAGACACACACATTGACACATACACGTATGCATGCACAACCCCACCCCTCTCGCACTCACGCATGCCACACGCAAGTTCTTGGTGACTGTCTATATTATATGGAGGTACAAACTGCTAGACAGCAAGACAGATGTATAATGATAATAAGGGAAGAGGAAGAAGAGAAACCAAACACAAAACAGTGACCGATACAAAGCCTTAAAAAATTCAAATAACAAACCTACATGAGTGAGTTCGAGTCTCATTGGGTGCCCCATTTATATGGCCTTGTGCCACATATGTTCTCTGATGAAAGCAACAAGCTGGAAACATGCACAAAATAAATAATTCTTTGAAAAAATACGAATCTCTTAGTGGACCTATTCATTTTGAAATATTTACTTATTTTTCTCTTTTTGGACTAACAACAAAAAAAAAGAAAAAAAATTATGCACACAGACACAGACACATATATATATATATATATATAGAACGAAATATATAGATAGATAATGATACACGCACACGCACACACATAGATAGATAGATAGATAGATAGATATGTACTGAATGAAATGGACAAATAATGCCCATAATGAGATAAGTAGATATACTTTTATCAGTAAGAGTTTTCCGACTATTGTCTTCGTCTTTATTGTTTTTTCTTCACAACGTTTCGGCTGCTGTATCCTCCGGGCTTCCCCATGTGTCCCCTGTTTATCTGGGCATAGAAATCATTCAACCTAGAATTTTAAATATGATTCCCCTGGTTGAATCAATTCTATGCCCAGATAAACAGGGGACACCTGAGGAAGGCCAGAGAATACAGCAGCCGAAACGTTGTAAAAAAAAACAAACAATATAGACGAAGACAATAATACGAAAACTCTCACTGAATAAAAGCAATAAGCTTCGTCTCAGAAATTTAGTTAACTAAGTTGATATATATACCCTGATTGGTTTCTTTGTTTAATGGCATATCAACCTTTGCAGGTTATTTAATGCCAAAGCCATTCTCCTAGAAGAACAGTACTGGTACTATTTAACCCATAGCCGGGAGGATAAGGGGGTTCATACCTTTCCCAGGGGTATTTGCCCGAAAGTGAACGTAATAGCGCGACTGGAGAACGAACTCGTGTACTACGATTCCGCAGTCCATCGCTTTAACCATTACACCACGAGGATATATACCCCCTATATACCCTGAATAAGATGGATAGAAATATAATACAATTATGACATCGGCCATATGTCTTTAGTCTTTCCACTACGAAGGGTTGTTGCATAGCCAATTTTGTAATTTTGTCTCTTATTTGTAACTTCATTAAACTGAAACTTAGATAACAAGAGATGAGAGTTCATTGT
The DNA here is from genome assembly GCA_963585895.1 of Sepioteuthis lessoniana. NCBI lineage: Eukaryota > Metazoa > Mollusca > Cephalopoda > Myopsida > Loliginidae > Sepioteuthis > Sepioteuthis lessoniana. The sequence continues at coordinate 6,820,532 of OY757911.1, forward strand.
ATGTAGGTTCAAGTCTCTAGAAATGGGGTTAGTGTGAAAAACAAAGGGAACTCGCAAAAAATTTAGGGAATACCGTGTTAAATAGAATCACCAAACTGCATTGCATTAATTCCGAAGAATATGAAACTTGGGCAAATCACACTCCTCACCCACCGAAGTAGTAACAGTGAAAAAGCTGTTACTTTCATAATCAACCTTGACAGGGAGCCAACAATAATAGCATTAAGAAAAGGGTTACATTACAGAGGAAGAAAGTGATGAAAAATGGGGATGATATAAGAGGTATATAATCTTGATTTTTTTGACAGCATCATACAAGCGGAGAATGGGGAGATATGTGGTGGCGGTTGCCGTGATAGTGGTGGGGTGGTTAAAGTTGTGGTGGATAGGAATCGTCCCTTGCTATCACTCTGCCGCCACTTCCAACTGCTATGGTAACCGCTGGACTCCCTCAGAAGTACTTCCGGGAAATGGAATATACCCTTTGCTACATAAATAATTGAATAAACACTCCAATGTACACGGCAACGGTTTACGCTTTTGTAAGAAGGGGAAGAAAAAGACACACACAAAAAAAAAGCAACAACAACAAAAGAGCAAAACGAAAAACAGCTAAAAACAAAAACAAACAAAAAAACCACAACAAAAATCAAAAACAAACGAACAAACAAAAGAAAACGACAAAAAAAAAAAGCTGAGGCACGAAGTCATCTTCCGTACGAGATGTTTTTCATGTGTTTTACCGAATTGTGCTGTTTCTTTATTCTCTGTCAGTCTGTCTGTTTCTCTCCTTCTCTTGTTTCAAATCTCTCTCTCCCATTCTTTCTCTCCTTTTAGTCTCCTTCCCTCTCCGATTATTTTTATCCCTATTTTGCTCTCTCTTTTTATTTCTTACTCTCTCTCTCTCTCTCTTTCTCTTGCTCTCTATTCAAGTCTTGCTTTCTTTTTCTCTCTTTTTTTCTCTTGAAGTCCCTATATCTCCTTCTTGTTCCCTCCTCTCTCTCTCTCTCTCCTCTCTCTCTATCTGTCTTTATCTCTCCTTCACTTTCTTGTTCTCTAATTCTGCCTTTCTTGTTCTCCATTTTATTCTTGCTCCCTACTCTCTTTTTCTCTCTTTCTCTCTTGCTCTCTATTTTTCTCTTGTTTCCTTTTTCTCTCATGCTTTCTCTTCTGTCTACTCACCTCTCTCTTGCTCTCCCTTCTGTGAGATTTTCTACGGTTTTCTTTTGAGATTTCCGTTATCACCGCAACGTTACACGTTTTTTGTATGTATCAATGATTTTTACTTTATATGGGGAAGTAAAAAAAAGAAGAAAGAAGCAGGTCAACAATGAAAAATGATTTATTATTCTCTCTCTCTCTCTCTCTCAAAAGTATTCTTATTTCCCCTTAAGCCTAAGCAATATTTTATCTACCTATATATATATATATATAAGTGTTCTATTCTTTGTGCGCAGGTATGTATATATTACGTAAAAACTGTGGCATCAAAATAACTACACTTTACGTCGGTGAATTATACTCTGCCATAAAAACAACAACAACGACAACAAAAACAAGACAAAACAAAAGAAAGTCAATTCAAAGAATTTCCACGACTTTTTTTGCAATATTATATAACTATCATCAATCCAAGATAAGATAAACATTCCGTAGTCATGACAAAAAATCAGATTGATTGGTTGATTGATTGATTTTAACGGTATATTAAACTTGTCTGGGGGTATTTTATGCTATTTGGTTAGAGAATGACGTTCATTGTACATTCATACGTTTTCGTAGTTTCGTAACGTTTTATTCCACACAGTAACGTGATATCAAGAATTCGTATTCAAAACAGATTTACTTGCCTACCGATAGTTAGTTTATTTGGTTTAATGGCACATCAACTCTTATGGGGTTTTTAACACCAAATCTTTTCAGTGTATATGATTTGTAAGCGAATAGTTTGATCACACATATTTTTGCTAATCATGAATATGTTAGGACAAAAGAAAAAAGTTATTTGATGATCTTGCCTTTTTGGCATATGCTTTGTAAATGTTGCTATGGAAATCAGACCTAACCGATAAAATGAAACGCAGTTTCTTCCAGGCAGCGGTCACATCGATACTGCTATATGGATGCACTACATGGACTCTAACAAAACGGCTGGAGAAGCTAGACTGCAATAACACAAGAATGCTGCGAGCAATCTTAAACAAGTCCTGGCGGCAACACCCCACAAGACACCAACTGTACGGCCACCTGCCTCCTATCACGAAAACTATCCAAGATAGACGAACCAGACACGCAGGACACTGCTGGAGAAGCAGGGATGAGCTCATAAGTGATGTACTCTTATTGACCCCCACATATGGCTGAGAAAAGCCGGACGACCAGCACGAACATACATTCAGCAACTATGTGAGGATACGGGATGTAGTCCAGAAGACCTGCCAGAGGTGGTGAACGATAGGGAAAAGTGGTGAGAGAGGGTCAGGGATATCCGTGCTACCAGCACGACATGATCATGATGATGATTTATATTGTTTTATATATTGCAAAATGAATAGGCCATCTAAGAGATTTAATTTTCTATTTTCTGGTATATTGATATTGCTTTTGTGGAGTGATATTCTGCTATTGAGGACTTATATTGATCTTATGTATTCTTCTTTACATTTGTTACATTTGATTTTGTAGACTTTTTTGAGTTGCAACTTAAGTCTTTATTATGAATTTTGTTTCCGGATTTTTGAAGTCTAAGGATTTTCCTTCCATAGTTATATCACATATTCAAAAAATGGAGGTGCCTGTGGTGTAATTGTTATCGTCGTAGGAAATGGACTCGGTGACACGAGTTCAAATCCTGGACGATACTGATTGCATTTCACATAGCTCTAATACCTTCGGTAAATGTATGAATCCAATTATTCTCCCTCCAGCTATTGGTAAAAAGTAGGACAGACTGGGTTCTCCAGCCTTGGTAAGGCAACTAGTCTAGGAGAAGGAAAACTCTGAATTGAAACCTGTTAAACTCCGCTTAAAAATTGACCTTTGTCATATCCTGCCCTTGCAGAGGGGTTGGTAAATATGGTTATATCACATATTCAACATCTTTTATTCTAGCTTTTGGTAACTCATTGTGTTCTCTTTTCCCCGAATGGAGAAGAAGTATTTTAAAGAGATTTTTTATGTTGTCTCTGGCTTTTAATGATTTTTGTTGTGTCTAGTATTTCTTAGATTTTGTCATTGGTATTAAGTTCTAAATTTTTTTTTATTATTGAATATTTCTGGGTTGCTTTGATTATAGGTTGTGATGTATGCTTGGGGTTTTCGTTGCTATGTTTTTTCGGGTTTCGTAGTTCTAAAAGAACTGGTATTTTTTCTGCTAATTCAAACCCCTCTCTGCTGGAAGGCTTTTTGAAGTTCTTTTTCTTTTTATATATATATCTACTACTTTAAGATATGTGATTATTTTGTCCTATAGGTGAGATCCAAACAGGTGCTACAACACCGGGTCAAAGTGGACCTGGTAGTAATGCTAAAGATGGGGTATTTCTCGCTCTCCAAAGCTTTAGAAGAGGAGCCTTTCTATCTGATATAGTTTAGTGTCATACCGAAGATAGTCACTCGTTTTTTAGGAAGGGGCCCTTTCTTCTTTAAAGGGGACTCAGTCAGTATATTCTTAATTTCTCGAAAAGACCGTAAGAAAAATCAGATTTCTTAACGTGATTAGTTAGACTCACTTACATTCTTATAAGTTTATCCCTGGCAACGCCATGTCCAGTCAGCTGGGGATGTAGAATACACCGACTGCGTCTCTGCAGAGGGGCTAATACCGCCTCCGACAACGAGTATCTTGGATATCATGCTAAACAATCTGATGGTGAGGTTCCCATGATGCTGGTGTTTTGGGGAATGCGGATTAACCCTTCATTGCCATCACTCCCAGGTCCACTCTGGCCCGGAGTGATAGGACCTGATTGGGTCCTCTCTATTGATCAAATAGAACTAAACTGCGCACGTATGCTGAACTGAATAATTTGAAATAGAACTGTTTTGACATTTAATTGAACTGTTTTGACATTTAACTGTTTGTAAAAATGACTATATTTATACTAAATAAATTGTTGGAAATTTGATTAGGCGTTAAATGACTCGGAAAGGGTTGATACGCCATAAAACAAAACAACCAACCAACCAACCAACCAGTCAGCGCCGAGTTATCTTGCTATATTTTTAATAAAACCCTCTACCCTTACCTTTCTTCTTAAAACGATCTTCAAAGTTTTAATACAACGAATCCGGGAGTTTTCAGTCCAAACTTGCATCGGAAAATTTAGTAAATTTCAACCACGGCTTTTTGATGTCCCGAATTCTCGTCTCAAATTCTTCTCGGACAACTTTGAATATATGAAATGTGGAACAAATAACTCTTCGAATCTTTTTCCATAGCTTATGATCTTAAGCCTTTTTAAGTCCAATTTTGATAATTATCTTATTGGTCCTTAGACTGTTGAATCATCACTCGTTCATCCCTGCATTTATATTCTTATACGCTTAGCGTAAGCTTCGAAAATGAATCGGTTGCGTACGTTCCTCTTCGTGTCAATGCACTTGAATAAACCATGAATCAATCTGCTTTCTTCCAAGTTATGGGTAAATATTAGGTCAGATGAGATTTTTTTTGCCATGGTTTGGCAACCAATCTCGGAGAAGGAAAACTCTGAATTAAAACAAGCTTTAATCTGCTTAGAATTGACTTTGTATCACATCCAGCTTGTAGTGAAGGGGCTGGGTAAATACACTCATATCGATCATCTTCAGTCATTCTATCATTCTTCTTATTCCCTGATCACATCTAATTGCCATATCCTCCCAACTGTTTCCTGAGAAGAGAAGAAATTAGTCTTGTTTTGGGTAAATCGTCGGTAAAAATATGTGTGTGGTGGGGTAGAAAAATTCACCGGCTGAATAAGATCATCATCATCATGTCGTGCTTCAGGCACGGATATCCCTGACCCTCTCTCGCCACTTCTCCCTATCGTTCATCGCTTCTGGTAGGTCTTCAAGGCCACATCCCGTATCCTCACATAGCTGCTGTATGTATGTTCGAGCTGGTCGTCCTGCTTTTGCCCGGCCATATGTGGGAGTCCATAGGAGTACATCACTTATGAGCTCGTCCCTGCTTCTTCAGCAGTGTCCTGCATGTCTGGTTCGTCTAACTTGGATAGTTTTCGTGGTGGGAGGAAGGTGGCCGTAATCTCATGGTATATTACCAAATTATAGTACTCCCCACGTGATCCATACACTTCTTCCATTGGTGTTACTTTGCTTGGATCTCATTGATTAAAAATGTAATTAACAGCAGATATGACGTCATTTAACGAACTTTTCAATCTATGAACTTTACAGGAATCACTGTATATATATATATATATATATATATATACGAATTATCATGGCTATAAAATGTGGCAAACACCTACATGCGACATACAGAACATTGAGCAGCAGTTTCGACCTTATTGGGTTTCATCAGCACTGCTCACCGTAATCTCCACCACTGGAGAGCGAACCAACAACCAAAGTATGCAGAAGCCGAAACTCTACCACTGGACCACCGTTTCATGTCACATAGAAGGTGTTTACCGGATTTTCTAGTCATGATAATTCTTATATAACATTAATTCCTCCATTTAAAATATAATGTAATTCTCCTGCCCACGAGGTAATGTTATGAGGATTCATCACTCCGACTTGAGAAGACGTAACCCCGGAGGTGGCCGTGTACTCTATAGAGTATACATACCTTCAAGACACATTAGGTCCAGTGATCGAGCATTGTCACCCTGACTAGTTGATTCGGCATCACTTGTATATGTGACATGAACCGGTGGCCCAGTGGTAGAGTTTCGCCTTCTGCATATTGTGGTTGTTGGTTCGATCTCCAGTGGTGGAGATTACGGTGTATACTACTGGTAAGACCCAATAAGGTCGAAATAGTTGTTCATTGTGTCGTATGTTTGTGTTTGCCAGATTTTCTAGTCATGATAATTTAAATATAACATTATTTCCTCCATATAGTATATATTGCTTTGTGACGAACTTAAAATAATAACTGTCTGATGATTACCCGCATTTTTCATTGTAATTATTTTATATGGTAGTGAATACTTAATCAAATTGATACACAGTTCCTATTTTTTGGATTGGTATAGTCTGGTCAAGTTGTTTAACGGCATATCAAGTCCTTGTGAGTAATTTCAAGCCGAAATTTGATTCAATTGAAAATATTTGATTATCATCATAAGTTTATTTTTCATACTCCACAGTATTTTTTTACAATTACTCTTAAATGTCGATAATCATTTGTTTGCTGACAGTATGTATGGTTTAAAGTATTCTAATCTAATACAAATAATTTGTACTCTGTAGTAATAATCGTCATTTGTTCATGCATGCTTCAATAGTTTTAAGTAAAAATTAAAAATCCTAAATAAACTAACATAGCTTGAAATAACAATTTTTAATTCAAATAATTTACAGTTATATGATATCAAGCAATAAATTTTATAATAAAATAAGGAAAGATTTGATAACTAACTGTAAAATAAAATGTTCAGTTACTAACAGTATAATAAAATACTTAATAACAGATTGTATAATAAAACATTATCGTCCATGTTGTGCATCCATACAGCAGTATCGACTCGACCGCCGCTTGGTAGAAACTGCGTTTCATTTTATCAGTCAGGTTTGACTTCCATATGACCGATAGCCTATCGATTACTGTCCATGCCTTTGCTAGTCACGAGTCGATGTCTGTCTCGGTTGATGAGACACTGCTTCCTAAAATGTTTCATAACTAACTGTATAAAATATTTGACACATGTATAATAAAACGTTCGGTAGCTAATTATTTCATAAGATATTTGATAACTAACTGTATAAAAATGTTTGATAACTAACTGCATAATATAACGTTTGAAAGCTATCTGTAGAATAAAATGCTTTAGAACTAGGTAAATGAAAAACGCTTAAAAACTCACGATAAAATGATGGAAAACTAACTGAATAATGAAACATTTGATAACTAACTCTATAATAAAATATATAATAACTAACTGCATAATGCGCAGTTTAAATGTTAAAATAGTTCTATTTCAAACAATTCAGATCAACGTACTTATACTAAACTAAATTGCTTGAAATAGAACTGTTTTGACATTTAAAATGCATACATATGCTAATCTGAATTGCTCGAAATAGAACTGTTTTGACATCGAGATAGGGTCCTATATATGCGTCAAATAGAACTAAACTACGTACTTAAGCTAAACTGAATTACTTGAAATAGAACTGTTTTTATATTTAAACTGTATTTTATACTAAACTGAATCGTTTGAAATAGAACTGTTTTTCACATTGAAACTATACTTATACTAAACTAAATTGTTCAAAATAAAAGTGTTTTGACATTTAACTGTGTAAACAAAAGATATACTTATATTACACTAAATGGTTTGAATTAGAACAATTTGACTAAACTGAATAGCTTGAAATGGAACTGTTTTGACGATTAAATTGTGTACTTATGATAAACTGAATTGTTTGAAAGAGAACTGTTTATTTGTATAAAAATTGATTTGGCATTAAATAACCAACAAAGGTTGATATGCCATAAACCCAAACACTGTATAATAGAATATTTGATAACAAACTGGATAAAAATGCTGGATAAATAAATGTATAAAAATATTTGGTTATTAACTATGAAAAATGTTTGATGACTAACTACAAAGTAAAACTGTTGAAAACTAAATGTATGATAGAATATTTGATAACTCTATAACAAAATGTTAGATAACAAAGTGGTTGGTTGGTTGTTTTTTAACGGCGTATCAACCCTTTTTAGGTTATTTAACGCCGAATTAAGACATTTTGATAAAAGTTTCAAACAATTCAGTTTAGTACAAGTATAGGTTTTTGTTTAAACACAGTTAAATGCAAAAACAGTTGTATTTCAAACAATTGAGTTTAGCATTCGTTTACAGTTAAGTTCTATTTAACCCATAGATAGGACCCTATCAGGTCCTACCGATCCGGGTCAGAGTCAGCCTGGGAGCAATGACAATGAAGGGTTACTCCGCATTACCCAAATCTCTAGCTTTACTGGAGCCTCACCATCTGATTGTTTAATGTCATTTCCAGGTCACACGTTTGGGAGGGGTCTTACTCGCCTGCAGAGGTGCAGTTGGTGTATTCTACAGCCCCAGCTGACTGGCCCAGAATGTTTGATAAGTAACTCTATGATACAACGTTTTCGACATCTATGACAAAATATATGATATCTAACTGTATGATAAAAAGTTGGATAACTAACTGTGTGATAAAATAAACGCTAAAAGTTGTCAAGGCGTGGATGATGTTTTAATCTTTTTCCGAAATATGTTTGTTTCAATAAATTACTTCAAAAATCGCAAAGTTACGCATTTAAATGGCGATTTGAAACGCAAGTGAAGAATTAGTGAAATACCCACGAACCGATAGTTGCAGATTCAAAACGTGGGTCTAGTCAGACGTTGAAACAATAAATGAAAACCATACCCAAGAACTTAACATTTGAAATAATGTCGTCTTAAGGGTGATTTTTTTTGTCCATAAGCTTTTAGGATCTAGTGTATTTACTTAGATAGATCTTTCTTCTGAGAGTTCTTCAAATTTATTGGTGTTTCCTCAGACCACATCCTGATAATGTGACTGTAAAGTAAATCACGCTTAATTAATGTACTCAGATGTCTTACTGATCCACCATCTCCTAAGGTCAATTTTGGAAAAATCATTTTACTGACCATCCCATCAATTTGTCATTCAGCGACTTTTAAATTTTCTTCCTTGTCGATACTGTTAATATTTACTGAGGTTATCAAAATTAAACATTAGAACCGAATCGTTGGACAACAAATGACATTTAAGTACATTATATATATATATATATATATATATATATATATATATATATATATATATATACAGAAAGAATGCCAGGAATCTGTGAAGCAGTGTTAGCGGCCGAAGGGAGAAATTTTGATGAATTAAAAGTTTAAGAAGTTTCACGTGTTTGGGAGGGGTTAATTTGTATTTAATATGGTTAGTATAATAAATAAAAACATTGTGGTATCTTAAATGTTTCATCAAAGATAACACTTTTAGGATGAGAAAGAAAAATTTCTGAACGCAGCTACATACTTGACGGGTAATGTGAATATATATATATATATATATATATATATATATATATATATATATATATATATAATCTGAAAAACATAGTAATCCAAAGAGAAGGATTTATTGTGAAAGAAAATCGACGCTAAAACGTTTCGGTTTTAATAAAGCATCATCAGGATGTAGAAAAGATGATATCAAGTGTTGTTAGATCAACAACGGATGCTTAATAAAATAATTTTATTATTTTAAACGAAAGTTTATTTTATTTATTATTTAATGAAACATCCATCGTTGATCAAACAACACTTGGTGTAAACTTTTTAAAGTCTTGTTGATGCTGTAACGTTTCGGTTTTGAGACTGTAAAGTCGGTTTTGAGACTGTAAAGTCTTGTTGACGCTGTAACGTTTCGGTTTTAGTTAATAACCATTAACTAAAACCGAAACGTTACAGCGTCGACTTTCTTTCACAATTAATTCTTCACGTTGGATTAATTTTTTTTAAATATTTTCCTCCATACTGTCGGATTTTTTCCTATTATTTACTTCCACGTGTATATATAATGGACTCTCCTTTTGATCTTGACGAATGAGGGCCTAACAAATCGGTTAAATGTATGAATTTTTAAATTACCTTCAGATGTGATTTGTTTATTGTGGTGAAGATTTGTGTACAATCTTAGGACTGAAGAATAGTGCACAAATGTGCCATACATTCTTTTTCCTTCTCTTGACCGGCCACTTTACCAATGTTAGTGAGCCTAATCTACTCTACGTTTTTACCCATAACTAACATATAAATATATATATATATATATATATATATATATATAACAGACGCGACATGAAGTTAATTTTTAAAGCGGAGTTTAACGGGTTTGATTTTAGAGTTTCCCTTCTTCGAGACAAGTTACCATACTAAGGTTAAAGAGCTCAGTTTGCCTTACTATTTACCAATAGCTGGCGGGAGAATAGCAGGAGGGAGAATAGCTGGATTCGTACCTTTCCCAAGGGTATTACCGCTATATCATATGCAAACAACCTCATCCAGGATTTGAACTCTGGTCACCATGTCTATTTCCTACAACGATAACCATTACAACATGAACGCCAGTAGAATAAATATATTGATAAGGTATGAATAAAAGAATATGATCAATAGGGTTCGCCAATGGCCTGGAAGACCTTAGTTCAATCACAGGTTGAGTCACAACAAAGACTCAGAAATGGTACTTGATGCCGCCTTGCTTAACACTCAGCATTATAAGGTACGGATCAAATGTAAAGTGGAGCAATCCAGGGAAAGGAGTAGCACTCTCCCCTACACCTCGGTGTTGAAGCTATTGAAAAGGGAGCTTTTCGGCCACTCACAACAACAGTGTGGGTATTTCTGGCAACTGTCAATTTCGAATGACTCATGAATATGTGCTGGAATCTCCGTGCAGGTCTGGATAAGATTGTATGGAAAACCGGCAGTCGTCCATTTTGAAGGTGTCCTCTGTTTACAACTCCAGTGTTGTCTAAGAATATGATGCAACATATAAGTTATCTCCCTTTAGTCGAGGGTGACCAGAAGGCTCCCTTTTCAATAGCTTCTACACCAAGGTATTGGAGAGGGTGCCACTCCTTTCCCAGTATTGCTCCACTTTACCCTTGATACGTACCTTATACTGCTGAGTGTTAAGCAAGGAGGTATCAACTACCATTTTTAAAGTCTTTGGTTTGACACGACGTAGGATTGAACTCCGATCTCCAGGGCCATTGGTGAACACTCTACCCATTCATCATTTGGGCTGGTTACAAGAAACTAATAAGAATTCTTAGTCAATGATTATAGCTTCAACTATTTTAATAAAAATAATTTAGAATTATAAAGCATCAAGTATCGCTGTCTAATACTGATAATTATGCAGTTTCAAGTAATTATTTCTACTTGATAATATTTATTTATATATGGTTATATAAAGTAAGGTTGGCGACCGTAGTCAGGGTCAAACTGAATGCTCCCTTTTCAATAGCTACTACACACAGGTGTAGGGAACGGCGCTAGTCCTTTCTCTGGTTTGCTTCACTTTACCCCTGATCAGTATGTTATAATGATGAGTGTTAAGCAAAGAGGTATCAAGTACCATTTTTAAAGTCTTTGGTTTGACACGATGTGGGATTGAACCCCGATCTCCAGGGCCATTGGTGAACACACTCCCCATTCATCATTTGGGCTGGTTACAAGAAACTAATAAGAATTCTTAGTAAATGATTAAAGGTTCAACAAATCTTTTTTATACAAATAATCAAGAGTTAAAGAGGATCAAGTATTTCTACTAAATACCAATAATTTTTAAACACATCAGTTTTACTCATAGATTGGTTTCGTTTTGGTTTCTTTGATTTAACGGTGCATCAATCTTCATGGGTTATTTTATGTCAGAACCTAGTAGATCTCACTAATTTGGATCAGTGAGTATTGTAAATAAAGGGCTTCTAAACCTTGTAAAGCTACTGAAACTAAAGCCTCAAAATTAAATACAATTTAGTGTCATATACAAGGAACCTTTTATGGGGTGGGAGTCTTACTCTTCTGCAGAAGATACAGTCACTGTATTCTAAACCCCGCGAGTAGGGGACGCGACTTGTGATTGAACCCATATCTCCCGGACTATTGACGAACACACAACCCACGAGGCCAATGAGCCGGCTGATGCAATATAACTTAGATTTAAATTTTACACACACACACACACACACACACACACACACACACACACACAGATATACATATTGTTTGTTGTTTCGTTTTAACCGTTTTTGGCAAGCCTTGTTATCTCTCCAATTTAGCTAGCTTCAACTGCCAGCGAATATGACCATGAGTCCAAGTAAGCGAACCAGTCCTTCTCTCGGGCTGGTAGTTCGGTATCTTACTTTGTTTTGACATGTGAGGGCATAGGCCCACTGCCCTAACAACGAAAAGCCATTGCCACTGCACACACGCACACACACGCACACACAGATATATATATACGAGGATCATTAAATGAATTTCCAGACTTTTTTCGTATGGGCACTTTTATTGAAAATACACACATGAAACCCTAGTCCCTTTCGAAGTAATCTCCTCCGGCTGCAATGCACTTGTTGACTGTCTATCCAGTGGGAACCCAGTGCATGTAGATCATGCCAGTGCTGTCAAAAAAGGGATCATCAAATGTTTGTGGGTGGATTTGCTCTGTCTGGTCTTCTTGGGTCTGAGAGAGCTAGCATTCTTCCTCTGGGAACTCTGTCTCTTGGTCTCTGGGTCATAGCATTAGATCCAGCTTTCATCGCATGGCATTTTCTCCAAGTTTAAAACAGAATTTTATTGCATATCGTTCTTCTAAAGTCCATATTGCATTTTTGAAATTTTCCAGCTGAGACAATCACCTTTAGTAGGTTGTATTCCAATTCCTGCCGTAGCTGTTCATTTGAATCTGAAATCATAAAAATTGGTTAGTCATCTCATAAGATGTATAGCAATAACATACTGAATTTTCAAGAGTCTTCGACGATTTATTGATAGTACACACATGAAACTCTAGTCCCCATCGAAGTAATCTCCTCCGGCTGCAATGCACTTGTTGTACAGTCATTGGAGATATTGTATAAGACTTGACACAGGTTAACAAGCTTAAGTAGGACAGTGAGGATCGAATTCACAGCATATAACGATCTGCAGGGATTACTATTATTTTTCTTGATAGTACACACATAAAACTCTAGTCCCCTTCCAAGTAATCTCCTCAGGCTGCAATGCACTTGTTCTACCGTTCCAGCAACTTCTGGAAGACCCTGTGGAAGTCCTCTTGTGCGAGCGTGACAATGACCTTTTTCGCGGCCTCTTTCATATCCTCCATTGTCTCACAACGACAGCGTGTGAGCTTAGGGAATAAGCAAAAGTCACAGGGAGCAAGGTCTGGACTATAGTGAGGCCGAGGAACTGTTTTGATGCCCATCTTGGTCAAATAGTCTGTGACAAATTCTCAAGGAATCTCTTCCTGAACTCCCTTAGAACCTCAACATAGTAACCCTAACCCTAACCCTTTGGCAAATCAACTCTGGTGTATTGACTTCCTTACACCTCCCACACCTCTCATCATCCCTCAGAGACTCCCTGCCTTCCTTGAATCTCTTATGCTACTCAAAAACTGATGCTCTATTCATGCAAGATGGTCGAAAAGCAGTCTGAAGTATTCCATACGTTTCTGAGGCATTTTTTCCAAGTTTAAAACAGAATTTTATTGCATATCGTTCTTCTAAAGTGTCCTCACGTTCAGATTGCTCTTTTGAAATTCACCATCTGTGACAATCAGGCTTTAGTAGGGTGTATTCCAATTGCTGCTGTAGCTGTTTATTTGAACGTGAAATCATAAAAATTGGTCAGTCATCTCATAAGATATATAGCAATAACATAGTGAATTTTCAAGATTCTACGACAATTTTAAATGCCTGTACAAAAATGTCTGGAAACCTATTGAAGGCACCAGGTATCTATCTATCATTTTCTGTTTCTTTCTGAACTTTCCTTTCTTTTTCTTTCTTATTTCTTAGTATCCTGCGTATTTATTCACTTATAACACTCCTTTTACAGTGTCTCTGTCTCTTTCTTTTTTATTTAATTTCTCTTTTATTTCTTCTCTTTTTCTATCTCCCTAATTTCAACTCTTTTGTTAATTTTTTTCTCCCTAATTTACTCTTTCACACTTTCTTTACTATTTCCTCTCTCTCTCTCTCTCTCTCTCCCTTTCTCTCTCCCTTTCTCTCTCCCTTTCTCTCTATCAATCTGTCTCTCATTTATTTTCTTTTTTCTCTCTAATTTACTCTTTCACACTTTCTTTACTATTTCCTCTCTCTCTCTCTCTTTCTCTCTCTCTCCCTTTCTCTCTCTCTCCCTTTCTCTCTCTCTCTCTTCCTTTCTCTCTCTCTCTATCTGTCTGTCTCTCATTTATTTTCTTTTTTCTCCCTAATTTACTCTTTCACACTTTCTTTACTATTTCCTCTCTCTCTCTCTCACCCTTTCTTTCTCTCTCTCCCTTTCTCTCTCTCTCTCTCTCTCCCTTTCTCTCTCTCTCTCTTCCTTTCTCTCTCTCTCTCTATCTGTCTGTCTCTCATTTATTTTCTGTTTTCTCTCTAATTTACTCTTTCATACTTTCTTTACTATTTCCTTTCTCTCTCTCTCTCCCTTTCTCTCCCTCTCTCTCTCTCTGTCTGTCTCTCATTTATTCTCTTTTTTCTCTCTAATATCTCTTATCCTTCTTTCTTTTGAAGATGAAAATTGTGTTTACGAATTTCTCATGTGGTACAACTATCGACACTAAATGACGACCCTTCGTATAATTTTTTCAAATTAGAGACAAAAAGGGGAGATAATCTGTTTACATTGGCGTTTGACCAAACAGGCTGACGTCGGATAATTTTCTTTAATAATGCTAATTGAGCGCGAACTCGAAACAGGTTGCAGGGAAAATTGAATCAATGTTGTGGCTGATGATTTCGGGTTGAGGGTAGGTGCTGAAGTGGGTATTGAAAGGGAACGCTGAAATAAGGTAACGCCCTCAGCATCCAGAAAATTCGAATTGAGTGTAAAACCGATTTTTATTTGACTCTTTTTCCCTCTCTTTTAAATGTTCTCTCTGCAAACATAATTCTTTGTTAAAAAAATGTGTTCTCATGAATATATGCGTTTTGGATTTTCATGATAAATCTCGTGACGTAATGGATAAACTGCCGGATCTTTACCTGGAAATAAACGAACTCTATCTCTGTTCGCGCTATTACATTCATTTTCAGGCTAAGACCATTGAGAAAGGCTTGAACCCCTTATATCCCCGGCTATGGGATTATTAGTATCATAGCTGTTTTTCCTTCAAAGATAGCTTTGGCATTAAATTACTTTCAGAGGTGCCCGTAGTGTAATGGTTATCGTCGTAGAAAATGGATACGACGCCACGAGTTCAAACCTGGACGAGACTGATTGCATTTTGCATAGCTCTAATACCCTTGGGAAAGGTATGAATCCAATTATTCTCCCTCCAGCTATGGGTAAATAGTAGGACAGACTGTGTTCTTCAGTCTTGGTGAGGCAACTAGTCTAGGAGAAGGAAAACTCTGAATTGAAACCTGTTAAACTTCGCTTAATAATTGACCTTTTGTCATATCCTGCCCGAGCGGGGAGGGGGTAAATTGGGTTAAATTACTTTCCATCATTATATACTATTAAACAAATCATTTTGTGTTTTAGAATTTCTTTGGAGATGGTAAAATGATTACGGATATTTTAAAAACATTATTTCATTTTGTACAATTTATATACTAGAGGCCGAATGTACTGGGATTTGTGCCCTGGAGAGCTAATATATTTTGGTTTGGTTTCTTTGTTTTATGGCATATCAACCATCGTGGGTTTCTTAATACCAAAATCATCCTTATAGACAAACATATTCAAACTGAGTAAAAACAGATGACTCATGCTAAATTGAATTGTTTGAAATAGAACTTTTTGATCGTTTAACAGTGTGTGAACAAATGATTTATGTTTAATTGAATTGTTAGCGATACATAACAATACTTGGAACCATTCAACTGCGTGCAAACGAATTGATAATGTTGAATTGAATAATTAGTGTTGAATAGCAATGCTTGTAACCACTTTACTTTGTGCAAGCAAATGATTAGTGGTGAATAGAATTGTAAGTGTTAGATAACAATGATTGAAACCATTAAACTGTGTATTAACAATAGCAATACTCATGTGCAAAATAAATTAGTTTAAACTGATTTTAAAATGAAATTAGCGACATACTAATCTATGTCTATCTGTTGTATAGCCATAATACAAATATGTGGATGTGTAAAATATACGGATACATAAAATGTGCAGATGCATGAGAATCCCGAAACACTGACGACTTTCTTTTGTTCAGGTACGAAACGTTTATTAACTTTTTTGGGTTTAGGTTTTAGACACGGGAAGAGAGAGACACAGTTTTTACTAAGCTGTCTGTTCCATCTGACCCAATAAATGCACGTGCATCCCGTAGCCTCAACTGGATTAGCCTCGCCTAGGCTCAAAAATCAACTCGCCTCGCCAAGAGACAAATCTCAACTCAATGACCGAACAAACGCGCGGCGCATCCCGTAGACCACAACTGGACCGGCCGAATCTCAACTCGCTCCGTCCAGCGTCAGATCTCAACTAACTGGTTTTTTTTTTCAAAAATCAATAAAATTCCCAGACCCTCCCTTCCGGGCGTGACGTCATTCGCACCCCAGTCCCATCTCCTATTTGGGGGTTTTATTATGACATCTGTGATTGTCACATCCTCCGCGCACGAGCGTGAACACCTGCGCTCAATGTGTGTACTTTCACGTGCTCTAAGCCGAATAGTTCTAAGCCTAACTAAACCGAATGATAAGATATAACCAACGAAAAATGATAATATAAAAAAATCATTCCGCAATGATATGACATATCTGTTTAAATGTGGTTAAACAAATAGTTCATATTAAAAACCATTTAACAACATGGAAAAATGAGGTCAGGTTTGTTTAAAAATCTTATCAACAAAGTGTGCTCACAAATGATATATATTCAATATATATGTAGGAACAGGATTTAGCATTAAATAACCTACAACGCTTGATATGCCATAAAACCAAACCAATCATTCTCTTAGACGCCATTCAATGGTTCCAAGTATTGCTATTTATTACTTACAATTCATTTGAACATTAGTCATTTGTTTGAACACTGTTAAATGGTCAAACAGTTCTATTTGGCCCATAAATGGGACCCTATCAAGTGTTAGCACTTCGGGCCAGAATGGACCTGAGAGTAATGGCAATGAAGGGGTACTCTTCATTCCCTAAACTCCCAGACTGGAGCCTCACAATTAGACACACTTTAGTGTCATATCGATGACAGTCGTTGGTTGGGGTTGGCGGTCTTACCCCTTCCTCAGAAATGCAGCCGGTGAAATTATACAGCCCTAGGCGACTGGGCCTTATATAATATTTGCTTTTCTTCTTTCCTTTCCGAAACTGTTATACCCTCCCTCTTCTGCTACCCTCTTCTCTTCTTCCCTGTTTGTTGTAATCGCTAATTTATCTCCATGTCCCTCTTCGGTATTTTTCATTTTCTACCGTTTTGTTTTCTTTCTTCCTTTCTTTCTTTGTTCTTTCTTACGTTTTTTTCTAAGCTTTGTTTTGTTTTTCAATTAGTTGCAAGCTGCTGCAAACAGTATTTTGAACGTTTTAATAGTCGCTCATCCAATATGTAACTTGACTCGACGTTTCTTAACTTGTACTGTCAGGCAGGTTGCGGTATTTTCAGCATGGACTGTTTAGACTAACTTTAAAATCTTACTCGCCCATTTATTTACGGAGTTCTGTTTGGTCTGACACAAGGACACAATATGGTTTTGTATCCAATGCTCCTTAGTGGTCACCCATCTAGGTTTGGTTTGGTTTCTTTGTTTAATGGCATATCAACCTTTGTTGGTTATTTAATGCCAAAGCCATTCTCCTAGAAGAACAGTAGTGGTACTATTTAACCCATAGCTGGAAGGATAAAGTGGTTCATACCTTTCCCAAGGGTATTTGTCCGAAAGTGAACGTAATAGCGCGACTGGAGTACGAACTCGCGTACTACGATTCCGTAGTCCATCGCTTTAACCATTACACCACGAGGACACCCCCATCACCCATCTAATTATGCTGTTTAACAACTGTGAGTAGTCAAGATTCTGTTCTTTCATTGTGACTTGACTGTAAAATTCTCTTTATTTACGGAGTTCTACAAAGTCTGGCCCAGGAACACAGTATCTGTTGCACTTTACAGTATCTTACAGCTGACAATATCTGTTCCTCCTTAGTGGTCACCCATATAAATATATCTTGGCCATAGTTTCTTTGTTTTATGACACATCAACCTTTGTGGGTTATTCAATAACAGACCCATCCTTATAGAAGAGCAGTAGTGGTACTATTTAACCCATAGCTGGGGAGGATAAGGGGGTTCCTACCTTTCCTTAGGTTATTAGTATGAAAGTGAGCATAATCGCACGACTGGAGTTCGAACTCGCTTACTACGATATGGCAATTCAGCACGTTAGCTACTACTTCATAGAGATTCTTGCCATTGAAAGTGACGCTGTGATCTTGCATTTTCAGACTTGTCAGTAAAACTTTCTCTTAGCACAAGATGCTTACATCACTTGATGTTTCACCCATCTTAATATTAACATGTTTCGACGAGGCTTGACTTCGATGATTTGCTTACTGCATAGTAAACCCTCCTACACGTGTTTCTCTTTCTCTTCTACATCTCTGTACTTATAGAGTTCTAACACAAGGCCACAGATTCTATCAGCCATAAAACTGCAAACACAAATGAGTCTAAGTCTCATTGAGTGTCCCATTAACAAGGAGTTGTGCCATATACATTCTCTGACAAAAGCAACAAGCTGGAAACATACACGTATGTAAGGACAAAATAAATGAATTTAAAAAATACATATCTATTCGTGAACCTACCTATTTTAAAATATTTTAATTTTCTCTTCGGACAATCAACAAAAAAAATTGTATGTATATACTTTTATAAGCATACATATGAGCACATAATATATATCTGTTTGTATGGGTAGGATACGACATAGTGTCAATTTTCAAGCGGAGTACAGCTGGTTTTAAAATCTGAGATTTCCTTCTAGACTGGTTGACTTACAAAGACTAAAGAAACTACTATTTACCCATAGATAGGGTAGAAGAGGGTTTATGCCTTTTTCACGGCCATTGGTGTGAAATGAAAAGCAAACAAGATCGTCAATCATTTGAAACTCGAGATTCAATTTTCTTAGACAATAACCGTTACTCTATACTGCTTACAAATATAGTAAGAAAAATAAATCACTTAAATGCCGCTCTCAGTGGTCATTAAGTTCGATATTATGTCACATCAAATTCATGGAATATGCATTATAACTAAATGTTACTAAATTCGATGGAGAATTTTGATTTTCTTTTGAAAATCTATAGCAATCCAGGTGAGCGGAATCAAAAATCCAGTGCTGTTATTGAGTCAAAATGCGGATTGGAAATTGATTCATTATTTAATCTACATCATATTAACGTGATTATTCAAGCAAAATCACGCTACCATGTGCCATTTTGGCGGTGCTATTTTTGCAGTCTTACGAACCAAAATCTGGCACTATTCTCTGGTTGTATACCCAGACAGCTGGGCTTAGAAGACGCCGAGTATATCTCCCGCAGAAATAGACGATCTCCCCCAAAAGGGGGTCCTGTGCATGACACTAAACTGCATCTAATGGAGATGTTCCAGTTCGAGAGATCTTGGAAATGAGGAGTACCTCTTCATTGCCATTACTCCCAGGTCGACTCTGGCCCGTATTGGTAGTAACGGTTTGGGCCTCATCTATGGGTCAAATAGATACGTTGGAAAATTATTTGTATAAGATAAGAATACGGGATAATTTATTACTGTAAATTATTTGTATTAAGAATATTATTAGTAACTTGAAACTGTATCACTGATTATTAGTAACTTGAAATTATATCACTGATTTGGTTTCATTTGTTTGGTTTGGTTTCATGGCAATTCAACTATTGTTGGTTATTTAATCCCAAATCTTGTTCATATATATATCAAATATATATATGATATGAGGTGCCCGTAGTGTAATGGTTATCGTCGTAGGAAATGGACACGGCGACACGAGTTCAAATCCTGGACGAGACTGATTGCATTTCACATAGCACTAATACTCTTGGGAAAGGTATGAATCCAATTATTCTCCCTCCAGCTATGGGTAAATAGTAGGACAGACTAGGTTCTTCAGCCTTGGTGAGACAACTAGTCTAGGAGAAGGAAAAGTCTGAATTCAAACCTGTTAAACTCCGCTCAAGAATTGACCTTGTATCATATCCTGCCCGAGCGGAGGGGTTGGTAAATATATATATATATATATATATGATTTGTTAACACATTTGTAGATAACATTCTTAAATGAGCTTGGGCCTTTTTTGTCACACAGTGTAATGGTTTCAATTTTGCTTTATAATGATCACAAGTTACCACCAGTCATTTGTTTGCACATAGTTTGCTCTATTTGACCCATAGATAGGACGCAATCAGGTGATACCACTCTGGATCAGAGTGGACCTGGGACCAATAACAATGAAGTGGCACTCCGCATTCCCTAAATCTCCAAGGTTAGAGTCTCGTCATTAGATGGTTTAATGTCATATCCAGGAAACATACTGGGAGGCGGTCTTACCTCTTTGCAGAAATGCAGTCGATGTATTATTCTACAGCACCAGTCGACTGAAACCATTCAATTGTGTATAAATTATTAATATTTAATATGAATACTTGAAACCTACAACTGTGTAGAAATTATTTGTATTAAATTAGAATATTTGATATCATATACCTGTATACAAAAAAATTTGATATATATCTATTTATTCAGATAGATAATATTCACATACATATTTATGTTCATATTAATTTTGATATCATATACCTGTGTAGAAACATATATATATATATATACATATATCATCATCTTGTCGTGCCATCAGCACGGATATCCCCAACCCTCTCTCGCTACCCCTCCTTATCGTTCATCGCTTTCGGCTGTTCCTCAGGGCTACACCCCGTATCCCCACAAAGCTGCTGTATGTAGGTTCGAGCTGGTCGCTCTGCTTTTGCTTAGCCATGTGAAGGGGTCCATAGGAGTACATCACTTATGAGCTCGTCCCTACTTCTTCTGCAGTGTCCTGCATGTCTGGTTCGTCTAATTTGAATAGTTTTCGTGATAGGCGGTAGGTGGCCGTATAGATGCTTCTTTGTGGGGTGCTGCCTCCAGGACCTGTTCAGTATTGCTCGCAGCATTCTTGTGTTGTTGCCGTCATATATATATATATATATATATATATAAGTATTGATCCAGTTAAACCGGAGTTGGGAGTAATTCCATCAGGACAAGAAAACTATTCAAGAGTGAACATTTAAATTTTCCTGTAAAGAGCTCAATGTAACAGACATTACAGAGCAATAATTTCATTAAGAAAAAAACGTCAAACCGGTAACATTAGGATTATAAATTTATTTCCATCCAGGTTATGCCTTTTTGAAAAATCAAAAACACGAAAAAAAAATTAACAGGACTTCTTCAGATCTTATGGATAAAATAAAATAAAATAAATCAGAATAGACACTGATTTATTTTGTCCATAAGATCTGAAGAAGTTCTGTTCATTTTTTTTTGTGTTTTTGATTTTTCAAAAACACATAACAGGATGGAAATAAATTTATAATCCTAATGTGACCGGTTTGTTGTTTTTTTTACTTGATGAAAGTATATATATATATATATATATATATATATATATATATATATATATATATATATATAGTGTAATCGGATGGAAACTCCAACCTGCTTAAGTTGTCATAATGAATTTATTTCGGGAGAGAATATTTCAATAATCTCCGTCTCGTCAGATGACTTTTTACATGCAATAGCATGTACGCTCTGAATGTGAATTTTGTTATATCCCTGCAGAGGAATAAGGGATAATTAATAATTGCCATACATTGAGCACTCACATAGATTTATATGATATTCCTCATATATTCTATAAAAGTGTAATTCACACTCACTGTCTTCGGACGCTGACTGGATATTATAAATAAATACATATATATATATATATATATATATATATATATATATATATATATATTATTCATTTTGATATATGATATAAAAATAAATATGTTTATATAAATATATATATATATATATATATATCACTGGTCTTGTGGGTAGAGTGTTCACCAATGGTCCGGGAGACCAGGATTCAATCCCAGGTCAAGTCATACCAAAAACTTTAAAAAATGGTACTTAATACCTCCTTGCTTAACACTCAGCAATATAAGGTACGTATCGAGGGTAAAGTGGAGCAATCCAGGGAAAGGAGTGGCGCCCTCCCCTACTCCTCGGTATAGTAGCTATCGAAAAGGGAGCCTTCTGGTCGCCCTCGACTACGGTCGCCAACTTTACTTATATATATATATATATATATATATATTACCATATACAAATATATACATATTTATTTTGATATCATATACCTGTATACAAACATATTCAAATATATATTAAAACCTATATATATATATATATATATATATGAAAACATATACAATATATACATATTTATTTTGATACCATATACCTGTATACGAAAAACTCTTAAAACAGCTACACCATAATATAAGTATGAATGTACAATGTAAATAATCCTAGACAGGTTGATATGCCGTTATAATTGATCAATCAATTAATCGATGGATCAATCGAAAAAAGGGGACAGCGAATTATCATTGTTGTTGTTTTATTTGAGCCACGTCCTTTCCCAGTTTGTTTTTTTTTACTTATTTCTTTATCTTTCGGAATTTCTGGAATGTTATAGTCTTTGATGTACAACGATGAATATCCATATCACAACTTGTTTTATTTCTTCAAACGTTGGGAACTACGATTATTCGAGGTGTCAAGGCCTTTGTAGATTTTGTCTGAGAAGTTGGGTTCCGTGTGAGTTATAGACATAGTTTCTTTGGGTGTGGGAACAGGCCTGTTTGTCAGTTATGCAAAGCTGCAAGTGGGTTGTGGATTATGGACTTCCACTGAAATAATGACATTATAATGATTTTTATGCAACATTCTTCCTATTCCGACACATAAACCCTCATACATACAAACTATATATATATATATATATATATTCTGGCTTATAATATTTTCCTAGCTTCAATATATATATATATATATATATATATAATTGAACTGTATATAAATAGACAAATCTAAACTGATACATTGCGGCACAGAAAAATTAGTATAATCCAGAAGCTATGTGTGTGTGTGTGTGTGTGTGTGTGTGTGTGTGTGTGTGTGTGTGTGTGTGTGTGTGTGCGCGGTCTTGTCTCTCAATAGATTTGAATATATACGCATATACTGTTTATCATTATATATTCTTCTTCTTCTTCTTCTTCTTCTTCTTCTTCTTCTTCTTCTTCTTCTTCTTCTTCTTCTTCTTCTTCTATAATTATTATTATCATTGGAGTTTTTCAAAACAGCTAACGCTGATGTCTTTTCATCGGAGTTTGAGTGACAGCAAGTCAAATCAAGTCTACAGGACTCTTCTCAGTATCCTGACCGATCTCAATTATGTAGTAGTTCTAATGGTTCCACTCTTTCTGTTATTTGCAAGTCCCCCAGTCCCTGTACCAATCCTTTGATGACTGTTACAAGAGCACCAATTACAAGTGGTATAAACGTCACTTTCATGTGCCACAGTCTCTTCAACCCCCTAGCAAGGTCCAGGTACTTATCCTTCTTTTCACTTTCATTCAGTTTTACTCTGTGATCAGTTGGGACAACAAAGTTCACAATTTTGCAAGTTATCGGTTTTTTGTTCATTATGATAAGGTCTGGTCTTCTGGCTGAGATTAAGTGATCCGTTTGTATGTCAAAATCCCGGAGGAGTCTGTGCGTCTCATTCTCCAGGTATCTTCATTATTATCATTATTATTATTTAACTCTTTGGAGAGTTATTTTTACATCAGCGTTAACTTATGGCTTCTTACTAGAGTTTGAGTGACAACAGGTCTCCTTAAGTCTCCAGGTATTATTATTATTATTATATAAATCTAAGAAAATATATGGGTAATAAGTCAAGGGTCCCTTAAAACTTAACAGCAAATTAAACCACACAAAATTTATATTTCCACCCCCACTAACAATTACCTGAATATCAAATAATAATAATAATAATAATAATAATGATACAAAATAGCTCGTATAGGTTATTCAGAGGAAGAGATGAAACGGTTAATCACACAGTAAGCAAAAGCAGTAAACTAACATAAAAGGAATACAAGACTAGGCACGACTGGATGGGAAAAGTAACCCACTGGGAATTGTGCAAGGAATTAAAATTTGACCAAACTACCAAATGGTTGAGTCGGTCCTGGCAAATTAGACGCATAAAATTCACCCTGGGACTTTGAGATAGAAATAGATCACTCGATCCTGACCAGAAGGCCAGACTTAATTCTGATTAACAAAAAAGAAAAAAAAGGAGAGAGAGAGGGGGAGTGAGAGAGAGAGAGAGAGAGAGAGAGAGAGAGAGAGAGAGAGAGAGAGGCAGACCACAGCGTAAAAATGAAAGAAAGCAAAAAGATAGACAAATACTTAGAGAGCTAAAAAAAACTTTGACGGAGATACCAAAAGCAATTAGTGCGCTTTGAACGATCCTAAAAGGCTTGAAAGAAAAACTGGAGGAATTGGAAATCGGAGGATGAATCGTGACAATCTGGACTACAGAATAGTTACTTGAGCAAACAAATGACTATTATGACCAGAAATAATAACTTGAAACCATATCGAAACCATTTTTGTATTAGACAGGAATACTTGAAATTATATAACTGTATGCAAATTATTCATATTAGATAGGAATATTTGATATTATATAACTTCGTGCAGAAAAAATCTCTAAAGAAAAAATGCGAAAACAAATCAAATTAGAATCTTCATTAATTGCAATTCCCCAAACTCTAAGGATAAAATAACTCAAGACGGGTTGACGTGCCGTTAAAATCAATCAATCAATCAATCAATTATACAAAGTCGAATGAAAACTGTGAAAGGATACGTATTCGATTTGAAAAAGAACGTATATTGTATTTTATGTTTTGAATTATATATATACATATATATGTATCTGTGTGTGTGTGTGTGTGTGTATGTGTGTGTGTGTATGTGTGTGTGTGTTGGTTAATTGGGTTTAAGGCATATCAACCCTTGTAGGTTATTTAATGCCAAATCCAGTTTGTACATGTATATTGATTGTATATTATTTGTAAACGAATAGTTTGAAGATGACTTTTAAAAACAAGCCTAGGTTCATTTGTTTGCGCACAGTTAAATGATTTCAAGTATTCCTATCAAACACGACTAATTCTATCTAGTATTAATTATTTGTTTGCACACAAATGATTTCAAGCATTCCACCTTAACACCAATAGTCTAATTTGCTCACAATTAAATGCTTTTAACAATTACTATTTAACACGGTTAATTCTATGTAACTTTACTCATTCGTTGGCAGAGTTTATTGGTTTTAAGTATTGCTAAGTAACACTAACAATTTATCTTAACATCAGTTATTTGTTAGCACACAGTTGATTGGTTAAAAAGTCATATTTGATCAAAAGATGGACCCAAACAGGTACTTCCACTTCTACTTGATTTGGTTTGGTTTAGTTTTATTGCATATCAACCATTACAGGTTACTTAATGCCAAATCCTCTTGTTACATATATATTTAATATATATGATTTGGTTTGGTTGGGTTTTATAGCATATCAATCATTGTAGGTCATTTGATGCCAAATCATTTTCATACATATATTAGATATATGATTTTTAAACATATTTTGTCGATAACATTTTAAAACAAACCTGAGCTAAATTTTGGCACAATTAGTTGGTTTTACCTAATTTTAAGTAATTCAGTTTAGCATTAGTAATTTTTTTTTTGCTTATTCACAGTTAAATGTAAAAACAGTTCTATTTCAAACAATTCAATTTAGCATAAGTACAGCTTAAATATCAACAGTTCTATTTCAAACAATTCAGTTTAACTTGAATCAACAAAGTTAAATGATAACATGTATTGCTATGTATCACTAACAATTCAATTAAACATCAGTCATTTGTTTACACACAGTTAAATGATCCAACAGTTCAATTTAAAACAATTCAGTTTAGCTTAAGTACAGTTTTTTGTTCACACATAATTAAATGTAAAAACAGTTCTATCCCAAGCAACTCATTTTAGCATATGTACACAGTTTAAATATCAAATAGTTCTATTAGACCCATAGATTAGACCTTATCAGGTTCTACCACTCCAAGCCAGAGTGGAACTGGGAGTAATGACACTGAAGGGGTACTCTGTATTCCTTAAAACTAGCATTACTGGAACTTCACAATCAGATTATTTAGTGTCATATCGTGGACACTTATTTAGGGGTTGTAAACCTTCTGCGGAGATGCAGTCGGCGTATTCTCCAACCCAGCCGACTCAGCCCTACTACTTCAATCAGAGTAGACCTGGAAGTAATGCCAATGAAGGTGTACTCCACATTCCTAAAAGCACCGTGACTGGAGCCTCACCCTTAAATCCAGTTTAGTGTCATATCCAGGACAATTGCTGTGGGGTCTTATCCCTAAGCCAAGATGCAGTCGTTGTAGTCTACGGCCTCAGCCGACTGGGCATTACAACTCCGGGAAAGAGTGAACCTGGGAGTAATAACAATAAAAGTCAACTCAAAATTCCCCAAAGCTCCAGGATAGGAGCCTCGCCTCTAGATCCCGTTTAGTGTCATATAAAGAACACACATTATGGGAGAGGGGTTGCCCCTTTAGCAGATGTGTAAGTCGACGTATTCTACTGCCTCGGCCAACTTGGCTGCTTGTTTGTGTGTATGTGTCTATGTGTGTGTCTGTGTGTGTCTGTGGTTCTATTATAATATATTTCAAATATTTATTATTTAAGTATTCATGGGAGATGGATTACAGCGAATGACTCTCAAAAAGTTGAAGAATATTATTTATCAATGGCTTATAACTTCGCAATTTTCATATATATTTTAAAATACTATACATTACAATCTCTAAGATGAACCTAGCCTGACACAAGGTTACAATAATGGAAAACTCAGTTAGGTTTCAACTCATTCTAATGAAAGTGAACTTAGAAATCTACTCAGCTTATCTTGATCTGTCAGAGAAAGGTAATTGTGTCACAGCCAATATGGCTCAAATTCAAATAGACTAACAAAGGTTTGCGAGGCTAAACTGATGTTGTGTGCCTTAAGCGGATATTAAGTTTGGATTCATTTGGTCGCAGTTGCAGAACAGCCCATGTGATGGAGTAGTATGCAAACAATTTTGCTAGCATTGGTGTCCATAGTCAACAATAAATAATCGGATAAGATCGTTTTTGTAGGTAAGGCAAGTATTAAATTTTCTCAGAATTCTCGTAAAAAAGCAACGCGCAAAAGAAATATGCTTAAACTGCAGTAAGTGCAATTAATTGGCTCTTACACCGAAACGATCATAGCAGAGGATCCGGGTTTTGCGTATCTGAGAATATTTATCCGTTTATTAACCTTAATAATAAATTCCACATTACAGCTATCATGTATACATACATACATATATATATGTGTGTGTGTGTGTGTGTGTATAATTTGTTGTATATATATATATATAACAAGTTATTTTTGAAATGTTAATTTTCGTCTGAGCCAAGTGTACAATAATCTCTGATGGTGTAACATGATACAATCAAAACGGGTATTATTAGGTATTATTTATTACGAAACTTTGTAGCACGGAAGCTGTAACCGAAATTTAAATTTTCATATAAATGTGTATGCAAAGAGAAATTGCATACAAGAATATAAGGTGTTAGATTATTTTGAGACCGTTACATTTTTATATTTTTTATTATCGTTTAATAACCGACATTTCCTAATGATAATCTTTTTGATTGTATAATATATCACTAGAAATATAAAATCATCACGTCGTTCTGCTAGAATCGATTTCCCTGGTTCTCTCTCGTCACCCGTCTCTATCGTCTATCGCTCCCGGCAGGTCTTCTAGGCAACATCTTGTATCGGCACAGAGCTGTTGTATATAGGTTCTAATTGGTTGTCCAATCATTGCTCGTCCATGTGAAGGGGTCCTCTGGAGTACGTCGCTTATGAGATCGCCCATACTTCTCCAGCAGTGGTAATTTACCAAGCTTTTGCTTAGATGTAGCACAAGGCTGCATGAATTGGGCACCCAATGAGAATCGAACTCACTCGTGTAGGTTTGCTAGTCTACCTTGCTAACCATTACACCACAGCAGTGTTCTGCATGTCTGGTTCGTCTAATTTGATTGGCTTTCATGATGGGTGGTGGGTGGCCGTACAACTGCTGTTTTGTAGGGTGTTGCCTTCAGGACTTGTTCACTACAGCTCATAGCATTCTTGTGTAATTGCTGTCAAGCTTTCTCCTTACGCTTTGTCAGCGTCCACGTGGTGCATCCATATAAAAGTATTGCTACGAACGTTGCTTGGAAAAAAACTGTATTTTTATTTTAACGGACAGACCTGACTTCCATATGACCGATAACCGATCGGTAGCTCTCCATGCATTTGCTAGTCGCGTATTGATGTCTTTTTCGATTGATGAGACTCTTCTTCCTAGGTAGGTGAACTTGTCCACTGCTTTCAGAGGACCACAATTTAATGTGGAGATATCGCCTCTTTGATTAAAGCACATGTATTCTTTTTTATCTGCGTTTACATGGAGGCTTATGCCACCTGCTGCTCGTTCTAGACTATAAAGCGGGGTTTCGGCTTGGGTGGGTGTATTTGCCAGAAGCGCTATGTCATCAGCGTAGTTCGTGTGCTGAGAAAAGAAATACGAAATAGTAAGTTGGTGACTGTAGTTGAGGGTATCCCGAAGGCTCCCTTTTCGATAACTACTACACCAAGGAGTAGGGGAGGGCGCTACTTCTTTCCCAGGATTGACCCACTTTACCCTTGATGCGTACCTTATTATGCTGAGTGTTAATCAAGGAGGCATCAAGTACCATTTATTTAGTCTTTGGTATGACTCGACCTGGGATTGAACCCAGATCTACCTGGCCATTAGCGAACACTCTAACCATTATGCCAATAAAACACACACACACACACACACACACACACACACACACACACACACACACATATATATTAATATATATATATATATATATATATATGAACCGTTCTACTTCCCATTTAGTTGATGTGTTTATGGTAGTAAAGTTTTATGTAGAACCAGCCACAGTTTTTTAATATGAATAATAGTGCCCCAATGTGTCACAGATCCCCCTAGATCTGTTGTTCTAACAAGGCTACAGAGCCCAGTCTAACCTACTTTCACCTATAATTGTAGCAGAAAGTAACGGATTCATGCTCTGTGTGTAGTGGCTAAATTGCTGGACTGCAACCACGGAGTAACTGTGTTCGAACTCAAGTCCTGCTATAACGTTCATTTTTCGGACTAATTCTATTTGAAAAGGCATGAACTCCTTTATTCCCACAACTATGGTTTAAATAGCACCATTATTCTCTTTGCAAAAAGAAGCTTTGGCATTGAATAACCCTTGAAAGTTGATATGCCATTAAACAAAGAAATCCAAAGAGAATAGATTCTCATGCTTTCTCAAAGGATATTAGTGTGAAATGAAATGCAAACGGCCTCGTTCTAGATTCGAACTCGACTCATCAAGTTCATTTCTTTATGATGATAACTGTTACACTACAAGCGCTTCATGTGTTTATCTACTGTTTAGAGACTTATGTTTAAGGATTATGTTTCCTACATGGTTGTCTTCTGAATTAATCTTTTTAAATGTAAAGTACTTCCCGCCAAAATATATTAATGAATAAATAATCAAATACACCAACAATATTTTCGCAGTAGACAAAAAGCATTTCTTCCAAGACAGCTGGTGGTATCAATAATGAAAAAAGAAAGAAAGAAAAAAAGAAATAAATAAAACAGAAAAAGAAAAAAAAGTGTTATTGACCCAAAAAGGGTATCTATACAAACAGACTTCTATACGAAAAATATCGCCCACCTGTTTGTTTGGGTTTTACGGCATATCAACCTTTGTAGGTTATTTAATGCCAAATCCATTCCTTTTTACCAATAAACAGTCCTATTTCAAACAATTTAGCTGAGCATAAGTGCACATTTTAGTTCTATTTGACCCTTAGATAGGACCCTATCAGGTGCTATCACTCCGGTCTGAGTGAACCTGGGAGCAATGGGAATGAAGGGGTACTCCGCATTCCCCAAAACTCCAGCATTACTGGAACCTCACCATCAGATTGTTTAGTGTCATATACAGGACAGTCATTAGGTTGGAGTCTTACTCTTCTGCATAGTTGCAGTTGGCGTATTTTATAAACCCAACTGACTGGGCCGATAACGTCCAATGAAAAGCACTCATGAAAAATATTAGGAAAAAATATTTTCATTAAATATTTAAAAAAAAAATTTATCAAAATTATTCAAAGTTTTCCACTTCGGTTTGGTTTGTTTTCTTTGTTGTTAATGGCATATCAACATTACTGTGTTATTCAAAGCTGACACCATTCCTGTAGAAGAACAGTTACGGTGCTATTTTACCCAAAGGGGTGTTCATAGGTTTCACAAGGGTATTAGTCTGAAAGTGAACGTAATTGCGCGACGAAAGTGATTTAAATCCCGATCAGGTTTACAGGTTCACTGTTTCCTGGTCTGAAAACCTGATTTAGTTGTAGTGGCGCTTCTCGAGTAACATGTCTTGGACAGAGCCCATCCCTTTTTAGGTCCGAAGTACAATAAAATACTATTTTAAAAAATTGTCAGTTTGGTGGTAAATATCTTTTTAAAAGGCTGTTTGACGAGATATTTCTGTTTAAAATACTGAAGTTCACACGCTTTTAATGCATCGAATATTTTACCTTTATCGATTCAATTGCCCAGTCGGCTGGGGCTATAGAATACACCGACTGCTTCTCTGCAGAGGGGTAACACCCCCCACGACGAGTGTCCTGAATATGACACTAAACAATCTAATGGTGAGGTTCAAGCAATGCTGGAGCTTTGGGGAATGCAGAGCACCCCTTCATTGCGATAGCTCCCAGATCCACTCTGACCCGGACAGGTAGCACCTGATAGGGCCCTCTCTAGGCGTTAAATAGAATTAACGGCATATTTATGCTAAACTGAATTATTTGATTAAACAGCTTGAAATGTTTTTGACAATCGAACCGTATTAAACTGCGTGTTTATGCTAAACTGAATTATTTGAAATAGAACAGTTTTTGACAGTGAAACTGTATTTACTCAAAACTGAATTGTTTAACATAGAATTGTTTTGACATTTAACTGAGTGTAAACAAAATCTGTACTTATACTAAACTGAATTAGCTGAATTGGAAATGTTTGACTAAACTGAATAGCTAGAAATTGAAATGTTTTTCCCAATTAAACTGTACTTACATTTGAACTGCGTGCTTATGCTAAACTGAATTATTTGAAATTGAACTGTTTTTGGCATTGAAACTGTACTTACACTAAACTGAATTATTATATATAAATGCTTGAATAGTTTAAAATAGAAATGTTTTTGACAATTAAACTGTGTTTCATGCTAAACTGAATTGTTTTAAATGGAACCGATTATTCAAATAAAGATGGATTTGCGCTAAATAACCTACAAAGGTTGATATGCCATAAAACCCAACAAACCAAACCGAACCAAACTATTAATCGATTCAAATAATCTTTTTGATTTACATGCATAAGATTATGAATTTTACTTTTTTAAAAAGTTAAATCATGAAATACATACATTTTGTTTATATTTTATTTTCAGTTTTATTATATTTATTTTTAAAGATGAGCTCTTTAAATGAAAACCTAACATTTTGAGACTTTAGAAATGAGAAAAGGTAAGTAAATGTCATTTAAAAAGATACTTTCAGTAGAAATAGGATCAGTATAGTAAAGGAAGCGTTCTTATTATTTCACTGATTATTGTCACTATATATATATATATATATATATATATATATATATATATACGAGGTGCATACGATAGGTTTCCAGACTTTTTTCGTATGAGTACTTAAAATTGATGTAGACTCTTGAAAATTCAGTATGTTATTGCTATACATCTTATAAGATGACTGACCAATTTTTACGATTTAAGGTTCAAATCAACGGCCACAGCAGGAATTGGAATACACCAATTGGAATACACCCTACTAAAGTCTGATTGTCACAGCTGATTATTTTCAAAAATGCAATCTGACACTTTAGAAGAACAATATGCAATAAAATTCTGTTTTAAACTTGGAAAAAACTGCCACAGAAATGTATGGAATGCTTCAGACTGCTTTTCGACCATCTTGCATGAATCGGGCATCAGTTTTTGTGTGGCATAAGAGATTCAAGGAAGGCACAGAGTCTATGAGGGATGATGAGAGGTGTGGGAGGAGTAAGTAAGTCTATACACCAGAGTTGATTGGCCAAAGGGTTAGGGTTAGGGTTACTATGTTGAGGTTTTAAGGGAGTTCAGGAAGAGATTCCGTCGGAAGAGGCTAACACTCTTCAAATCAGGTCAGTGGCATTTCCTGCAGGACAATACACCAGTCCACAACTCCATCCTTGTCGCAGACTATTTGACC
Source organism: Sepioteuthis lessoniana (assembly GCA_963585895.1). Taxonomy (NCBI): domain Eukaryota; kingdom Metazoa; phylum Mollusca; class Cephalopoda; order Myopsida; family Loliginidae; genus Sepioteuthis; species Sepioteuthis lessoniana. The sequence continues at coordinate 6,853,174 of OY757911.1, forward strand.
AAGAAGGGCATCAACACACTTCCTCAGCCTCCAAATAGTCCAGACATTTGCTCCATGACTTTTGGTTATTCCCTAAGCTCACAGGCTGACGTTATGAGACAATTGAGGAGATGAAAGAGGCTGTGACGAAGGTCATTGACACGCTCATACAAGAGGACTTTCATGGGGCCTTCCAGAAGTTGTTGGAACGGAACAACAAGTACATTGCAGCCGGAGGAGATTACTTTGAAAGGGACTAGAGTTTCATGAGTATAATACCAATAAAAGTGCCCATCGGAAAAAAGTGTGGAAACTTATCGTATGCCCCTCGTATATATATATATATATATATATATATATATTGGCGGGTAATACTATATTTTATAAAAAGACAACCGTTTTGGAGGAATAATTATTAATCAGAAGTTTCTAAACAGTATATAAACACATGAAGCGTTTGTGGTTTAACAGTTATCGTCATGAACAAATGACCGCAAAATAGGTTTCTTTTTGTCTAACCTGGTGCTGGTTTTTATCTATCCCCGTTACTTTGCATACTTTAGCCTGAACCAAGGCCTCGTTAATAAGAGCGTTCAATGAAAGGTAAATTGTTTTTCATGAGCAGGGTGCCACCCCCAAAAGAAATAAACATTATTTTGTTATAGACCGTATTGTTGGTCTAATTCTTAAAAAAAAGGCAAAATAGAAAATACAAAACAAAACAAAACACACAAACAAACGACTACAACAACCCCCAAAACTTAAAAAAATTATGCTACCATAAAATTAGCTTGTTTCTATGTGATAAGCAAGCTATAATTCAACAACAACAGCAACAACAACAACAACAGAACTCGAATTTCCCCGAGTTAAAACGTTCAACGATGCGTACTCTGACTGCTTCATGCCGAGCAAATAAGCACAAACACCGGCAATGCTCCAGCTTCCGTTTCTCTTACGCATGCGTAAATCCACTCATGTAGAAAAGGCGCCAGGAAGATGATAGCCGTTGTTACGGATGCTGTTTTCTTGAAGATAGCTACCATCACCCTCCTATAGCAACAATGGCAGATAATGATGTTGGTGATTTTAATATGAAGGCGGTAAAGTTTTCTTTTCGTTTTTTTAAAAAAAATTTTTTCAACGGAATATATCGCTGATCTCATCTTTCGCCTAAAGAAAGGTAGTCGGCTGAAAGTTAGGCTCTATTTCAGGTAAGACAAGATACCAAATTTACCATGAAGCTGTCATAAATTTGCATGTCTAGTAATCAATCTTTTTTTATTCTTTTTTTTTCTTTTAGATTTTTGTGTCAATGATGTTTCGTTATTTATAAGCATTGGAAATAGTTGGTCTGACTCATATCGTAAGATGTAAGAGTCGAAGTAATTCCAGTTACGGATCGAATCAGGTAAAAAGCACCGGTATATAATGTTTTTTGTTTTGTTTTTTTTTCAAATTATGTTTTCTGTCTTTCAGTATTTGATTTGAGCACACTCACAAAGACTGACACCATATAGAAAAGCATTATATATATATATATATATAAGTTGTTGTTGTTGGCGACCGTAGTCGAGGGCGACAAGAAGGTTCCCTTTTCAATAGCTACTACACCAAGGTGTAGGGGGAGGGCGCTACTCCTTTCCCTGGATTGCTCCACTTTACCCCTGATACATACCTTATATTGCTGAGTTTTAAGCAAGGAGATATCAAGTACTATTTTAAAAGTCTTTGGTATGACTCGACCTATGATTGAACCCAGGTCTCCCGGACCATTGGCGAACACTCTACCCACTAGACCAGACTGTTTCGTTGTATCACAACTCTTCATGTGGCTAGACACGTAGGACGCTTGAAGCTGGGATCGAAACCCGCCCAACTTTACGTTAGACTTAGTATCAGACCGGTCAGCCAACAAGCGTACCACGTCAGCTAGGGAATTATAAGCTATTAAGTATCAACAGCAGCAGCAGCAGCGTTCGTTTGTTTACATATTATACCATACTGGATACCAGAGTGCTCAATGGTGGTGGGAAAAAAACCCAGATAGTACAATTTTCAAATAAAAATATTACACAAATTCGTGTCTGGGAAAAAATTCCATTAAGAAATGAAAAGGCTGAAAGAACACGTACGATTTGAAAATTATTATACAATAACGCATTCCTAGCCAAAAAAAAAACAAAAAAAAAATGAACAGAATTCCTTATATTAAATGTAAGAGCTTAATACACTAAGTTGGGCACCTCAGGTGGTGTAATGGTTAGCAAGGTAGACTAGCAAACCTATACGAGTGAGTTCGTTTCTCATTGGGTGCCCCATTCATGCGGCCTTGTGCTACCTCTAAGCAAAAAGCTTAGTAAATTAACACTGAGTTGAGCGATATATGAATAGTAAAGTTAACATAAATGGTAAAAAGTTATAACACTATTCCATGCTGGGCCCCTTCAAAACATATATCGTAATCATAGAAGTAATTTTGCACACAAGGTACGTGGTGCAGTCAATAAGTTTCGAGACATTTTTTGTACAGGCATTTAAAATTGACGTAGACTATTGAAAATTCAGTGTGTTATTGCTATACATCTTATGAGATGACTGGCCAATTTTTATGATTTCAGCTTCAAATGAACAGCTTCAGCAGGATTTGGAATACATCCTACCAAAGCCTGGTTGTCACAGCTGGTGAATTTTAAAAATTGATTCTGGACTTAAGGACACTTTAGAAGAAAGAAATGCAATAAATTCTGTTTTAAACATGGAAAAAAATGCCACAGAAACGTATGGAATGCTTCAAACTGCTTTTTGACCATCTTGCATAAATCGAGCATCATTTTTTGAGTGGCATAAGAGATTCAAGGAAGGCAGGGAGTCTGTGAGGGATGATGAGAGATGTGGAAGGAGTAAGGAAGTCAATACACCAGAGATGATTGGCAAAAGAGTAAGGGTTAGGGTTACTATATTGAGGATTTAGGGGAGTTCAAGAAGAGATTCCTAGAGGCCAGCGCTCTTCAAATCGGCTCAGTGGCATTTCCACCAGTACAATACACCAGTCCACAACTCCATCCTTGTCACAGACTATATGACCAAGATTGGAATTAAGACAGTTTCTCAGCCTACCTATAGCCCAGACCTTGCTCCCTGTGACTTTTGGTTATTCCCTAAGCTCAGAGGCTGTCGTTATGAGACAATAGGAGATGAATGAGGCTGTGACGAAGCTCATTGACACGCTAACACAAGAGGACTTCCATGAGGCATTCCAGAAGTTGTTGGAACGGTACAACAAGTGCAATGTAGCCGGAGGAGATTACTCCGAAGGGGACTAGTGTTTCATGTGTGTACTATCAATAAAAGTGCCCATACGATAAGAGTCTGGAAACTTATTTAATGATCCTCGTATATACACATGGAAATAGTTTATCTTATTACGAGTGGGAAATAAGGAACAACCTCGGTACATATCCCATATTAAAAGGAGAGATAGTAAAAAAAATAGTGTAAGTATACAGAGGGTGATGAATATTACAATTTATGTATGAACGAAAAACTTGACATAAATTCCAACAATAATCCCTAAGAATCACTTAATCAAAGATCGGAAATAAAGTTTGTAGGCTCAAGAAAAGTTGGTTCTTGGTAGATAAGTCACAATTTATTTTATCTTATTTATTACTTTTTGTTTTCATTATTTATTTATCTATATATATATATATATATATATATATATATATATACACACACGTATGTCTTTGCAAGACTCCGGTGACAATTTCAAAAATGTAATCACCATCGAGTGAGAGAACGATTGCTTCGGTGTTTTTGTTAAGTATCATTAGAGTGGTAACTGTTTCTTTGTGGAGGTCACATGCTAATAGTATTTGCACCATATTTCCTGTTGATGGAATCAAATGACTTGGAGAAATATTTGAAGAATAGTATTGCCACGAGATTTTTTTTGGCAAGTATTTCTTTTGATGGTTTGATAGATAGTCAAAATCTGTGAAGTTGTGAATCAATTTCTTCGAAATCGATCTCCCACCCCCCCAAAAAAAAGCATTATCGGAATAAATCTGAGCGATTTATTCTGATAATATTTTCGTTTGGTTTCATTGGTATGAACTCTGCTGCTGTTTTTTTGTGACTTTAATAAAGTTTTCATATACGTCATTCGGAATGTGTTTTAGATGTCTCCTGAAGAGCATCAAACTTATTTCTTACTGTTACCGTATATTGATTGCTCATATCATAATTGGCTTGTTAGGACCAGTCATATCTTAAAGCTTCGTTTTTTTTATTTCTGTGAGGACTCAGGTGAATCTTTGCTGTGATGATTCTTTGATTGGAAGATTCTCCTTCAAAGTTCAAAGTTCAGA
>OY757911.1:6862525-6940025 GCA_963585895.1 Sepioteuthis lessoniana
GCTCCCTTTTCGATAGATTCTACACCGAGGTGTAGGGAAGGGAGCTACTCCTTACCCTGGATTGCTCCACTTTACTCTTGGTCTATACCTTATAATGCTGAGTGTTTAACAAGGAGGCATCAAGAACCATTTTTTGAGTCTTTGGTATGAGTCGACCAGAGATTGAACTCCGGTTTCTCGGGCCATTGGCGAACACTCTAACCGCTTGGCCAATGGACTGCGACGTATTCATTATACAACATTACATGTAACAATACTACATGTAAAGAGCTGTTTATACATTTTATACCTACTCATACACCTTAAGAAGAGATTGCCGAATGGAGATTTTTAGAAGATTATCTATCATCTTTCATTTTCGCCATTAATCTGTTCATCGCATATCATATATATATATATATATATATATATATATATATATATATTGTTACGACCTTGGAGAGGAAAAATGGATCAGGGTTATCTCCCTTTGATAGCTGTGTTTTCAATAAGTTCTGTATACGAGATAGTAGCCTTTCTTTTCATGAGGAATCCTGAGTGATATAGAATGCTTTCTTTTCTGCATTCAAGATATCGGAAGATAAAGAATAATGAATGTAACAGAACGATCGACACCGATAAGGCAAGACAGATATTAGTTTAACAAAAGTTTAATAACAATAGAAACGTGAAAACGAAAAGGTAGTAAGAAGATTGGGCTTGAGGACGCAAAAGAATATTCATCAAGTTATAATTACAAAAGAACTAACATAATTACAAACATTTCGGGATTCACTATTTGGTTGAGTAATGGTGGGTGTATAGAATACCTTCTTCTTGTATGAGTACATGCAAGTATAATTGGGAATGGGGATACAACAAACTTAACTTGTCTGAGAGTTCTTTTATTTGTCTTTCACAATTCTATTTAGAACTGCAGTTTTCTTTTCTTTTATTCTTTTCACCGTCTCGCTTCTTTTTCATCTTTTTAGCCTTGTCACTTCTGTTTAGTTATGCGAAGTAGTTATAGAATCTTTCACTCGACTAAGGAAATGGGGTGTCCTCGTGGTGTAATGGTTAAAGCGATGGACTGCGGAATCGTAGTAAGCGAGTTCTTACTCCAGTCGCGCTATTACGTTCACTTTCGGGCAAATACCCTTGGGAAAGGTATAAACCCCCTTATCCTCCCAGCTATAGTTTAAATAGTACCACTACTGATCTTCCAGGAGATTAGCATTGGCATTAAATAACCTACAAAGGTTGATATGCCATTAAACAGAGAAACCAAACCAAACCTCGACTAAGGAAGCTCTTCTGTGGTTGTATTCTTAGTTTATAGTCGGAGTTGAAGTAAGACAGCGCATCAGAGAATGAATAACGAAGATATTCCGGGATTCTAAGGAAACGTCATGCTAGCTCTGGATTTTTCCTTTAACTAGATGTTTCCGGCACAAAAAACCATTCGCGTCCGATGGGATTAAGCTGCAGCCTCCAACTGGTGATTCTTCAGTTGCTTCGCGCCCTGGTGCAACCGTTTCTTTTTTGTGCCACAATGCTAATTTCTGATTAGTTGTCGTCGTCCAATCAGAAATCTTTGAATACCTGCATTCTCTATTGCTGGTGTTATGTTAAAGTGGCATTTGTCGTGGAAAGCATAGAGCGTATATTTGTGAGAGGAGAGGAAAAGGTATTACAACATACGAAGGGTGGGATAAAGAAATGTCACTCAGTAGGGCGCCACTTCACTATATATATATATATATATATATATATAATGCAACGCACAACAAAAACCTCGGATGACGATTTCGTTACGATTCGTGACTGCCGAGCAAGCGAATGTGAGGTAAATAATCATTCTACTTATATATATATATATATATATATATATACATGGACACGGCGGCACGAGTTCAAATCCTGGACCAGACTGATTGCATTTCACTTAGCACTAATACCCTTGGGAAAGGTATGAATCCAATTATTCTCCCTTCAGCTATGGGTAACTAGTAGGGCAGGCTGGGTTTTTCAGACTTGGTGAGGCAACTAGTCTAGGAGAAGGAAAACTCTGAATTCAAACCTGTTGAACTCCGCTTAAAAATAGACCATGTGTCATATCCTGCCCGGGCGGAGGGGTTGGTAAATAGGATATATGTAGTTAGGATATATATATATATATATATATAAGAACAAGATTTTTGGACCACCGAAATGTCCTGTTTATTTCAGACTTCCTTAGATTGGTCCTGCTAGCCAGTCCTTTGCCGAGAAAGGTACCTTCTCTGGGTACCGTTGTTATCATGCTGTAATAGGTTAATTTTCACCGCTAAAACGGCCTTTAACTCCATCTTGAAAAAGAGTTTACTAATTTATCAATTTAATTGCCGATGCAATTCGGCATATATGGGTCGTACTTGTTAACGTATGGAGGTTCGAATAAGAGAGCATGAACCCAGAAGTATTTAAAATAAAGTCCGATTGACATCCGGGCAATCTCAGGCTATGGACTCGGCTATCGGCGAACATTTGTTAGCCATAAATAGCTGCAGGAACCAATTATCAAGATGACTGTTTTTCTGTTCTATATAGAGCTAGGGACAAAGAACAACATAACATCTCAGAGGCGATCTATATTGCTATAGATCACCCTTCTCTATGGAGACAGAAGCAGTCACATTTTGAATACTTTAGGGGACGCATTAGACACTGGGGTGACATAATTTTTTTTCCGTCACCCAGTCATTTTCCACTTTATATTAATTACCCGTTTTTACCAGTTTTCGGTGTTTTTGCATGAATAGAGCCGGACGAAAGGGCCCTCGCAGTTTTATTTTTTAAAATTGTTTTTCTCCCTCTCAACCGATGATTCCGTTAATCCTTTGTTTGTTTAAATTTTCCTGTATCGTTAGTCTAATATATATATATATATATATATATATATATGCCCAACCCATCCACACGAGCATGATGTGACACAAGGTCAATTTTTAGCCAGAGTTAAAGAAGTTTGAATTCAGAGTTTTCCTTCTCGTAGACCGGTTGCCATACAAAGGTTAAAAACCTCAGTTTGCCCTACTATTTACTCATAGCTGGCGGTAGAATATTTTGGTAATATTTTTCCAAGGATATATATATGTATATACATATATGAAGGCGGTCGTGGTAATAGAATTGGTGACCCGAGTTCAAACCTGGACGGGGCTATTTGCATTTCACATAGCGCTAAAACCATTCGGAATAATATTAATCCAAAAATTCTCCGTCTAGCTGTGGGAAAATAGTAGGGCAGACGAAGTTCTTTAACCTTCATTAGTCCAAGAGAAGAAAAACTCTAGATACAAATCTGTTAAACTCCACTTAAAATTTGACCTTGTGTCACATAATGCTAGAGTTGAGACATACCTGTCTTTCAGTACTATTGATATACTTCCATTGTTCCAAAATCAAAGCAGATTACAATAAAGATGATTGATACTATAGAGATTATCGGCAAGATCAGAAATGTGTATCAACCTTTGATTATTCAGCAATAAATCCGTTGAGTATCGGGGATATATAGTATGTAAATTTGTTGAATCCCCTTGATTAAAATTTGGTCATTTTAAAAGATCGAACTCCAGAGGGTTGGAACATGAATATGAATTCATACATAACTTAGTCTAACACACAGACACACACAGACACATATATATATATATATATATATATATATATATATATATATATATGTGTGTGTGTGTGTGTGTGTGTTTTAACAAACGTTATGTATATATATACATATTTACGTTTTAACATACACATATATATATATATTTTCTGCATTTTACTTTTTTTTTTTTGGCGTAAAGCCATTTTATTTTATTAGTTCTTCCGTCGTTTGAAGTGTGTAGTCTTGGTGGATTATGGTGCTAATGTATTTCCCTTGCAGAAAGGAGGCGCCCGTGGTGTAATGGTTATCGACATGGACACGGCGACACGAATCCTGAACGAGACTGATTGCATTTCAAATAGCACTAATACCCTTGGGAAAGGTATGAATCCAATTATTCTCCCTCTAGCTATGGGTAAATAGTAGGGAAGACTAGGTTCTTCAGCCTTGGTGAGGCAACTAGTTTAGTAGAAGATAAACTCTAAATTCAAACCTGTTAAACTCCGCTTAAAAAAAAATAGACATTGTGTCATGTCCTGCCCGAGCGAAGGGGTTGGTAAGTATGTATTTCCCTTGTAGAACTCCAAAAATAATGTTAAAGAAGCCTGTGTCTCCATCCGATTGTAGCGTTACGCCTCTCTACCCCACCACGCATTCATCCTCTTTCTCGAACCATTCCACTTCTCAGCCGGCCGGTGATCAACTAGTGGTCCGAGGGGGGTAACGCACATTTCTTTACCGCTACAAGAATACGATCGGGGGGATAGGAGAAAATAAAACAGACGAACAAACACGAACAAAGCTTGGGGGTTAACCAAGAGCAGAAGGAGGTTATGCAACACTACATGCATGTGCGGACAAACGCTAGCGTGGGTTACTAGCGAAAATTCCACAAGCAACTCGAATGCAGACATCTTGAGTCGATCTTCTTCGCCGTGGCTGGACCCTCTCTTCTCTGCTACTGTCTCCGGAAACGGTGTTGACTGCCCCTGTCCGTGGTTCCACGCCAACTCTTCTCTGCTGACTCGCCTCTCTGCTGTCCAGTCGCCAACTGCCTGCCAGCTCCTTTTCCCAGCCAACTTTCTTTCGCGTCCCCTTACCACTTCTGGATACGGCGAGATTTCAGGTCCAAGAATCCTTTGTCTGGTTTCGCGCCAAAACAGACAAAGGAATCGTCTGCTTTGGCGGGCCACCCATATAGTGCTACATACCTTCCCCTCTTACCCTTGTCATTTATTCACAATAAATTACAACACAATTCAACAACAAGCAAAAAAACAAAAACATTTACAGGCAGTAACAACCGAAATTACAAGATTTTAAAGGGGTTCGGTCGTCCCCTAAAAAAAAAAATAAATAATATAACAACATAGCAAAACTGCACTGGGGTGGTTGGGATTACTCACCCCTTACCATATCATCATACACATAAAAAAAAATTTAAAAAAATAATATTGCTGGATTCAGCTCTTCCACCTTGCTTTCATGTGAACAATTCTGGGGTCTCCTGACTCATCCATATTCTTCATTCCAATAGGACTTTTCGATTCACCTCCAACATTATTCAATTTTCTTTCAATTCGCCCCGCCCCCACCCAACAGAACAAAGGGGAATTTTAACCACCCCAACCCAATGATTTCAGGAGGACTTTTCCATTCACCTCCAACGTTATTCAATTTTCGAACATTTCGCCCCATTCTCCAACCCATTAGAATACAGGGGAATTTTAACCACCCCTACCCAACAATTCAGGAGTATTTTTGGACTCGTCTCCCCCCTTTCCTTACGACGTGGGAGCATCAGTAATTTCCGCAGTTCGATCGGTGTCGTAACAGGAATATTGTTTCGGAAAGCTCTGTGGAATTCACCTCCCAACCCAGCAACAGTTGAGCAAGGAACCTTTTTTTATTCATTCCAGCACCTTGCAGCAATACCCATGGATTTTCAAAAGATAAGAAAAAAACAAAGCAATTGACACCATCTCCCAGATCGTCCAGCCATGACCAGCCAGGGGGGAGGAGCAACCGGACACCGCCCCGCACCCAGGCATCGTCCTCCCAACCCATCGTCAACCGTTTCCTCGGTACCATATCCATCAATTCGTCGTAATCAGCCCACTCGCTTTCCCAAATCATCATTTGCATAACTTACTACCCCTCGATACCAGTCCCCGAAACGGGGCCCCCGTGCAACCAACCCCCCTAGGGGGAACATGATCAGGCGAAGTGAAGAAGTGCCAAAAGCAATTAAACTTGCAAAAAAAAAAGAAAAAAAAAACAGAAAATCCATGAAGGTAAAAAAACAAGTAAAAAATAAATAAAATAAGAAAATAAAAAAATAAAAAAATAACAATAAACAACAAAGCAAATGACAAGGCCAGCTCAGTCCCCCAAAATTAACAAAAAAAAAAAGGTAAGGTATAACAAAAAAAAAAAAGATAACAAAAAAAAATCCACACAAATTAAACAACAAAAAAAAATTAATAATAAACAATTCACAGACAAATAAAAATAAAATAACTTCAATTGCCAAATATATAAAATAAAATTGTTCTGAAGGAATCTGTCACGCATCCACCTGCTAACCTTTGTCTCTCTTCCCTTGAGATCTCTGCCCACTTCCACCATTTCTCTTTGCGTCTTTCTTTCCTTCTCTCCTGTCCACTTGAATTCTTCCCTCTACCGGGGGTGGTGTGGGAGGGGATAGCGTTTGCTTCCAACCGTTTTTTTTTAAATCGACAAAAAACAAAAAACGAAAACTTTCTTTTCTTCCTAAAATCCAAAGTTTACTTATTCTTTTTTTTTTTTTTTAACTGAGACAGGCATGGATGCAGTGAGAAAAATTCCCTAGCAATCTCTCTTTCTTTCTACTTTTCGTTCTCTCTTTTTTTTTTCATGACTTCATCTGTTCTTCCTTCTCTTTCTTTGTTCAAAATTTCCGCCATTTTTTTTTTTCAATTTTACATTTTCTTTTTATCATTTCTTTTTCTGTTCCTATCCCTCTTTCCTCGTTTAATTTTTCCATTTTTTTTTTTTATATTTTCCATTTTTTTTTTGTTTTTGTGGTAGAAGCTTTCCTCCACCCTCTGCACTCGGAACGATCCGACTTTGACCAGTCGATTTTAACCTAGCTTAGCGATCTCACTCTCTCTCTTATTTTTCGTTTCATCTTCCCTTTCTCTGGGATTTTAAAATACCACAATTTTTTTCTTTCAGTGAACCTTACAGCAAAAACATTTTTTTTTTTCGGTGACTTATCACCTTTCCAGCATAAAAAAAATTACTACAAAACTTCCCAGAACGGACTAACTTGCTTTTTTAAGCCACTGGTCCTAACACTTAAGTATAAAAATCACTATGTGAAACTGCTACGAAGAGGAAAGAAAAAAAGCATTTGAATTCTACCGGTCAAGTTAAGTGTGAAAATAGGGTAAGGGAAGAAATTCTTCTCCTCCCGTCTAACAAAAATACAACAAAAATTATCAGCAGTTAAGGGGTTAAACATACACACACATACAAAAACCAAATAGATTACTTGGTTTTTTTTTTCTACATCTGAAAATTTCCTTAATCTAAAAAATCTTTTTTTGTGTGTTCTTATATTCGAATGCAGTAGGGGAGGGGGGAATGTGTATTCCTACCTTTGTAGATTTCTTTCTTTTCCACTTTTTTTTTCTTTGTCTCTTTCGTTTTCTTTTTCTTTTCTCTCTGTCTCGCTGGTTGCGGGTCCTTATGGCATTTTCTTTTTTTCTTTTTCCGTTCGTCTGTCAGCCTCTAGACTCCCTAAAATTCCAATTTTTTTTATCAGGTTTTTTTTTATCCTGGTCACGGCACCATTGTAACGTTACACCCCTCTCCCCCACCACGCATTCATCCTCTTTCTCGAACCATTCCACTTCTCAGTCGGCCGGTGATCAACTAGTGGTCCGAGAGGGGTAACGCACATTTCTTTACCGCTACAAGAATACGATCTGGGGGACAGGAGAAAATAAAACAGACGAACAAACACGAACAAAGCTTGGGGTTAACCAAGAGCAGAAGGAGGTTATGCAACACTACATGCATGTGCGGACAAACGCTAGCGTGGGTTACTAGCGAAAATTCCACAAGCAACTCGAATGCAGACATCTTGAGTCGATCTTCTTCGCCGTGGCTGGACCCTCTCTTCTCTGCTACTGTCTCCGGAAACGGTGTTGACTGCCCCTGTCCGTGGTTCCACGCCAACTCTTCTCTGCTGACTCGCCTCTCTGCTGTCCAGTCGCCAACTGCCTGCCAGCTCCTTTTCCCAGCCAACTCTCTTTCGCGTCCCCTTACCACTTCCAGATACGGCGAGATTTCAGGTCCAAGAATCCTTTGTTTGGTTTCACGCCAAAACAGACAAAGGAATCGTCTGCTTTGGCGGGCCACGCATATAGTTTCTCAATTTCTGTTTCGAGGCGATAGATGAGTAGATCTTATTAACCTTAGCCGCTATGTAAGTTAAAGTTTTACCTCAGTTGTTCTTGGCGATTCTGAGGTCACCAGGCCGAAACCATTACGGACACAGACTATGCAGATGACATAGCGCTTCTTAACTAAGCCGAATCCCAGTTGTATAGCCTGGACCAGACAGCAAGAGGCATTCGCCTCTACGTGAATGCAGACAAAACGGAGTACACTCAAAATAGCTGCTCTGTGGAATTAGTGGACATGTTCACGTACCTCGATAGCGACGTCTCATCTACTGAAAGTGACTGCAATATGCACTTAACGAAGGTGTAGATTGCTATCAATATGCTATCAATCATATAGAAGTCTGGTCTATTCGATAAAATAAGACTGTTTTGTCAATACTACTATACGGATGAATTACATGGACGCTGACAAAACGTACTGAGAAAAAGCTTGACGGGAACTACGCAAGAATGCTATGAGCTATATCGAAGAAATCCTGAAAGGAACACCCCACGAAACAACTGTACGGCCACTTACCTCCAATCTCTAAAAGCATCCAATATGACAAACAAGACAAGCGGGACACAGCTGGAGAAGAAAGGAGGAACTTATAAGGGACGTTCTCCTACGGTCTCATTCATATGAACGTACCTTCAATAGCACTGTATAGACACTGGATGTCGTCTGAAAAACATGCTAGGAGTGATATATAATAGAAATGAATTGTGTGTGAGAGAGAGAGAGAGAGAGAGAGAGAGAGAGAGAGAGAGAGAGAGTCAGTGGAATCCATGTGAGCAGCGCAACTTGATGATGAATATATATATATACACATATATATATATATATATATGTGTGTGTGTGTGTGTCTGTGTGTGTATTTAACAACCCCTCTGCCTGCACGGGCAGGATGTTAAACAGGTTTTAATTCAGAGTTTTTCTTTTCCAAGATTGGTTGCCTAACAAAGGCTAAAGAACCCAGTCTGCTCAACTATTAACCCGTTACTGGAGTTAATTGATTTATACCTTTCTCAAGGGTATTAGTGTTATGTGAAATGCACTCAACCTCGTCTAGGATTTGAACTCGTGTAGCCGCGTCCATTTCCTACTGCGATAACCTTAACACCATGGGCCCCACCGCATCTCCACATCATAAGCTGGGAGCCCTTACTCTCTCTCATATATATATATATATATATATATATATATATGAGGTAGAAGGGGTTCCACACTAATGACGAAGCCGTTGAGTGAAAGGAACTCTTCGAGGAAAACTCCAAAACCAACACTGGAGAAAGAAACCTCTCTGCTGACTTGTAGGCATTCTTTGACGGGAAAAGTCTCAGAGAAAGTACTCTGAAGTAAAACTTGCAGTTTGCATAAAGTAAAGTTGGCGACCTTAGTCGAGGGTCACCCGAAGGCTCTCTTTTCAACAGCTACTATACTTAGGTGTAGGGGTGGACGCTACTCCTTTCCCAGGATTGATGCACTTTACCCTTGATCCGTACTTTATAATGCAGAGTGTTAAGCAAAGCGGCATCAAGTACCATTTTTGAGTCTTTGGTATGAATCGACCTGGGATTGAACACCAGTCTCCCGGACAATTGTCGAACACTCTACTGATTTGGACAATTGTCACCAGATATCTTTCTATACTTGTCACTATATTGTAGCTTTGTAGACCCTGTGTAGTGAAAAATTCGTGCATATGTCAATATAATCTAGCAACATAAAGATCTCTTTCAGCGTTGTCTTACGCATCTTGTGTATTGTTAACAAGTTAAATTGTGGCCAAATCCCTGAGACTGTAGAATACAACGATTGCTTCTCTGCAGAGGGTTAAGACCCCTCCAACGATTGTTTTGGATATGACAATAAACAATCTGATGGTAAGATTCCAGTAATGCTGGAGCTTTGGGGAACTTGAAGTACTCCTTTTTTGCCATCGTTTCCTGGTCCACTTCGGCTCAAAGTGGTAGCACCTATTAAGGTCCTATCTATGTATCTAATAAAACTATTTGACGTTTAAACTGTGAACTATGACATTTAAACTGAATGCAAACAAATGTCCTTTGTTAAACTAATTTGATTGAAATAGAATTGTTTAATCATTAAATTGTGTGTATTGTGACGAGGAAATATGACACCCTCATACATTCTCCGGGTTGTTGGGAGGAGGCGCGATTCGCCAGCCATTGGCTGACTACAGTGGTACCAAAAATAGTAGCAGTGGAAACAGAGGCCGTCTCTCTTCAAACCTCTCAATTAATACAAGGCCGACATGAGCATGGGAGAACCCCACATCCTATTGGCCATGTATGCGTCAGTGGAGAAGCAGACCTGCAACAATGATTGGTACTGAGGAAGAAACAGCGAAAAAGCCAACACGTAGTAAATTTTCCGACTACGGAAACTAAGTAGTTGCCGTTTATTCGTCGAAGGGTGAGGACCCATAAGCAGTTGCCTTTTGCTCGTTAAAAAACTAAGGACTTAATTTGGGATATGGAAGAAACCCAAATTCCAGAATCATGCCGAACAGAGAACACTGAGAGAAAAGGAAAAACTTCTCCTTTGAATGAATTCAAACTCCGAGGTATGGTGAGCCTCGTAAACAAATACACAAAGAAAACACTTATCCACGAGGAAAGAGACAATTGATAATCTTGGTCTTATCTGAAATAAGGCATGTGTTCTTCTACCAACGTGTTATGGAATCCCAATAACGGGAGGAAAAAGAGAAGAGAATAAACTCCGCAGAGTCCCAAGTAAGTGAACATACAATTAAAGTATATTCAAATTTATCTTGCTGACGTAAATAAAGACAAACTACAGGAGGAAAGAATAGCTTTGATAAGATAGAGGAGAAAAGAAGGAATATTCCCCTAATGATAAACTTGAGATTTGGAGCACAAGCTCTACCATTAAATCCTAAAAGTCCGACGGAAAGGGGAACGTATCTACCGTTGTCGAACTATAGTCTCACCTTCCGCCATTAACAGATATTAAATGGGGACCTCGTCCAGGATACGAATATTTTAATGGAGGCTCTCCCGAGATACAGAAAGACTTTCTTGCTTCTGACTTTTACCTTAATTGGTTTGTTTCTTTCTTTTATTCAATAAAAGAACATAGTTATTAATCTTGTCAACCCAAACACGGCAGTTCAGAGTCCTTTTTTGGTGTGGAAGAATTGTATTTGTCGAAGACCTTGTATTTGAGGGGGAGAGCTGGCCAGTTAGCTGTGTTGACTTTTAATAATTCACCTGTAACCCACCTGGTGGCTTTAAAATGTGGTTCAGCTAGGGAATTGGTGATATCTTTGACATTAAATAGCGTGGGCAAACCACAGCCTACGTGTGGGCCTTACTTTAACTGGTGGATTTGGCGGGAACGAACAGCACCCTGTAAGCCCGTGGGGTACATGGCGGCGTAACAGTATACAAATGACTGATGTTTAATTGAATTGTTAGTGATTCATAGACATACTTAGTATCATTTTATTGTGTGCAATCAAATAATTAACAGTAAATAAAATAATCCGTATGGGGTAAAAATAACTCAAACCATTTATCTGTGTGTAAAAGAAGAATGAGCTCGGGTTCGTTTAAAAATGTTAACTAGAAAATGTGTTTAGAAATCATATATTTAATATATGTATAAAAATAATTTGTCATTAAATAACCTACAATGGCTGATATGCCATAAAACCAAACCAAACCAAACAAGTTAAATGATATATTAAGCAAGATACTTGAATTATAATTTTAGTGGTAAAGACGGCCCTTATCAATCATATACATATATATATATCTTTATATATATATATATATATATATATATACATTTTTGTGTTTTATTATATATATGTATGTAAAAATATATATGCGTTGATATATGTATGTTTGCATGTATATATATATATATATATATATATATATATGTAGATATGCCTATATATATTGGTATATATAAATGCATATATATAAATCTGCATATATATGACCTCCATATTGCTTTTAAATTGAAAACAATATGAACTGCAAGAAAGTCGGTGGATTGAGAAATCTCGATAGACTAAGATAAATGAATATATTGATTTATAATAGAAAAACTGACATACAAACATAGATAGATTGATAGATAGATAGATTTGGACAGACTAAGAAGGATAGATAATGAACCAACCATGATAAATAGATAGATAGATGACATATATATATATATATATATATATATATATATATATATATATATATATATATAAATTTCATTAAACATAATAGACATTTTTATGTCTACATATTTTCTTCTGGATCCGTTCGAATTCCCGTATTACTTTTATCGTATTCGTGGGGAATTGATTTATGCATTGTCCATAGTTGTATGTATCCTTAGTACTTTCTGCCCGACTTTGGGCCATCATCAGGGGAGGATCTATTACAAAAGTGATGTAACTTTTGTTTTAGCATATTACTACTATGTAAGAGCGTCGATTGGAGTTTTACAAAAAACCAACGTTATATATAAATTTAAATGTCCTTTAGGAGATTGTATCTCTGATAATAATGTATATGTTTGTTTAACCTCAACTACCCTGTCGAGGAGACTTACAATGCACCTTTCTGACACTAATTATAGAAACCCATTTAAAAGCAAACGCCATAATCTTCAATGGTAAAGACGCTCTTACATAGTGGTAATATGCTAAAACAAAAGTTACATCACTTTTGTAATAGATCCTCCCCTGATGATGGCCCAAAGTCGGGCAGAAAGTACTAGGGATAAATACAACTATGGACAATACATAAATCAATTCTCCCCGCCGAATACGATAAAAATAATACGGGAATTCGAACGGATCCAGAAGAAAATATGTAGACTTAAAATGTCTATTTTGTTTAATGAAATTTGTATCAACGAAGAAATGCTGCCAAAATGTACATATATATATATATATATATATATATATATATAGGGTTACGCAAAATGTTTTGACACATTTGTAGGTTTAATAAAAGACAAATAAATTAAAGAAACAAAAAAGTGTTTTTATTTTCGAAAAGTTCGTATAATGCCATTCTGTTTCATTAGGTTTTGAAAATTAAATCAGTGAAATGGGATCCGTTATTATCTATACGCTGTCGAAGGCGTTCACGAAAGTTGTCTGTAACTCGGCGGGTCATTTCATGTGGAAGGTAGTAATTTCTTGACGAATTGCATCTTTAAGTTGTTCAATGGATTGAGGGCGATTACTGTATACCTTTGACTTGAGGTATCCCCAGAGAAAAAAATCGCACGGATTTAATCAGTTGTGTTAGATCATTTTGCCTGACCCTGTATATATATATATAGAGAGAGAGAGAGAGAAAGAGAGAGAAAGAGAGGCTGGAGAGAAATAGATAGATAGATAGATAGATAGATAGATTTGAACAGACTAGGAAAGATAGATAATGAACTGTCGATGATAGATAATTAGTTGACACTCACGCACATATATATATACACATATATATATATATATATATATAGAGAGAGAGAGAGAGAGAGAGAAAGAAAGAGAATGAATAGACCGAGATAGATAGATAGATAGATAGATAAACTTTTTATTTGATGTCGATATTTGCTATCTCCGCCCATTCCAAAATGCTTTTCATGAGTACCCGCCCCCGTCAACAACAAAAAAAAAGCAAATGTAAGCGTTTCAGAAATCTTTTGATCTAATTTTATGGCACCTTATAGACTAGATCTCTCCTGCTGCTGCTTGAACAAATTACGACACACCATGACGCTTTACGGCAGAATTTTTGACCCTTAAACGAACACCTGAATATCATTAAGATGGAAGATTACCTGCGGTTTTCTGCCCAGATTTTATTATTCTGATTATTTTTTCCTTCGACATTTCACAGCTTTTGTTTCCCTTTTTTTTTTCCTTACAACGAAACCAAAATCTGAACTAAAACCAAAGTGTCAGCTTACACAAAGAATTGGTTAAGGATGTTACCAGCTTCATTTGAAGTGCATCTCAACTTTTGTGATTCTCGGTGATCTGCCAAATATTGACGTTTAATAGAATCTTGAATCTTCTCGAACTTTTAAATTTTCGTCTTTGTGTTCCATCTTTGTATCAATATACCAAAGCCTGTTCTCATTTCTCCATCTATTTTGATGTATCTGTCAAAAATCTCGAGGCAACACTATTGTTTGTAGGTGTCTCCAAGGCATTAAATTCCGTTCTGAGCGGAAACATGGAAAAAATAATAGTAGCATATGGTATTCCGAAATAAACTCTTACCCCAATTAGGATGCCTTATATAAACACGAAAGCAATGGTTCTCTCACCGACTCCTTCGACATTGTTACTCGACAATTTGTTTGTTTATGTTTCACGGCATTATAACCTTTGTGGGTTATTTGATGTCAAATCCATTTTTATAGAAATAAACAGTTCTATTTCAAATAATTCATTTTAGGATGAGTACACAGTTAAATTGTCAAAAACATTTCTATTTCAAGCTTTTAGTTTAGATAAATAGTTCTATTTCAAACAATTCAATTTAGTATAAATATAGGTTTTGTTTACACACAGTTAAATGTCAAAACAGTTCTATTTTAAACAATACAGTTTAGCGCAAGTACAGTTTCAATGTTAAAAACAGTTCTATTTCAAGCAATTCAGTTCATCATAAGTATGTAGTTTACTTCTACTTGACCCATAGTTTGGGCCCTATCAGGAGCTACCACTACTGGCCTGAGTGGACCTGGGAGTAATGGCAATGAAGAGGTGCTCCGCATTCCCTATAGCTCCAGCATTACAAGAGCCTCACCGTCAGATTGTTTAGTGTCATATCCAGGACACTTGTTGGGCGGTCGTATCCCTCTCCAGAGGTGCAGTTGGTGTATTCTACAGCCGACTGGACAATTGACTCTTGTAAGGAAACACATTAGCACCATATATGTTTACTATGATCCTCGACTACGTACTTCGAACGTCAATAGATTGTATAAAAGAAACTGATTACGCACAAAAATAGGCACGAAGCAGAAGATATCCCAAAGAAACTATAACAGGAGTCTTTGCAGAAGATCTATCTCTTCTCACGATTACACCAGCCCAAACCTGATATAGTCTGGAGGTACGATTATCATAAATAAGTTTCCAGATTTTTTTCATATGGGCACTTTTATTGATAGTACACACATTAAACTCAAGTCCCCTTCGAAGTAGTCTCCTCCGGCTGCAATCCAATTGTTGTACCGTTCCAACAACTTCTGGAAGGCCCCAAGAAGTCCTCTTGTGTGAGCATGTCAATAACCTTCGTCACAGCCTCTTTCATCTCCTCAACCGTCTCATAACGACAACCTCTGATCTGAGGGAATAAGCAAAAGTCACAGGGAGCAAGATCTTGTCTATAGGGAGGCTGAGAAACTGTCCTGATACCCATCTTGGTCAAATAGTCTGTGATAAGGATGGAGTTGTGGACTGGTGTATTGTACTGGTGGAAATGCCACTGACCTGATTGGAAATGTGCTGGCCTCTTCACTAGGAATCTCTTCCTGAACTCCCTTAAAACCTCAACATAGTAACCCTAACTCTTTGGCCAGTCAACTCTGGTGTATTGACTTACTTACTCCTCCAACACCTCTCATCATCCCTCACAGACTCCCTGCCTTCCTTGAATCTCTTATGCTACTCAAAAACCGATGCTCGATTCATGCAAGATGGTCGAAAAGCAATCTGAAGCATTCCATACGTTTCTGTGGCATTTTTTCCAAGTTTAAAACAGAATTGTATTGCATATCGTTCTTCTAAAGTGTCCTCACGTCCAGATTGCATTTTTGAAATTCACCAGCTGTGACAATTAGGCTTTAGTAGTATGTATTCCAATTGCTGCTGTAGCTGTTCATTTGAAGCTGAAATCATATAAATTGGTCAGTTATCTCATAGGCGGTATAGCAATAACATAGTGAATTTTCAAGAGTCAACGTCAATTTTAAATGCCTGTACAAACAATGTCTGGGAACTTGTTGAAGGCACCACGTACCTGTAAAATATATTCTTTATGAGAAAAAAATAAACGTTTGTTAGCGCCCGTATAATGCAGAAGCCGAGTTCATGCCAACCAAACCAAAAGCCAAATGAAGAGGTCCATTGGAGTCAAGAGCAGTAAAAGAAAAACGAGATAACATGAAAATATGTCCTTACATAATAAAATCAACTCAGTAAATGCTATTGCGTAGAAACTTAAGGAACCGCAGAGAGAACTGCAACACACCAAAAAGAACAACTAGAATGCATTCAAGGCCAAATTAATAAAATCAGAAACTCGCTAGAAAAAAAGGCAACTACAATTAGTATGAAAGGCAGTAAAAGAAGTAAGCAGAAGAAAAAGATCCTCGAGTGAAAAACTAAAAGCTGTCAGCCAAGAGGAAAGACTTCTGAAGTGGAAAGAATATTTCAAGAATCTGCACGGAAGACGTGAATCAGTGATAAAACTATCGAAGAAAGTATCAATCGCCGACTAGACATCAAACTTGCACAGTTTACGGAGGAAGAACTAGACGTACTGAAAAAAAGTTAAAGGCAGAAACTCATACCTTGTCGTGTATAAACAAAACACAATAGAGAAATAGACGAAAAACTGGCGGCATTCTTCTCTTCTTCAAGAGAAATGACCTCGGAATCATTAAGAACTATTAGTCATAATTCTTTCTGCTATAGGTGCTAAGGTTTCAAATGCTCTACTTCCCAAATGTATCCGACCTGAACTCGAGAGATTTTTTGGGAAAAATCAGAACTTCTTCGGAGAAATCGATCCACAATATTATAGATTCTGACTATGGGTGAAATCATCGAAGGAGTACGAGCACCCCCCCCAAAAAAAACAACTAGAGACAACACTATTGTTTGTCGACTTCTCTAAGGTATTAGATTCCATCCACAGAAGAAAGATAGAGCAAGAAACTGTTACCACCGTAATAATGCTTTATAAAAATAACGAAAGCAACAGTTTGCTCACCCGATGGCAAAACCAACTTCTTCGACATTGTCATTGGAGTCTTTCAAGTAGATATATTATCGCCATATATATTTATGGTGTGCATAGATTACGTTGAACAAACGTTAATAGATCTAAGAGGAGAAATGTCTTCCTATTAAAAAAGATAAAAAGCTGACGATATTCCAAAGAAACTGTGACAGGCACAGACTACGCAGATTATCTTGTGTTTCTTGCAAATACACCTGTCATAGCCTGATCTCTGCTGTATAGTCCAGAACCAGCAGCAGAAGGCATCGGCCTCTTAGTAAAAGTAAAGTTGGCGACCGTAGTCGAGAGCAACCTGAAGGCTCCCTTTTCGATAGTTACTACACCGAGATGTAGGGGAGTGCGATACTCCTTTCCCTGGATTGCTCCACTTTACCATCGATACGTACCTTATATTGTTGAGTGTTAAGCAAGGAGGTATCAATATTTACCAACCCCTCAGCTCGAGCAGGATAATTTTTAAGCGGAGTTTAACAGATTTGAATTGAGAGTTTTCCTTCTCCTAGGCTAGTTGCCTCACCAAGGCTGAAAAACCCAGTCTGTCCGACTATTTACCCATTTCTGGAGGGAGAATGATTGGATTCATACCTTTTCCAACGGTATTAGTGCTATGTAAAATGCAATCAGCCTCGTCCAGGAGTTGAACTCGTGTCACCGTGTCCATTTCCTACGATGATAACCATTACACCATGGGCACCTCCATAAGCAAGGAGGTATCAAGTACCATTTTTATAGTCTTTGGTATGACGCGACCTGGTATTGAATCCACGTCTCCTGCACCATTGGCGAACACTACCCACTAAGCCAATGAGCCTCAAAGCGAACACAAATAAAATAGTTCATGTGTTTTAAACAAGAAGCTATCTCCGTTTTAAGTTACAGCCACTAAAATTAGTAGACACGTTTATTTACCTCGGTAACAATATCTCATCTACTGAAAATAATGTCAACATTTACCTAGCGATTATATAGATATCTGATATCTATGATAAAATAAAAAAGGATTTTTTCCAAGAAGTAGCTGTGAAAACATTACTGTATGCAGGCACCACCTGCACGCTAACGTAAAAACTAGATGGAACTACATAAGGATGCTATGTAGTGCTTTGAACAAATCCTGGAAGTAGCTCCACACAAAACAGCAGCTGTCTGACCATTTACCTCCCATCTTACAAATCTTACGGTCCACTTCAAGAATGGTCCCGAGTATCTTACGAGGTTATCCCTTTTATAAGCCTTCTTCTTCTTCTTCTTCTTATTATTATTATTATTATTATTATTATTATTATTATTTCACTCGGTGCGAAATTTTCGCGCAGTTTAAACTGATTTAATATACAGCGAGAAGTGTGCTAATTAATTTCGTTCGATTATGTAATCTTTTTACACAAAGTGTAGAGTGTTCTCAGAAATAAAGAGAAAAAAAAGATACCAGATCTGATTGTAGTAAACTGGGAAAATATCTTAGGTGTATCAGCAAACCATTAGGTGAAACCAAAAATTCAGTAAGAACTGGAAAAATTACCAGGAAGAACTGAATAAACTGTGGAATGTGAACGTTATCCGAATATTTTACACATCTGGAACCAGCTCAGAACTCTAGAATAAATATTTGATGTTTTGGAAATGCAAAGAAAAACTGTGATTGTCCAAACCACGGTTTTGCTGGGGTCAGCAAGAATACTAAATATCCTGTAGATTAAAAAAGACTTCCAGTCACTTAATGTCTTGGGATAAACATCGAATCTATCGTTGATATTCAATTGTATGAAGTATACCACCATACTTATTTGTGTATAACATACACTTTTAATTGTGGACTTCGAGATTCCTGAAAACATATTTTAAAAAATACACACTGAATTTTTTAAGAACAGTAGAAGCGAAATATAACTTAAATTTAGCATTTCAACATTTTATTGGTTCATACAGGCTAGAAATAGGAATCTATGTAAGTTGTTAGCGACCGTAGTCGAGGGCGAACAGAAAGCTCCCTTTTCAATAGCTTTCAATGCACCGAGATGCAAGGGAGGTCGATACTCCTTTCCCTGTATTGCTCCACTTTAATTTCGATACGTACCTTATATTGCTGATACGTACCTTATATTGCAAGGAGGTACCAAGTACCATTTTTAAAATCTTCGGTATGACGCCACCGGGGATTGAACCCAGGTCACCTGGACCATTGGCAAACACTCTACCCACTAGACAAATGTGCCGATTAAGAGAAACAAAATTATAAACAAACACACATTCCATTTATGCAATGGCATTAGACATTAGATTTTAGATATGACTTACTTTTAGTCATCTCATCCTAAATATGGTGAGACATGTGTCCAGAAAAAAAAGTTTTCGAGTATAATGCGCACCCGTAACTTTTGTGCTGAAAGATCTGGAAAACACAAGTAATTACTGTACTCAAGAAAGTGTTGTGATTGGAGAAGACTTGTTGTCATTTAAACTCCATCTATAACAGCTAGACATTGGGTGTTGACATTCAAATTCATAAAAATATATTAATATTCAGTATATGCCGTAAATATGCACCTGGCAACAAAGTCGCAAGGCAGAAAATCCATGCATCTGTGTCTAAAAAATTATCATCTAGCAAGTCCAACCGTGGGGAAGTGGAAGCTTTATGTATACACCACCTGTCCCACCCCACAACCCACCGTGTCACGGAGGTGGGTATTTACACGAGGCGGTGTCACCTGCCTATGCGAACTTGACTGGCCTATCGCACGCAAAAAAGCCATTATTGTTCAACAAAATAATGATAATTAGTCTTGATGAAAATTCAGTATATCTTGTGGAAGTATAGAGTGGCTTAACTTACATTAGGGTCCGGAGTCTGTCAATCAATTTTCTCAAGTGCCAAAGTATTGCAGACGAACAACAGAGGTTTATTTCTCTTTTATCACTTGTTTAATGACTGATATTTGTGCTTCTCTGATATCATTTTCTTAAAGGCCCTCTTCTGTGACCCTTAAGCAAAGTAACAAGTCAATTCGTAGTAAAGCACTCACGGAAAAATAAAATTACAATATCTTGGTTTACTCAAGATTAAACATGCGTGTAATATAGCCAGATGACAGTTAATAATCACATATACAAATTAGTACATACACAGGTTCTAAAATAAGGGGTGTATCACCAATATTCAAACACCATAATACCGTTAGATTGATTGTTTTTTTCTTGACGGCATGTCAACCAATCTAGAGTTGTTCTATGCCTAATGGTTAGGGAATCACATTCATTGTACGTCCATATTTGCATTTTTGTTTGTTTGACTTGTTTGGTTTTATGGCATATCAAACATTGTTGGTTATTTAATACCAGATCCTTTTTATACATTCATAAGATTAGGTCTGTTTTGGTTATATGGCATATCAACCATTGTTGGTTATTTAATACCAGATCCTTTTTATACATTCATAAGATTAGGTCTGTTTTGGTTTTATGGGTATCAACCATTATAGGTTATATAATACCAAATCCTATTTATACATATGTATTGAATAAGATTTGTAAACACACTTTGTTGATAACATTTTTAAACGAACCTGAGCTCAATTTTTTGCACACCGTTAAATGTTTTCAAGTATTTCTATCAAACACGAATAATTATATTTACTATTAATCATTTGTTTGCACATAGTTAAATGCTACCAAGTATTGCAATATATCCCTCGCAATTCAAGTAAACATCATTCATTTGTTAACACACAGTTGAATGATTAAACAGTTCTTTTTCAAGCAATTCAATTTAGCATAAGTCATTTATTGGGACACGGTTTAGTTGTCAAACAGTTCTATCTGACTCATAGATAGGACCCTATCAGGTGCTACCACATTGGCCCGAGTCGATCAAGGAGCAATGGTAACGAAGTGATGTTCCGCATTCCCCAAAGCTTAAGGACTGGAGCCTCACCATCATATTGATAAGTGTCATATCCAGAACACCCGTTTGGGAAAGGTCTCACCCTTCCGCAGAGATGCAGTCGACGTGTTCTAGAGCCCCAGCTGACTGGGCTAGCATTTTTTGTGTGGTCGTTTTTTAAGAGTTTTTTTTTACACGGTTATATTGTGACTCTATAGGAGTCAATGACCGGCCAGAGACGTTTTATTAACCAGAGGAAAAAGAAAGCGACTAGGATTTTAGAATAATAGAGAAATACATAACATGTTATGGGTTTTTGAAATATAGTGTAGATAAGGATTATGTTTTTTTTTATAAGAAAGGAATTTACGAAAGCAAATCATTAAAGAAATTTGACGAAAGCAATGTGTTGTTATTGTTAGCCTAAAAGCAGCTAAAAGATGGCTTAGTTGTTTTGACAAGATCAAGGACATCTGTCATTATCCAAAGCGACCATTTTCTAATTTTAGATAAAGCGTTACTATGGAATTTATCTTTTTCTAAACAATTCAGTTTGGCGGAAAATTGACATTTCCCTTTAGTTCCGCCCCTTCAGTTGAGAATATACATAAATCGACACGTTTTGTCCCAAGCAAAAGAGAAAAGAGCCGAGAAGCAAGAAAGTTCGCAGCGTCGCGTGAGTCAGTGACAGCTTCCTCGAAACTCTGAGTTTTTGACCTTGTACCATACTGTCCAGAGTATAGAAAGTGAAGAAAGCCGACCATAATACGACGCTGCGAGAAAGCAAACATAGCCGCCATTTCAGATTGCCTTGTACCAGACTGTCCTGAGCATAGAAAGTAAGAGATAGAAAAGACTAAACCTTATACGAGTAATTAACGGTCGCAACTAAAATTTGCCACTTATATAACATCTTTGAATGACATTTTTTATATACTAAATATTATTATTTTAGCAAGGATTTATTCTACCTGTAGACTGAAAGCAGGATATAACCCCTATGTTTGGTGAGGACTGCTGTGTCGCCACAATAATGAAAGCAACAATTCGAATCTAATGCAAGTTATTTGAAAACAGTTTTATGGTTGCAAGTATTCCTATCTAATACTAATAATTATATAGCTTCAAGGCATTATTTATATTTCATTATAATGTTATTTTTGTTTGCATATAGTTCGATGAATTCAAATTACAAATAATAATCTCATTCGTCACTTTTTGACATCTTGGCTTGAATGTAATACGTAAAATATTTGCAGAACACGTAAAATATTGTTTGTTATTTAAATATTCATTAAAATAAATTAAATATTAAATATAATCTAATTATAACTTCAAGTAATAATTCCAAATACAAATAATTTACAGTTGTGTGGAATCACGAATTCTTATCTCAAACGTATAATTTCAAAACAGATCTACTTAACTCATTGATAGGACCCTCACAGGCACTTCTTCTCCGGGTCTGATTGGACCTGTGCGTAATGGCAATGAAGGAATCCACGAAATTCCTCAGATCTCCAGAACTATAAAAAGCTATGAAACGTAAGGGTTCTTTCACTTTCTATACTCTGGGCAGTAAGGTACAAGGTCAAAAACACGGAGTTTGTAGGGAAGCTGTCTCTGACTCACACACCATTGCGAACGTTCTCGTTTCTCAGCACTCTTCTCTTTTACTAGGGACAAAACTTGTCAATTTACGATGCTGGTTAGTGTCATACCTTGGACACTTTTTTTTTCAGAGGATACAGTAAGCACATTCTAAGCCCCATTGAGTGGAAGAAAATTTCTTTTTTAGGTGTGAAAGAAAGGAAATATTGCGACAACTAATATTATATTAAAATTGCATCTGTAGAAGAAAACATAGATAGTAAACAAACAAATAAACAAACACCATAGCACAGTAAAAAAGAAAATTCTTTTTTTCTTCTTATAACGGATAGAATTTACTTAGATCAAGACCTATCTATATATTTTCTCTTTTTTTTAAAAAGAAAAGGAAAATTGTTTTGCGCGCAGACAGCCAACACAGACAACGTTTCTCACTTCCCATAACACAACGCCATACTAACTCTGGTTTCCTCTGTTTTATGACTATTCCACAGGGCTTTTCATTAAGCAAATAATATTTTTCCCTTGTGTAACATCAAAGACGTGTCTTTTCTTTTCTTTTCTTTTCTTTTCTTTTTTCAAGGAAGCGGCAAAAATTTCGGATTAGTGCTCAGTTTATACATCCTGGCACCAAAGAATTTAACTGTCCCAGTTGATTCTCGTATTAACACCATAAAAATATTTTTGAAGATGCAATTTTGTGGCAATCTTAACTGATAAAAGTAATCCCGAAGCGCATTCTTGCAAGTTAATGAATATTTAATTAACAAACAATATTTTACGTGTTCTGCAAATATTTTACATGTTACATTCAAGCCAAGATGTCAAAAAGTGACGAATGAGATATTCTGAATAAGAATAAAAGAGACCGAATAATAAAGATTATTTCTTGATGTCACAAAAATTCCTGTATTTCTGGAAAAAAATGGAATGAACAAATCGTATTTCGAAATAAACTGTTCTACTTTGTGTGGTTGGACAAAAACATATTCTTAATCTAATAATATTTAGGGAAACTGATGTTTTTAAAATTTTGTTTCTATCTGTTTATGTTCAAAAGTTACGGTGGTTTAAATTTGACAGTTTTATGGAAAAATTAACGGTAAAATTTATCATCCAACCCGGGTATAATTTAAATTCGTTATTTATTTATTTTTTTATTTTTTTGGTTCAGGTATATGCTAACTTGAGACAAAATGCCCAATAGTTTCCAAAAATGTTCTGATTTTTCGATTGAAAAGTTGAGGGATATATTTTTATGACGCTTTCTGTAATATATTTTAGAACAAGATTTCAAGTTAACACCTCTTAAGATACATTTCTTGAAGGGTTGGGTGGGGTTAAGAAACACCGGAATATTTTCTGTTCATCAGGAAACATGCAAACGCTAAAGTAGGACGTACTATTCATATATCATATTTATTTCAATATATAGACATTCTTTGAAGACAAATAAGCTGTTCCTCCATGCCCATTCATCAATCAGAAATAAATGCCTTAAATTTAAATTTGAGCACAGGACTCTGAAATATACTATTCATATATACATATTCTAAAACAAAGGCTTGTCTCTTTAAATTAATTTGGAAAGCATCGACGATTAAAATTTTCCATAAATTGCTAATATTTTGTGGTCAAAGGTTATTTCTATAATAAATATCACATACATGACATGTATAATTCATATGCTAGTCAAACTGTGTATTAATTTTGTTTGGCTTCATCCTGTCAATACTCCTCAAAAATCTTTTGCCCAGTCGGCTGGGGCAATAGAATACACCGACTGCACCTCTGCAGAGGAATAACCCCTCCCTAATGAGTATCCTGGATATGACACTAAATAATCTGATCGTGAAGTTCCAGTGATGCTGGGGCTTTGGGGAATGCAGAGTACCCCTTTATTGCGATTGCTCCCAGGTCTACCCTGGCTCGGAATGGTAGCACCTGATTGGGTTATATCTATGGGTTAAATAGAACTAAACTGCATGCTTAGGCTCTACTGAATTGTTTGAATTAGAACTGTTTGACTAAAGTGAATAGTTTAAAATAGAAATGTTTTTGACAATTAAACTATGTACTTGACAATTAAATTGTGTACTTATGCTAAACTGAATGGATGAAATCAAACTGTTTTTAACATCTAAACTAAATTGTTTAATATAGAACTATTTTGAAATTTAACTATGCGAAAACAAAATGTATGCTTATACTAAACTGAATTAGCTGAAATAGATCTGTTTGAATAAACTGAATAGCTTGAAAAGGAAATATTTTTGATGATTAAACTGTGTACTCATGCTAAACAATTTAAAAAAAAAATAGAACAGATGATTTGTATAAAAATGCATTTGGCATTAAATAACCTACAAAGGTTGATATGCCATAAAAGCCAACCAATCAACCAACCAACCAATCGAAAGTCTGGTTTTAGATGGATTCTATCAATAATGATATGCTTTATTTTTCTATTTTTTTCGTGTTTTTACGTGTGTGCCAAAATTCTAATAGATTTAAGATTCTAGACAAGATAGAACTGTGTAGAGGTTATAAATGGATTCCTGATGAAATTCTGGTCTAAAAACATGTATGGTTTACAGGGTGAGGAAGCAAAAGAAGGAATACTTTTTAAATGTTTTTAGTCTGATTAGTCCAATTTTTGAAAAAAAAAAGCGTGATGAATCTAAATTTTCATGATCAGTTCTATTGTTCAAGTAATTTTTTAAATCTAAATTCAGCACAGTATGAGTGAGCAAGAAACAACAAAGAATCTATGATTTGCTTAACTCCGAAACCGAGCTGAAATTTCTTTATCTACCGTATACAAAGCAAAGAAAAAAGTTTTACTGAAAAAGAGATTTTTAAGGAAAAGGGGAACTGGAGGATGTAACAAAAAACGAAAAGAAGAATTTTAACTGCTCTCGCTTCGTCAATAAAAAAGCACTCTAATGAATTGAAAGTCCACGAGAAAACTGTGGAGACAGCAATCAAACAAGATTTAAGTTCAGACCTAAACCTTTTTGTTTTTTACTATATGAGGCTTTTTAGAAAAAGAAACAAATACTTCCCATATAAATATTGATTCTCTTCAGACGGCTATTGTAGTCGAAATGGAAGAAATTATTTTGAAGCCATGCAAATCGTTTTGATGTTATCTTGATAAAATAACTGAAAAACATTACGGCCATATTGAGTAAATTTACAGTTTTGTGTCCATCATCTTATTTTGTTGTTTATTTTTTAAATAAAAATTAATCTTTTTTTATAAAAGAGTCGTTTATCATTATACTAGAATATTCCTTATTTTGCTTCCGCACCCTGTATAATATTTTTAAAATTGCGAGTGATTAATCCAAATGTCAACGAAACGGTTAATTTAGTCCTGTGTTGTACTTGGTTCTCATGATTGTGTAATGTATTTTTTTAAGGATAGAGTTCCTGAATAAGTAAGAACTACCGAGCAAGTCGATCTCGTCTTCTGAAATCTTGATGTTGTCAAGGATCTTATTTCTGTATATGAGTGTGTGTGTGTGTGTGTGTGTGTGTGTGTGTTCTCTCTCTTTTTTAACCAGACTGAAAGCACCTATCACTGCTGGTATTCTTGTAGTCTTCATTCTACACATTTTCTCCGTTTCTATTTAAAGATATTTATATTTGAAGAGTTTTTCTATTGTTTTCAGGGAGATGTTTTTTCGATGGAGACAGACGCGTCAATGAGTTGAAAAATTCTTTCTTGGTTCTTCATCAATATCAGGTTTTTTTCTTTAGTCGTTTGAAATGGTGTGTCTAAATGCTTACTAGCGTCATGGTTTTCTGTTGAAATTGATAGCTCATGTTCATAGTACTTCTTACTTTAATGTGATCGTACAACTTGCCATTAATTATTATTTGTAGTCCCCTGTACTATTATTATTTTACTCTTTTGAGAGTATTTCACACCAGCCTAAGCTGATGGTTTCCCAGTGGAGTTTGAGTGACAGCAAGTCTTCTCAAGCCTCCAGGACTCTTCCCAGTATTCAGGCCGATCTTAATACAGCAGTGGATATGGTGGTTTCGACTCGTCCTCTTATTTTCAAATCCTCTAGTCCTTGTACGAATCATTTGGTGACTGTACCATGTGCGCCGATTACAATTGGTATCACCGTCATTTTCATGTTCCGTAGTTTTTAAAGTACTCTTGCATGGTCAAGGTACTGATCATTCTTTTCTCTTTCAGCCAGAACGACAAATTCCCCTATTCGGCAGGTTTTCTTTATTTTTGTTGACTATCACTAAGTCTAGTCGTCTGGCCGAGATTAGGTGAGCTGTTTGTATCCTGAAATCCAAGAGAATTTTGTGCATCTCATTCTCCAGGACAGATTTTCTGTATACGATGTGTTCGTATGGTCAGATTTAAACTTCTTGCACAATTCCTAGTGGATCAACTTCCCCACACATCTGTGTCTAGTCTTATACTATCTTTGCGCTATTTTTTTACATTCGCTTATTATGTGATTGATCGCTTCGTCTTTCTCACCATATAATCAACATCAGCTATTTTTTGCGTCTTGTCTATTGACATTGACATTGTTAGTCCTAATGATGTTATTTTGTTTCTCTCTTAGAAGAAATTCAGTTTCTCTCTTAAGGTTCCCCTTTCTTTGTTACGAGGCTCATTTAATAAGTTTCCAGATTTTTTTTCGTATGGGCTCTTTTATTGATAGTACACATATGAAACTCTTGTCCCCTTCCAAGTAGTCTCCTCCGCCTGCAATGCACTTGTTGTACTGTTCTAACAACTTCTGGAAGGCACCATGGAAATTCTCGTCACAGCCTCTTTCATCTCCTCAACCGTCTCATAACGACAGCCTGTGAGCTTAGGGAATAAGCAAAAGTCACAGGGAAAAAGGTCTGGACTATAGGAAGGCTGAGGAACTGTCTTGACGCCCATCTTGGTCAAATAGTCTGTGACAAGGATGGATTTATGGACTGGTGTATTGTCCTGGTGGAAATGCCACTGACTCGATTTGAAGAGTGCTCGCCTCTTCCGACGGAATTTCTTCCTGAACTCTCTTAAAACCTCAACATAGTAACCCTAACCCTAACCCTTTGGCCAATCAACTCTGGTCTATTGACTTCCTCACCCCTCCCACTCCTCTCATTATCCCTCATAAACTCCCTGCCTTCCTTGAATCTCTTATGCTACTCAAAAACTGAGGCTCGATTCATCCAAAATGGTCGAAAAGCAGTCTTAAGCATTCCATACGTTTCTGTGACATTTTTTCCAAGTTTAAAACAGAATTTTATTGCATATCGTTCTTCTAAAGTGTGCTCACGTCCAGATTGCATTTTTGAAATTCACCAGCTGAGACAATCAGGCTTTAGTAGCATGTATTCCAATTGCTGCTGTAGCTGTTCATTTGAACGTGAAATCATAAAATTGGTCTGTCATCTCATAAGATATATAGCAATAACATTGTGAATTTTCGAGAGTCTACGACAATTTTAAATGCCTGTACAAAAAAAGTCTGGAAACTTATTGAAGGCACCACGTCTGTCCAAGTTTTCTCTGGAGAGATTTCGCTTGTTTGTTGCTTGAAATATCCATACAGTTATTTTTCTTCCAATTTTGTTTTCTGGTTATTTTTGTTTTATTGATGTTTGTGCTGTCTGTATTGTTTCTGGTCGTTGTAATCAGTCTTCCTCCATAATTATTATTACTATTATTCCTAGCGAGTTTTTACTCTATTTTTAACTGGTGGGTTTTTAACTGAAATCTTAGAGATAACAACTCTCCTCAGGGCTCCAGGACTTATCCAATTATCTCGCAGATTTTACAGTGCTGTGATCTAGATGGTTTAAATTTACAGTCATATGTGATATTACTCATAAATCATCATTATCATCATCATCATCATCATCAAAGTATGCCGACGTTATAATTTTCTTTCACTCTCTCTCTCTCTCTCTCTCTCTCTCGCTATCCTTCTCAATCAGCCATCGCAACCAGTGTCCACACAGATCTGATGAAAGTAAGTTTTTGATGTTTGGCCAATACTAGTATGTCTATTAGCAGGATTCTACTGAAGAACATCACTTGGGAGTTCGTTCTTACAGACTTGCTAGATGAGCCATAAATGACAGTAGAAACGTTGTTTTGTTGGATGCTGCTTCTAGGATTTGTCCCAAACAGTATGCAGCATTCTTCTTTAGTTAGCATTTAGGTTTTTCTCTAACCGTTTCATTAAGTGTCCAAGTAGTGCAACGATGCAATAGTACTTACACCGCTACAACTTGGAATAACTCGCGTTTTATTCCATCAGAGAGATTAAATTTCCTTATGGTAGTTACCCTGCCAATAGCAGCCCATACTTTACCGACGAGCAAATTGACATCACTTTCAGTAGATGAGATATTGCTACAGATGTATATAACTGGGCAGCTGATTTTAAAGGCTTGCCATTCCATGCAGTGATTGCACCATTATTTTTTTATAAAAACGCTTTAACTCTGAGTTTACGTTAGGAGCAATGTTTTTTGTTGCCTGTTCCAAGCTATATTGTACTGCTATATTTGCGAGAAGCTTTAGATTATTTGCGTAGTCAGCATCAGTAATAGTTTCTGCGGGATATCATATATCTCTTGCGTTTTTTTTCTTTTTAGTGTGAAACCATTTTCTTTTATGATATTAATTGAAGCTTTAGATTATCTGCGTAGTTTGTATCAGTAATAACTTCTGCGTGATACCATATGTTTCTTGCGTTTTTTTTTTCTTTTTAGTGTGAAACCATTTTCTTTTATAAGATTTATTGACGTTAGTAGTACGTAGTCTCGGCAGATTATTAACAAAAATGGTGCCTATGTATCTTCTTGAAAGACTTCAGCGATTATGTCAAAGAAACCAGAACAAAGACATGAAGGCCATGGTTACAGGATCAGTTATTTCTAAATATGTTCATGGTAGACAAGTGACCTCCAGTCTACGCTGAGAAAAGTTTATTAAAAGCTTTTCCATATAATAAAAGAATAATGAAGATCGAATATATGAAGGAAGCGCTTTGATACTTTTTGTTCACGATAGAGCTTGAGAAAGGAAAAATTTTATCATAGAAGCCGGTGCCTCTTTGAGGAGAAGATATAAGATAAATCAAAAATACATATGAAACACGCATGAAACAAATGCATTAAAAAAAATTGTTCTAAGTAGTCAAGAAAGGAAATATTAATCAGAGAATAAACCATTGAATTAAGAGGTTATTTAGGAATGATATTGTTTATTGTAAGGATTTTTATTTTGTTTTCTTTCCAACAAACGGGAAAAATCAATAGAGCTTATCGGTTTTATTTATAACATATTCATTGGATTATTATCTAACTCCTTGAGAGTTTTTCACACCAGCGACTGCTGATAGTCTTTCACTGGAGTTTGAGTGACAGCAAGTCTCTTCAGGTCTCCAGGACTCGTCTCAGGATTCTGGCTGATAAGATATAAGGCCTTATGCATTGTCATTAGTTTTCTTGTTCTTTCGTCCATTTTTTGAATTTCTTCCTTCGTCTATTTCAAGAATGGTCCTGAGTATCTTACAAGATGCTCTGTCCAAGAGTTTAGCCCTTTGATGAAGTTCCTGCTGAAGTGCTTAGTTTCGAGTGTGACACTATAGATTTAGCTAAATGTATGTGTATATCTGTAGACACATAAGTAGTAATGATACGTGTATATGTGTATATATGTACCTGTGGGTGTAAACATTTATTTATGGTTGTGTGTTGACCATACATACATATTCACATATGTATGTTCGTGTATATATACATAGCGGCCTATATATACGTGGTCTATTCAATAGGTTTCCAGACTTTTTTGTACAGGCATTTAAAGATGCTGTAGACTCTTGAAAATTCAGTATGTTATAGCTATACACCTTATGAGATGACTGACTAATTTTTATGATTTCAGGTTTAAATAAACACCTACAGCAGCAATTGGAATATAACCTGCTAAAGCCTGATTGTCACAGCTGCTGAATTTCAAAACTGCAAACTGACACTTTAGAAGAACGATATGCAATAAAATTCTGTTTTAAACTTAGAAAAAACTGCCACAGAAACGTATGGAATGCTTCAGACTGCTTTTTGACCATCTTGCACGAATCGAGCATCAGTTTTTGAGTGGCATAAGAGATTCAAGGAAGGCAGGGAGTGTGTGAGGGATGATGAGAGGTTTTGGAGGAGTAAGGAAGTCAATACAGCAGAGTTGATTGGCCAAAGTGTTAGGGTTAGGGTTACTATGTTGAGGTTTTAAGAGAGTTCAGGAAGAGATTCCGTCGGAAGAGGCCAGCACTCTTCAAATCGGGTCAGTGGCATTTCCACCAGTCCTCGGGACTTAAAAGAGGTTCACTTTTATCATCACACCTTTTAGGGTTTCCTGAAAACATAATTTGGCAATATTTGTATGTCTAGTCTATAGGTAGCCAAAAATCCGGAAGTATGAAATGTTTACTTCTGCATAAATACAAGTAAAGTCAGTCTGCTAGACAGATAGACTCAGATAGGACGAGAGAAGACGGACAGAAAGAGTCTGCTGGACTGAGGTAGAGGGTGCTGAGAGCATCTGCTTAGAGGATCCACCGAAGAGAGAAGCGACGTCAAGTCCTAAACCTAGAAGGCACATTTTTTAAGGGAACTTCAATAGCCGTCTACATTGCGAAAGATAGGACTCCACACACCGTCATTTTGCAAAGTGTGACACATATCCATCCTATATTAAAATATGTATTTAAGCCATAGCACGACGTTGGTTAAAATTATGCTGGCAAAGGTGTATGGCCCACAGTAAGTAGTTTTCTCGTTTTCCTGAGATACACTTTTTTAATTTTTTCTCTCATCTCCACTTATTTGGTGGTGTTCGCTTTCAATATTCGCAAGTACTTCTAAGTTATCTTTTCTCTGAGCGTTCTAATTTTTTCTTAATTTGGTAGTTCTATTCCTTCTATCATTTGTCGTTTTTCGCTTCTCATTATTAGCATGGCAATTTTTTCAAAAAGTAAGTCCATCCCTATATCCTGATTGTTATATTCTCACTGTCTCTTTAAAGGTTTCCAATTCTTTTTTTGTTTTTGACAAACAATTTGATGTCGTCCATGTACATAAGGTGGGTAATCTTTTCCTACGATTTGATAAGTTTATAACCATCTGTGCTTTTCCTAAAATTGACCGAGTGGCATCATTGCAATTACGGAGGTGCCCGTGGTGTAATGGTTGTCGTCGTAGGAAATGGACACGGCGACACAAATTCAAATCCTGGACGAGACTGATTGCATTTCACATAGCACTAATACACTTGGGAAAGGTATGAATCCCATTATTCTCCCTCCAGCTATAGGTAAATAGTAGGGCAGACTAGGTTCTTCAGCCTTGGTGAGGCAACAAGTCTAGGAGAAGGAAAACTCTGAATTCAAACCTGTTAAACTCCGGTCAAAAATCGACCTTGTGTCATATCCTGCCCGAGCGGAGGGGTTGGTAAATAGGATCATTGCTATTACAAATAGAATTGGCGATAGCGCATCTCTCTAGAATATATCTGGATTTTCACCTCAGCAAACTTTTTTTCTCCTGCTATTAATTCCCCTCTCCTGTTTTTCGTGTTTTCCTCGATAAACTTCATGACTTTTTCGGCTATCTTGTACATTTTCAAATCCTGGACTAGGCTGATTGCATTTCACATAGCACTAATACCCTTGGGAAAGGTATGAATCCAATTATTCTCCCTCCAGCTATGGGGAAATAGTAGGACAGGTTCTTCAGCCTTGGTGAGGCAACTAGTCTAGGTGAAGGAAAACTTTGAATTCAAACCTGTTAAACTTCGCTTAAAAAATTGATCTTGTGTCATATCTTGCCCGAGCGGAGGGGTTGGTAAATAGGATCTTGTACATTTTGAGACAACCTATCATACAGCTTTGTGGGACCATATCATATACCTTTTTGTAGTCAATCCATGCTATAGCTACATTCTGAATCTGGTTTTGCTCTCTTCGGGAATGTGTTCATCAATGTATTATTATTATTATTATTAGGTTATTCCTTACCATTTTCTACCCCAGCGTTAGCCGGTGGTCTTTCACTGGAGTTTGAGTGACAGCAAGTCTCCTCGTGTCACCAGAACTCTTCTCAGTATTCTGGCCGATCTCAGAAATATTGTTTTATAGAAGGTCTGAATTCTTCCTCTGGTTTCCAATTCCTCCGATCCCTTCTCCAGGCTCTTGAGTAACGTTTCAAGCGCACTGCTTACACCGTCATCCTCATGTTAAACAGCTTTGTTTGATCTCTAGCAAGGTTCAAGTATTTGTCTCTCTTTTCACTTTTTAAAAAAATTTTCCCTCAGTGATCCGATGAAATGACAAAATGCACTAAACGGCAAGAGGTTTTTTTTTTTTTTTTTTTTTTTTTTTGTTAATTCACCCTAGGTCTGATATTCTGATCAGGATCAGGTGATCCATCTCTATCTCAAAATCTCACAGGATTCTATGAGTCTTATTTTCGTTATCATTATTATTTACTCATTAGAGTTTTTCACATCTACGTTAGTTGATGGTTTTTCACTGGAATCTGAGTGACAGCAAATCTCCCGAAGTATCCAGGACTCTTCTCAGTATTCTGGCCGTTCTCAATAATGTAGTAGTTTGGATGGTCTCCACTCGTCCACCAACTTCCAAGTCCTCCAGTCCCTTTAGTAATCCTTTAGTTACTGTTCCAAACGCACCAATTACAATTGGTACAATTGTTACCTGCATGTTCCATTTTTTTTTTTCAATTCCCTTGCAAGGTCGAGGTACTAATTCTTCTTTTCACATTGTTTTATTCTGTGGTCAGCTGGGATAGCAAAGTCGACAATTTTGCAAGTTCTATTCTTTTTGTTGATTATTATTAGGTCTGGTCTTCTGGCCGAGATTAGGTGATCCGTGTGTATGTCAAAGTCCCATTGGAGTTTATGTGTGTTATTTTCTAAGACAGGTGCTGAGTTGTGCATATACCATTTGTTTGTATGGTCAAATCTAAATTTCTTGCACATCTCCCAGTGGATCACCTTGCCGACCCAGTTATGTCTAGTCTTATATTCCTTCTGCGCTAATTTGCTGCATTCGCTTATTATGTGATTGATAGTTTCATCTCTGTCAGTGCATAGCCTACATTCGCTATTTTGATGCGTCTTATCTATTGTCGCTTGATTAGATTGATTCTTATGGCGTTGTTTTGTGCTGCTATTTGGAGAGATTCTGTTTCTCTCTTTAAGTTTCCTTTTCTTCTTCTTCTTCTTCTTCTTCTTCTTCTTCTTCTTCTTCTTCTTCTTCTTCTTCTTCTTATTATTATTATTATTATTATTTGTGAGTTTTTCATACCATTTACAACAAGTGGCTTTTCACTGAGGTGTAAGTGACTTAAAGTCTTCTCCTTGTTTTGTGTTGCTATTTGAAGAGATTCCGTTTCTCTTTTAAGATGTCCCTTTCTTATCTACGCTCACGTTTTCTCGTTTGAGATGTCACTTGTTAATCGCTTAAAACGTCCATGGAGTTGCTTTTCTTCCAATTTTTTATTTTCTGGTTATTTCCGTTCTGCTGTTCCTCGTGTTGTCAGTATTGTTTCTGATGGCTGTAATCAGTCTTCCTTTGAACTTGTCTATGTATTCTTCGGGTCGTTGTATCGATGCGTCAACGCTGTCTTCAATGCTGCTAAGTCCTCTTCTTCCTTTTTATCTTGACACATTTAGTCTGTCAACGTCATCTCTGGGGTGTAAGGCATTATTATTATTATTATTATTATTATTATTATTATTTTATGCATTTGAAAGTTTTTATCAAATATCTAAAGATACTATTTACCAACCCTCGGGCAGGATATGACACAAGGTCAATTTTTAAGCGGAGTTTATCAGGTTTGAATTCAGAGTTTTCCTTCTCCTAGACTAGTTGCCTCACTGAAGAACCTAGTCTGTCCTACTATTTACCCATAGCTGGAGGGAGAATAATTGGATTCATACCTTTCCCAAGGGTATTAGTGCTATGTGAAATGCAATCAGTCTCGTCCAGGATTTGAACTCGTGTCGCCGTGTCCATTTCCTACGACGCTAACGACTACACCACGGGCACCTCCAATGTCTAAAGATTATTATAGATTTGGTTGGGTTTTTTGTTTAATGGCATATCAACCTTCACGGTATATTTAATGCTAAATCCATCCTTCTAGAAGAACAGCATTGATACTAGTTAACCCGTAGCTGGGAATTCATAGATTTTCCAAGGGTATTAGTTCGAAAATGAGCATAATAGCGTGACTGGGATTCGAAATTGCTCACTCTGATATCATTGTCCACGACTTCAGCCATTATGCTACGCAGACTTTCCTGGCAATTGTAGCAGGCAAATAATCCTATAATCTTCATCTCTTTCATGTCATCAGAACGTTTTCGGACACAAAGGCGAGATGAAGAAAGGAAAAATTCACAGAAAAGGAAAAAAAGTCAGACACGTGTTCCAAGAAAAAATACCACACACTTTATTCGCTTGTTTCAGCCTCTTTCAGAACTAGTCTTACATCTGGGAGACGTGAAGTTATATTTTTTGAGTCGATGAAAGAAAGATCCGATTCTTCCATAAATCGTAGCCTAACCCTGGTGGAGGAGTAGTTTTGCTAACTCCGAAATTAAACTCCTAGCATGACCTCTTGTACTTACCGAGTGAGTTCTCGAAATTGACCCCTTGTTGTCGGTCAACAGGTTCACCGGGTGGGAACAAGGCTGTTGCCACTTTACATACCTCAGATTTATCACAGAGTCACAGTTTCAATGCGCGTACATATCAAGACAAGCGTATATATACATTTACCAAGCCCACCCCCGCCCCCCGCACGATGTCAATGGCCCAGTCATGAGGCTACACAATAGACCAACTGCATCTCTTCAGAGGACTAAGACTTCCCCAACGATATAACACTGATGGGGAGGCTCCGGTAATGCTGGAGTTTTGGGGAATGTAGATTACCCCTTTATTGCAATCGTTTTCTGGTCCACTCTGGCCTGGAGTGTGAGCACCTGATTGGGTAATATCTATGGGTCAAGTAGATCTAAACTGTGTTCGTATGCTAAACTGAACTGTTTTAAGTAGAACTATTTATGTGTATAAAAATGGATTTGGCATTAAATAATCTATAATAGTTGATATGCCATAAAACCAAAGAAAACTTTAAGGTCTTTTTTTTAGCGGCGTTTAGATTTAAATTCAGACATTTCCTTTTTTCTAGACTGGTTGCCTGATCAAAAGTAAAGTTGATTTGTCGCTGCCTCTCACCAGACAGAACTTGATAGAAGGTCAAAAGCCCGAAGCCAATTAAAGTGGGGATAAAGGGGAGGGGAAGGTCGGGAACGAGCCGAGACTCGGACCCTGCTGGTCATTGACCCACTAAGTGCAATGTGGGTCTAATGAGACAAACAGTATCACGGACCTAAATCTAGATCCGGGCATGTATGCCAGAATATAGCTTGAACTAGACCGTGAGGTCTAGTGCTATACAAGGGGTGTATAGGAGTCAAAAAAGCAGCTCACCCACCCGAAGGTAGCCCAGCCGAAGTGGGGACCTTTCGGCCTCGAATCTGCCATTGATCGATTTCCCATCCGGCACGAATGCCAGACGCCCCAGCTAAAAGGCCGGGAAGCGATCAAAAGTAAAGAACCCATCAGCCCTACTATTTAGTCATGATTACAAGGAGAATAGATGGATTCGTAGCGTTCTCAATGATATTAAAACTATTTGAAATGCAATCGTCCAGTGTTTAAACCCTAGTTGCCGTCTCCTTTTTCTATGAGGAATACTATTACACAACCGGGACTTCCAAGCGTATATATGGGAATTAAATATCCAGGCGAATCATTTTGAAAAAAAAAATGTCTTACTGTTCATATTGTAAATTAACAAAAAACTGTCCCGAAAAAAGTCATCTTTTGGCTGTCTAATCCATATTCACTGCAGTTGGGTTTTTCTTTCATTATTGGATTCTCGTTTTGGTATCTTCGAGTCTTCAATTCCCTCTGCCGTTGCAAAATGTCACATACTAAGAACGAGGGATAGATCACTTCAAATCTCCAAAAGTGTATACTCTGGCGTAGTGGATAAAGTACTGGACTGCCACATCCTAGTTAGCGAGTTCAAACTCTGGTCACGCTATAATGTTCGTTTTCGGACAGATACCTGGGAAAACGTATGAACCGGTTTATTCCTCTATCTGTGGGTTAAATAAGATAGCGTGGGCATTAAATAACCCATGAAGTTTGATAGCCATTAAAACTAGAAACCAAACCATCAAATTTCCAGAACCTTCAATCTCTCAGATTGTTTTTCGGTATTTACAATGTTCTTCGATGTATTTTGTAATGGCCTACAATGAGTGATATGCCATGAACCCCAACCAAACCATATCATGTATATTTAATATAAATGTATGGAGATAATTTAGCATTAAGTAACCTCGAATAGTTTATATGCCATCAAACCAAAACAAACCAAATTATATGTATCTAACATATAAGTATTAAGAGGATTTGGCATTAAATAACCTACAATAGTTGATATGCCATAAAACCCAACCAAACAAAATCATATATACTTAATATATATGTATAAAGAGGATTTGGCATTAAATAACCTACAATGGTTGATATGCCATAAAACCCCACCCAACCAAATCATATATATTCAATATATATGTATAAAGAGAATTTCGCATTAAATAACCTACAATGGTTGATATGTTATAAAACCAGACTAAACCAATTAGTTTATTTTGTCGAAACCAAGATATTTGTTTAATTCCTAACGTATTACTGTGTTTATGTTTAGGCAATTCCCATTCTTCCTCAAACTTGTAATTCTTTCGTAAAATTATAAATGAACAGAATCGGGACGAGAATAAATAAATTGTCAAAAAAACTAACAACCGGAAGAAAAAGAAGTTGACAAAATTCATTTCCTCATTCAGTGTAAAAGGACATTCTTGATCGATCACAAGAGACTGTGTCTTGGCGAGATTACAAGCGATCTGGCATCCAAGTGGTGACGAAGGCAAGCCGGTCGATCTCACTCATCCGGGACAGAAGTGGCGGTGAGATGTTCAGTGACGGTGGATTACATACTCGTTTTATCATTTGGTAGCTGGGGTACGAGGAAACAAACGCTTGCGTTGACCGAGAAAAAGGAAGTTCTAACGAGAACAAAGTTTACCCTGAGGTGGTGGTAATTTACTAAGCTTTTTGCTTAGATGTGGCACAAGGCCATATGAAAGGGGCACCCAGTGAGACTCGAACTCACTCGTGTAGGCTTGCTAGTCGATCTTGCTAACCATTACACCATCATAGGCACTTTTACCCCGGGGTTGTGTCCACTATCAATTTCTTCCTGCCTCCATGGCCTTAGAAACTGAACGAAGAAACTAAAGCAACAACGTCATAACACTTGAGAGCTATTTGTGTTTTTGGATTACCGTTATTCTATACTTAGACATAGGTGACA
Organism: Sepioteuthis lessoniana; assembly: GCA_963585895.1. NCBI lineage: Eukaryota > Metazoa > Mollusca > Cephalopoda > Myopsida > Loliginidae > Sepioteuthis > Sepioteuthis lessoniana. The sequence goes on from OY757911.1 coordinate 6,900,660, forward strand.
ACGGTACACTTCCAATCTTGATTATTGTGTTTTTGGAACTGTTCCAACTGTTCCAACGTTTATGGGAACAACCGTTACCACTATGTTTCGTAATTTTCCCAGTTCCCTATCTGAGTCTTCGTAGTTTTCCAATTTTTTTCTTTTTTATCTTGTATGTCTTCACGTTTTCGAACTGTCTGAGCTTTTTTCTGTATTTACGATGTTCGTTGTATTTTGTAATTATGTGATTACTCTAAATTTAAATCTCTAAAAATATTTTTTATTTCTTCCCAAAACCTGAATTTTGTACTGATGTCATTTGTTTATTTTGTCGAACCCAAATCATTTGTACAATTCTCAATGTATTACTGTTCCTACTCTGTCCTCTGTCTATTTTTTATTACTTTTGATATTGTTTGCTTGATTCACTGATTATGTGATTTACAGTTTCGTTTCCAGTTTTTTGAATTTCCCAGATTTGCTTGTTTTTGTCTTAAAGTTGTTGGTCTTGATACACTCCGGTATGCAAAATGACCCATTTTTATGATTTTTTAAATGACCTTGGGGAATTATATATATATATATATATATATATATACGAGGATCATTAAATAAGTTTCCAGACTTTTTCCGTATGGCCACTTTTATTGATAGTACACACATGAAACTCTAGTCCCCTTCGAAGTAGTCTCCTCCGTCCGGCTTCAATGCATTTGTTCTACTGTTCCAACAAATTCTGGAAGGCCCCGTGTAAGTCCTCTTGTGTGAGTGTGTCAATGACCTTCGTCACAGCCTCTTTCATCTCCTCAATTGTTTCATAACGACAGCCTGTGAGCTTAGGGAATAACCAAATGTCACAGGGAGCAAGGCCTCGACTATAGGGAGGGTGAGGAACTATCTTGATGCCCATCTTGGTCAAATAGTCTGTGACAAGGATGGAGTTGTAGACTGGTGCATTGTCCTGGTAGAAATGCCACTGACCCGATTTGAAGAGTGCTGGCCTCTTCCCTAGGAATCTCTTCCTGAACTCTCTTAAAACCTCAACATAGTATCTCTAACGGTTTGGCCAATCAACTCTGGTGTATTTACTTTCTTACTCCTCCTTCTCCCCCCATCATCCCTCATAGAACCCCTGCCTTCCTTGAATCTCTTATGCCACTCAAAAACTGATGCTCGATTCATGCAAGATGGTTGAAAAGCAGTCTAAAGCATTCCATACGTTACTGTGGCATTTTTCCAAGTTTAAAACAGAATTTTATTGTATATTGTTCTTCTAAAGTGTCAGATTGCAATTTTGAAATTCACCAGCTGTGACAATCAGGATTTCGTAGGGTATATTCCAATTGCTTCTGTAGCTGTTCATTTGAATGTAAAATCATAAAAATTGGTCGGTCATCTCATAAGATGTATAGCAATAACATAGGGAATTTTCGAGAGTCTACGACAACTTTAAATGCCCTTACGAAAAAAGTCTCGAAACTTTTCTTATGCACCTCGTATCTATGGAATAATGACTTAACAAAAATTACAGATAGATTAAAGAATACTGAACCTATCATTGATTTTACTTATAAAGTAGAAAATAGTGCACAGTCGGCTTGGAGCTGTAAAATATACTGAGTGTGTCTCTACAGAGGGGTATGACTCCCAACTAATGAATGTCCTGTATATGACACTTAACAATCTGATAATGAGATTCCAGCAAAGCGATAATTTTGGGGAATGCGGACCACCCATTCATTGTCATTTCTCCCATGTCCATTCTAATCTGAATGGTAGCTCCTGATAGGATCCTATCTCTGGGTCAAAATAAACTGTTTGACATTTAAACTGTGAGCAAACAAATTATTAAAGCTAAGCTGAATTGCTGGAAATAGAACTGTTTGATCATTTAACTGTTTGTAAACAAATGATATTTAAATTGAATTCTCTGGTCATTTATCTGTGTGTGAACAAATATCTTAGATATTTAGTGAACTTAGAAATATTTAACTTTTTTGACTTATGTTTACAAATCATAAATTTAATATAGATGAATAAACCGGATGTGGCATTAAATAACCTACAATGGTTGATATGCCATAAAAACGAACAAAACCAAATCTTATAAATTTAATATACATGTATAAAGAGGATTGGCATTAAATGACCTATAATTGTTGATAACCCATAAAACCAAACCAAACCAAATCCTATATATTTAACATATCTGTATATAGAGGATTTGTCATTAAATAACCAACAATGGCTGATATGCTATAAAACGGAGGTGCCCGTGGTGTAAACGGAAGTGCCCGTGGTGTAATGGTTATCGTCGTTGGAAATGGACACGGCGACACGAGTTCAAATCCTGGACGAGACTGATTGCATTTCACATAGCACTAATACCCTTGGGAAAAGTATGAATCTAATTATTCTCCCTCCAACTATGGGTAAATAGTAGGGCAGACTAGGTTCTTCAGCATTGGTGAGGGAACTAGTCTAGAAGGAATACTCTGAATTCAAACCTGTTAAACTCCGCTTAAAAAATAACCTTGTGTCATATCCTACCCGAGAGGAGGGGTCGGTAAATATGGATATGCTATAAAGCCAAACCAAACCAAATCCTATATATCTGATATATGTGTATAAATAGGTTTTAGCATTAAATGACCTACAATTGTTGATAAGCCATAAAACCATACCAAACTCGGTCATATATATTTAATATATATGTATAAAGAGGATTTAGTATTAAATAACCAATAAGGGTTGTTATGCCATAAAACCAAATCGAACCAAACCAAATCCTATATATTTGATATATATATATATAAAGAGGATTTGACATTAAAAAAATGCAATGGTTGATATGCCATAAAACCAAACCAAACCAAACCAAAGCAAATCCTGTATAATTATTATAAATATCTAAAGAGGATTTGTCATTAAATAACCAACAATGGTTGATATGCCATAAAACCAAACTATACCAAATCTAGAAAAGAACTCTAGCTTTTATTCTTCCTGGATATTTCACAAATAAGTAATAACTATTGATTAGAATTGAAAATTCATCACAAATCTGCAAATGAAAAAGACCAGATATACTTTTACTCACATCATAACACCAAAATAAAGAAAAGAATAATCATTGGTTTTTATCGAAGATCTCTTTGGATTTGCATCCAAAAATTTCCAAATGATTAATTTGACTATATAAATAATTTGACTATATAAATAATTCTTTCATGCAACTTCACTATTTTAAATCTTTTATTCATGTTAAATAAAAATTCTCAAAATTCACAAATGTACATGTTCTGCAGAAATTAAAAAAAAAAAAATTTAAATAATAATACATTTCAAATTAATTTTTCTAAAGTCATTATTCCGTGGATATATGAGTTATATATCTGTGTATGTGAGAGAGAGAGAGAGAGAGAGAGAGAGAGAGAGAGAGAGAGAGAGAGAGGGTAGAACAAAATAGAAAGAAGAGGTGGCATATCACTGTAGTTATATAACTACAAAGTGATATACCACCTCAGAGCATATATATATATATATATATATATATATATATATATATATATATATATATATATATATATATATATATATATATATATATATATCACATTTTTCGCAAAAAGACACTCGCCACTTTATTCTGAACACTTGTCCTTCGGCTTCATTTCTTTTCTTTTTCTTTTTTAGATATATTTTATTTCTCAGCCTTTTCTGCAGAGGAAATGGTGAATTTGAGAAGTAATGTTTTAACGACTCAATTTCCACTTTTGTCGGTGAATTCTCCTTTTCAAGAAAATCCTTCTGCTATCAAGATACACGTATTATTAGTATCAGTAGAAGAAATATTAGCGTTAGTTTTCTTCTCGGAAATGAATACAAATAGAAAAAGTTGTTATCGTTTTCTTAAAACGGTAGTTAAGGCAAGAAAGACGAGAGGTGAATCAATTTCGAGTGGTGTTTGGTGAAATTGGTGTCAGGTATTTTGGTGCCTAGATTTTTCTTCTTTTGCTTTTCTTCATACCTACTTTTTGTTAGTTTTAGCTTTTGTGATAAATTATTAGAAAAATTAACAAAAAAAAAACATTATTTATCTGTAAAATAACGGAATATTGAACTGTTAACTATCGGAAAATATTGTAAAGGAAATGACATAAAAAAGTTAATTGCCAAGAAATGAAGGTTGATTTTTAGGTTATCGAAATTGAAGTCGAAAAAAAAAAAAAGAAAAAAAATATAACAAGTTAAAGAAACGAAAAAAAACAAAAAAACAAAAAAAGCCCTAAAAAACAAAAAACAAAAACAAAAACAAAAAAAGAAAAGAAAATAAAACAAATAAATAAATATATAAATAAATAAAGAAAGAAAGAAAGAAAGAAAGAAAGAATCAATTAATAAAGATAGAAGTAAAGAAAAGCAAAAAAAAAAAAAAAGAATGAAAGAAACAATGAATAAATGAATGCTGAGATATTCTGTGAAATATATAAAGAAAGAAAACTCTCAGAAAGAAAGAAAGGAAGGAAGAAAGAAAGAAAGAATGAATGAATGAATGAATGAATGAAAAGATATATGCAGAAATACATAAAGAATAGAAGAAAGAATTAAGAAAATAAAAGAAAGAAAGAAAGAAAGAATCAATAAAAAATATATTCAGAGATAGAAGTAAAGAAAAACCAAGAAAGGAAGAAAGAATGAATGAAAGAATGAATGAATGAAAAAATTTTTGCAGAAATATATAAAGAATAGAAGAAAGAATTGAGAAAATGAATGCTGAGATATTCTGTGAAATAAATAAAGGAAGAAAACTCTAAGAAAGAAAGAAAGAAAGAATGAATGAATGAATGAATAAAAAGATTTTTGCAGAAATATATAAAGAATAGAAGAAAGAATTGAGAAAATAAAATAAATAAAGAAAGAAAGAAAGAAAGAAAGAGAGAAAAAATCAATTAATAAAAATATATACAGAGATAGAAGTAAAGAAAAACTAAGAAAAAGAAAAAGAAAGAACGAAAGAAACAATGAACGAATGAATGAATGAATGAATGCTGAGATATTCTGTGAAATAAATAAAGAAGACAAAGAAAGAAAGAAAGAAAGAAAGAAAGAAAGAAGCTTTAAAAATGGCAGCCGAAAAGATAAAAAAAATGATTTAAAAAAATAAAAGGCAAATACAAAAAAAAAAAAAGAAAATAAAGAAAGAAGAAAAGAAACAATGACGTAAAGACCAAGTAACAAAAAAAAAAAAAAACATGCCAGAACCCTAACTATAATGTAAATAGCAGGCAACAACAAAATGAATAAATAAATAAATAAAAGGAAGGAAAGAAAAACATGAAAAATAGAAAGAAAGCCAAAAACAAACAAACAAACAAACGAACGAACAAGCAAACAAAAGAAAATAGCATTTAATTGTCCTTTTTTTAAAACACAATTTCAAACGAAACCAAAATGCAATTTTATTTTTTTTAAAACCCCCAAAAACCATCGTAACGCTATATATCATGAATAGTAATAACATATTCTTAACCCCCCACACAACTTCGTCTCCTTAAAAAGGGTTTGTCTACGTTTCAGTCTCCTTACTGCGTCATTTAAATAGTCAGTGTAATGAAAACGTACCTACATAAATAAAAACGCGCTCGGCGTCAGCGTTTGTCCAAAGTTGTGAACATTCAGCACATCAAAATGCTCAACGAATGCCATTAGTTTTCCTCTTAGCATAAATTACCCAGTCTCAACGAGAGTCCTGTGGCCCAGTCGGCTGGGGCTGAAGAATACACCGACTACATCTCTGCATAGGTGCAAGACCCCACCCCCAACGAGTGTCCTGTTTGTGTCACTAAACAATCTGATATTGAGGTTCCTGTAACGCTGGAGCTTTGGGGAATGTCGAGTACTCCTTCATTGCCATCACTCTGACCAGGAGCGGTAGCACGTGATAAGGCTCTATCTATGGGTCAAATAGAACTAATCTGCTTACTTATGCTAATCTGAATTACTTGAAATAACACTGCTTTGATGTTATGCTAAACTGAATTGTCTGAAATAGAACTGTTTTTGACATTTAAATTGTACTATGCTAAATTAAATTATTCGAAAGCGAACTACTTTGACATTTAACTATATTTATACTAAGGGGAATTGTTTAAATTAGAACTTTTCGACTAAACTGCATAGCTTGAAATAGGAATGTTTTGACAATTAAGCTGGGTACTCAAGCTAAACTGAATTGTTAAAATAGAACTGATTATTTGTATAAAAATGGACTTGGCATTAAATAACATAAAAGGTTGATATGCCATAAAACCAAAACAACCAACCAACTTAGCATACATTCAAATGCATTCTAACCAAAATATCTACTTCAACTTTTCATATTTTTTGCTTATTAGCATATGGGAAAGGTTTGTGTGTTCTCTACAGATGCCAAGTGGTTTGATGTTGAGTGATAAAGATTGGACTCGGTGAAATGTTATAAGGTAGGATATTTATAGAAAGAAATCAGGGCTCGAGAAGGGGGTCACTAACTCTAGACAATGATCAGCTGGATCTAATTGTATAGAACTATTTAAATTGGCAAAAAATCAAACTAAATAAAAATAGCTAATTATTATTTTTGTCCTTCTGTACCATACTCATATACGGCTATGTGTGAAACGTACATAGAATGTTCATAACATATATACATAGAACATAGGAATCTCGAAACACGAAAAACACTTACGACTTCTCAGTTCAGGTACGAAACTTTTTATTACCTTTGAGTTTAAAGGTTCTTCGACATAAGGAGAGAGATACACTATCTTTCTCTTCTAGCTTTTTCATCTGCCCACCATCTCGTGCGGCACCCGCCACAAGGCCTCGCCAGCTAGCGAAAGTCAACCGTCTTCTCCCGAAGCAGGACTCAACTCAACTAACTCTTTCAAAATCCTTCAAATCCTCCGCGCGCTTTCGGTGCGTGACGTCACCCGCACTCTGTAGCCCTGTTTCCTATCTGGGCTAATGTGATATCTCTGAGTGACACGTCCGCCCCGACCGCGCGCGCCCGCGTGAACACCTGCGTTAATGTTGCACCTAAGTAACCCATGCACTGAGCCGAAAGGTTCTCAGCCTAACTAAACCCAAAGGCATAAAAGGAAATCCCTTGGCCATTATATTACACTTCTAAAATAGTTTTTCCTGTTGAATAAGATTAAATTGATTTTAACGCCATATCTAGGGTTATTTTATACCTCTTTGCTGACTTGACTTGGCATGTCAACTCATTAAGGATTATTTTATGCCTCGGGGTAAGGGAATCTTATTCATTGTACGTAAATATTTGCATTTTTTGTCGAGTTGTTTTTTAAGAGTTTTTTTTTTCTTTTTTTTTGCACATAATCCTATGAAATATGAATTATTTTTTATTGAGTTTGGTTTCTTCCTTTAATGGCATATAAACCTTCGTCGTTTATTTAAAGCTAAATCCATTCTTGTAGAAAACAGTAGTGGTACTATTCAACCCATATCTGGGGGATAATGGAGCTTAAACCTTTCCCAGGGATATTAGTCAGAAAGTGAACATAAGAGAACGACGAGGGTTCGAACTCGCTCATGACGATATCTCAGTCCAGGTACATTAGCCTTTACTCCACAAAGACTCTCCTCTGAATAATCTTGAAAGAGATTTATTTGACTCACAGTACTACCACTCCGAGTGGAACTGGAAATAATGACAATGAAGGATACTCCACACTCCCCAGATCTCCAGAGTTGGAATATCATTATTACATATGGTTTAGTTGCATACCCATGACATTTTTTGCCGTGGTCTTATCCCTCAAAAAGAGATACAGTCAGCGTATGGTAATTTTCAGCACCCGACAAATGGAATATATTCGAAAATAAGTAATAGTTAGAAATAGATTAATTTGTATTACTCAAAGGCATGCGGCCTTTCAAAACAGCTGGCGAACAAGAATAACATATGGCTCCTGATATAATAGATGGTAATACAACTATTAACCACATTGTACTAATTGTACCGACAAAAATATAGACGATTAAGATTTTAAAAACAGAACAATCTATCCATTTCTTTCGGTTTACTTATTTAACAGTATATCAACTCTGTAAATTATTTAATACCGAATTTAGATGAATTTGTTAATACTTATTGGTAATCATAAAGATATTTTTGAAGTTCTATTGGAATAATAAGAGTTGTGTTCTGTTTAGTGAACACAAGTAGTAGTAATAATAAGACAAACCACGATATGTGAGGAAAATAGTTCTATTTACAGGAAAGAGTAATTACAAGAGAGAGACTGTTAGTAATAAGAACGTAGTATTAGTGATAGAGTAAGGATATACTTCAACAATAGGAACGGCTCTTCTGGTCTGACTCATAGGCTTATTCCCAGACTGATTTCCGCCACTGCCATGTAGGGCAGATGGAACAGCTTATTGTGCTGAAAACGTAGGTGATACCCAACAATAAGGATATCAAAATTTTCGTGTAATCATAAGGATATTTTTGAAGTTCTGTTGTAATAAGGATATCAAAATTTTCGTGTAATCATAAGGATATTTTTGAAGTTCTGTTGTAATAAGGATATCAAAATTTTCGTGTAATCATAAGGATATTTTTGAAGTTCTGTTGTAATAAGGATATCAAAATTTTCGTGTAATCATAAGGATATTTTTGAAGTTCTGTTGTATTAAGGATATCAAAATTTTCGTGTAATCATAAGGATATTTTTGAAATTCTATTGTAATAAGCATATTAAAATTTTCTTGTAATCATAAGGATATTTTCCAAGTTCTACTGGAATCAAAAAATATTTTCAATGTTCCATTGCAGTCAAAGATGTTTTCAAAGTTTTATTGTAATCCAACATATATTCAAAATTCTTTGATAATCAGAAAGATATTTTCAAAGTTCTATTTTAATTTTAAGGGTATTTTCAAAGTTCTATTGTAATCAAAAAGATATTTTTAAAGTGTTATTGTATCATTAGGATATTTTCAAAGTTCTATTGTATTTCTTTAGGAAGTGCTCTTGGTGTGATGCTTATCATTATACAAAATGGACAGAACGATCCGAGTTCTAATCCGGGATGACCCTGTGGGCATTTTACATATGGCTAATACTCTTCCAAAAAGCATGAAATTAATTATTCTTCCTTCAGCTACGAATAATTAGCTGGGTATACTGGGCTCTTTAACTGTGTCATGGCAACTGATGTCGGAGAAGGAAAAATCAATCCAAATCTGTTAAACTCCACTTAATAACTCACCTTGTGTCACACCCTGCACGTGAAAAGGGGTTGGTAAATACATACTCCTTTGTATTAATTGCTCCTATTTATTCTCGAAAATAATTTGCTAGCACACAGTTATATGATATGAAATCTTCTTATCTAATTCAATTTGTGCACAGTTATATGGTTTCAAGTATTCTTATCTAATACAAATAATTTACACACAGTTATATGCTTTAAAGTGACAATTCCTATCTTATAATCTTATTATAATCATTTGTTTTCATACATTTATACAGTCTCAATTATTCCTAGCAAACACCCTTGATTTGCAATCACTTATATGGCTGTAAGTAAGTAATAATTACTATTCATATCAAATGAATAATATAGGTAAATAGTAGGACAGCTTGGGTTCTTCAGCCTTGGTGAGGCAACTAGTCTAGGAGAAGGAAAACTCTGAAATCAAAACTGTTAAACTCCGCTTAAAAATAAACCTTGCGTCATAACCTGCCCGAGCGGAGGGAAAAAAGGAGGTGCCCGTGGTGTAATGGTTATCGTCATAGGAAATGGACACGGCGATACGAGTTCAAATCTTGGACGAGACTGTTTTCATTTCACATAGCACTAATACCCTTGGGAAAGGTATAAATGCAATTATTCTCCCTTCAGATATGGGTAAATAGTAGAACAAACCGGGTTCTTCAGCCTTGGTGAGGCAACTAGTCTTGGAAAAGGGAAACTCTGAATGCAAACCTGTTAAACTCCACTTAAAAATTGACCTTGTGTCATAGCCTGCCCGAGCGGAGGGGTTGGTAAATAGGATCAGACAAAAAATTGATGACAGACCTTTGTTCAACCCAGAAGCACTCTGTTTTATTTCTTTTCTGCGATTTTTGAATAACATAAATACGAATATTAAATCACGCCAGTGAGTTCGATATGAAACTAAACTGCATCTGATGGTGAGGATACTATTCCGAAGTTTTGATGGTGTGGAGAACCCATTCATTGCAATTACTCGCAGATCAAATCTGACCCACAAAGATGGTATCTATTTGAGTCACATCTCAGAATAAAATTCATCTTTTTAAGAAAATATTTTTTAAAAAATTCAAACCAACAATAATACGATGGCTCTTGAACTGTTGATATTTGAAGAATGTATAAACTGTTCCTAACCATTTAATTTGATTTCGTTACATAAAAAATTGTCTTCATAATGAATTAACCCTTCCACGAAAAAAAAATTGTTTGTTTACAAAGGCATTATATAAACAAAATACGAGGATCATTAAATAAGTTGGTAAATATGAATAAATATTATTTAAAGAGAGCCATTCAACCCATTTCCAGGACCTCCAAAAGACTACAAATCCAAATCAAATTGAAACTGGCATTAAGTGTTTCATTATAATTCTAATCAGTTGTATTTTCAACGTTCCATTTTTTAAATCGCACTTCTTTATTTGTATATAATAATTTTGTTTTCATACATTTATGTGGTTTCAAGTATTTTTATTCAATACAAATAATTTGTACATAGTTTCACATATTTCTCTCCGATATTAATAAGTTTCGAGCAGTTCTATGGGACCTAGAGATGAAAACCTAGAAGGTGCTACCACTCCAGGATTAATGACAATGAAATTGTACTCTGTAATCCCCAAAGCTCAAGAACTTGAAACCTCACCATCAGTTTAATTTAATATTGTTTTATTAGGAAGACAACCTATCAATTTATTCAAAGACTTTTGTTTTTTGTATTGATTTTGAATAAGTACTAACATTAATATGTTTTACGAGTAACAATATACCCCCCCATATATATATATATATATCCAATATCGCCAATATCGCCGCATGTGTAGGATGCGGACCAGGGTCAATTTTTCAGCGAAGTTTAACAGGTTTGAATTTAGAGTTTTCTTTCTCCAAAACTGGTTCCCATGCAGAGTTTAAAGAGCCCAGTCTGACCTAACTATTTATTCGTAGCTGTATAAAGAACAGTTGGATTCATATTTTTTCTAAGGATATAAGCGCTATTTGAAATACAAACAGCCTCTTCCAAGAATTGAACTCGGGTCAATGACTTCATTTCCTACGACGATAATCATAACGCCACAGGCGCTTGGTCTGAAAAGTTGTGAATACAATAAAGAATTACACAAGGTTGTAATTTGATTTGGCATTTCCACCAGTCAGGTTGTATCGTAAAATACTACGATTATATTTTGTGTTAGACTCATGAACTGACGTAGACATTTTTGCTGACACAGTGTTTCTGTTGTTGTCAAAAGGTGCTCTTTCTTGAAATATCTTCTGGAAGAGTGGTTGTTGAAAATTCTTTGAGAGAATTTTGCTTTTCCTGAATTGTTACGAAGAGCCGGCCTTCAAAAATTAAACCGTCATTCAATCAATTGACGCTTCATATCAACAAAAGTTTTTTTTTCTTTGGGAGAACCGATTCTCCTTGAATAATGTGTTTTCTTTGGTTTTGTTTCAGTGCCGAAGAAACTTGTTCGAAAACATTTATTTATGTACGAAGGGTGGAATCAAGAAGTATCCGCACCAATTCAACCAGAATCTTTTAGGTTTTTTTTTTTGTTTTTTGTTTTTTTTTTCAGAGATAAATATTTTTCATCTAATCCACCTGAAGCTTCCGAAATTTTATTAATCAAAAAATTTTCGATTGAAGGGAAATTAAGAACAAAAATATTGAGTCTTTCTTTTTGGCCCAAATTTTTAGCGACCTCTTCCTAATAGAAAGAAAATTTATTCATTTGTTGTGCGAATTAAAGTTTCAATCTTGTATGGATAAAATTGTATTTTTATTTTTTCTAACACTTTATAGTTTCCCTTCGAGACTAAATGCAACAAATTATCAATTCATTGCAAGAAAATTTCTTATTTTTGATTAATTCCAGAAAAAAGGCTTTATATATATTAGTTAAAAAGTTAATAACTTTTTAACTAACCCTCTTATATATATATATATATATATATTTACATATATATTTGGGTTAGTTAAAAAGTTTATAGGCTAAGCAATATGGTCTCATGGATTGTGACAAACTAAGGTTTATTTTTCAACTTTGTGGTCCACTAATTTTTCCATCAGATTTGCTGTGCTTGGACCAGATTGACCAAAATGTTTTTACAGCAGATATATATTCATCGCATATATATATATATAAATGGGCCAAATGAGTACAGTGTTCGCTAGTGGTGCATGAGGCTTGGGTTCAATCCCAGGCGAGTCATACCAAAGACTCAAAAATGGTACTTGATGCCGCCTGGCTTAATACTTAGCAATATAAGGTAAGGATCAAGGGTAAAGAGGAGCAATCTAGGGAATGAAGTAGCACCCTCCCCTACACCTCGGTGTGGTAGCTATGGTAAAGAGAGCCTTCGGGTCACCCTTGACTAAAGTCGCCAACTTTACATATATATATATATATATATATATATATGTATCATCAAATCATGCTGATAGCACAGATTAACTGGACTCCCTCTCACGATCAGTTCCAATCTTCCATTGCTCTTGGCTGGCTCTCTGGACAGTATCAAGTAAATGGTGTGTCCATGCGTAGGAGTCCATAGGAGAACGTCGCTTACTTCACCAGTAGTACCCAAAATATCATACAATTGTACTAACACAGCCACAGCTCTAGAAAAATTCCTGTTTATATATATATATATATATATATATATTCAAATAGTTTGAGTGAGAGTCATGGTAATGTTTCGAAGGCTGTATTTACGTCTGATCTACCGAAAATGATATCAACAATCGATTAGCGAAGCCATGAATAGCCATCGACAATTAATCGTTCATATAGAAGTCACACCTCTCCGATAAAATGAAACGTAATTTTTCCAAGCAGCTGTCTTATCAATACTACTATATGGATGTACCACGTGGACGCTGTTAAGCGTATGGAAAAAAAGCTTGACGGCAATTACACAAGAATGCTACGAGCTCTATTGAACAAGTCCTGGAAGCAACATCCCCCAAAAAACCCAGCTGCACAGACACCTACAACCTATCACGAAAACTATCCAAATTAAACGAACCAGACATGCGGGAAACTGCTGGAGAAGTAAAGAGGAACTCATAAGCAATGTACTTCTGTGGACTCCTTCACACAGACAAGTAAGGGTTGTGCGACCAGCTAGAACCTATCTACAAAGCACTGAACTGATAAAGGATGTAGCCTGAAAGACCTGCCGGGAGCGATTAACGATAGCGATGAGAAGGTCGGGGAAATCCGTCCTTGTAGCACGACATGATAATGATGATTATTCAAATATCTACGTGGTGCCTTCAATAAGTTTCGAGACTTTTTTTGTACAGGCATTTGAAATTATTGTAGACTCTTGAAAATTCAGTATGTTATTGCTATACATCTTATGAGATGACTGACCAATTTTTATGATTTCAGCTTCAAATGAACAGCTACAGCAGGAATTAGAATACACCCTACTAAAGCCTGATTGCCACAGCTGTTGAATTTCAAAAATGCAATGAGGCCACTTAGAAGAACGATATGCAATAAAATTCTGTTTTAAACTTGGAAAAATGCCACAGTAACGTATGGAATGCTTCAGACTGCTTTTCGACCATCTTGCCTGAATCGAGCATCAGTCTTTGAGTGGCATAAGAGATTCAAGGAAGACAGGGAGTCTGTGAGGGATGATGAGAGATATGGGAAGAGTAAGGAAGTCAATAGACCAGAGTTGATTGGCCAAAGGGTTAGGGTTACTATGTTGAGGTTTTAAGGGAGTTCAGGAAGAGATTCCGTCGGAAGAGGCCAGCACTCTTCAAATCGGCACTGTGGCATTTCCAGCTGGACAATACACCAGTCCACAACTCCATCATTGTCACAGACTTTTTAACCAAGATGGGCATCAAGACAGTTCCTCACCCCCCATATAGCCCAGACGTTGGTCCCTGTGACTTTTGGTTATTCCCTAAGCTCAGAGGCTGTCATTATGAGACAATTGATGAGATGAAAGAGGTTGTGACGAAGGTCATTGACACGCTCACACATGAGGACTTCCATGGGGTGGGCCTTCCAGAAGTTATTGGAACGGTACAACAAGTGCATTGCAGCTGAAGGAGGTTACTTCGAAGGGGACTAGAGTCTCATGTGTGTACTATCAATAAAAGTGCCCATACAAAAAAGTTTGAAAACTTATTTAATGATCCTCGTATTTTTTCTATATAATGCCTTTGTAAACAAACAATTTTTTTTTTCGTGGAAGAGTTAATTCATTATGAAGACAATTTTTTATGTAACGAAATCAAATCAAATGGTTGGGAACAGTTTATACATTCTTCAAATATCAACAGTTCAAGAGCCATCGTATTATTGTTGGTTTGAATTTTTAAAAAAATATTTTCTTAAAAAGATGAATTTTATTCTGAGATGTGACTCAAATAGATACCATCTTTGTGGGTCAGATTTGATTTGTGGGTAATTGCAATGAATGGGTTCTCCACACCATCAAAACTTCGGAATAGGATCCTCACCATCAGATGCAGTTTAGTTTCATATCGAACTCACGTATTTATGTTATTCAAAAATCGCAAGGAAGAAATAAAACAGAGTGCTTCTGGGTTGAACAAAGGTCTGTCATCAATTTTTTGTCTGATCCTATTTACTAACCTCTCCGCTCGGGCAGGATATGACACAAGGTCAATTTTTAAGCGAGGTTTAATTCATAGTTTTCCTTCTGCAAGACTAGTTGCCTCACCAAGGCTGAAGAACTCAGTCTGTTCTACTATTTACCCATAGCTAAAGGGAGAATAATTGCATTTATACCTTTCCCAAGGGTACTAGTGCTATATGAAATGCAATCAGTTTCGTCAGGATTTGAACACGTGTCGCCGTGTTCATTTCCTACGACAATAACCAGTACACCACGGGCACCTCCTATAAAAACTCAATGTTTTGTCTGATAGAGAAATGCTAACTATATGAAATTTGCAGAGGAATATATAATGTGCACAGAGTAGTCAAAAAATGCTTTCAAATTGGTTATACAAAGGATTGTCACGATGAACCTTAGAAACACTGACTTTTCGGTAAAGAAACAGTTCTTGGCGCAACGGCTAATAAAAAAGGTGATATTAACAATCCTCTGGGATATGAAAGATCTCTCTACTATTGGTATCCTTTTAACAATGGCACATGTAAAAAGTTATTCTTATTGCCAACTCCTCTTACCCATTGAATGAGTTTAGAAATATGTTTACAGTTGAAGAATGAATTCAGTGGTAGTAGTCACAAAGTTCATGTACTGTACTTGTCTCGTGGTGAAGGGATAGTTACAAAGTTCCCGTGGTGAAGGAATGGTTTTCTCGGAATTAGGACAATGTTCTTAGCGGTGGCGATCGTTTGATGTATCGGATGACAGGCGCCGGTCGGTGCATAGAATCCTTAACACGGGTCGTGTGAAGGAACAAGTCTGTGGTGTAGGAACGCGACTGACTGATGATTATTTGGTCCGTCTATTTATACATTTTCTGTAGGCTCAGAACGGCAATTTTTGTGCCCCGCGGGAAGCGTTCCGATTGGATATTTATTAATGTATTTTTTTGTGTTAATTTATCGCAAACGGAAGTTCTGCGCGGAGCCCATGCGTGAGCGACTAACTTTTCATTTTGAGTTGAGAACTCGAAGTGTTAACTTCCGTTTTTTATTTTCTTTAAAACATTCTCGTTAAACATCTTGTTGGAATTCTCAAGTTCATTTTGTTCTAAGTGTGTTTTAGAGAGATATTACCAAACCTCTATGAAATCTGGATCAAACACAGGCTTAGTTTCCTGAAGATCTCGTTTTCTATATATTTTCTATCCAGGAATTGGTAATTTGATAATGTTATAGCTGCATCATACTTTTTATTACTCGTTATTAAGTACAGACTTATTTGGATAGCGTCGTCAGATAAGTATTCCCGTGGGTATTGTAATTTTGTTACTTTTGATTCTGTACTCAATTTTCAAATTGAGAAAGAAAACTTTTGAAACTAAAACTATCCTTATCATTATCCTTCTCGCTAAAAAGAGGACATTCTTTAGGAATTGGTGTTTATATGCAAGATTTTATCAACACTATTATTCGTATATTTCTCCAAGGCATTTGATTCTATACACAGAGGAAAGATGGAACAAATACTCACTAACATATAGTCTCCTCAAAGAAACTGTTACTGCCATAATGATACTTTACAAAAACACGAAAGCAATGGTTCGCTCATCAGATGGTGACACCGACGTTTTACACATTGTCGTTGGAGTCTTGTAAAGAGATAAGTCAGCTACATATTTGTTTATAATCTACATAGATTACAAATTTCGAATGCCAATAGATCTAAAAAAACAAAATGGTATCGCATTAAAAAAAGACACGAACCATACGATATCTAGCAGAAACTATGTCAGATACAGACAACGCAGATGATCTAGCACTTCTCGTAAATACACCTAAGCCGAATCCCTGTTGCATAGCCTAGAGAAAACAGCAGGAGGCATTGGTCTCATGATAAAACGCAGATAAAACAGAGGTCATGTGTTTTTAACAGGAAGGAGTCATCTCCACTTTTAGCAGCAATCCTCAGAAATTAGTAGACCAGTCCATATACCTCGATTGTAATTTCTCATCAACTGAAAGCAATATCAACATACGCATAGTAAAGACATTGACTGCTGTTGACAGGTTATCCATCATACGGAAATCTGATCTCTCTCCTAAAATGAAATGGGATTTCATCCAAGCCGTTGCTGTGTCAATACTACTATATGGTTGCACCATCCGAATTTTGACGAAAGATTTTGTGAAAAACTAGTTCGGAAATACGCAAGAATGGTACTTGCTGTTTAGAATAAGTCCTGGAAGCAGCACTACACAATACCACAGTTGTATGGCAACTTACATCTTATCTCACGAACTATTCAAATAAGAGGAACAGGATATTCAGGGCACAGTTGGTACAGTAAGGACGAACATATGACATTAAAATGAAAATAGGGAATCGAATTTGCAACTTTAAGGTGAGAAGATGTTCACCATTCATGAAGGTAAAATTTATAAATTTGGTAAAGGTTGTTCATATTAATGTGGTTCTGCTTGCTCTACGATATTAATCTGTTATTGTTTTTATCAATGTAGTTTTTAAACTGACGTTTTAGCTTGAATTTTTAAACGCAGACTATTTGTTTCAGGTGTGTGTGTGTGTATACACACACACATATACATATATATATATATATATATATATATACACATTTCCGGTGTGTGTACATATATGTACACCTGAAAAGAGATAGTCTACGCACTATACAATAAATACACACAAGCGCATACACACACACACAAACACACACGCACTTACACACACACACACACACACACACACACACACACACACACACATATATATATATATAAGTATGTGTGCTCGTGTTTTAAACGAACAAGTCGTAGGCTATTTTCAGGTATATATATATATATATATATATATATATATATATATATATATATATATGATGCAGTTTGCTGTGTTTATAAATAAAAAGAGTGTTCAATACCGGCGATAGAACATATGTAAATATAAATAAAGATAGCCTAAACATAGTCTCAACGGCACTTGATAATCGATAGATTTCTCTTTCTCATTCTCTGACTGTTTGTCTGTCTGTCAATATATATATATATATATATATATATATATATATATGTCACAAGTTTGAAACAGAATGCCACAAACGGAAATATAATGATTAAAATTTTCCCATGTTGCGTTTCATTAAACAAATATAAAGTCTGATTCAAATAAAATTAAGAAAGTACAACATCAAATATTCAAATGTCCAGACGAGGGTTTTATATTTAAAAACTGAAACGTTTAAAGATGACAGATAATCTAAACTGTAAATAAAATTAATTTTTGATGATTTAGTGATTTTCATATTTGTACACACATACATACATATATATATATATATATATATATATATATATGTGTGTGTGTGTGTGTGTGTGTGAGTGTGTGTGTGTGTGTGTGTGTGCGTGTGTGTGTGTGTTCTCGGCAGTGTTTTCTCTTTTGATTATGTTTAACAAAAATTCTTGGGAAAAATGCGGTAGCTTTTTCGAGACATTCCATTTAGAAGTCAAACGACTCATACGAAGAGTTTAACGAATTAGGGATAGAATAAGTTGAAAATAATTATCGTCCTATTTAATCTATCATATATATATATATATATATATATATATATATATATATATATATATATATATATATGTAATCCCCGTTGTATATAGACAATCCATATTGTATATATATATATATATATATATATTTATATATATACTTATATTATATTTATATTATATTATATTTATATATATACTTATTATATATATATATATACTTATTATATATATGTATATATAATATAATATTTATATCATATTATATTTATATATATACTTATTATATATATATATATATACTTATTATATATATGTATATATAATATAATTATATATATATATATACATGTACATACATACAAATAAATATATATATATATATTTACAATATATGCATATACTTATTATATTTCATCATCATCATCATCATCATCATGTCGCGCCGCCTGCGCAGATATCCCTGACCGTCTCTCGCCATTTCTCCCAATCATTCATCTCCTCCGGCAGGTCTTCAGGGTTACATCCCGTGTCCTCACATAGCTGCTGTATGTAAGTTCGTGCTGGTCGTCCCACTCTTGCACATCCATGTGTGGGGGTCCACAGGAGTACATCGCTTATGAGCTCGTCCTTGCTTCTCCAGCAGTGTCCTGCGTGTCTGGTTCGTCGAACTTGTATAGTTTTTGTGATGGGGGGCAAGTGTCCGTATAGTTGGAGTCTCGTGGGGTGTTGTCGCCAGGACTTGTTTAATACTGCTCTCAACATTCTTGTGTAATTTCCGTCCAGCCTCCTCTCCAGCCGCTTCGTAAGCGTCCATGTGGTGCATCCATATAGCAGTATCGACACAACCGCTGCCTGGAAGAAACTGCGTTTCATTTTATCAGTTAGGTCCGACTTCCATATGATCGAGAGCCTATCGATAGCTGTCCATGCCTTCGTCAGTCGTGTGTCGATGTCTTTCTCGGTTGATGAGACGCTGCTTCCTAGGTAGGTGAATTTGTCGACTAGTTTCAGAGAGGCTCCGTCTAGTGTGGCAATGTTGCCCGTTTGGTTGTAACACATATATTCGGTTTTGTTTGCATTGACATGGAGGCCAATGCAAGTTGCGGCTCGTTCCAGACTATGTAGTAGTGTCTCTGCTTGATTAGGCGTATTCGCTAGTAACGCCAAGTCATCAGCGTAGTCGGCGTCCGTGATTGTTTTTGCGGGGTACCTTTTGCTTCTTCTCTTAGTCAGCTCGAAGCCATTTTCTCTGATTTTGTCGATCGAAGTCCTAAGCACATAGTCTAGACAGATGATAAAGAGGTACGGGGCTAGTGTGTCTCCTTGTAGTACTCCTGCAACAATGTCGAAGTATTCCGTGTCTCCATCTGGTGAACGTACTTTCACTTTGGTGTTTCTGTAGAGAATCATTATCGCTGCTACGGTTTCTTTTGGTAGGCCGTATGCTAGTAGGATTTGCTCCATCTTCCCTCTGTGTATGGAATCGAAGGCCTTGGTAAAGTCGACAAATAGTAATGTCGCCTGTAAGTTTTTTGCCCGAACGCCTTCCAGGATTCTACGGATGGTCGTACTTAGTATATATATGTATATTCAATATGTATATATATATATATATATATATATATATATATATATATATACATACAATTAAATAAATATATATACAATATATACATATACTTATTATAATTATATATATACTTATTATATATATATATATATATATATATATATATATATATATATATATATACTTATTATGTATATATATATATATATGATGGGGGTCTTTTCACTTTGCAGAGATTCAGTTGTCGTATTCTACGGCACCAACTGACTTATCTGCCAGAATAGGATATATATATATATATATATATATATATATATATATATATATATACTCATTGTACTAGTGGGTAGAGTGATCACCAATGGTCTGGGAGACATACCAAAGACTTTAAAATGGTACTTGATACCTTCTTTCTTAAAACTTAGCAATATAAGGTACGTATCAAGGGTATAGTGGAGCAATCCAAGGAAAAGAGTAGCGACCTCCCCTACACCTTGGTGTAGTAGCGATTGAAAAGGGAGCCTTCTGGTCGCCCTCGAATACAGTCGCCAACTTTACTTTTTTTACTTCATATATATATATATATATATATATATATATATATATATATGTATGTATGTATATATATACGTGTGTGTGCGTGTTTGATTAAAAAATTAAGACACATTTTGTCTATATAATTTATTACGATCCTTTTAAGTTTCCAGAAAACTGTTTTGGTTTTAGATTGGAACTGGTTGATTAATTTACTGAAATTGTCCCGAGTGCTTTCAGACCTTGCATTGGCCATCATCAGGGGTTGTTTGTATGGGTAAAGGGTGTTTTTTTTTCTAGTTTTTTTTACATTACAAATTTACGTAAACATAAAGTTGGATAAAACTGAGTTGCCGATGACATTGAATGAAATTAAAATAGAAAGCTAGCAAAAGAAATAGAATATTATCAAGAGAAGTAGAAAATTTCGGTAAACTCATCTCTCAATTCAAACCTAAAACCAAGATACTTTTTAGGAAACTTTAAAAGATCTTAATAAAATTACAACGACAAAATATGTCTTTATTATTTAATCAAACATGCTTAAATGAAAGATTGCTACCCAACTACACACACACACACACACACACACACATATATATATATATATATTAGAGAGAGAGAGTAGACAGCAGACAGACAGACAGAGGAAAATAGGTAGACATAAAGAGATATGTTGTTAATCAATAAAGATAAAACGTTATAATTGTGCGTGTATTTCGTTTGTTTGTTTGTTTGTTTGTTTGTTTTAGTTTTATGGCATGAGTTCTATTTTAAACAAACCAGTTTAGCATAAGTACTGTTTCAATGTCAAAAACAGTTTTATTTCAAGCAATTCAGTTTAGCATAAATACGCAGTTTAAATGTCAAAACAGTCCCATATCAACCAACACATTTGAGTTAGTTCTATTTTGCCCATAATTAAGACCCTATCAGGTGCTACCACTCCGGGCCAGGGTGGATCTAGAAGCGATAACAATGAAGAGACACTCCGCATTCCCCAAAGCCCCAGCATTACTGGAACCTCACCATGAGATTGTTTAGTGTCATATCCTGGACACTAGTTAGTGGTGGGGGTCTTAACCCTTTGCAGAGCAGCAGGGCAAGTGAGTTTCGTGACTGAAAGATTAGAAAATTAGATTACATTAGAAAAAAAAACCCTATTTTTTAAACCATTGCTTTGGGTTGAAACATTCTACCACATCTAAGCTTAGCAAATTACAGAGTGGAACGATAAAATTGTCGTCCTAAAAAACAACAACACTACAGCTTTATTTTAAAACTTTTATTGAAAAAATCAATTCAGCTAACATGATTATGTAGCAGAGCTGACATCTATTCAATGTAGCCGCCGCCTTCAGCATCAATCATCGCCTCAATGTGGATCAGGAACTAGGAGCATGCCTTTTCCACAAGTGCCAGCGGGAGCTCGGCGAATACTCGGCGGATGGCGGCGATCAGGCTGGCTTTGGTGTTGTGGGAGGTCATATTGGTGATGTTCTCGATGAAGTAGGCAGCCTGATTGCACCAGGAGATCACCACACGCTTCAGCACATCCAGGTACATTTTGGTGTTGACTTTCAAGCCGACTTCGAAGATGAGAGGTGGCATGATGTGGCCCTCACTTGAAACCACACCAAAGACCATAACCGTAACCGGAAAATTTGTTTTCATCACCCTGGGCACGTCCCTGTCATTCGTGGCAATCCAGATTTGTATTTTGAGGGTGCTGGCAATGGTCCTGTTGTTATAACTTGGATCGGTAAAGAGCATGAGTTGTACTGCGGCGCATCTCCGATCTTGCTCGTTGAACATTGTGTCACTTTCAGACATAATAGAAGGCTCCTGTCGCTCTTAGGATTTGTACACAACTGCCCCCCCCAAAAAAAAAGAAAAAAGAAAACCAGTTTTCATTAAACGGAAATGGAATCATGTCGTCTTTTCTCGGACGACATTTTAACGTTCCACCCTATACTAAGTGAAACACTCTATTTTTTTACTTGATTATTATTATTATTATTATTATTATTATTATTATTTATCCTGGGAAAGGAGTAGCACCTTCCCCTACACCTTGGTGTAGTAGCTATCGAAAAGGGCGCCTTCTGAGCACCCTCGACTACGGTCGCCAACTTTACTTTAACTTTACAATTATAATTATTATTAATTCACTCATTAGAGTTTTTCACATCAGCGTTAGCTGATAGTCTTTCACTGGATATTAAGTGACAGCAGGTCTCATCAAGTCTCCAGGACTCTTCTCAGTATTCTGGCCGTTCTCAACAATGCTGTTTTTGGATGGTCTCCACCCGTCCTCCATCCTCCAAGTCTTCCAGTCCCTTAAATAGTCCTTTAGTAACATGTACGGAGATGCACCAATCACGATTGGTATAATCGTCACTTTCATGTTTCATATTTTTAAAAAATTCCCTGGCAATGTCTAGGTGCTTATCATTCTTTTCATTTTCTTTCAGTTTTATTCTGTGGTCAGCTGGGACTGCAAAGTCAACAATTTTGCAAGTTCCCTTTTTTTGTGTGAAGATTACTATAAGGTCTGGTCTTCTGGCCGAGATTAGGTGATCCGTTTGTATGTCAAAGTCGCATCGGAGTTTGTGTGTGTCATTCTCTAGGACAGATGCTGGGTTGTGCATACATCATTTGTTCGTATAGTCAAATTTAAATTTCTTGCACATCTCCCAGTGAATCACTTTGCTCACTCAGTCGTGTCTAGTCTTATACTCCTTCTGTGCTAATTTGCTACATTCGCTTATTATGGGATTGATGGCTATTATTATTATTATTATTATTATTATTATTCCTTTTGCATATCTCATTTTCGACATGTTATAACCGCGTTTTTTTTTTGCGGGGGGACTGCCGCAGTGCGATAATCAGCATGCCAAGATTGCAGCGTGCCAAAACCAAGCTTAGCAGCTACCAGAGCTTTGCATTTTGTTGTCTTTGTTATTGCTGTTGTTGTTGTTGTAAACGAGGTTATTTTCAGAAGAGCTTTTTAGCAAAGCCGTTCAACGCAATTTAATACTTCAAGGTGTGAACTGGCATAACGGTTACCGGTGCAGAAGGCGGAACCGGCAAACAGAGTTCAAATTTCCTAGGTTCAAATTTCCTAGGTGTCTACATGTGTTCATTTCGCATTGATGCTCTTGAGAAATGCCAGGATCCATCCCTGTCTTGACAAATGTCTGATCACGGCCATGCCATAAAATCTGGAAGACAAAAATGCTAGCCTGTTCCGATGTTCTTGTCTGTGGCTGATCATGGATATTTTCTATCCTGTATTCAGCCGAAGGTTAGAGAGTATTATCTATTCAACTTCTTCAGATATGCCCTCTTCAGATTAATAATGATAATGATAATAGTAAAATAATAATAATAATAATAATAATAATAATAATAATAATAATAATAATAATTTGACCATGCCAACAAATGGTATATGCACAACCCAGCACCTGTCCAAAAAAAATGACATACACACAAACTCCTATGGGACATTGATATACAAACGGATCACCTAATCCCGGCCCGAAGACCAGACCTTTTAATAATCAACAACAAAAAGAAATCTGAAAAATTGTCGACTATGCTGTCCCGGCTGACCACAGAATAAAACTGAAAGAATGGGAAAAGA
Source organism: Sepioteuthis lessoniana (assembly GCA_963585895.1). Classification (NCBI taxonomy): domain Eukaryota; kingdom Metazoa; phylum Mollusca; class Cephalopoda; order Myopsida; family Loliginidae; genus Sepioteuthis; species Sepioteuthis lessoniana. The sequence goes on from OY757911.1 coordinate 6,924,870, forward strand.
GAGATAAGTACCTCGACCTTGCTAGAGAATTGAAAAAACTATGGAACATGAAGGTGACAATTATACCAATTGTGATTGGTGCTTTTGGCACAGTAACTAAGGGATTATTAAAGAGCCAGGAAGATTTGAAAGTTGGCGGCCGAATGGAGACCATCCAAACAACAGCATTATTGAAAACAGCCAGAATACTGAGAAGAGTCCTGGAGACTTGAGGAGATTTACTGTCACTCAATCTCCAGTGAAAGACCATCAGCTGGGGCTGATGTGAAAAACTCTAATGAGTAATAATAATAATAATAATCGGCAAGGTGGATAGATTGACCGACAAAAACTGACGTACAGTACTCCCAGCAACTAACTACCAGCGACGACACATCGGACATTGATGGCGGCAAGCTGCTGACGAAAGTAGAAGCGACTTGTCAGTTTTGTACGGGCGTAATAAGGCTTTTCTCTGCTTTTGGACAGGGCTCGTGACAGTACGGGCAGGGCCGCCGGCGACGAAGGCAAAAACAGCAGCGTTGACACCAGCGAGACGAATTGGCTTGAATACTGAGAAGGGTCGTGAAAACTTGAGGAGATTTGAGGCCACTCAAGCTCCAGTGTATTACTACCAGCTAAAGATGGCGTGAAGAACTCACAAAGAGTGAATAATAATAATAATAATAATAATAATAATAATATAACCTTGCTAGAAAATTGAAAAAGCTGTGGAACATGAAAGTAACGATTGTGCCAATTGTGATTGGTGCGTTAGGCACAATAACTAAAGGATTATTAAAAGGCCTGGATGACTTGGAAGTTGGCGGACGGGTAGAGACTATCCAAACGACTGCATTGCTAAGAACGGCCAGAATCCTGAGACGAGTCATGGAGACTTGAGGAGACTTGTTGTCACTCAAACTCCAGTCAAAAACCATCAGTTTATACTGATGTGAAAAACTCTAAAGGAGTAAATAATAATAATGTGAACTTTGCTCTCCCGGCTGACCATAAAGTAAAATTTAATGAAAAGTGAAAAGAAGGACAAGTACCTGGACCTTGCTAGGGAACTGAAAAAACTGTGGAACATGAATATAACAATTATACGATTTGTAATTCGTGTTCTAGGTACAGTCACCAAAGGATTGGTACAGGGACTGGAGGACTTGGAAATAAGAGGATGAGTGGAGAGCATAGCTAACTACAGCATTATTGAGATCGGCCAGAATACTGAGAAGAGTCCTGGAGATATGAGTAGACTTGCTGTCACCTAAACTTCAGTGAAAGACCAGCTAACGCTGATGTGAAAAACTCTCAAGGTGATGATAATAATAATAATAAGTTAAATTATATAAAAAGCGAAATAAGAATTATAAGAGTTGGTACGACGTTTGTGCTAGAGATTGAGATTTGAACATATCAAAAATTGGTATACGTACAAATCAGAATCTGTCCAAGAGGATGAGATGTGTAAAATGCTCGGGTGTAAATTAACAAGAAACCAAAGATCTTGTGATCTCGCGGATTTTGAAGTTCTGGAGGACCGCAGAGAGAAAAAAAGATGAATAAATACTTGGACCTTGCTTGAAAATTAAAAACAGGCTGTAGAATATTGAAACGGTGATACTGTAACATACTCATATGCATGAAGAAACATAGTCAACACAATAATGACGAACGAAACACAGTTCTTTAGAAAAATATACCTTTCACACTTTATTCAAAATGGTACGAAAGGGTTACGAAAGGGTTATGTGTGAGAGGTGAGTTGGAGACTGAACAAAGCTGCAATATATTGACCCCCAGCTCTTCTGGCTTGACATCATTTCTCTCTCGTTCTCCTGGGCTGCTCAACCGGGGGCCCTGAAGGCCCAGTCTCTGCTGCGACCTGGTTCTCACTCCTCGAACTGCAACAACTGACTCCAAACTCTGATCTCCTACTAACTTGAACTTCCTGTACCACCGGGTTATATAATTGTTTGACATCCACTTGCTTCATTGAGAGTCGCATCTGCACTCAATTCAATCCGTCCACAATCAAGATTATCTCCAGAAGAATAACACAATTCGGGTTTGCGTGGAACAAAGTATATTAACGAAGTATAATACAACATATGTACAAGGTGTTAGAAGTCAGTCCGACTGCCAAGTGTTCCCTGGGAATAAGTACAGAGTCCGGAATTAATATTCACGGAAGAGTTCCTTAGCGACCGTAGGTTGGATAACATAACAATATATAAACAGGGTTCGGCATTAAATAACTCACAGTGGTTGATATGGCATAAAAATCAAACAACCAAACAAGCAAATCATGTGTGAAGTTTATCAGAGATCCATGTCCGAGGGTTGTCTCCAAACACATTCGTGAGCTTCATTGTCTTTGACTGTTCATCGATCCCGTAGACAAGGATTTTTTTCCTGTTGCTTGGTTCATTAGTCGGAAGGAGGGACTTCTCTGATCGCACGCAAGTCACTAGCAAGTCGTTTGCTGCGTGATACCCACAGATGCAGAGGCCGTTGCCACCAGAAGCCACCATATCCGGGAAAATGCAGTTCTGTATTTGTGAGCTTAGGAACGGTTATAGCAGGGAACTCTTGCTATCTCACCTTTCTCCATTTGGTGTTAATCAGTGCTGTGGGTGGACGAATAGAGGGTGGTTTGTTGGTAGAGAGTTTGAACGTGATGAAGTACTGGACCATTTTGTTGGTCAAGTGAGGGTTCATCCCCTGCCGAATGTGCTGAGCCCTTTCCACAAAAGGACGATTGGGTAAATATATACAATATAAACCAAAAAAATTAAGTAACTTTAATTATCTGAATAATGCTTTGAATGTAAATAACAGCATTGACGCTACCTGAAAATACTCTTATTGAACTTGTTGCTGTGATATTCATTTGGACAGCCTCTCACCAGGGTCAAAACTCTCCCATTCATTTGGACAGCCTCTCACCAGGGTCAAAACTCTCCCATTCATTTGGACAGCCTCTCACCAGGGTCAAAGGTCTCCCATTCATGTTGCATCAGTTTCTATGTATATCACGCTCTGATTCTCACTGTATGTACTGTTTATTAATCTTAACAGCATACCAGCTAATCTAGGGTTATTTTATGCGGAGAGGTTAAGGAATCGTGTTCATTGCATGTTCATAAAAATATTATTTGTGTTCTTGTTTCTTGGGAGTTTTTTTTATTCATGTCCGTATCGAATCCAAATAATTTTCAAATAGTTCTATTTAAGCTATAAATGGGTCACGATCAGGCGCTACAACACTGGGTACAAGTGAACCTGGGAGTAATGGCGATAAAGATGTTCTCAACATTCCTCAGATTTCTAGAACTGTACCATCATTATCAGATGCATTTTAGTGATACACCCAGGACACCCCATTTTTTTTGTGTGCGATACTCCTCTGTAAGAGGTACAGTCAACATATTCTAAGCCCCGCTGACAGGGTGGTTGGTTTCTTTTAATGGCATATCAACCTTTGGAGGTTATTTAATGCCAAAGCCATCGTTTTAGAAGAATAATAGTGGTAGTATATAACCCATACCTTGGAGAATAAGGAGGTTCATACCTTTCGCAAGGGTATTTGTCTGAAAGTTAACGTAATAGCGCGACTAGAGTTTGAACTCGCTTACTACGATTCCGCAGTCCATCGCTTTAAACATGACACCACATGGACACACCCGCTGACAGGGCGGTATTTTCTGTTTAGTTACACATATCTAACACTGTGTGTTCTGCTCTCATCAATAATTCGAGTAAAAAAGGCGAACTAAACTAAAAAGGATCGAATGAAAACAATCTTAGTTGCTCACGTGCCATTGTATGGTGCGTTTAAGGCTAACATGTTGGACTGCGACACCGTAGTTAGTGAGTTCGAACATTAGTCGTACTATTACGTTCAATTTCGGAATAATACCCTTGAGAAAAGTATGATCCAACCTAATTCCACTACCTTTTCGGTTGAATAGTACCACGGGAAAGCTCCTGTGGCGTCATGGTTAAAGTCCTAGACTGTGGCATTGTTGTAGTGAATAGTACCACTACTATTCGTTCACAAGGGTGGATTTGACACTGAATAACCCATGAATGTTGATATGCCATTAAACAAAAAAAAAACTCACACTGATCATAAACACTCTTCACGTGTTATGAGTGGAATCAATAATATGTAAGTAAAGTTGGCGACCTTAGTCGAGGGAGACCAAGAGGCTCCCTTTTTAATTGCTACTACACCAAGGTGCAGGGGAGGGCGCTACTCCTTTCCTGGATTGCTTCACTTTACCCTTGATACGTACCTTATATTGCTGAGTGTTAAGCAAGGAGGTATCAAGTACCATTTTTAAAGTCTTAGGTATGACGAGACCTGGGATTGAATCCAGGTCTCCCGGACCATTGGCGAACACTCTACTCACTAGACCAATGAGCCGGTTTTCTTTCTCGGAAGCTGTGCCAAGGGATTATCTTTTAAAGTCTGTAGAACATCTAACTCTTCATGGTCCTTTTGTAACGTAATTGAACGATTCATAGAAAATCGAAATTGAATGAACAGATAAAGAAATAAATAAGCAGAAAATTCCCGAATAATAAGTCCAAAACACTAAAGATGACAAGAAAAAAATGGGGGTTTTAGATCATGTGCGCATGTGCGGAGCGATTGGAATCGGATGTTTCTGTCCCCGACGCGACAGGCGGAAGTTGAGGACGACTCGTGTTTCTTTGGAGAGTTAAAAGCAAGACGTGATAACGTACAGACGGATAGTTGAACGCAAGCCACGAAGAAGAAAAAAGTTGACGTGCTCCAATTTTGGGGGCGCTCCAAAAAGGAAGCCTTAGCTTATATATGACTCAGCGGACAAGCACATAAGAACCAGAAAAAAATTCAAAGTCTGAATCTGCTCATCTTTTTCTCACCAGGATGTGTTGCTAATCTTTGTCTAGCTGACTCGATCGTCTCGTGTTTCTAAACTCTCTTTCTTTCTCCCGCCGGAGTTTAATAAACGTTTGTGTAGTTTAACAGGGTTTCTCACGTTCGTCCACTTTTACCACTACAGGGTTTAAATTCTCTTTAGAAAAGCAATGGTACACTTTCCTCGTTCTCTTTTCTTTTTAATTCACCAGGTAGCTTTGATTCAGATTCAATCTATGACTTAAAAACAAGAGGATATTTAGGATTAGGATATTTTGTGTGATATGAATTCGACAATTTTCATCACAAGACTCTCATTTCTTTGATTGTCTAAGAAGCAGAATGAAGACATTTTTAGCTTAATCAGTTAATCCAGGACAGTCATTATTTTTACTTCTTTCGTTTGAAAAGTTTTTTCTTAAACATTTTTCCAATATAGTGCCAGAACGAAGACATTTTTAACCTGATCAGCAGATCCAGGATGCTTATTGCTTTTAATGCTTTCGTCTAAAAACGTGTCTTGAATAAATCTCCGCTACAGTGCCAGAATGAAAACATTTCCAACCTGATCAGCTGATTTTGGACAGTCTTTGCTTTCATTGCCTTAATCTGAGGAAGTGTTTTGAAAACGTTTTCAACGTACTGTCAGAATGAAGACATTTCTAACCTGATCAGCTGATCTAGGACAATCATTGCTTTCACTACTTTTATCTGAGGAAGTGTCTTGAATATACAGCCAGAATTAGAAGAACAAAGACATTTCTTGAAAAATATTCGGCCAGTATATTCAAGACACTTCTTAAGATAAAAGTTGTGATTAAAGAATTTTTAAGATTATTTTTCAAGATGTCTTTTTTTTATCTATCCTTTTTCAAAAATATTTTTATGAAGTTTGAAATACTGAATGTTTAAAGTTAGCATTGAAGATAACTATACAACAAATTAGAAAGATTTTTGGCATATCGAATAAAGCAAAAAGCTCTTAAAGATAAGACCTTATTTAAAGCTACCTTTTTATTAGAAAATAAAAATGAAGACCTGGAGAGAATATTATGAGGAAAAAGTAGGAGCGTCGGGTGATGACTGTGGACAGTTAAAAAAAACTGATGTCGCTATACTGAAAAAATATAAACACACATATACACAAACACACACACACACACATATATATATATAGAGAGAGAAAGAGAGAGAAGGGGTATGAAAACAACAAATATGAGAATTACCTCCACCCTAACATCTGTTTTTGAAAATGCAACCAAACAACTCCCAAATGTTACTACCGATACTGTCATTTGAAACCGAAACGATGTCTGGGAAAGACATTAAGTGATGTTTGTTTGTTTACATACTGATATTAAGCGGGGGCAAGGTGAAAGGAATCATATGGAACAGAAGGTTGGTGAATTAGACGAAAGAAAGTTTGGCGGAAGAGAATATGGAATGAAGACCTAGAGAAAGGAATAAAGAAAGGGAAAAAAAGTAAAGAAAGAAAGAAAGAAAGAAACTAAAAAAATTAAAGAAAGAAAAAACAGAAAAATAGAAAGAAAATTAAAAAAAAAAAATAAAACGAGTGATAGAAAGTAAAATAGAAAAAAGAAAACAATAAAATAAAGAATTATTTGAAAAAAACAACAGAAAAAACAAACAAAAAAAAAGAAAAAAGAAAAAGAGAGACATCAAAAAGAAAGGAAGAACAAAAAAAAGAAACATAAAGAGAGAAAGACAAGAAATAGAAAAGGAGGAAAACATTTTTTAAAAATATGATAGAAAGTTAGAAAAAAGAATAGGTAGATAAAAAAGAGAAAAAAAGGAAAAATAAAGAAAAGAGGAACGATATGAGAAATAAATAAATAAATAAATAAAGAAAGAAAGAAAGAAAGAAAGAAAGAAAGAAAAAAATATGCAAACAAACAACCATAAAAAGAAAGACAACAAGAGAAAGAAGGAAAGAAAGAACTAGAGGAAAGATTTAAAGACAATATTAAGATATGACAGAAGAAACGTTAGAAAGAAAGAAAGAAAGAAAGAAAGAAAGAAAGAAAGAAAAAGAAAGAAAAAGAGAGACAAAAAATAAAAGTATGTAAGACGAAGAGAAAACAGATAAAAAGCAAATGAGAAAGATAAAATGTAGTAAAAGGGATTATTTAATAAGAAAAAAAGAAAGAAAGAAAAAAAGAAATAATTATAAAACGAAAGAAAGAAAGAAAGAAAGAAAGAAAGAAAGAAAGAATGATAAAACGAAAGAAAGAAAGAAAGAATTATAAAACTAAAGAAAGAAAGAATTAAAGAAAGAAAGAAAGAAAGAAAGAATTATAAAACGAAAGAAAGAAAGAAAGAAAGAAAGAAAGAAAGAAAGAAAAAAGAAAGAATGATAAAAAGAAAGAAAGAAAGAAAGAATGATAAAACGAAAGAAAGAAAGAAAAGAAAGAAAGAAAGAAAAGAAAGAAAGAAAGAAAGAAAGAATTATAAAACGAAAGAAAGAAAGAAAGAAAGAAAGAAAAAAGAAAGAATGATAAAAAGAAAGAAAGAAAGAAAGAAAGAATGATAAAACGAAAGAAAGAAAGAAAAGAAAGAAAGAAAGAAAAGAAAGAAAGAAAGAAAGAATTATAAAACGAAAGAAAGAAAGAAAGAAAGAAAGAATGATAAAAAGAAAGAATGAAAGAAAGAAAGAATGATAAAACGAAAGAAAGAAAGAAAGGTAAAACGAAAGAAAGAAAGAAAGAAATATGAAGAGAGTTTTAAGGAATCAAAGAAGCTAAAACGACAGAAAACATCGGAAAGAAAGAAAGAAAGAAAGAACTAAAATTAAAAGGAAAGAAAAAATGAAAGAAAGATAAAACGAAAGAAATAAAAAAGAATGATAGAAAGAAAGAAAGAAAGAAAGAAAGAAAGAAAGATATATGAAGAAAGTTTTAAGGAAACCAAAAAAAAACACAAATGTAATCAAAGAAGCTAAAACGACAAAAAACATCGGAGAGAGAAAGAAAGAAAGGAAAAAAGAAAGAATGATAAAACGAAAGAAAGAAAAAAAGAAAGATAAAACGAAAAAAAGAAAGAAACAAAGAAAGAAACAAACAAACAAAGATAAAACGAACGAAAGAAAGAAAGAAAAAAAGAAAGAAAGAAAGAAAGAAAGAAAGATATATGAAGAGAGTTTTAAGGAAAGCAAAAAAAAAACAAACAAACAAATGTAATCAAAGAAGCTAAAACGACAGAAAACATCGGAATGGAAGAAAGAAAGAAAGAAAAATAAAGAAAGAAAGAAAGAAAGAATGAGTGAATCAGTCAGGGTCAAAAAAAAATAACATAATAGAAAATGTGAGAATGAAAAAGAAGGACGAAAGAGTGAAATAAAAGCAAAAAAGAATATAGAAAAGAAAGAAAGAAGGAAAGCGGGAACGATTCTTTTAAGATGTTAAAAAAGGATAAATAAACAAAACAAAAAATGATGAGAAAGAAAGAAAGAAAGAAAGAAAGAAAGAAAGAAGTAGAAAAAAGTAAAACGAGAATGAAAAAGATGAAGGAAAGGAAGAAAGAAAGATTGATACTACTAAGATGGTTCAAATAGAAAAGAACAAAATGAAAAAAATAAAGGAAAAGAAAGAAAGAAAGAAAGAAAGAAAGAAAGAAAAATGAATAAAAGTGGGAAGAAAAGCAAAGCAGCAGAAAACACGAGAAGGAAAAAATTGTAAGAAAGAAAGAAAGAAAGAAAGAAAGAAAGAAAGAAAGAAAGAAAGAAAGAAAGAAAGAAAAATAAATAAAAGTGGGAAGAAAAGCAAAGCAGCAGAAAACACGAGGAGGAAAAAATTGTAAGAAAGAAAGAAAGAAAGAAAGAAAGAAGGAAAGAACATAACTGCTCTGATTTGCTTTTAGAATTTTAGAAAAAGGAACCCAAATAAAAAATATAAACAGAACTGAAAAATAATCGATGCAAAAAGAAAGAAAGAAAGAAAGAAAGAAAGTTACTAATGAAAAAAGGAAAAAAACTTTTGAAAACGTGAAGATAGAAGAAAAAAAAGAAAGGAAAAAAGGATGAAAGAAGAATAAAGAAAAGAAAGAAAAAAGAAAAAGTAAGAAACAATAGTATGGAGGGTTTTAAGGGTGGAGAAAAAGAGAACACAAATTTTTTTTAAAAATGCAAAAAGCGCAAAAAGAAAAAAAAAGATGGAGGAAAAGTAAAAAAAATAATAAAGAAAGGCTGAAAGAAGGAAAGGAAACCAGAGAAAACAGTTGGTAAATATTTTACGGACAAAAATGAAATCGAGGTTGGAAAACAGATTACAAATATGAGAAAGGAAGGAAGGTAATTAAGAAAAAGGTTTCCTGGGATAACAAGTGAGAAAAAGAAAACGAGAAAAATATAGTTGTCATCAACTTAGCACACACATATATATATATACATATATGTGTGTGCGTGTGTGTGTGTATGTTGAAATGATAGATTGTGGTTAATTTGACTGATAGAAATATGTGGAAAGTTGGATAAATCAAAAACATAACTCCTATTTAGATGCGTGATATTTCGTTCTTTTTATTCCGAAGAACTTAGAACGAGATATCATGCGTCTAAATAGGAGTTAAATGTTTGATTTATTCAACTTCCCACATATTTCTATCACACACACACACACACACACACACACACATATATATATATATATATATATATACAAATTACCAACAAATAATTTGATGTTTCACATTGCGTAATTTATAGATGAAACATTGGCCCTGACGGAATCATTTTTATACCTAATCATATTTTGTATTAAGGGTGCTGGATGAGGTGGGGGCAGATGCAAGACCACCCTTAAAAATGTTCGCGCAAAAGTTTTCGGCCACTTCACATAAACCCATCTAGTGGGAATTTTAAAACAGAAAAATGTCTACAATGAAAATTTATTACAAAGTCTTTATTTCAAAAAGTTACTGTACATTGTTAACGTTTTCTGTGGCTTCCTTCAGCTTGAATTATTGCTTCAATGCGCCCGGAAAGAGAGGTGTACAAATCTTTCACAATTTTCACAGGTACGAGATGCCATTAGCTGTGTCTGAGATCCCACAACGATTCTTGATTGCGTGGATTTTTCTCTTTAATTCTGTCCCCGTTTGTTTGATAATATTTAAGTCAGGGCTCTGAGATGGTACCCTCCTCAGCCAAACTCGGTTCCACACGATCTATGGTATGGAGCTTCGTCATATCACCTTCATGTAAATTTGTTATCAAATTATCTTTCGGCAATTGGATGCATTTAGCACTATTCAAGTTACCGCCAACTTTAACCAAATTTCTTGGACCATCACATTTTATGTTTGGCAAGATACTATATATATGTATATATATAGGTAATATTCGGAAATTTTTTCTTCATGTTTTTGGTTCACACCAGAAACTGAAAATACAGGATGGGAGTCCTGTATAAAGTTTTTCTTCATGTTTTTGGTTCACACCAGAAACTGAAAATACAGGATGGAAATAAATTTATGATCCTGTATTAACCGGTCTTTGTTTTTTTTCTTAAAGATATATATATATATATATATATATATATATATATATATATATATATATATATATATCAGTAATATTCAGTCAGCGTCCGAAGACATTGGGGGTGGATTATTCGCGTATAGAATATTTTCAACCTCAAGTTAAACATATATAGTCATCTGAGGAGATAGATAGATAGATAAATATAAAAAGATAGATAAAAATAAAAAGGTTGAGATAGATAGATAGATAGATAGATAGATATGAAAAGGTTGAGATAGATAGATAGATAGATAGATATGAAAAGGCTGAGATAGATAGATAGATAGATAGATAGATAGATAGGCAAAGGTTAAAATAGATAGATTGATCGATAGAATATGATTTATTAATATCAAACTGGCCAAAGGGTTACTTTATACACGAGGTTAGTCCATTGTAATCATTGCACACTCATATTTATATTTTTGGTTCCAAAGTTATTTTTACACATTTATTTATCAAGATTTCTACTGTCTAATACTATTAATTTGCACACATTTGTATGGTTTCAAGTATTCCTTTCTAACACTAATAATCAAAATGTTTCACGAAACACTGTATCATTCAAATGTTTGCATATTTACCAACCACTCCGCTCGGGCAGGATATGACACAAGGTCAATTTTTAAGCGGAGTTTAACAGGTTTGAATTTAGAGTTTTCCTTCTCCTAGACTAGTTGCCTCACCAAGGCTGAAGAACGCAGTCTGCCCTACTATTTACCCGTAGCTGGGGGGAGAATAATTGGATTCATACCTTTCCCAAGGGTATTAGTGCTATGTGAAATGCAATCAGTCTCGTCCAGGATTCGAACTCGTGTCGCCGTGTCCATTTCCTACGACGATAACCATACACCACGGACACTTAAAACAAATAATTTACGGTTATATTATTTCAAGTATTCCTATCTCATACTAGTAATTTTCAAAAATATTATTTGATCTCGAAACAGAACCTTAACAGAGACAACATATCCAAGTTAGAGCGGACTTGGAAGTAATGAAAAAGTACTCCACACTGCCTAAATCTCCAGAACTGGAGCCTCACCCTCAGATGTAATTTTGTATCATACCCAGAACACCCCTATTTTTGAGGGGAACTTACCCCTCAGTACTAGATACAATCAGTATATTCTACGCACCACAGACTGATCGAAGAAAGAATAAGAAAGAAAGAAAGATATTTACCTAGTTAGTTTTAACCGTTGGGTTATTTTACACCGAAGTCATTTTTTTTCGCAAACAATTATATGTGTTCTAGTAACTAATCGTAATTAATAATAATGATAATAATAATTTGGCAAAGAAAAATGTGCCATGCTAATAATGAGAAGAGGAAAAAGACGAAAAACTGAAGGAACGGAACTGTCAAATCAAAAAAGAATTAAAACGCTAGGAGAAAAGGAAACTTGCAAGTACTTGGGAATATTTGAAGCGGGCGGCATCAAACAAGGGGAGATGGAAAAAAAAGAGTAACTCAGACGAACAAGAAAACTTCTCCAAATCAGGCTCTGCAGCAGGGATCTCATCAAAGGGTAAACATCTGCGCTGTTCCCTTTGTAAGATACTCGAGACCATTCTTGAAATAGAGGAACTTCAACAAATGGACTAGAGGACAAGATAGCAAATAACGATACATAAGGCTTTACATCCGAGAGATGACATAGACATACCATATGTGTCGAGAAAAAAAGGTGGAAAAGGATTCACCAGCATAGAAGGTTTCTTGGTTCAATGGCATATCAACCTTTGTAGGTTATCTAATGCCATTCTCCTAGAAGAACAGTAGTGGTACTATCTAACCCATAGCTGGGAGGATAAGGGGGTTCATACCTTTCCCAAGGGTATTTGCCCGAAAGTGAACGTAATAGCGCGACTGGAGTACGAACTCGCGTACAACGATTCCACAGTCCATCGCTTTAACCATTACACCACGAGGACACCCACCTCCAGCATTGAAGATAGCGTGGATACATCAATATAAGGACTAGAAGACAGCATAAAAAAAGAGCAAAAAAGACTGATTACTGTGATCAGAAACAGGCAATATGAAGATAAACAGAAGAATAGCAAGGAAACAAAAATAGGAAGAAAAACAACTGTAAGGATATTTCAAGCCATAAACTAGCGAAATCTCCTACATGGAAATGGCTAAGAAAAGGAAACCTTAAGAGAGAAACTAAATCTCTTTAAAAAGCAGTACAAAACAACGGCGTAAGGAGCTACAATATTAAAACGAAAATAGATAAGACACTACAGAATTTCAAGTGTAAGGTGGATAAAGTGGTGATAAAGTAAAAACCATTAAACAAATGAAAAGCAAATGCAGAAAACTTGTCCTAAATTAATACAAGACTATGTGGAGCAGGTGATCCACTGAGAATCGCGCAAAAAAATTGAAATTTGACGATTCTAAATGGTATATGCACAAACCAGAATCCATCCGAGAAAATCAGACGCTCAAAATTCTCAGGGATTTTGATATACAAACAGGTCACGTAATCCCGGCCAGAAGAACAGACCTAGTGTTAATCAAGAAAGAAGAGAACCTGCTGTATAATACATTTTATAATCCGGCAGACCACATCGTAAAAATCAAAGAAAAATGAAAAGAGAGTAAAGTACATAGAGTTTGCCTGAGAACTAAAAAGGGTATGGAACATGAGAGTGACGGTGATTCCAATAGTAATTGGTTAACTCGGAACACTCCTTAAAGGCTTGATAAAGAGGCTTGAAGAGTTGAAAATCGGAGGATGACTTGAGACAATCCAAACAATATCCAGTTTAAATATTAAAATCCGTTCTATTTCAAGCAATTCAGTTTAACATAAGTTGGTAGTTTAGTTCTATTTGACCCATAGATTGGACCCTATCAGGTACTACCACTACGGTTCAGACTGGACATGAAAGCGATGGCAATCCCCAAATCTTCAGCATTACCGGGACCTCACCATCAGATTGTTTAGTGTCATATTTAGGAAACTCGTTGGTGGGGAGTTAGTCCTCTGCAGTGATGCAGTTGGTCTATTCTACATACCTAGCCAACTGATTATTCAGGGATTCTGAGATACAAACAGATTACCAAAATGCGGCTAGAAGAAGAAGAAGAAGAAGAAGAAGAAGAAGAAGAAGAAGAAGAAGAAGAAGAAGAAGAAGACGTCATATAGAGGATTTTGCCGTTCATGCTCATCACAGCCTGAAAAAAAAAAAACGAAAACATTGAAAATACTTGGACTTTGCTAGAGATATAAAAGATCTGTGGAAAATTAGGATGATAGTGATTACATTTGTAGATGGACACTTGGAACGGTCCCAAAAACTTAGAGAAAAAACTCGAGGAGTTGGAAATGGATTTTCGTTGGGGACTGAGTTACAGAAAGTTTTTTCAAGTCTCCAGGACTCTTCTCAGTATTCTAGCTGATCTTAATGATACTATATTGTAGATAGTGTGGATTGAAGAAAAATCCACACTATCTACAATATAGTATCATTAAGATCAGCTAGAATACTGAGAAGAGTCCTGGAGACTTGAAAAAACTTGCTGTAACTCAGTCCCCAACGAAAATCGATTAGCTGATGATGGTGTGAAAAACTCTCAATAATAATGATAATAATGATAATAACGACAACGATTGACTCCAGTGAAAGACCACCAGTTAAAATTGGTACGAAAAATTCAGAAGCAGTGTTATACTCATTATTTATTTGCATGCACTTTTTTTTCAAGTATTCCAATCAAATACAAATAATAACTGTAATGCTCTCAAGTATTCCTATCCAATACTAATTTACAAACATACGACGTGCATAAAAGAAGTTTCCAGACTTTTTTCGTATTGGCACTTTTATTGATAGTACACACATTAAACTCTAGTCCCCTTGGAAGCAATCTCCTCCGTCCAGCTGCAATGCACTTGTTGTACCATTTCAACAACTTCTGGAAGCCCCCTCCAACCATGGAAGTCCTCTTGCGTGAGCGAGCCAATGACCTTCGTCACAGCCTCTTTCATCTCCTCAGTTGTCTCATAACGACAGCCTGTGAGCTTAAGGAATAACCAAAAGTCACAGGGAGCAAGGTCTGGACTATAGTGAGGCTGAGGAAGTGTCTTGATGCCCATCTTGGTCAAATAGTCTGTGACAAGGATGGAGTTGTCGACTGGTGCATTGTCAAATTAACTGCTACAACAGGAATTGGAATACACCTTACTAAAGTCTGATTGTTACGGTTGGTGAATTTAAAAAATGCAATCTGACACTTTAGAAGAACGATATGCAATAAACTTGGAAAAATGCCACAGAAAAGTATGGAATGCTTCAGACTACTTTTCGACCATCTTGCATGAATCGAGCATTAGTTTTTGAGTGGCATAAGATATTCAAAGAAGGCAAGGAGTCTGTGAGGGATGATGAGAGGCGTGGGAGGAGTAAGGAAGTCAATACATCAGAGTTGATTGGCCAAAGGGTTAGGATTAGGGTTACTATGTTGAGGTTTTAAGGGAGTTCAGGAAGAGATTCCGAGGGAAGAGGTCAACAATTTTCCAATCAGGTCAGTGGCATTTCCATTAGGACAATGCACCAGTCAACAACTCCATCTTTGTCACAGACTATTTGACCAAGATAGGCATCAAGACAGTTCCCCAGCCTCCCTGTAGTCCAGAACTAGCTCCCTGTGACTTTTGGTTATTCCCTAAGCTCAGAGGCTGTCATTATGAGACAATTGAGGAGA
>OY757911.1:6947525-7178215 GCA_963585895.1 Sepioteuthis lessoniana
TGATAGTGTTCTCTTGGTTGGCTCGGAAAAGTGTTGCGTGAACCACTTGTAAACATTCTATTGTGGTTGCTTATACATTGTGTTGAGTTACAAAACATTCCGTTTTTAAAAAGTGGTAACTTGGCATTTTAAACTTCCAATATTTTAAAACAGGAAACTATTTTATGAAAGAATGTCTTTATTGGCCATTCTTATTTCTGTAGTGAAAGAGTGGGAATCATAATTTGATTTTTAATACCATTCTCCTAGAATGGACGAACTGCAACTGCATATTCAACAAGTAATCTTTTGTGAGCTTAACTATAACAAAATACAACAAAACAGCAAAGAAAATTTATTGTGTTTATTGCCGAGGTGTTATTAATGACTGCCAAGTCCGAAACTAGCTTTTAAAGTTTCGTTCTGGCAATATATCATTGAGAGATGAATCTAGTGCCGGAAGTTCATCAGACCTTGATCAATATGCTTTAAGATGACTGGTGGAATGCAATCCGCACAAAATAATTCTAGAATTAGAATTGACCTCAACACATTTCAATTCATAATTTGCCTCTACTTGAAAATGAGAAGAAAAGTAAGCAAGCCGGTCATTTGGGTTCCTCATGCTCTTAGTGAAAAGAATAAGAAAGACTGCATATCCATAGCGACAAGTATTCTTTCAAAGCACCAAATAACCCCATTTTCAAAGATTTCATTACAGGTGACGAAAAATGTTTTTTTATGTCAATGTTCAACGCAAAAGGCAACGAATTGACTCGGATGTATCCCCACAAGTCAGAGCTTCACGGAAGAAAATTGATGTTGTATGTATGGTATGATCACCGTAGTATTATTCATTTTAAGTTTTAAACCGCAATCAGAAACCTAATGCAGAGATACCATCAACAGCTGCAACAAGTGCATGAATTATTTGAGAAAACGCCCAGCTTTGATCAATATGAGAAGCGTTGAACTTCCTGATGATGTAAGGTCTCAATAAGCAAAAAACCAAGCAAGAAAACATATTCGATTTAGGCTGGTCTATTCTACCACATATGAGGTGAGATTTAGCAAAATTTCCCACGAGAAAAATATCCGATTTTGTCTGGTCTATTCTACCATATATAAGGTGAGATTTAGCAAATTTCTCGCAAGAAAAATATCCGATTTTGTCTGGTCTATTCTACCATATATAAGGTGAGATTTAGCAAAATTTCCCACGAGAAAAATATCCAATTTTGAAAATATCCGATTTTGTCTGGTCTATTCTACCATATATAAGGTGAGATTTAGCAAAATTTCCCACGAGAAAAATATCCGATTTTGTCTGGTCTATTCTACCATATATAAGGTGAGATTTAGCAAAATTTCTCACAAGAAAAATATCCGATTTTGTCTGGTCTATTCTACCATATATAAGGTGAGATTTAGCAAAATTTCCCACGAGAAAAATATCCGATTTTGTTTGGTCTATTCTACCATATATAAGGTGAGATTTAGCAAAATTTCCCGCAAGAAAAATATCCGATTTTGTCTGGTCTATTCTACCATATATAAGGTGAGATTTAGCAAAATTTCCCACGAGAAAAATATCCGATTTTGTCTGGTCTATTCTACCATATATAAGGTGAGATTTAGCAAAATGTCCCACGAGAAAAATATCCGATTTTGTCTGGTCTATTCTACCATATATAAGGTGAGATTTAGCAAAATTTCCCACGAGAAAAATATCCGATTTTGTCTGGTCTATTCTACCATATATAAGGTGAGATTTAGCAAAATTTCTCGCAAGAAAAATATCCGATTTTGTCTGGTCTATTCTACCATATATAAGGTGAGATTTAGCAAAATTTCCCACGAGAAAAATATCCGATTTTGTCTGGTCTATTCTACCATATATAAGGTGAGATTTAGCAAAATTTCCCACGAGAAAAATATCCGATTTTGTCTGGTCTATTCTACCATATATAAGGTGAGATTTAGCAAAATTTCTCACAAGAAAAATATCCGATTTTGTCTGGTCTATTCTACCATATATAAGGTGAGATTTAGCAAAATTTCCCACGAGAAAAATATCCGATTTTGTCTGGTCTATTCTACCATATATAAGGTGAGATTTAGCAAAATTTCTCGCAAGAAAAATATCCGATTTTGTCTGGTTTATTCTACCATATATAAGGTGAGATTTAGCAAAATTTCCCACGAGAAAAATATCCGATTTTGTCTGGTCTATTCTACCATATATAAGGTGAGATTTAGCAAAATTTCCCACGAGAAAAATATCCGATTTTGTCTGGTCTATTCTACCATATATAAGGTGAGATTTAGCAAAATTTCTCACAAGAAAAATATCCGATTTTGTCTGGTCTATTCTACCATATATAAGGTGAGATTTAGCAAAATTTTCCACGAGAAAAATATCCGATTTTGTCTGGTCTATTCTACCATATATAAGGTGAGATTTAGCAAAATTTCTCACAAGAAAAATATCCGATTTTGTCTGGCCTATTCTACCATATATAAGGTGAGATTTAGCAAAATTTCCCACGAGAAAAATATCCGATTTTGTCTGGTCTATTCTACCATATATAAGGTGAGATTTAGCAAAATTTCCCACGAGAAAAATATCCGATTTTGTCTGGTCTATTCTACCATATATAAGGTGAGATTTAGCAAAATTTCCCACAAGAAAAATATCCGATTTTGTCTGGTCTATTCTACCATATATAAGGTGAGATTTAGCAAAATTTCCCACAAGAAAAATATCCGATTTTGTCTGGTCTATTCTACCATATATAAGGTGAGATTTAGCAAAATTTCCCGCAAGAAAAATATCCGATTTTCGCTGGTCTATTCTTCCATATATAAGGTGAGATTCATCAAAAATCACGCCAGAAAAATATTGAGCGAAAACGTTTGGGGGAAATTTTTTGACCTCGAGAGGAATCAACAAGGAGATTAAAGGTGATTAAAAATGATGTCGAATTTACAATTGATTGAAAATAATTAATTGCTGAATTATTTCTTAAGTAAATTATACGTGAATTATAATAATTATACATGAATTATAATATACTTATGAATTAAGTATATTATACAAAAACCCAAATTATTTATGGCTCAATCAAGCTAGCTATATATATATATATATATATATATATACTAACTGCTACTTCTTTTTAAACGATGACCATCTTCTCATTTCTACTAAAATTACCGGTGGAAGCCTATGTGACAGCTCAGACAAATCTCACCCTTTGAAGCCCTGTCACACTTGTGACAAACAACATAACTGTCCCTGTTGTTGCTTTGCCACCGTGCTCTCTCATATGGCATCTCAAACCTGCTGTTGACCCACATACTTTGTCACAGAAAAGGTAACTAGTTTGTATGTTTGCTGTGGAGGGACCTGTGTAAAATGAGTCAGAGGTTGTTTACAGTCATGAAATTTCATATGACAAACAAGCCCAGCTGTTGACGCATAGACTCTACTACGGATCTTACGAAAATGTTCGGACCGAAAAGTGTCAGGGACGAAGGTCTAGATCTGTTTCTGAAGTGCTTGTTTCAAGGTGGAAGGTTCGGTTCTACGTACCTCAAACCTTTTACAGCCATCGTAGACCACTTTCCCCAAGTTTTTCCAAGATTTTCTGTCATCTGCCCTTAGTCTCCAATAACTACACAAAACGGCCTAAGGAAATTTTTGATGATATCCTTGAAACGTTTCTTGACCATAGTTTAAATATCCGTAAAACAGCTGCATTGGTTACCTGACATCCTCCATTATAGTAAGGTACCCATCTTAATTTATGTGATTGAGTATAAGAAGCATCTCAACGCTGGCTGTATTTACTCACTGAAGAACAATGGTGTCTGGTGACTGCTATTTGATATATAGGATTCTCGCAAAACAAGCTTGATAGCATCTTTCCAAGGCTTTAATGTGACGATGGTATGTAATGCAATTCTCACAACAGAATAAAAAGGCAGATAAAACGAACTCTTCCTAGACACTGAGCTTTCTTTTAATGGAGATACCTCTGTCAGATCATACCCGGCTTTCGAGCTTTCCAAAGATTTTGTTGAATATTTAGATCTTTAATTTTTTTTCAAAATCAATAGATCCAGCTGTAGACAGAATGCTGTCAACGTATACAAAAGTATCCACCAACTCCAATCTTTTTTATCACTTAGAATACTCGGACCATTGGTCCCATCTTCATTGTTATACTCACAACGTTTCGGCCGATATCTCCTTCGGCCTTCTTCATGTGTTTCAGGTCGAACTCGGGAGCCTACACAGAGTCTCGAACTCAATCCTTTGTTTAATCAACGGGAATAGACTGTTCCAATTCTGCAAACGAAAATGAAGTCAATGGTCCGAATATTCTACGGGATAAAATTTATCAAACTTCGTCTGAAAAATTTAGACAAATAGCATCCACTCTTCTACCCTGGACGAAGATATTTTGTTCGACATAGGGCTGTCCAAGTGGTGAAGTGAATATGACCTTGCTCTTCTTCAGCCTCAAGTTTTCTGTAATGAGAGCTTCGGCTTCTGCCTTTTAAGCAGAAGAGGAGCTTCTAAGCGAGATTCTGGAAAATTTTCAATTTTGCGTTGTAGCGTGTAAGATCAAAAACGGTGCCGGTGACTCTGAAGTGAATGTAAATGCCAATGTGACAGTTTTGGAAAGCACCCGAGTAGGTGACAGCAAATTATAAAGAGAAATGAATAGAGACAAGAATTTTGCCTCGTTTAAACCCGTTATCTCTGGAAATTGGTTCCAAAAATACGAGGTGCATACGATAAGATTCCAGACTTTTTTCGTATGGAAATTTTATTGATAGTACACTCATGAAACTCAAGTCCCCTTCGAAGGATTCTCCTCCGGTTGCAATGCACTTGTTGTACCGTTCCAACAACTTCTGGAAGGCCCCACCGAAATCCTCTTGTGTGAGCGTGTCAATGACCCTCGTCACAGCCTCTTTCATCTCCTCAATTGTCTCATAATGACAGCCTCTGAGCTTAGGAAATAACCAAAGGTCACGGGGACCAACGTCTGGACTACATAGTAACCCTAATCCTAACACTTTGGCCAATTAACTCTGGTCTATTGGCTTCCTTACTCCTCCCATATCTGTCATCATCCCTCACAGACTCCCTGCCATAATTGAATCTCTGATGCCACTCAAAAACTGATGCTTGATTCATGCAAGATGGTCGAAAAACAATCTGAAGCATTCCATACGTTTTTGTGTCATTTTGTCCAAGTTTAAAACAGTATTTTATTGAATATCATTCTTCTAAAGTGTCAGATTGCATTTTTGAAATTAACCAGCTGTGACAATCCGACTTTGGTATGGTGTATCCCAATTGCTCCTGTTGCTGTTCATTTAAACCTGAAATCATAAAAATCTCATAAGATGTATAGCAATAACATACTGAATTTTCAAGAGTCCACAAAAAATTTAAATCCCTGTACAAAACTGATGAAGATGAAAATACGACAGCTCAGAAGCTGCACTGATCGTTCTGATCAGAAAAGAACTCTCAGATTTATTGGTGATATCCAAACCATGATTGATAACGATCCCAGCAAATTAATTAGGCGCATAGCCAAGGACATGGGAGTTTGTGAGTTTCTTATCAGGCCGTCAGAGCATGAAGACATTCGGCATTTCTCATAAAAGATGAGAAAGTACTTATTTCTATTACTGGCCATGACGTGCAAGAGAAAAAACCGCGCTGCAAACCTTTTGAACAAAGTCTATCATCCCCTCCCACTGAATATGCATTGGTTTTTCTCTGATGGGAAAAATTCTGCCTGGATAAGATGGTGAACTCACAGAAGAACCGTTGGCCTGATCTATCTCCACAAAATGAAATGATAGTAATGAAAAACTAACACCAAGTCCACATCATGTTGTTTGGGGTGGTCACTGGCGATGTTGACTTTATATTTTATTTGTCGCAGCCTCCCACCAGACAGGACCTGACACAAGGTCAAAAGCCCGAAGGACGATTAAAGTGGGGAACGAACCGAGGCTCGAACCCTACTGGTCTATGCTGCTCATTGACCCACTAAGTGCAATGTGCGTCTAATGAGCCAAACAGTTTCACAAACCCAAATCTGGGTCTGGGCACGGGTGCGTATTTATGCTTGAACTAGACCGCAAGGTCTAGTGCTATACATAGGGGAAAAGGGTTGCAGCTCGCCCACCCGAAGGTGGCCCAGCTGAAACTGGAAGCCTTTCGGCCTTGAATCTGCCATTGATTTCGATACACCATCCGGCACGAATGCCAGACGGCCCAGCAAAAGCCAGGTAAGATGTTGACGTTATACCTTAATTCCTTTACCCACATGGTCTCAGACTTAAGAGGCCTACATCAATTGTCTGGAGAAGGTAGAGCTGTCCTGGAACAAGAGGGTGACCGTAGGAAGAACCTTTGTCTTGTAACAAGACCCACCGACATGCCCCAGATGAAAGAGAACACCTCTGCGTGCCATTGATCTTAATATCTCGCCGCATAAAAGCCAAGATAGCAATCACCTTCATTATCATGGATGACGCGTGGTTGTCCCCGTGAAACATTAAATATGAACTTAAGGCAAGGATAACGACAACATTTAGCAATTTATACAAAATATATAAAAGGTTTGCAAGAGATCCCAAAGTAATCAGGACGCCGTCGTTGAAGCCAGTGACGATTTCTTTGAATAAATTCAATCGACAGTATTTTAAGATATTTTGATCAAATTTTCGTAAATACATTAAGCTAGATGAGAATTCAACTATATACTGTGATCTACAGACGGACCATTTCGTTGTATCACAACTCTTCAGTCTGACTGGAAACGCGAGATGCTTCAACTGGGATCGAAACCCGTCTGACTTTACGTCAGTCGAATAATCACCCGCGAGCTATGAAGGAATTTTTAGGTTTATATTCACATATATGCTATCGGCTACTGGAGTGGTCAATTCATGAGAAGAGTTTTGCATTGACGCGTATGCGGCAGGTTGCATGTCGAGTGCTCAACCAACTGTTCGGGGAAGCATATATATTGTCATCCACACACAGACTATTCCGTTGAATCATAATTCTTCAAGGTGGCTAGACACGTGATATATATATATATGTGTGTGTGTGTGTGTGTGTGTGTGTGTCTGTGTGTGTGTGTGTATGTGTGTGTGTAAAAGGTTCTCCCATGCGACTACACATTCCTTTAATTGGTGCAGAAAATAAAACAGAAGTTTCAAACTGTTGTGGGAGCCTTACCAATCTCACCATAATGGACTCTTCTCACCGTTATTAGTACTGAGAGATTACGCTGCCAGAGGCCAGATCAATATCGGTGTTATCCGAACAGTACGAGACTTCTTACCTTTTCTATGTAACTCTATCTTTCTTGTGTAATATAATCTGTTATCTAATGTCCGTGTTTGTGTTTTCATTAGTTTCATTCATTTCCGGGGCCACAACACAAACACCTTAATTTTTCACAATATTATCATAAATATTTATACACTGATAGAAGAACTGTACAAAGAAGACTTTTTTACACACACACGCACACACACACACACACACACACACACACACATATATATATATATTTTCCAAAGCCAAGTCAGCTGATGGTGGGAACGATTTAATTTTAGGATTTTCTTTCTTCAATATCTATGTAATTTAAAAGTCAATAAGAACTCAATGTAAAATAGAAATAAATCAAAATACTGAGCAAATAATTCCATATAAAAGAAAAACCTTTTAAAATTACTCATATTTTTTTTGTGATAAAGTTTACTTCTACAGACTGTTTATTTTTTTTATATTAAATCTGCATTTTCAGACGATCTATTGAAGATTAAGATCAAACATTTAAAAAATAAACGGGTGCTGAAATATTACAATATATATATATAGTTGGTTGGTTGGTTGGGTTTATGGCATTACAACCTTTATAGGTTATTTAACGCTAAATCCATTTTATGTAGATAGTCAGTTCTATTTCAAAGAATTCAGTTTAGCATTGATACACAGTTTAATTGTCAAAAACATTTCTATTTCAAACTATTCAGTGTAGTCAAACAGTTCTAATCCAGCTAATTCAGTTTTGTATAATTATAGATTTTCTTTACACACAGTTTCAATGTCAAAACAGTTCTATATCAAACAATTCAGTTTAGCATAAGCACGCAGTTTAAATGTAAGTACAGTTTAATTGTCAAAAACATTTCTATTTCAAGCAATTCACTTTAGTCAAACAGTTCTAATTTAAACAATTCAGTTTAGCTTAATCATGCAGTTTTGTTTAACCGATAGATTGGGCCCTATCAGGTGCTACCATTCAGGGGCGTAGTGGACCTGGGAGCAATGGCAATGAAGGGGTACTCCGCATTCCCCAAAACCCCAGTATCACTGGAACCTTACCATCTGATTGTTTAGTGTCATATCAGGACACTCATTGGGGGGTCTTACCCCTCGACAGAGGAGCAGTCGGTGTATTCTACAGCACCATCCAACTGGACAATAAACAGAGCTAAATATTAAAATATTTCAAATAATTCAGTTTAGCATAAGTACACAGTTTAGAGGTCAAGACAGTTCTATTTCGAGCAATTCAGTTTAGCATAAGTACGCTGTTTAAATGTCAAAACAGGTCTATTTTGAACAACTCAGTTTAGCATAAATACGCAATTTAAATGCAAAAAACAGTAACGTCAAGAAAATACCGTTTAGTTCTATTTAACCTATAAATAGGACTCTAACCTGGTGCTACCACTCCGGGCCAGAGTGGACCAGGGAGCGATGGCACTAAAGTGGTACTCCGTATTCCCCAAAGCTCCAGCATTTCTGGAACCTCACCATCAGATTGTTTAGTGTCATATCAGGACACTCGTTGTGGGGGGGGGGTCTTACCCCTCTACAAAGAAGCAGTTTGGACCAGTAAATATATATATATATATATGTGTATAATTTTTCGAATATTTCTCACCGACAAGACAACAATATTAGAACATCAAAATGATAAACAAAAACTTCAGATTCTCGAAGCACTACATATTAGAAACCTGCAACCAACACTTAATAGAATTAATTTTCAAACCAGTGCTCATGTACTTAAATGTCTTTAGCTACTGGCACTAATTATAGAATTACATTTAAAAGCAAACGCCATAATCTTCAACGGCAAAGACGCCCTTACACAGTAGTAATATGCTAAAACAAAAGTTACATCACTTTTGTAATAGATCTTCCCCTGATGATGGCCCAAAGTCGGGCAGAAAGTACTAGGGATACATACAACTATGGACAATACCTAAATCAATTCCCCCCCGAATACGATAAAAGTAATACGGGAATTCGAACGGATCCAGAAGAAAATATGTAGACATAAAATGTCTATTATGTTTAATGAAATTTGCATATATATATATATATATATATATATATATATATATATATATATATATATAATGAAATCAACAAATCGTTATGCAAACGTTTCTAAGATCAGAAAAGTGCTCTCATATTGAGCAAGACTGAACCTCAACTAAATAAACGTCTTTTCACCTCCTCATGTCAGTCACTTGACTATAAGCTTTAAGCATTTGTAAAAAAAAATGCAAACTTCACACGAAATCTGATGATGATCATCATCATCATCATCATATCGCGCTGGTAGCACGGATATCCCTGACCCTCTCTCGCCACTCCTCCCTATCGTTCATCGCCCTAGGTAGGTCTTCAGGACAACATCCCGTATCCTCACATAGCTGCTGAATGTACGTTCGTGCTGGTCGTCCTGCTTTTGCGCGGCCATGTGTGGGGATCCATAAGAGTACATCTCTTATGAGTTCATCTCTGCTTCTCCAGCAGTGTCCTGTATGTCTGGTTCGTCTAAATACATGAAACTTATAGTCATGAGACTGACATGAGGACTTGAGAAAACATTATTTTAGGTCATATATATATATATATATAGACTGTGAGATTGAGAGAGACACCGAGACAGACATGGAGACTGATAGTCAAAAAAGGAAGAAAAAAATTGATACATACAAAGTGTGTGAAAGGTCCGGGCCCAACCAGAAGAAAGTGTCATTTTATTCAGATGTACCGAGTGTTTTAAACAGAGAAATGATTATATTGATTAGTATGTATTTACCCAAACCCTTGGCACGAGAAGGACGCGACAAAAAGTCAATTCTTCAGGTTTGAGTTAAGAGTTTTCTTCTCTGAGACCAGTTGCCATGCAAAGGTTAAAGAAATCAGTTTGCTCTACTATTTATTAAAAATTGGAGGGAGGATAGTCGAACTAATATCTTTCCCAATATGAGGATTATGTGAAATCCAAACGGCCTCGTCAATGATGTGAAATAGATAGATAGATAGATAGATAGATATGGACAGACAAAATAGATAGATAGATAGATAGATAGATAGATAGATAGATAGAGAGAGAGAGATCATTATGTTAATTATTTTAAAGAATATGTTAGTAATTAATGCCTGAAAGAGAGAGAAAGACAAAATAAACGAAGAAAACTAAGAGGCGTCACTTTTGTTTTCGTCTTCCCGTTCATTTTTATGATTGGCTAATTTTTGACTGCCTTTGTTTTAATAGACAAAAATATAACTTCATCGTCTTTTCCTTTCGAAAAAGAGAAGAGCGTCTATTTTGAAATCACTCTTTTATATACTGTTCAGCGAAATCTGTCGAAATACCAACAATGGAAAAAAAAAAGAACATGATAGAAAGAAAAGTTAAAATTTACAACTAAGCGCTCATGTAGAATTGAATGAATAGTGGTTTGCTTGCTAATGATTTAGTTAATTTCTATTGAATTGCTTTTGAAGATATTTGTAGGTGTTTTATGGCATGTCAACTTTTGTGGGTTATTTAATGCCAAATCCTGCTGATTCACACACACGTACATATACATACACATATATATGATTTGAAACCAAATAGTTTGTTGACAATTTTATCTATAAACGAGTTATTAAAGTTGGTTTGTTTGCACACAGTTAAATGGTTTCAAGTATTTCTATCAAACATAAAAAATTCTATTTAATATTTATCACTTGTTTGCACACAGTTAAACATTTTCAAGTATTGCTGGTGAATATTAATGATTCTATTTATCAAGTATGAAACATAAATGATATGCAGACAGCAGTATTGTTTCAATTAACTAACTAATAATGATAAACGTTAGTAAATGCTTGAACCGTTCTATTTGACCAACAGATTCGACCCTAACAGGTACTACGAGTGCAAGTCATAGCAGACCTCACAGTAAGAGTTATAAAGAAGTATTTATTTGAAGAGAATTTTTGAGATGTCATTTTTAACTAGGTTTTATGTGTGAATTTTACAAGCTGAATATAATTTCTCGAGAAGAACAAACAAAATTCCTGAGTTTTTTCAAAATTCAATTTGAAAAGAAAGAGTTTTCTAAAAAAAATAAAAATAAATTGAAAGAAAAAGTGAAAAAGAAAACTAAGAAAGAAAGATTAAAAATGAAATAAAAGATTTTTAAAAGAGGGACCAAACGAAAAGACAAAGAGAGCCTAAAAAGGAAATGAGGTGGGGGTATAAAAACAACCTAAAAACTAAAAAAAAAAAAAAAGAATACAAGAAAACGAAAAAAAAAAGGAATGAAATAATTTTCAACTATTAAGTAGTATTGACTGATTAATTAATTGCTTTTAACGACTGGCTAACTCATATCGGATTATTCAAAGTCCACAGGTTAGGAATTACGTTCATTTTATATTTTTATTTACATTTTTTTCTGTATTTTTTCTTTCGACTTTTTTGCACTTATATAATATCAAGTATTACAATCAAATTCGAATAATTTGCAAATACCTGTATGGTTTAAAGTATTTTACCAAATACTAATCATTATACGCTTTCAATTAAAAAACTTTTTTTAATCACTGTCATTTGTTTCCACACAATGATATCATCATCATCATCATCATCATGTCGTGCCATAGGTACAGATCTCCCTGACCTTCTCTCGCTACCCCTTTCTACCGGTCATCGCTTCCGATCGGTCTTCAAGGCTTCATCCTGTATCGGCATAGAGCTGTTGTATATAAGTTCTAGCTGGAAGTTCGGCTTTGCTCGTCCATTTGAGGGTGTCCTCAGGAGTACGTCACGTATGAGTTTATCTCTACTTTTCCTGAAGTGTCCCGCATGTCTGGTTTTTCTAACTTGGATAGTTTTCGTGATGGGTCGTAAGTGGCCGTACAGTTGCTGCTTTGTGGGGTGCTGCCTTCAGGACTTGTTCAATATTGCTCGCAGCATTATTGTGTAGTTGCCGTTAAGCTTTTTCTCTATGCGTTTAGTTAGCGTCCATGACACGACTGCAGCTTGAAAAAAAAACTGCGTTTCATTTTATCGGTCAGGTCTGACTTCCATATGGAAGTCAGACCTGACCGATAAAATGAAACGCAGTCGTTAGCCTGTCGTTAGCTGTCCATGACTTAGCCTGTCGTTAGCTGTCCATAACTTTGCTAGTCGCGTGTTGATGTCAGTCTCGGTTAATGAGACACTTTAACTAACTATTCTTAAAACAGATAATTTACTGTTATATGGTGCCAAGTAACCCAATTAAATATGATTAATTTTTTAACAGATTTATTTTACCCACAGATGGGACCCTAACACGTACTAGGACTCTAAATCGGAGTGGAACTTGGAGTAATGGCAGTAAAAGAGTACCCTATACTCCCCAGATCTCCAGAACTTCAGATATAGTTTAGTGTCATACCTAGAATACCCAATTTATACAGTCAGGATATTCTAAGCCCCGGTGACAGAGCAAGGCGGATCAGTACTACCACAGCTGAGAAAAAACATTTTTGTACCGTAGATGTCAGCTCTACAACACAATCAAGTTACCTAGATTGATTTTTTAATAAAAGTTTTAAAATAAAGCTGCAGTGTTGTTTTCTTTAGGACGACAATTTTATCGTTCCACCCTGTAGATTTCAGTTACCTAGATTGATTTTTTTCAATAAAAGTTTTAAAATAAAGTTGTTGTGTTGTTTTCTTTAGGACAACAATTTTATCGTTCCACCCAGTAGATGTCAGCTCTACTACATAATCAAGTTACCTAGATTGATTTTTTCAATAAAAGTTTTAAAATAAAGTTGTTGTGTTGTTTTCTTTAGGACAACAATTTTATCGTTCCACCCAGTAGATGTCAGCTCTACTACATAATCATGTTACCTGAATTGATTTTTTCAATAAAAGTTTTAAAATAAAGCTGCAGTGTTGTTTTCTTTAGGACGACAATTTTATCGTTCCACCCTGTATAATCAAGTTAGCTGAATTGATTTTTTCAATAAAAGTTTTAAAATAAAATGAACTGTCCCATAGAAAATGGTGATAGAGGAGAAAGCAATGATTATCCTACTGAGATACTTTGCCGTCATTATCTTTTATCGTTCCACCCCGTAGTTCTTATATCTCAATCCTAAATATCAAAACAAATACATCGAATCTTGCACTTGCTCTCATGATTATACAATCTTACGCAATCTTTTACCCATAATCTATCCTAGTTGACTGGGCTGTTGAATACACCGACTGTGTCTCTGCCGAGGGGTAAGACTCCTTCAACGAGTGTCCTGACAGTAAATAATTTGATGGGGAGGCCCCAGTAATGCTGGAGCTTTTGGGAATTGCCATCGCTTTCTGGCCAGCTCAGACCCGGAGTTGTTGCTCCTGATAAGGTCCTATCTCTGGGTCAAATAGAACTGTTTGACATCCAAACAGATGCAAAAAGATAAGTCATTCTAAATTGAATTGTTTAAAATGGAACTGTTAGTTCATTTAACTGTGTGTAAACAATTGACTGATGTTTAATTGAATTGTTAGTGATATAGTGCAATACTTAGAACCATTCAACTTAACTGTTGACTTACGTTCACAAAACATAATTATCTAATATATATGTATAAACCAGATTTAGCATTAAACAACCTACAATAGTTGATATGCCATAAAACCCAACCAAACCTAACTCAGAATCCGCTCAGTCAGCAGGGCGTAGAATACTCTCACTGCATCCGCTGCAGATAGGAAAGAACTCTGAAAAAAGTGTCCTTAGTATGACATTAAACTATATCCAATGATG
Source organism: Sepioteuthis lessoniana (assembly GCA_963585895.1). Taxonomy (NCBI): domain Eukaryota; kingdom Metazoa; phylum Mollusca; class Cephalopoda; order Myopsida; family Loliginidae; genus Sepioteuthis; species Sepioteuthis lessoniana. The sequence continues at coordinate 6,961,671 of OY757911.1, forward strand.
AAGTTCCAATTCAGAAGATCTAGAGAGGGTTCAGTACTTTTTTCATAGTCATTACTTCCAGGTCAGCACTGACCCGAAAACCTTTCGGGCATTGTTCAGAGTACGCCTACACAGCTAACCAGGCTTGAAGGAACTCATTCCTCCACACTCCACAGAGGCCATTAGCCGCGCACAATGGGAGCGGAGATGTAGAATAACAACAATAAAAACAATAGCACTTACTTGCTCAAGGATCCCAACTAGCGTCCACTTGGCAGACCGAAATAAAGCAGGCTGTAACTCAATACAGTCCTTCATATTTGCCGTGCACCACACGTATTCGGGAATATGGCACATGGCCATTTTTTGTGGGTAACCGGTACAAGACCGTAGCCCACACATACCTGGCGGTTCCAAAAATGTCTTGAGCCCCGTCGGCATTTCCCTAAAAAGAGGGCTCCTCACCTTCCTGGTGATACGCCTTATTCCTTCGTAGAGGTTTAGATCCTAGGATGGCGGCCTCTGAAGCTCAAAGGACGCCGGTCTTAGTGAGCAAGACACAAATGCCGGCTTCCTGGAATCTATGTCAGACAGCCTCCACCGACTGTCGCTACAGCCAAGAAACACCCGACCTCATCCGTGTATTAGGGAACACGGCCGACCGAAATGTTTCTCAGCCCAGTGCGACCGGCTAAAACTCAAAACAAGACAATCCCTGCAAAACTACTAAATTAAAAGCTGGTATATATATGTATATATATATATATGTGTGTGTCTGTGTGTATATATATATATATATATATATGCCCACGCATGGACCAGCAACCGATCATAATCCAGAGAATAGGCATGTCTGCGTGTGCACATTGGAATGCACCAACGTGCCAGGATCTGAAATTTTGGGATTTTTCAATTTAAATTTTTTCCGTCCCAGCATGTCATTTAATCTTTTACTTATTGTCTCTTCATATACAACTTCAGCAGTTACCTGCCTGTATTAGATCTTCTCTTCCCCTCTGTCTACTTCCATTATTTTCCGTACACCCCCACGAAAAAATTTTTCAAAATATTCTTACAGTACTTCGTTGCTTGATAGAATTCACGCTTACAAGTTTTGTTTTATACACGAAGTAAATATCTGAGTGGGACTTTTTAACACAAAGGTCTGCCATGATGTTACACCGACAGTTGTTTGACGAAAAGGTGTGCTATTGAAGCCGGTATATATTTATATAAGCGATGAATTATCTAAGACGGCCGACGAGGATAACAAGACTGAATAGAGCATGCGCAGATATACAAGAAGTGTGACAGATATATAATAAAATGATGACGTGACAAAGTTTGTTTGGTTGGTGCAAGGGGCCCGCGTATTTTTTTCTTTCTTTATATAATGCGTTTATAAATGGAAACCAGTTTACGGACAAAGAATATAAAAAATAGACGAACGGAACGGATAAAAAGACCTTCCGAGTTGATACGAATGCAAAAAGATTGGGTATTGTCTACATTATACGAGGATCATTAAATAAGTTTCCAGACTTTTTTCGTATGGGCACTTTTATTGATAGTACACACATGAAACTCTAGTCCCTTTCGAAGTAATCTCCTCCAGCTGCAATGTACTTGTTGTACCGTTCCAACAACTTCTGCAAGGCCCCATGGAAGTCCTCATGTGTGAGCGTGTCAATGACCTTCGTCACAGACTCTTTCAAGTCCTCAGTTCTCTCATAACAACAACCTGTGGGCCTAGGGAATAAGCAAAAGTCACAGGGAGCAAGGTCTGGACTATTGGGAGGCTGAGTAACTGTGTTGATGCCCATCTTGGTCAAATAGTCTGTGACAAGGATGGAGTTGTGGACTGGTGTATTGTCCTGGTGAAAATGCCACTGACCCGATTTGAAGAGTGCTGACCTCTTCCTTAGGAATCTCTTACTGAACTCCCTTAAAACCTCAACATAGTAACCCTAACCCTAACCCTTTGGCCAATCAACTGTGGTGTACTGACTTCCTTACTCCTCCTACACCTCTCATCATCCCTCACAGACCCCCTACCTTCCTTGAATCTCTTATGCTACTCAAAAACTGATGCTCGATTCATGCAAGATGGTCAAAGAGGGGTGTGAAGCATTCCATATGTTTCTGTGGCATTTTTTCCAAGTTTAAAACACAATTTTATTGCATATCGTTTTTCTAAAGTGCCCTCACGTCCAGATTGCAGTTTTGAAATTCACCAGCTCTGACTATCAGGCTTTAGTAGGGAGTATTCCGATTCCTACTGTAGCTGTTCATTTGAAGCTGATATCATAAAAATTGGTCAGTCATCTCATAAGATGTATAGCAATAACATACTGAATTTTTAAGAGTCTACGACAATTCTAAATGCCTGTACAAAAAAGTCTGGAAACTTATTGAAGTCACCACATACATTAATATATATGCAGTTTTTTTTTTGTTGTTGGTTCAAGGAAAGAAAAAAAACATGTAAATATTTCATAAAGAATAGGTCTACTAAAAGATTTATATTTTTTAAGAATTATCTATTTTGTTCTAACATGTTTCCAGCTTGTTGCTTTCGTCAGAGAACATTTTGTAATTTAGTCGGTTTTTTGCTTGGATGTGGCTCATCCAATGAAACTCGAACTCACTTGTATAGGTTTAGATAAAGCGAGCGAGCGAGAGAGAGAGAGAGAAGGGGCTTAGTCAACTGACATAGACTTCTGATACCAGTTCGATACCTGTTGATGGAAAAAATCTAAGCGAGGGCACTCTGAAAAAAAAAAAAAAACTTGCAGTTTGTAGAGTCACAGTTATCTTGCTATGCATGTCACTGTGCTGTCACTACGTAAGTACGGGGATTCGCATAAGTGTCCTACAAGCATGTGTCACTATAATCCAACTACGTACAAATTTCTTTCTTACCTCTCATTTTACGCATCGCTCGCCCAGTCGGCTGTGGTTGTAGAATACATCAACTGCTTCTCTACAGAAGGGTAAGACTCCTCCAACGAGTGTCCTGTGGGTAGTGTGTAGTACACCTTCATTGCCATCGCTCCCAGGTTCTATTTCAAACAATTTAGTTTAGCATACAAATTTCAATTTAGCATAAGTCATTTTTTACAGTTTAATTATCAGTTCTATTTGACCAATAGATAGGACCTTATTAGGTGTTATCACTCAGAAGCAGCCTGGACCTGGGAGCAATGGTAATGATGGGGTACTCCTCATTCCCCAAAGCTCCAGCAATCCTGGTGTCTCACCATCAGATTGTTTAGTGTCATATATTGGACACTCGTTGCTGGGGGTTACCCAACAGTAGAGATGAAGTTGGCGTATTCTACAGCCCCAGCTGACTGGGTTAGGCACTATTGTACAGCAACATGGTAATTTTCTGGAAGAGAAAATAGTCACAATTAATTTCCCAGAACAAAACAAACTTCTCATTAAGAACTTAAATACAAAAGTAGGCATGAAGCCAAATATCCTACTTAGCCAACTGAAACTAACGATTCAAAAACCTAATCAAACTACATGGCATTTAAGAAAATCTCAACATATTTATCAAATTTCTCCATTAGAAATATACTGGCAGTATATAGATCGACACCAGGTATACAATAGTTCACTGGTAGAATATATAAAAAGTAAGTAAAGTTGGTGACCTTAGTCGAGGGTGACACAAAGGCTCCCTTTTCAATAGCTACTACACCGAGGTGCAACTACTCCCCCTGGATTCCTCTACTTTACCCTTGATCCTTACCTTATAATGCTGAGTGTTAAGCAAGGTGGCATCAAGTACCATTTTTGAGTCTTTGGTATGACTCGACCTGGGATTGAACCCAGGTCTCCTGGACCATTGACGAACACTCTACTCATTAGGTCAATGGACCGGTTATAGAATATATAAAACACGCAAATCTTACACATTATAGTTTACATTCATATGAATTCAAAATCTGTTGTGCTATCACTAAAGTGCATTGATAAATAGTATACCGTAGTTATCTGACTAACCGGCTGAGTACTGTGCCGTTCCGGTTAGTGTTCACAGTCACTTCTTCATCTGTTGGAAACAGCATAAGATATAATGTTAGTATAATACTTAAGTTCTATTGGTTTTGTTTTTTTGTGGTTGTTTTATTATTGTATAAACGGCCATTATGTTTCATTAAATTGTCATTAGTCCAGGAGTGTATCGTGTTCGTAATTTTTCTTTGAAATCAGAATTATATAGGCCACATCTTAAACACTCAAATACGACACATTAAAACTTATATTCATATGAATTTGCGATCTAATGCCGTGCTGTCAGGAAATTGTGCAGATAAACAACATACTGTACTTATCTGAGTGGCCGCCTGGGTACTGCAGCGTTCCAGTTAGTGCGTACAGTTAGTGTATCGACTTTTGGAAACGGATTGTTATATATATATATATATATATATGTGTGTGTGTGTGTGTGTGTGGAAACGTATTGAATGCACCACGTAAAAGTTGATTCCTAGTTAAAAAGTCGTCTTCTACGTCGCAATTTCCGGTGATCTTACAAAACAGGATTTTTTAAAATCTTTTAAAATTGAGTATTGTAAAATTTCAAAGTGATTTTTTTATATATCTTCAATAAACTTATGCGTATTATTTTCAATATGCTTATCGGTCTAACAATCACAGTATTTTTACGCATGTATATTTATTTCTTTTATATAGTTTTTTTAATTGCACTATTTAGCTTCTATTTGTTGCATTAAAAAAACAATACGTAGTGCCTTCAATAAGTTTCCAGATTTTTTTTGTACAGGCATTTAAAATTGTTATAGACTCTTGAAAATTCACTCTGTTATTACTATACATCTTATGAGATGACTGACCAATTTTTATGATTTCAGGTTGAGTGGCATAAGAGATTCAAGGAAGGCACGGAGTCTGTGAGGGATGATGAGAGATGTGGGAGGAGAATAGAAGTCAATACACCAGAGTTGATTGGCCAAAGGGTTAGGGTTAGAGTTACTATGTTGAGGTTTTTAGGGAGTTCAGGAGGATATTCCTAGGGAAGAGGCGAGCACTTTTCAAATCGGATCAGTGGCATTTCCACCAGGACAATACACCAGTCCATAACTCCATCCTTGGTACAGACTATTTGATCAAGAAAGGCATCAAGACAGTTTCTCAGCCTCCCTATAGTCCAGACCTTGCTCCCTGTGACTTTTGCTTATTCCCTAAGCTCAGAGGTTGTGGTTATGAGACAATTGAGGCGATGAAAGAGTCTGTGACGAAGGTCATTGACACGCTCACACAAGAGGACTTTCGTGGAGCCTTCCAGAAGTTGTTGAAATGGTACAACATGCGCATAGCAGCTGGAGGAGATTACTTCGAAGGGGACTAGAGTTTCATGTGTGTACTATCAATAAAAGTGCCCATACGGAAAACGTCAGGAAACTTATTTAATGATCCTCGTATATCACAATTTATTTATTACACAAGTTTTACTTAAATTCATATGGGTGTATCATCTAATTGATTGCTTGATTTTAACGGCATGTTAAATTGTCTTGGTATATCTAATGACAAGAGTTTAAGAAATTCCGTTCATTGTACAGTTATATTTACATTTTGTTGGATGGGGCACATTTTTCCTAACAGTTTATTACACACCGTTATAGAATAGTAAATATTCCTCTCTGATAAAAACAATTTGTACAAAGTCAATTGGTTTCATGAATTAAAGCCACATCTTAAACATGCAAATACTTCCCATTAGAACTTATATTCATATGAATTCACAATCTATAGCGCTGTTAGGAAATTGCGCAGTTGAACAACATACCCTACTTGTCTGACTGGCCACCTGGGTACTGTAAAATTTCAATTAGAGTTTACAGTTTGAGCTTCAACTGTTGGAAACGGCGATATATATATATATATATATATATATATATATATATATATATATATATATATACGAAGAGCATACGATAAGTTTCCAGACTTTATTCGTATGGGCACTTTTATTGATAGTACACACATGAAACTCTATTCCCCTTCGAAGTAATCTCCTCCGGCTGCAATGCACTTGTTGTACCGTTACAACAACTGTGACAAGGATAGAGTTGTGGACTGGTGCATAATTGTCCTGGTTGAAATACCACTGACCCGATTTGAAGAGTGCTGGCCTCTTCCCTAGGATTCTCTTCCTGAACTCCCTTAAAACCACAACATAGTAACCCTAAATCTAACCCTTTGGCCAATCAACTGGTGTATTCACTTCCTTACTCCTCTCACACCTCTCATCATCCCTCGCAGACTCTCTGCCTTCCTTGAATCTCTTATGCCACTCAAAAACTGATGCTCAATTCATGCAAGATGCTCCAAAAGCAGTCTGAAGTATTACATACGTTTCCGTGGCATTTTGTCCAAGTTTAAAACAGAATTTTATTGAATATCGTTCTTATAAAATGTCAGATTGCATTTTTGAAATTCATCAGCTGTGATAATCAGGTTTTAGTAGGGTGTATTCTAATTCCTGCAGTAACTGTTCATTTGAACCTGAAATCATAAAAATTGGTCAGTCATCTCATAAGATGTATAGCAATAACATGCTGAATTTTCAAGAGTCTGCGACAATTTCAAATGCCCGTACAAAAAAAGTCTGGAAACTTATTGAGGGCACCACGTACATAGGGCTAATTCTCTTAAGGAAAGGTATGAATCCAAGTATTTTCCTTGCAGCTATGAGTAAATAGTTGGGGAGAATGGTCTTTTTAACCTTGGTTTGGCAACCGTTCTAGAACGAAAATTCTGAATTCAAACCTGATAAACTCCACTCAATAATTGACCTTGTGTAGCATCCCGCTCCTGCAGAGGGGTTGGTAAATAAGTCTATTACATAATAAGACATTCTCCTGTTATTCTTTTTTTTTTAAAAAAAAGAACAGCTAATTCTCGTTGGACAGCTAGGCAAAACATCATTCAAAATGTTTTTGATCAAGGTATTTCTCTCTGAGAGACCAGTGAAGTAATCCAGACATTTCTTTACCTCTTTTCATAGAAACGTTTGAACATTGTCCGCTCCCCATCGTCTATTCTCAAAGTAGACTCCATTATTGTACGCTTTCACGTTGGTATTATCTGTCTAGCTCACTTCATTCCTGTTTATTAATGAATTTCTTAAATGGATTTAATCAGTGTTATTTTTTGTTTTGTTTTGCTTTTGTTGTACTTTATTTTGTAGTGTTCGACGTTTTCGACGTTTATCGCTTCGTGTTTTCAATGCCGGACTATTGTAAACTGTCAAAAGCTGCTTCAAAATGGCGACGCGCGGACTAAAAAAACCAATCAAGTGTCGTTATCCACACTTCAAAAGACTGGGAAATCTTGGCAATTATCTCCCCTGGTTAGGGGTGCGGCTTTTAAGTTACTTGCTCCCCTCTTTATAAGTTATGTTTCTGTTGTATACACAAATATACAAACTCTCTCTCTCTCTCTCTCTCTCTCTCTCTCTCTCTCTTTCGCACAAACGCTTATATATATATATATATATATAATAAGACAGACAGACTGATAGACAGACAGAAATGGTATGTGTGCGTATGTGTGTGTGTGTGTGTGTGAGAGAGAGAGAGAGAGAGAGAGAGAGAGAGGTTTTATTTGCTGTTTACGCCTTTTGTATGTTACCCAATGAATTTGCTTGGGAAATATTCCTGTGACTAAAATGTTAATATTATTTCCCAGAAGACGTTGGGAATCTATAAACACGTAAGTACTTCACTCACTCATATCAATCGTTTTATTTTTTCCTTTCTTCTCATTCTCAGTCCCACCCTTCTTCTCTCCTTCTCCTTCTCTTTCTCTTTCAATTTTTTTCTCTCTCTCCCCCCCTATTTACGTTCGGCTTTTATTTGCTTACTCGGTCGGGATGATTCTTTTCGGTCAACTTATCTTTCTTTGACTCTGTTGCTTGTTTCTCTTAAAATCATAACAAAGTATTTCTTTCTTTCTTTCTTTCTTTTTCGTGTCTGTTCTTTCTTTCTTTATTTATTTTTTCTTCTTTTTCGTGTGTGTTCTTTTTTTCGTTGTTTCTTTCTTGTTTTTGTGTGTCCTTTCTTTATTTTTTTCGTGCCTGTTTTTTTTTTTTTTCATGCCTGTTCTTTTTTCTTCTTTCTTTCTTTTTTTTTTCTTTCTTTTTTCTTTCTTTCTTTTTCGCGTGTGTTCTTTCTTCTTTCTTTCTGTTTTTGTGTCTGTTCTTTCTTTCTTTCTTTCTTTCTCATGTCTGTTCTTTCTTTCTTACTTTCTTTCTTTTTCGTGTCTGTTCTTTCTTTCCTTTTTTGTTTTTCGTGTATGTTCTTTCTCTCTTTCTTTCTTTCTTTTCGTGTGTCCTTTCTTTCTTTCTTTCTTTCTCGTGTCTGTTCTTTCTTTCTTTCTTTCATTCTTTCTTTCTCATCCGTTTCTTTCTTCCTTTTTTTGCTGACTTGTCGGTTTCTTTCTTTCTTTCTTTCTTTCTTTCTTTTCTGTTTTTTTCTTTCTTTCTTTCTTTCTTTTTGTTTTGGAGGGGTATTTATCTACGTATTTCTTCATTCATTCATTCATGTCTTTTTTTACGTTTTGATCTTTCTTCTATTTATTCGTTCCTTGCAGGCTTTTTCATTCTTTCTTTCTTTCATTCTTTATTTCTTTCTTTCTTTCTTTCTTTTGTTTATATTTTCTTTTTGTCTTCCCTTCGAATTATTTCTTTTATACTTTCATCCTTCCTTCCTATTAGCTTCCTTCCTTCCTTCCTTTCTTTCTTTCTTTCTTTCTTTTTTCCTTCTTTCTTTCTTTCGTTTTGTCGTTTCTTCGTCAGTTCTTTTGTTTGTTTTTTTCTTTTGGTCTTTTGTTTTTTTAATTCTTTTATATTTCCTCCCGATCTGTTTCCTTCCTTTATTTTTTTTCCGTCGTTCGTTTCTTTCTTTCTTTCTTTCTTTCTTTCTTTTGTCTTTCCCTTTTCCTACTGTTTCTTTTATTCATTCATCTTTCCTTCCTACCCGCTATCTTCTATTCTTTTTCTTTCTGTTGTTCTTTTACCTTTCTTTCTTTCTTTCTTTCTTTCTTTCTTTCTTTTGTCTTTCCTTTTTCCTACTGTTTCTTTTATTCATTCATCTTTCCTTCCTACCCGCTATCTTCTATTCTTTTTCTTTCTGTTGTTCTTTTACCTTTCTTTCTTTCTTTCTTTCTTTCTTTCTTTCTTTTGTCTTTCCTTTTTCCTACTGTTTCTTTTATTCATTCATCTTTCCTTCCTACCCGCTATCTTCTATTCTTTTTCTTTCTGTTGTTCTTTTACCTTTCTTTCTTTCTTTCTTTCTTTCTTTCTTTCTTTCTTTTGTCTTTCCTTTTTCCTACTGTTTCTTTTATTCATTCATCTTTCCTTCCTACCCGCTATCTTCTATTCTTTTTCTTTCTGTTGTTCTTTTACCTTTCTTTCTTTCTTTCTTTCTTTCTTTCTTTCTTTCTTTTGTCTTTCCTTTTTCCTACTGTTTCTTTTATTCATTCATCTTTCCTTCCTACCCGCTATCTTCTATTCTTTTTCTTTCTGTTGTTCTTTTACCTTTCTTTCTTTCTTTCTTTCTTTCTTTCTTTCTTTTGTCTTTCCTTTTTCCTACTGTTTCTTTTATTCATTCATCTTTCCTTCCTACCCGCTATCTTCTATTCTTTTTCTTTCTGTTGTTCTTTTACCTTTCTTTCTTTCTTTCTTTCTTTCTTTCTTTCTTTCTTTCTTTCTTTCTTTTGTCTTTCCTTTTTCCTACTGTTTCTTTTATTCATTCATCTTTCCTTCCTACCCGCTATCTTCTATTCTTTTTCTTTCTGTTGTTCTTTTACCTTTCTTTCTTTCTTTCTTTCTTTCTTTCTTTCTTTCTTTTGTCTTTCCTTTTTCCTACTGTTTCTTTTATTCATTCATCTTTCCTTCCTACCCGCTATCTTCTATTCTTTTTCTTTCTGTTGTTCTTTTACCTTTCTTTCTTTCTTTCTTTCTTTCTTTCTTTCTTTCTTTCTTTTGTCTTTCCTTTTTCCTACTGTTTCTTTTATTCATTCATTTTTCCTTCCTACCCGCTATCTTCTATTCTTTTTCTTTCTGTTGTTCTTTTACCTTTCTTTCTTTCTTTCTTTCTTTCTTTCTTTCTTTCTTTCTTTTGTCTTTCCTTTTTCCTACTGTTTCTTTTATTCATTCATCTTTCCTTCCTACCCGCTATCTTCTATTCTTTTTCTTTCTGTTGTTCTTTTACCTTTCTTTCTTTCTTTCTTTCTTTCTTTTGTCTTTCCTTTTTCCAACTGTTTCTTTTATTCATTCATCTTTCCTTCTTACCCGCTTTCTTCTATTCTTTTTCTTTCTGTTGTTCTTTTACCTTTCTTTCTTTCTTTCTTTCTTTCTTTCTTTTGTCTTTCCTTTTTCCTACTGTTTCTTTTATTCATTCATCTTTCCTTCCTACCCGCTATCTTCTATTCTTTTTCTTTCTGTTGTTCTTTTACCTTTCTTTCTTTCTTTCTTTCTTTCTTTCTTTCTTTCTTTTGTCTTTCCTTTTTCCTACTGTTTCTTTTATTCATTCATCTTTCCTTCCTACCCGCTATCTTCTATTCTTTTTCTTTCTGTTGTTCTTTTACCTTTCTTTCTTTCTTTCTTTCTTTCTTTCTTTCTTTCTTTTGTCTTTCCTTTTTCCTACTGTTTCTTTTATTCATTCATCTTTCCTTCCTACCCGCTATCTTCTATTCTTTTTCTTTCTGTTGTTCTTTTACCTTTCTTTCTTTCTTTCTTTCTTTCTTTCTTTCTTTCTTTCTTTTGTCTTTCCTTTTTCCTACTGTTTCTTTTATTCATTCATCTTTCCTTCCTACCCGCTATCTTCTATTCTTTTTCTTTCTGTTGTTCTTTTACCTTTCTTTCTTTCTTTCTTTCTTTCTTTCTTTTGTCTTTCCTTTTTCCTACTGTTTCTTTTATTCATTCATCTTTCCTTCCTACCCGCTATCTTCTATTCTTTTTCTTTCTGTTGTTCTTTTACCTTTCTTTCTTTCTTTCTTTCTTTCTTTCTTTCTTTCTTTTGTCTTTCCTTTTTCCTACTGTTTCTTTTATTCATTCATTTTTCCTTCCTACCCGCTATCTTCTATTCTTTTTCTTTCTGTTGTTCTTTTACCTTTCTTTCTTTCTTTCTTTCTTTCTTTCTTTCTTTTGTCTTTCCTTTTTCCTACTGTTTCTTTTATTCATTCATCTTTCCTTCCTACCCGCTATCTTCTATTCTTTTTCTTTCTGTTGTTCTTTTACCTTTCTTTCTTTCTTTCTTTCTTTCTTTTGTCTTTCCTTTTTCCAACTGTTTCTTTTATTCATTCATCTTTCCTTCTTACCCGCTTTCTTCTATTCTTTTTCTTTCCGTTGTTCTTTTACCTTTCTTTCTTTCTTTCTTTCTTTCTTTCTTTCTTTCTTTCAACTGTTTCTTTTATTCTTTTATGTTTCCTCCCGACCTGTTTCCTTTCTTTATTTTTCCTCTCCGTCGTTCGTTTCTTTCTTTCTTTTTCCTCCTTCCTTCCTTCCTTTCTTTCTTTGGACGTCTTATTTCGTTTACTTTATGATGAGCTTTTTTTAAAATCTTTTCATTCTCCAATTATCTTTATTCTTTCTCTTCTTTTTTCATTCCATTCTCTTTGTCCCGGCTTCTTTCATTTTCATATTCTATTTTGCATTGATAATTTATTTGTGTGTCCCTACATTTAGAATTTTCCATTCTCTTAATTGATTCAATTTCTTTTTCGCTCGCCAACTTTCCCTCCTTTTTTCATTCATTCTTTCTTTCTTTCTTTCTTTCTTGTTTCACCCTTATTTTCTTTCATGTTGTCTTTGTCATCTCTCTTTTATAAATTCATCTTCTGGTAATCACGCATCGTTCAGGCATTTTTTTCTTTTTTCTCCATAAATAAAATTCTTCAAAATTTTTTCTGGATTTCCTAATCTTTTTGGTGCTAAAGTCTTCTCTTATCCTTTAATTTGACTTTAAATAGTTTTTCTCTAATCTAATCATCATCATTCCAAATATACACAACTATTCTTTCTTTCTTTCTTTCTTTTTCGCTTCTGTCTGATATTCGCTTTTTGAAAATCCATGCTTCAATTCTATCAACATTTTCACTTCCGTCGATAGCTTTTTGTCTTTGATTTTCGATGCTTTTCTTTTTAAATAATCCATCAGTTTATCCAAGATTCCACTCTCTACTTGTCCTTTAACCGAAGGAAACGTATCATTTATTCCTTCCTACTCCCCCCCCCGTTTTCTGTCAATATTTCTTAGAATTATTCTTAATTTGCTGATTCTCCAAAATTCTCTTTTTATTCCCTAATACGCCCACAGACTCACGAACACACACACACACACACACATATATATATATATATATACTGGAAAATATAAAGTACACACACACACACACACATACACACACACACACATATATATATATATATATATGTTTGTTAGTTTTTGCTGTTTAGTGGCATTTCAACCTTCTTGGGTTATTTATTGACAAATTCATCATTCGAAAAGAAAAGTAATGGTAGTATTTAACCCATAGCTGGGAGGATAGGAAAGTTTACGATTATCATTAAATAAGATTCCAGACTTTTTTTCGTATGGGTACTTTTATTGATAGTACACACATAAAACTCTAGTTTCCTTCGAGGGAATCTCCTCTAGCTGCAATGCACTTGTTGTACCGTTCCAACAACTTCTTGAAGACCCTATAGAAATGATCCAGTGTGAGCGTGTCAATGACCTTCGTCACAGCCCCTTTCATCTCCTCAATTGTCTCATAGCGACAGCCTGTGAGCTTAGGGAATAAGCAAAAGTCTCAGGGAGCAAGGTCTGGACTATAGGGAGACTGAGGAACCGTGTTGATGCCCATCTTGGTAAAATAGTCTGTGACAAGGATGGAGTTATGGACTGGTGCATTGTCCTGCTGGAAATGCCACTGACCCGATTTGAAGAGTACAGGCCTCTTCTGACGGAATCTCTTCCTGAACTCCCTTAAAACCTCAACATAGTATCCCTAACCCTAACCCTAATCCTTTGGCTAATCAACTGTGGTGTATTGACTTCCTTACTCCTCCTACACCTCTCCTCATCCCTCACAGACTCCCTAGCTTCCTTGAATCTCTTATGCCACTCAAAAACTGATGCTCGATTCATGCAAGATGCTCTAAAAGCAATTTGAAACATTCCATACGTTTCTATGGCAGTTTTTTCCAAGTTTAAAACAGAATTTTATTGCATATCGTTTTTCTAAAGTGTCCTCACATCCAGGTTGCATTTTTGAAATTCACCAGCTGTGACAATCAAGCTTTAATACGGTGTATTCCAATTGCTGCAGCTGCTGTTCATTTAAACCTGGAATAAAAAAAATTGGTCAGTTATCTCATAAGATGTATAGCAATAACACACTGAATTTTCAAGAGTCTACGACAATTTTAAATGCCTGTACAAAAAAGTCTGTGTACTCATGCTGAACTGAATTGTTTGAAATAGAACTGATTATTTACATAGAAATGGATTTGGCATTAAATTATCTGCAAAGGTTAATATGCCATAAAACCAAACCAAATCAAACATGATTGACACTTGAGAAGTGGCCATCCCAACCCATCAAACATTCTGTTAGGCGTAAAATATCTGGCCACTAATCTGCATGATACAGTGATACTTTTCCTTTTCCTGTTTTAAAGGGATTTTAAAATGCAAATTATCAAATTCACCCCCAAAATGGATCCCATAAGCTTTTCTCAACGGCTTAATTTTATACATCTTCAGGACTCTTTATGAAACGCTTTCAGAAGCCTGGGGCAAAAGGCAGACCAATCGACAGACACACACTCACACAGACATATATGTGTGTGTGTATGTGTGTGTGAGTACGATTGTAGGGTTAGGGTTTGGAATCAAATCCGATGGTATGAGAAAATAGAAAATAACATGGAGAATCAAGTGTAACTTTATTAGAACAGACATGGGAAGATTTCTAGGATGTGTTGACTTTTTACTTAACACACCTGTTGCAACCAATTATATATATATATAAGTAGTACGTACGTGCGTAAAGTTGGCCGACCTTAGTCAAGGGTGACTCCTTTTTCACATACTACAACACCGAGGTGTATAGGAGGGCACTACACATTTCCCTGGATTGCTCCACCTACCCTTGATCCATACTTTATAATGATGAGTATTAATCAAGGTGGCATCAAGTACCATTTGTGTGTCTTTTGTATGACTCGACCTGTGATTGAAAACCGGTCTCCCGGACCTGCGCAATGAGCTGGTACATCATATATATATATATATATATGTGTGTGTGTGTGTGTGTGTGTGTGTGTGTGTGTGTGTGTCAGTAGAAAAGAGAATAGCGTAGTTAATCTTCGTCTGATAATCGCAAGGTGAAAAACTAACAGTTATCAAACGTTGTTGAGTCTGTGTCAACGCTATCTTCACTTATAGCTCTTTATATTGTATTATCGAGATTAAGCATTTTTACATATAAATATGACAAACTTCATCATATATATATATATATATATATATATATATATGTGTGTGTGTGTGTGTGTGTATGTGTGTGTTTAACGGATAAAGGAGAAAATGAATGAAATTCTAATCTATAAATTTATAAATTTTATTTCTTCAAATTGAGAGAAAGCTAATATTAGTCAGAGCAGAAATATATATTTTCTTAGATATATGATAGTCAAGATTCGTGAAATGAAGTATAGCAGTAATCGCTTTAAAGAATAGGGATATATTTTAAGTACAAAATAAATGTATAAGTTTATCACTATGTGAGAGAGAAAATGTATTTATGCCTCATCGTATATATGGCTGCTGATAATATTTTCATCGACAAACTTATACTGGAATATCATTATTAATCATGATAACCATAACCATGATTAACCATAATTAATCATAATTAACCCTTCCCTACACTTCGGTGTAGTAGCTATAGAAAAGGGAGCCTTCGCTTCGCCCTCGACAACAACCCTTAATAACATCTATGTACACAAGCATTCATTCAATTTAAGAAAAGTTAAACTAAGTTGAAATCAGATTCTTTCTTGAAAGAAAAGAATGCTGATTTTTTTCTCTAAACAAAAAAAAAAAAAAAACTTGAGTAGATAATGGAAATAAATTCTTTTCCTACTTTTAGTTAAGTGAGTAATAATTCTATATTTATTGAGAAATATTCATTTCTTCTTTTATTTATAAAATTTCGGTAGGCTCGAAATTAGATTTAAAAATGTTAGTGATTTATCTATGATTCTAATTGGCGAAATTTTTTTTTTTTTTAGAGCGAAAAGATACTGCGATACCTCGAGTTGCGAAATTAATTTGTTCCGGAGAGGTTTTCGTATCTTGGAATTTTCGTATTATGGGAAAAGATTTACCCAATAAACTGCGTAATTCTCTCCGAACCCCAAAAGCAGTCGAATTAAGAATAAATATGATACTCACCCGAAGAAATATGTTCGTTATTGACAACATAGTCATTTTATAAATGTTTAAAAAAAACAATGAGAAAATAATAAAATCAATGAAAAATGATAATGAATATTGTTACGAATAATGGCAATTACCTTTCGAGATGAGCACTTTCGATTGTCGTTTTCGTATCGGGAATATTTTTTCGTTAATTGGGACATAAACTTCCTTGACGACCTTTTCTTATCTTGAATTTTTTGTATAATGGGATTTTCATAAGTCGAGGTTCCACTCTATCTTAAATTATTTTGGGTTTTGATCCTTCAGATTTTCCGTGACAAATGTCGTCTGCGAAGTATATCGAAATTAAAAAAAAGGAAAAACTCGCTTGAATGAGCCAACATTTGTCGCTGCCTCCCACCAGACGGGACTTGACACAATGTCAATGACCCGTAGGTCGATTAAAGTAGGGATTAGGAGAAGGGGAGGTCAACCACGAGTTAAGGCTCGAGCCCGGGTGACTATGATGCATCAAGAGTACCCGAAGGTGGCCCAGCCGAAGTTGGGGGTTTTAAGGCCTCAATTCTACCTTTGTCGAACAGGGCCCGCAAGCGAACCAGCGGAGCGAAATACAAAAATTACAACTTCTAGGGCCTATTTTTTTTGCATAGAACAGTATTACTTTTTTCGGTATAGTAACCAGTCAAGTTTTCATATGTATATATATATATTAAATAATAGCCCTTATGGTAAGAAAAAAAACCGGCAAGTGATTTGAAGATTAAAATATACAAAGAATCACTGTCAAGGGGAAAAATATATATTGCAAAAAATATATATATTGATAAAAAAAAAGAAAAGGCCAACCTTGTCATACCAATTGAAAAAAATCAAAAGACACGCAATTGGTTGGTCAAAAGAAAAAAAATTACCGTTAGGGCTGCTAAGCTACAATGCAAAAAGTGCTCAATACTGAGTAGAGCAAAATAGTAAGGATAATTACTTAGTGAGTCAAGAACTAACCTACTATCGTTTCGCCTAAGTGGTTCATCAGGATACCTAATCCCGACTAAAGAAGTATCGAAAGAAAATTATATCTACAGTCAAAAAAACAAACAAACTATATTTATAGTAAAAAAACAAACAAACAAAAAAAAACAAGCCTCACACCCGTGTGAGGTTTGTTTGTTTTTGTTTTTTTTTTACTATAAATATAGTTTTCTTTCCCATACTTCTTTAGTCGGGATGAGGTACCCTGATGAGCCGCTTGGGCGAAACTATCGTAGGTTAGTTCCTGACGCTAACTATCGTTACTATATATATATATATATATATATATGAAGGACTTTGTAATGTAGTGATTAGTGTCGTTGGAAACGGACACGCCGAACCGTGTTCAAATTCTAGACGAGGCTGTTTGCATTTCTTACAACGTTAATATCTTTGGGAAAGGTATAAATCCAACTATTTTCTCTCCACCTATCAGTAACAGGACAGACTTCCCTCTTTTACTTTAGCATTTCGACCAGTCGAGGAGAAAAAAATACTATATTCAAGCCTGTTAAACTCCGCTCAAAAATTGACCTTTTGTCACATCCTACAAGGTGGGGCCTTGGATGGGTGGTGTAATGGTTAGCAAGCTAGACAAACGAGTAATTTCAAGTCTCATTCCAACGGCCTTGTGCTGCATCTGAGCAAAAAGCTTAGTAAATTATAACCTGGCCACCTCTGGTGGTGTAATGGTTAACAAGCTAACAATCGAATTGACACGAGTAATTTCGAGTCTCATTCCAACGGCCATGTGCAGCATCTGAGCAAAAATCTTAGTAAATTATAACCTGGGCGCCTCTTGTGGTGTAATGGTTAACAAGCTAGACAATCGAATTGACACGAGTAATTTCGAGTCTCATTCCAACGGCCTTGTGCTGCATCTGAGCAAAACGCTTAGTAAATTATAACCTGGCCGCCTCTGGTGGTGTAATTGGTTAGCAAGCTAGACAAGCAGACTTAGTGAGTTCGAGTCTCATTGAGTATCCCTTTCATATGGCCTTGTACCACATCTAAGCAAAAACGCTTATTAAATTTCTACTTATACAGAAAGGTTGCCTAAATGATTTTATACGTAAAGCCATACACGAACGCACGCACGCACATATTTGGGTTTGTTTTTTTTGTGTGTATATCTTTTCATGAGAATCAATCAGGACTAAATTCTGATTAGACATTTAACTTGTTATTTCTATTTACAACCACGTTTGTGCTGTAAATGTTAATCAAAGGGAAACGTGTGTTTCCATTCATATATTCCGAGCTGAGTCTCATCTTTCATTCGCAGTTTAAAGACAACAGTTTTAAGCAAAACAGACGAAGACGACGGAGACGTGCAGAGGAATTAAAAACTTTTCACCTATCACCATTTCCCTGGTCGCTTACGCATATGAGACTTGAGAAATATTTCACACTGACCTGACGCAATGGAATTCATTAGTAATAAACATAGTGACATGCGGGTGATAATGTGTCTAGTGGAACTATATTTTCAGCATCTATTTCCTTGGCATTTTTCTCAAATCTTCAAAGACATCTATCTATCTATCTATCTATCTCCTACTTGTGGGTCGAATTGATCAAAACATGAATTTAAAAGAAAAGTGAGTTTATGAAGAAAAAGTGAGTTCATATAAAAAATGGTTACAAATCATATATAATTCATATATGTAAACCAGATTTGGCATTGAATAACCCATAGTGGTTGATGTGCCTTGAAACTCAACCAACCAACCAACCAACCTATCTATCTATCTATCTATCTATCTATCTATCTCAGTTTCTCCTTTTGTTTCCCCCTCTCTCTCTCACTCTCTCTCTCTCTCTCTATCTCTCTATCTATCTTTCAGTCCATTGATGACTGTCCATATCTATCTATCTATCTCAGTTTCTTCCTTTGTTTCATCCCTCCCTCTCTTTCCCTCTATCTATCTAGCTATCTATCTTTCAGTCCATTGATGTCTATCTATCTATCTATCTATCTATCTCAGTTTCTTCTTTTGTTTCCTCCCCCCTCTCTCTCTATCTATCTATCAATCTTTCAGTCCATTGATGTTTGTCCATATCTATCTATCTATCTATCTATCTATCTATTTTGCTAGAATATTCGTAAAACCTTTGTAAATGTGCGACAACTATTTAATGCATAAGCAGGTGGGGGGTCGAGAGCTTTAGAATTACCGAACTTTTTATTTCATGCCTTTCCAGTTGCATTTAGGTTAGTTGGTTTGGTTTTCTTTGTTTAATGGCATATCAATCTTCGTGGGATATTTAACGCCAAAGCCATCCTTATAGAAGAACAGTAGTGATACTATTTAACCCATATTTAACTCATAGCCGAGGAAATAACAGAGTTCATACCTTTCTCAAGGTTATTTGCCCGAAAGTAAATAACGCGACTGGAGTTCGAACTCGCTTCCTCAGGGCCATTGTCAGCCATTACGCAACGGAGTTTACCTCTTTAATTCCATTTGAATGCTCACCCCCCATATATATATATATATATATATATATATATATATATATATATATATATATATAATTAGGCTATCGATCATATGGAAGTCTGATCTATACGACAAAATAAAACGAAATTTCTTCCAGGCAGTGGTAGTGTCAATACTACCGTACGGATGCACCACATGGACGCTAACAAAAATGTATAGAGAAAAAGCTGGATAGGAACTGCACACTAATGTTATGAGCTCTATTGAACAAATCCTGGAAGCAACGGCGCACGAAACAGCTGCTGTATAGCCACTTAACTCCCATCTCTAAAACCCTTCAAATAAGATGAACACGACTACTGGAGAAGCAAGGACGAACTCAAAAGAGACATTCTCCTATGAACCTCTTCACGTGGACGTGCCAGTGTTGGCCGATCAACAGGAACTTAACTACTGCAGCTCCGTGCAGACGTAGGATGTAATTTGGAAAACATAGCGGGACCAATAGATGATAGAGACAAATGGAGAGAGTGTGAAAGAGAGTGTCAGGGAAATCCGTGCTTGCAGCGGGACTTGATGATGATGATAATGATGATGATGATGATGATGATGATATGTATATATAATTACGTTTATATTCATTTTTTATATTTATTATTCATTATTTGTATTCATAATTCATATTATTCATTATTTATATTCATTATTTATATTTTTCATTGTTTATATTCATTATTTTAATTCATACTCATTTCTTATATCTTTTTTATCATACGTCTAATCATCATTCTTCTTAAATAATAAACGACAAAAAAAATAAATAAATATATAAAAGTTTTGATAAAGTTTTTAAAACTTTATAAAATCCATAGCAAATATAATGCCGTTTGAAAGAGATTTCGCACCCTTTACGTCACATAAATTTGAAACAGATCTCGCTACAACCGGTAATAACAATTTTCTCATTGTTTTTGTTTCATTTTCACTTTGAATATATATGTGTGTGTGTGTGTGTGTGTGTGTGTGTGTATGGAGAGACAGAGAGACAGAGACAGAGACAGAGAAAGAGATAGAGAGAAAGATACAGAGACAGACAGATAGACAGACACAGTGTCAGTGTCTGAGAGGTATATATATATATATATATATATATATATATATATATTCCGAAGAGGAAATCCAAGGTGTAGGTTTATCCAATTTGAGTGCTCAATCTCAACGGCTATTGATGCATGTTTAATTTGGGATTAAGAATACATCAACACTCAAAAAAAATCTTTTTATAAAAAAAAATCTTTTTATATAAAAAAATCTTTTTATATAAAAACAAAAAGAAAAAAAATCACTTTCTTGGTGTCATTATAAATTTATTTCTGGTTGTGAAACCATCATCAGATATATATATATATATATATATATATATATATATATATATATATATATATATATATATATATTGGAAAAAGTAACTGTAATAGATAGATAGATAGATAGATAGATATAATTTGCAATAGTTGTTTTGTTTCATGACAAAGAGATCATTTTCTCTTTTCGTTCGTCTTAAGCCAACAACGTCACATGGAGAATCACGCTGAATCTAAATAGTTAAGTATAAACATATATCAGAGTTAATAAAGAAGCATCTTCATTAATATAAAGGCGCTGAATCGCGGGAACAAAGACTTCTATTGAGAAACTACACACAAAATGAAACGTTCTCCATTCACCAAAATCCGTTAATTACTACATAAAAAAAAGACCCCATACTCCAGCATTTGTCTTGCCCTTATGCAATATAAAAAAAAACACGGAGCCCCTTTGTACTAACGGCCGTTGGGAACTAAAGAAATATATTACAATACTTATCATTTTTGTTATAATTTTCATAAAACATTTTCCTTTAATTTTTCAAAAGGCATCTCTTGTTAAAAAAAAAAAAGAAGAAAAATAGCACGAAATAACCCCGCAATTATGAAGCAATTTTGTATGTGTGTGTGTGTGTGTGTGTGTATGTGCGCGCGCACGAGTGTTGTTTAGTAAGTCTTCTCAACTTGACAGCCATCTTTGTTTTGTGATGTTTGTTGTTATGTATTTTTGTTTGTTGTTTATTTTTGTTTTAAATCGAGTAAGAAACAGTCGAATAAACAAAACTGAATTGAACTTCTATTAGTATATTAATCGTTTCTCCGCCAACGAGAGACAAAACGCTCATTATTCGCCTGAAAGTTGTTTGTTGGTTGCAAAATTCATTAAAGTAATTAAGGGAATGAAACAAATGAATTTAAAAATAGTTAAATGGATAAAACGGACACGGTTATTGTATATCGTGAAGAGCGTTCTCATTGTTTAATCGAATTCTCTATTCGACGTTGGCAGATTAATCTGTGGGCGGATGTGAAACAAATAAGCAAGAAAAACATTTATATGACTAAATGCAGACACGCACGAGCGCACATCTATCTATCTATCTATCTATCAAGATAGATAGATAGATAGATATACTTAGTCTAAGGCTGAAAAATATATATATATACATAAATATATATTATAAGAGTGTTGGTCGTCAGTAAATCACTTTGTGGGTTTGTGTCGAACCAAGTGCAATATAATATGAAGAGTGCTCAATATCTTGAACAGAGCTATTGTATAATAATAATGATGATATATATATATATATATATATATAATCCAAGGAAAATATTCTGCAACCTCAGATTCCATCTTAACTGCCGAATGTTGTTTTATAAACTTCAGGAAACCTAAGGTCGCAGAATATTTTCAATGGATTAAATATACATATATATCTAATATATATTTATCTATCATCATCATCATTATTATCATTATTATATATATATATATATATATATATATATATATATATATATATATATATATATATATATATATTACTCTGCGGATATCTCTCGTTTTAGCTGTTTATCTGATTCTGCTTAGCCCCACCCCCTCTCTCTCTCTCTCAAAGCAATAAATGCTATCAGCACGAATAATGAGGATAGTGTTAAAAACCAACACACACACACACACATATATATATATATACATATATATATACTTCCTGGTGTAATGGTAATATCTACCATCGTAGCAAATGGACACGGTGAGACGATTTCAAAACCTGGACAAGAGTGTTTAGCCTTCACATGGTGCTAATACCCTTGGAAAAGACATTAATCCAACTATTCTCCTTCCAGCTATTGGTGAATAGTAGTGCAGACTGGAGTCATTAACCTTTGCAGGGCAACTAGTCAAGGAGAAGGAAAACTATGAATTCAAATCTGTTAAAGTCCCATGGAAAATGCTTTGAGTCAAATCCTACTCGTATAGGAGGAGCCGGCATATATATATATATATATATATATAAATCTTTTTGTGTTTATCTATTACAGGCTGTGCATATCTATCTATTCGCGTCTATTGATATATATCGATCTTTCTTTCTAACCCACTCTTCTTATCTTTCTCTCTTACCATCTATCTATCTATCTATCTCCCAACTAGCATATATATCGATCGATCGATCGATTGACCTATCTATCTATCTATCTATCTATCTATCTATCTCAGTCTTTTTATATACATCTCAGTCTCTCTCTGTCTATCAATGTGTGTGTGCGTATATGTTTATAGAAACATCTATATATATATATATATATATATACATAAAGGTTTTGCGGTACGATCAGAATTCAAACAGTCCTTTAAAAAAATATGGTTATTAAGATTAATAGAATATTTCAAAATCGATTAAAATATCTTTAAATTGTAAAACGGGACCCTTTATTCTATCCACGTTTTTTTTTCCCAAAAATTAAAACCGTATCAACTAATTTCATAGATGAGGAATTAAACTTAGAGTAGTAACCGACGAAAAAGCATGGAATGGAGGAAGAAAACAGATTTAAAAAAAAACCTTTACCGTAAGCCTGAAGAATTGGCTCGAGTAATTACATTTTCTTCCCGTAGTACAATTGTGTTATATAATTACGGAATGATTTTTTAAAATTTATTTATTCATTTTCGTTAATTATATCTTATCATTCGGTTTGGTTAGGCTTAGAACTATTCGGCTTAGTGCACGTGCAGGTGCACACATTGAGCACAGTTCACGCTCGCACGCGGAGGATGTAACACTCACAAATGTCATAATAAAAATCCCAGATAGTAAATGTAACTGGGGTGTGAATGATGTCATGCCCGGAAGTGATAGGCTAGGATTCTTGGTGATTTTGAAAAAAAGCAGTTAGTTGAGATTTGAACCTGGGCGAGGCGAGTTGATTTTTGAGCCTGGGCGAGGCCAGTCGAGTTGTGGTCTACGGGATGCACCGCGCGTTTGTTGGGTCAGTGAGTTGAGACTTTGGACTCTGGGCCGGTCAGTTCAGCTGGGGAGTTGACTGAAGAACGATGTAGAAACAGTCAGCATAGTAAAAATTGTCTCTCTCGGTTGTATTTTCGCCTTCGACCCAGACAAAAATGCCATTCCAAGGTGATGCACCGGAAGGAGGTGACACATTCTAATGGCAGTTATGAGAGGAAATTGCGTGGGCGGAAATTGGCTGACGAAATGGGACGAGGTAAAAAAATTCCCATGGTACTCTCATAGACTGATGCACCGGAAGAGAGTGACCTGTGAACTGCATGACAGTTTTTTTTCCGCTGGATGACGATCAAACATGCCATTCCAAAGATCGAGTAGGCGATTGAGTGGGCGTGAACTATTATATAACTCAGTCAAGACAGAAGTCAGAGTTGCAGTTAGAGATCGGACGGAATTATAGACGAGATGTAGTAGGGAAAGCCACACCAGGCCGAAGGGGCTCGGGGCCCCCGATTGAGTTGGGGTCCAGAGAAGATGCTGATAAGATGCAGTAAAGAAAGCCATCACCCAGCAGAATGGGCCCCAGGGCCTCCGGTTGACCATCAAGAGAATGAGAAAGACACAACGCTGACGGCCATAAGAGTAGGACCAAAATATTACAAAATATTACTCCGTCTCCACCTCCCTCTCACACGCAAACCTTGAGTAACCCTTTTCGAACCCTTAAAATAAAGTGAGAGGTACTTATATTTATAAAGAAGTCTTCCTGCATGCGTCTTTATTATTGTGTCGTTATGATGCTGCATGTGTAGATGACAATATAACATCTCGTGTCGAAAAACCTAAAACTCAAGAAGGTAATAAAAGTTTCGTACCTGAACTAAAGAAATCGTCAGTGTTTCGTGATTTCCCATACATTTCCGTATATTTTACATATTCGTATTTTGAATATGCTACAATAGGATTTTTAAATAAAAGCAGTGTATAAAACTGTTTTTGAATACACAATGTAGATGTATTTTGTAATGAGAAGGGTCTTAATGAATGTATTTTGTAATGAGAAGGGTCTCAAGTATTGACAAGTATAATTAATTGCTTGATGTCTCACGGACGGTAAACATAATGGGGTTATGCAGGTCGGATTGTCCAATTAGTGACGAGCAATGTAGGAAGATGAATTTTGATTGCTCGACGCTGCAGTAAGGATTAATGTATTTGTGCAGATATGAGAGGGAATGTGCTGGTTAATTCTAATATCTAATATCTAGGTAGTGTTACCTATGTAACAAACATCCCATCACAAGAATTTGTAAATAAGAGATTTTTTGAAAAATAGTCACACAGTCTTGTAGATTGTGGGGAAACAGCACATCATATTTAAGAACAACTCACAACAGAATTAAAACAATGGTTAACGGATCTTTTAATTTGTTCAAGTAGTCGTATGTAGGCGTTGCTTGTCCTGGGTAATTTAAGATATAGAGGGTACCACTCTTGTCCGAATCCCGGCTGGGTAGAGAACTGTAACCATTTATATCTAGTGGTGGTAGTGATTATATCTTTAGGATATCCATTCTTCAATAATGTATTCTTAATATATTTGAGTTCATCTCTTAGTTCTGGCTTTGAGCAAATGATTAAAGAACGGCGAACTAATGTTTTTATTAAATTGATTTTGCGTCTAAGGAGTCTGTTGTTGTCTTCAGATAAGACCGGTGGAAGAACAACTCAAACAACGGGTGATACGTAAACGTTGTTGTATTAACAGAAAAAGGAATTCATACAAAGGAAGTACTAGCCGTGCTCGGCTTGCAGTCCGTCTGTCAAATGTCTCGTAAAGAACGAGAAGTTATCTTCCCCGAGCTAGCTAAGCTTGGAGAATATGTTTATGTTGGACGAGTCCATCTTTGGGGTATGGTATGATATGTCCCCTAACAAAGTCAAAACTAGCCCCACCGTGTGGACGAATCAGTGTGGTTTTACGATAAACAGAAGTCTGCATGCCAAAATTGGTGTGCTCATCAAAGACATCAAGAAAAGAAAGGCAGTTCTCGTCCTTAAACTTGCA
Source organism: Sepioteuthis lessoniana (assembly GCA_963585895.1). NCBI lineage: Eukaryota > Metazoa > Mollusca > Cephalopoda > Myopsida > Loliginidae > Sepioteuthis > Sepioteuthis lessoniana. The sequence continues at coordinate 6,987,024 of OY757911.1, forward strand.
AGTTAATGTCAACCCAGGATGTAATTGGTTGACTGTATGGAAAAGGCGTCTGTTCGAGAAAATCACGAAAGTGTTGTCCACATAACGTTTGTAGGATTATGGTTTTAAATAGTCTCTCCTCCTGATACCGAACAAAGATATTCACCAATGCAGTTCTATGGGGACTCCCCTTTCTAATTCCGTCAATTTGCTGGTACATGGAGCTATCAAATCTGAACTGAGCACATTTAATTCTTGATCATATAAAAAGATCCGTCAACCTTTTTTTTTTTATTTAATTCTGTTACTCTTACAGGAAATGGACACGGATAAAAATCCTGCATGAGGCTGTTTGCATTTTCCTTCGTGTTATTTCTCATGAGAAAAGAATGAATTTAACTGTTGTCCCTTTAACTATATACAAATAAGAGAGAAGACTGGGTTCTTTAGGAAAAGGAAATCTTTGAATTCAAACCTGCTAAATTTGACCGTGTATCCTACTTGTGAGTAGATTTTAGGAATATGTATATATTGAGATAGAAGGAGTTTAAGGTAGAGAGAATATATATATAGAGAGAGAGAGAAAGAGAGAGAGAGAGAGACGAATAGACGAGTTGAAGTTTTGCATGTATTAGTATTTAGTAGAATATCAGTTGTTGAATAACAGAATGAAAAGTGTAGTTTCCTTTTATAAAATGAATAAAAGAACGAACATGTATGATTAACTACATATTTTATTGTCTGAGCAAACCGAGTGGAAAGATAATAAAAGGAAATTAGCCACAAAAAAAACGTAATTGAAGTAGTTTTCATAGGAATGTTTTTATTGCACGTACGTTTGAGGAGAGACTTTCATTTTTAATAAGAGTTCCTGAGTTGTTGGTTGAGTGGATGAAATTGAAATACTTTTGAATAGGCAAATAAGTTTAGGTCTTCGTATACTGTTTACTGCTCTATGGTGTCGTGTTTAACGCGACACGGTGTTAATTGAGGACGAAGAACACCCTTCAGAGTAGAACGAGAACAGGCCTTACTTCTAAGACGACCTTCCGGTAAAGAAAACGAGACTTAAACGATCTCTTCCATTATACTGTAGAAGTAATACCATCTAGAAGTCATTTGCAGAAATTCTGTTACCCCACACTCTCATAATTACTAGGTGAGCCAATATATATATATATATATATATATAGGCTCGCCTGGTAATTTATGAATAAATAATAATTTAAAGAATGACTAAACTATTCAATCGAAAAATGAGTTTATAAAAAAGGTTTATTCTCATTCAACTTAGGAAAAGAGAAAAATAATTTCAATGAAACTGTCTTCAGCCATATGGTCCGTTTCATGCCTGACCTCTGCCTGACCGAGTAAAGTGGTTCACATTCATGTTAGCCTTCACGTTTACAATGGACACTTTTGGTGCTTTCGGGTCGCGTATGACATATATTTAGACTACTCTGGTTCCGTTGATTAATAGCATATCAACCTTCATGGATTATTTAATGCCAAAGCTACCCATGAAAAAGAATTGTTGCAGTACTATTTAACCTATTGCTGGGGGCGGGCAAGAGGGTTCATACCTTTCCCGTGGTGTAAGGGTTAGCAAGCTAGATTATGATACCATCGTTTATTTGTTTGGTTCTCATGAAATGTGCCATACTTTTAGCCTCGTGCCACAATTAAGTTAAGCTTTGTAAACAACTTAATCTGAAAGGGAACGTAATGGACCGACTGGAGTTCGAACTCGCTTACAACGATGTTGTAGTCCATCACGTTAGCCACTACAGCACAGGGACTCTCGTTATGTATATTTGGTGTGGTATGGTGGAAAAGTTATTGCCGTGATTAGTTATATTCAAATGTAACGTTATAGTAATATCTTGAATGTTCAAAATTGAAAAATAACAACAGGTGACTGGTAATAAGATAAGAAAGCCTTTTTTTTACTGTAAACAGTTTCGTAGCAGTCATCAAAGCACAAGAGAGAGAGAGAGAGAGAGAGAGAGAGAGAGAGAGAGAGAGAGAGTTCTACTGTTGTACCAAGAAACGGGGCAGGACATATACTCAACATCACTCTGTCACTGCTGCCCCAAAGGGCTCTGAAACCGTCTCGACTCTGACCCTAGTTATAACTGTCGTCTCTTGAATTTAAAGTTTTCTTTTCTTATTCAATCTATTATACACCAAATGTTGTAAAAACACGTCATCTTCTAAATTATTGCATCATCCGATCATAAATCATCACACGTTTCTTAAACTTTCATTATGTTTTGTTTAATTTCCACCAAACTTATGACTCGATATGAATCCATTTTGTTTACATTTGGGTTTCTGGAGTCCACAACGTTATTTTGATCGGAGCTGATATCTTGGTCGACACTTGCACACATGTATAACCTTTCCAATTTGAATTACATTTCCACTCAAAAATTTCGAACCAATCTACGATCCCATCAAACTAAATAAAATAATCAACCTAGCCAATTCTCAGTAAAATAATAAATATAATTAATTACCACCCAAATTATTTTACACAAACCCTGTTTGTGTTTAACTTCTCTCAAATCGGCTGCTATTAAATAGGTGAGCAGACTTGATTGAGTAGCAATCTTAGAGAACTTCATCATAGAATATAAAATTATTACAGGTTTACCCAGCCGCTAGTGGATAGCAGCTGTCTAAAAACAGGAATGGAGAACGATAGACGGTCGTCTTCATCTCACTTCATCACCTTCCTGAAAGAGAGGGTTCAATATATATATATATATATATATATATATATATATATACGAGGTGTGTACGATAAGTTTCCAGACTTTTTCGTATGGGCACTTTTATTGATAGTACACACATAAAACTCTAGTCCCCTCCGGCTGCAATGAACTTGTTGTACCGTTCCAAAAACTTCTGGAAGATCCCACGGAAGTCCTCTTGCGTGAACGTGTCAATGACCTTCGTCACGGCCTCTTTCATCTCCTCAGTTGTCTCATAACGACAGCCTCTGAGATTAAGGAATAACCAAAAGTCATTGGGAGCAAGGTCTGGACGATAGGGAGGTTGAGGAACTGTCTCGATACCCATCTAGGTCAAATAGTCTGTGACAAGGATGGAGTTATGGATTGGTGTATTGTCATGGTGGAAATACCACTGACCCGATTTGAAGAGTGCTGGCCTCTTCCCTAGGAATCTCTTGCTGAACTCCCTTAAAACCTCAACATAGTAACCCTAAACCTAACCCTTTGGCCAATCAACTGTGGTGTATTGACTTCTTTACTCCTCCCACACCATTCATTATCCCTCACAGACTCCCAGCCTTCATTGAATCTCTCATGTCACTCAAAAACTGATGCTCAGTTCATGCAAAATGGTCGAAAAGCAGTGTGAAGCATTCCATACGTTTCTGTGGCATTTTTTCCAAGTTTAAAACAGAATTTTATTGCATATCGTTCTTTAAAGTGTCAGATTGCATTTTTGAAAATCACCAGCTGTGGCAATCAGGCTTTAGTTGGGTGTATTTCAATTCCTGTTGTAGCTGTTCATTTGAAGTCGAAATCATAAAAATTGGTCAGTCATCTCATAAGATGTATAGCAACAACATAGTGAATTATGAATGCCCGTACAAAAAATGTCTGGAAACTTATTGAAGGCACCACGTATATATATATATATATATATATATATATATATTTATTCATCTATTTCGTTCTTACATAAGTGTATGTTTCGCGCTGGTTGCTTTCGTCAGAGAACATAACTGGCACAAGGCCTTGTTAATGACGTACTCAATGAAACTTAAACTCATTCGTGTTTGCAGTTGGAATTACTCTCAGTTGGCTCTGGGTTTATATGGAGGCCACTCCTCTCTTTTTCTTCGAGTGAGTTTACCTTACCCTGCTTTACTCCTCATTGGTCTTTGATATTTGATATGTGTTTATCGTTGTTAGTTGTTTGCGTGTGTGTGTGTGTGTGTGTGTGTGTGTGTGTGTGTGTGTGTGTGTGTTGGATTGGTTTTGGATTTCACTTACAGTTATTCTTTCTCCGTGTGTATGAGTGTGGCCCTTGAGATTTGAGTGTGTGTGTGTGGTAGTGTGGCTTGAAATTTACAGATAATCATTTTTTTAATAATAATTTTTGTATATATATATATATATATATATATATATATATATATATATATATGTATCTATGTTTGTGTCCATTTTTTTTTTTTGTGTGTATAATTCAAGTTTTATTCAACTTTGGTTGTAATGACCCTAAATAAAATCAATGAATTCAGTAGCTTCCCTATTACCTTTGAGAAGGGAGCATGAGAGACAGATCATGAAACTGGGTGGGGGGAAAGAGAGAGAATTACAGAAAAGCAAACTTATTTTTGTTAGTGTTCTCACCTTGATCAAAAAAAGACTGTCACCTTAGTCTAACCTTATTTTATTATTCCCTTCGAGCTGGGCGCATGAAAAAGAGACATAACATTATGATGAGTGGGTGAAAGAGAGACAGTCACCGATAAACAAAATTACTTTTGCTTGCCTTGTAGTAATCGTTAGAAAAGGCTTCTCAATTTCATTATCCCCATCAAGTTGGGTGCCAGAAAGTGTGAGATAGAATGATAAAGTCGGGTCACAGAGAGAAAGACACCAAAAAGCAGACATTCTTTTTTACTTGCTTTCCTGCGATATTAAGCCAGCAGACTCTCTTTACTGAAATAATGATATTTTTATTGCCTCTTGCGACTGAAATCAAAGACTTGCCTATTAAAAGATCATATATCCGGGCTGATTTAAATGGAAAAAAATGTATTATTTAGTTCTGAACAACTATTTAGATGAAATTATTGTTCTCATTGAGCAGAGATTTAAAACAATGAGAGTTCAGATTTGTTGAATCGTCAAATTCAAAGTTTTATCACGCTTACGAAAAAAATTGCTGATAGAGACATTGGATGTATATAAAAAAGATTAGATTTGGAATTTTGCAGAGTAAGCGTCAAGCACCCAAGAAGTTGTTGAGATAATACGGGAACTTCTGGCAGAAGTAACGAAATTGTAACATATTGATCCTTGGCCGAGCTGTTAAATAAGAGATGCACCTATGTAAATAACAGGTGCATCCGGTCGAAGATTCAGGGTATAACCTTGACAGTGGACGGGTTGAATTTGGTGCAGATGTGAGGCCCACAAGAAGCAGGTGGTCGTAAAAATAATTATATAACCCGGTGCCACAGACATGTTCAGTTAGTTGGAGATAAGATGCTGTAGTGAGAACCAGCTCCTAGAGAGGGCTGGGTCCTCAGGAGCCCCGGTTGAGCAGCCCAGCAGAACGAGAAAGAAGTGCTGCTAAAGACGGAGGAACTTGGGGACAATATGTTGCAGTCTGTTCAATCTCCAACTCACCTCTCATACATAACCCTTTCGCTATCCTTTTGCAACCATTTCGATTAAAGTGTGAGAGGTATATTTTTCTAAAGAAGTGTGTTCGTTCGTCATTATTGTTGATTTTGTTTCTGCATGTATATGTGTATAGTTGTATATGTATCATGGTTGTGACTATGCAACCAAATTACTACGTCTGATTCTGACCTGCCTCATCTGCTTCGTTTGAGAAATCGTCTTTTTCACTAAAACGTGTAAATAACTATACGATGTGTTTCCAAAGTGAAGAGTAATTAAACAATTTGGTTTTGGTTTTGATAAATAAATACCTTTTGAAGAAGAAGAAAATATCGCGTGGTGCTGATAGTTTTTTTTTAAGTGATCAATGAATTTGACAAAAATAAATCCTCAAAACAAACAAAAAGAATAACCTCTCAAAAACGAAGAACTGAATTGATTTATAAATACTTTTTAATAACCCATCATTTAGGGTAATTGTAATGTATTAAGCTTTTTGTTTAGATGTGGCACAAAGCAGTATGAATGTGGCACACAATAACTCGAACTTACTCGTGATGGTTTGCAAGTCGAACTTGCTGACCATTACACCATCCGAAGCGCCCCATAATTTTCTAAGCTTTTTTGCTTGGATGCGGTACAAGGCCGTATAAATGGGGCACCCAATGAGACTCGAACGCTATCGTGAACGTTTGCTTGTCTAGTTTACAAACCATTACACAATCCGAGGCGCCCTAAAGATTTGGGCCCATTAACCTCTTTGATAAAAATCCACTCTCCATTAAAACGGGATTAAAAATGGAGATGTATAAACGTTGTGGAAATAACAATAAAGATAAAGACAATAGTCCGAAAACCCTTAATGATAAAAATAAAGAACTTATATACGAGGATCATTAAATAAGTTTCCAGACTTTTTTCGTATGGGCACTTTTATTGATAGTACACAAATGAAACTCTAGTCTCCTTCGAAGTAATCTCCTCCGGATGCAATGCACTTGTTGTACCGTTACATCAACTTCTGCAAGGCCCCATGGAAGTCGACTTGTGTGAGCGTGTCAATGACCTTCGTCACAGCCTCTTTCATCTCTTCTATTGTCTCATAACAACAGCCTGTGAGCTTAGGGAATAAGCAAAAGTCACAGGGAGCAAGGTCTGGACTATTGTGAGGCCTAGGAACTGTCTTGATGCCCATCTTGGTCAAATAGTCTGTGACAAGGATGGAGTTGTCGACTGGTGTATTGTCATGGTAGAAATTCCACTGACCCGATTTGAAGAATGCTGGCCTCTTCCCTAGGAATCTCTTCCTGAACTCTCTTAAAACCTCAACATAGTAACACTAACACTAACCCTTTTGCCAATCAACTCTGGTGTATTGATTTCCTTATTCCTCCCACACCTCTCCTCATCCCTCACAGACTCCCTGCCATCCTTGAATCTCTTATGCCACTCAAAAACTGATGCTCGATTAATGCAAGTTGCTCCAAAAGCAGCCTGAAGCATTCCATACGTTTCTGTAGCATCATTTTTTCAAGTTTAAAACAGAATTTTATTGCATATCGTTCTTCTAAAGTGTCCTCACGTCCAGATTGCATTTTTGAAATTCACAAGCTGTGACAATCAGGATTTAGTAGGGTGTATTCCAATTGCTGCTGTAGCTGTTCATTTGAACTTGAAATCATGAAAATTGGTCAGTCATCTTATAAGATGTATAGCAATAACATACTGAATTTTCAAGAGTCTACAACAATTTTAAATGCTTGTACAAAAAAGTCTGGAAACTTATTGAATGCAACACGTATTTTGTTTATGAATGTGAGGAAAGCGTTGTTTAAGAAGTTTAAAAGAAATGTTATCATCTTGTACTTTTTTTTAATATTACTATTTTTAGTTCTGTTGTCATGCACTTTCATCTTTTTTTGTGTTCGTTGAGAGTGCTTTTGCTTAAATACATCCCTTCCGTTTATTTCTTTTTCTCTTCCTTTCTTCATCTTTATTTCTTCCTTCTCTTCTTTCCTCTCTCTTTCTCTTTCTAATTTCTCATTTCTCCAAACCCCTTTTCTCTATCTTTACACTCTTCCTCTCTCTCTCTCTGGTTTATCTTCTTCAACTTTCCTCTCTTTTTTACTCATCTTTCACTCATCTTCTTTTTTTTCCCCTTTTCCTCACTCCTTCATTTCTATTTTGTTTAATCTCTCTTCCTCATCCTCTTTAGTCTTCGGTCATTTTCTTTCGACTCTTTATCTAAGGTTTGTTTTTACCTCTCTGTCTTCACTGATCTCTCTTTTCTTTTTCTCTCTCTTTCTTTTATTTCCATAACGTCTCTGTCTTCACTGATCTCTCTTTTCTTTTTATCTTTCTTTCTTTTATTTCCATAACTTCTCTGTCTTCACTGATCTCTCTTTTCTTTTTCTCTCTCTTTCTTTTATTTCCATAACTTCTCTGTCTTCACTGATCTCTCTTTTCTTTTTATCTCTCTTTCTTTTATTTCCATAACTTCTCTGTCTTCACTGATCTCTCTTTTCTTTTTCTCTCTCTTTCTTTTATTTCCATAACTTCTCTGTCTTCACTGATCTCTCTTTTCTTTTTATCTCTCTTTCTTTTATTTCCATAACTTCTCTGTCTTCACTGATCTCTCTTTTCTTTTTCTCTCTCTTTCTTTTATTTCCATAACTTCTCTGTCTTCACTGATCTCTCTTTTCTTTTTCTCTCTCTTTCTTTTATTTCCATAACTTCTCTGTCTTCACTGATCTCTCTTTTCTTTTTATCTCTCTTTCTTTTATTTCCATAACTTCTCTGTCTTCACTGATCTCTCTTTTCTTTTTATCTCTCTTTCTTTTATTTCCATAACTTCTCTGTCTTCACTGATCTCTCTTTTCTTTTTCTCTCTCTTTCTTTTATTTCCATAACTTCTCTGTCTTCACTGATCTCTCTTTTCTTTTTCTCTCTCTTTCTTTTATTTCCATAACTTCTCTGTCTTCACTGATCTCTCTTTTCTTTTTCTCTCTCTTTCTTTTATTTCCATAACTTCTCTGTCTTCACTGATCTCTCTTTTCTTTTTATCTCTCTTTCTTTTATTTCCATAACTTCTCTGTCTTCACTGATCTCTCTTTTCTTTTTATCTCTCTTTCTTTTATTTCCATAACTTCTCTGTCTTCACTGATCTCTCTTTTCTTTTTATCTCTCTTTCTTTTATTTCCATAACTTCTCTGTCTTCACTGATCTTTCTTTTCTTTTTATCTCTCTTTCTTTTATTTCCATAACTTCTCTGTCTTCACTGATCTCTCTTTTCTTTTTCTCTCTCTTTCTTTTATTTCCATAACTTCTCTGTCTTCACTGATCTCTCTTTTCTTTTTCTCTCTCTTTCTTTTATTTCCATAACTTCTCTGTCTTCACTGATCTCTCTTTTCTTTTTATCTCTCTTTCTTTTATTTCCATAACTTCTCTGTCTTCACTGATCTCTCTTTTCTTTTTTTCTCTCTTTCTTTTATTTCCATAACTTCTCTGTCTTCACTGATCTCTCTTTTCTTTTTATCTCTCTTTCTTTTATTTCCATAACTTCTCTGTCTTCACTGATCTCTCTTTTCTTTTTCTCTCTCTTTCTTTTATTTCCATAACTTCTCTGTCTTCACTGATCTCTCTTTTCTTTTTCTCTCTCTTTCTTTTATTTCCATAACTTCTCTGTCTTCACTGATCTCTCTTTTCTTTTTATCTCTCTTTCTTTTATTTCCATAACTTCTCTGTCTTCACTGATCTCTCTTTTCTTTTTATCTCTCTTTCTTTTATTTCCATAACTTCTCTGTCTTCACTGATCTCTCTTTTCTTTTTATCTCTCTTTCTTTTATTTCCATAACTTCTCTGTCTTCACTGATCTCTCTTTTCTTTTTCTCTCTCTTTCTTTTATTTCCATAACTTCTCTGTCTTCACTGATCTCTCTTTTCTTTTTATCTCTCTTTCTTTTATTTCCATAACTTCTCTGTCTTCACTGATCTCTCTTTTCTTTTTCTCTCTCTTTCTTTTATTTCCATAACTTCTCTGTCTTCACTGATCTCTCTTTTCTTTTTATCTCTCTTTCTTTTATTTCCATAACTTCTCTGTCTTCACTGATCTCTCTTTTCTTTTTCTCTCTCTTTCTTTTATTTCCATAACTTCTCTGTCTTCACTGATCTCTCTTTTCTTTTTATCTCTCTTTCTTTTATTTCCATAACTTCTCTGTCTTCACTGATCTCTCTTTTCTTTTTCTCTCTCTTTCTTTTATTTCCATAACTTCTCTGTCTTCACTGATCTCTCTTTTCTTTTTATCTCTCTTTCTTTTATTTCCATAACTTCTCTGTCTTCACTGATCTCTCTTTTCTTTTTCTCTCTCTTTCTTTTATTTCCATAACTTCTCTTTCCTCTTGGATCTTTCTTTTCTTCTCTGATCTTTCTTTTTCCTCTCGGCTCTCTCTTTTTTACTTTTCTTCCTTCTTTATCCTTTCTTTCTCTTATATCTATCTTCTCTCTGATCGTGGTGTCATGGTTATCGTCACAGGATATGGACACGGCGACACGAGTTCAAAACCTGAACGAGACTGATTGCATTTTACATAGCACTAATACCCTTGGGAATGGTGTGAATCCAATTATTCTCCATCCAGCTATGGGTAAATAGTTGGGCACTCCGGGTTCAGCTGCCTTGGTGAGGCAACTAGTCTAGGAGAAGGAAAACTCTGAATTCAAAAATGTTAAACTCTGTTTAAAAATTGACCTTATGTCATGCCCTGCTCGAGCGGAGGGGTTGGTAGATATATATATCTTTCCTCTCAGATCTCTCTTTTCTGTTTATCTCTCTTTCGACTTTGTTCTTATTTTCATTTATTTTCTTTTCCTTTCTGCTCTGATCTTTCTTTTTCTTTCTTTCTGCTCTGATCTCTCTCTCCTTGCTTTCATATTTTTCCTCTCTGATTATCTGTGTGTGCGCGCGCGCGTGTGTGTGTGTGTGTGTGTGTGTGTGTGTGTTTACCTCTCTTTGCACTCTGGTCTCTATTTTCTTTATCCTCTCTTTCTTTCCTAATTTCTTTTTCCTTCTTTCTTTCTCTTTCCTCTCTGATCTTTCTTACCATTTCCTCTGTCCACTCTAATCTCTCTTTTTTTTTATCTCTTTATCTTCTTTGTTCTCCTCTGGATTATTTCTCCAAGCCCCATTTCTCATCCACGCTCTCTCACTATGTTTTGTCCTGCTTTTTATTACTTTTTCCCTCTACCTCTCTTTTTCTTCCTTTGTCTCTTTCTTTCTCACAATTTTTCTCTCTTTTTTCAGTCAATTTTCTCTTCTCCCATTGCTACTCCCTTTATTCTTCTTTCGTTTCCATCCCGCTTTTTCCCCTCCCTTTCTTTTTATGTCTCTTTTTGGTTCCCTTGGAATTCATTTTTGTTTCTTTTCTTCCTTTTTACCCCTATTTCTCTCTGTCTCTCCCTCTCTCTCTCTCTCTCTATATATATATATGTTTTTCTAAATTGGCAAATGCATATCTATCTTTTATGAGTGTCTCCATTGCGTAATAACACTCTTTAGAATACATCCCAGTCGGCTGGAGCCGTAAAATATACCGACTGTATCTCTGTAGAAGGGTAAGATTCTCCCCCACGAATGTCCTGCATATGACATTAAAATATCAGATGGCGAGGCTCTAGCCTTGGAGATTTGGGGAACATGGAGTACCCCTTCATGGCCATTGCTCCCTGATTGATCAAGAATGGTAACACTAGATTGGGTCGTATCTATGGGTAAAATAAAACTGTCTGACAATTTCAACTGTGTGCAAACAAATGCTGATGTTGAATTGAATTGTACTGATATATAGTAGTATTTGGGATCATTAATATTTATTGCCTTATGCTAAATTGAATTGCTAGAAAAAGAACAGTTTGATCATCTTACTGTGTGTAAACAAATGAATAATGTTTAATTGATTTGTCTGTTATACATGGCATTACTTGGAACCATTTAATTGTAAGCCAAAAAATGAGCTGCGGCTTGTATAAAATATCGACAAAATATGTTCACAAATGATATATACTTGATATATATGTATAAAAAGGATATAGCTTTAAAAAACTATAAAGGTTGATATACTGTGGAACCAAACCAAACCAAATCATCTTCAGCATATGAACAAATGGTGTATGATCAGAACAGAATCTATTTTAAATGATTGAACCGAAAATTTCCTGAAAAAAAAGAAAAGAAAAAAGAACTGGAAACTCTGATACACGCAGTTAGAATATACAGTCAGGGCATAGGAATGGAATTTGGCATAGAAAAATGGGCAATCCTTGTAATGAAAAGAGGCAAACGACATCTAACTGACGGAATGGAACTACCAAATCAAAATAAGATTAGAACGCTCGCAGAAAAGGAAACCTACAAATACTTGGGCATCTTGGAGGCTGATACCATCAAACATGTTGAAATGAAAAACAAAATTCAGAAAGAATATCTCAGGAGAACTGGAAAAAGACAACAGACAAAACTCTTGCCAGCATTGAAGACAGCGTTGACGCATCGATACAACGACTCGAATACTATATACAAAAACATGATGGAGGACTCATTACAGCCATCAGAAACGATAATGATAACACGATGGACAACAGAATGACAATAATTAGGAAACAAAAATGGGAAGGAAAGCAACTCTATGGACGTTTTAAACGACTAATAAAGAACATCTCACTCGGCAAAACCTGGACATGGCTAAGAAAAGGAAACTTAAAGAGAGATACAGAATCTCTTCTTATAGCAGCACAAGACAACGCCGTAATAACCAATCATATCAAAGCGAGAATAGATAAAACTCAACAAAATAGCAAATGTTGACTATGCAGTGACAGAGACGAAACAATCAATCACATAATAAGCGAATGCAGCAAATTAGCGCAGAAGGAATATAAGACTAGACACGACTGGGTCGGCAAGGTGATCCACTGGGAGATGTGCAAGAAATTTAAATTTGACCATACGAACAAATGGTATATGCACAAACCAGCACCTGTCCTAGAACACACACACAAACTCCTATGGGACTTTGACATACAAACGGATCACTTAATCTCAACAAGAAGACCAGACCTAATAAAAACCGACAACAAAAAAGAGAGAACTTGCAAAATTGTCGACTCTGCTGTCCCGGCTGACCACAGAATAAAACTGAAAGAATGTGAAAAGAAGGATAAGTACCTCGACCTTGCTAGGGAATTGAAAAAGCTGTGGAACATGCAGGTGACAATTATACTAATTATAATTAGTGCGTTTGGAACAGCAACTAAAGGATTGCTAAAGGGACTGGAGAACTTTGAAGTTGGCAGACAAGTGGAGACCATCCAAACTACTACATTATTGAAAACGGCCAGAATACTGAGAAGAGTCCTGGAGACTTGAATAGACTTGCTGTCACTCAAACTCCAATGAAAGACCATTAGCTGTCGCTGATGTGAAAAACTCTGAGTAAATAATAATAATAGCTTAGAAAGGGAAACGAAAACTTGGACATGGCTAAGAAAAGGAAACTTTAAGAGAGAAACAATCTCTTCTGAGAGTAACACAAAACAACGCCAGAAGGATTAACTAGGTCAAAGCAAAGATAGATTAGACGTAACTAAATAGCATATGTAGATTATGTGATGATAAAGATAAAACGACCAATAAAAAAGATAAGCAAATGCAGTAAATTAACGCAAAGAGAGTATTTGACTAGACATGATTGGGTGGGAAAGGTGATCCACTGGGAATTGTGCAAGAAGTTTAGATTTAACCATACGAACAAATGGTATATGCACATCACAAAATCCGTCCTTGAAAATGAGACGTAAAAAAGTCTTTAAGACTTTGAGATACGAACGGATCATCTAATATCCGCCAGACGACCAGACCTAGTGACAGTTAACAAAAAAGGAGAACATCTCGAATAGAGGACTTTGACGTTCCAGCTGAGTACAGGGCAAAACATAAAGAAAGCGAAAAGTGAGATAAGTATGTAGACCTTGCTAGAGAACTGAAAAAAGTATGGAACATGAAAGTGACGGTGATACCAATTGTATACCGCGCTCGGTATAGTCAGCAAAAAATTGATTGAGGGGCTGGAAGAATTAAAAATAAGAGGACAAGTGGAGACCATCTAAACTACTGCATAATTGAGATCGGCCAGAATACTAAGAAGAATCCTGAAGACTTGAGGAGACTTGCTGTCACTTAGACTCCAGTGGAAAGCCATCAGCATACGCTGTTGTGAAAAACTCTGAAATAAATAAAATAATAATAATAATAATTCGAACAAATGGTATATGCACAATTTAGAACCTGTCCCATAGAATAAGACGCACAAATTTTGAGACGCAAACAGATCACCAAATTTCGGCTAGATGACCAGACTTAGAGATAGTCGACTAAAAAAAGAGGAGAACCTGCCGAAAAGTGGAATCGGCCGACTACAGAGTAGAATTAAAAGAAAGCGAAAAGAGAGATAAGTACCCAGACCTTGCTAGAGAGCTAAAATAGCGATGGAACAAGAACGTGGGGGCGATAACACTTGTAATTGGTGTGCTCGGTGCAATCCCCAACGGATTGGTAAAGAGACTGGAAAACTTGGAGATAAGAAGACGAGTGGAGACCATCCAGACAACATGATTATTAAAATTGGACAGAATACTTAGAAGAATCCTGGAGACTTTAGGACTCTTGCTGTCAGACAAACTCGTATGGAAAACATTAGCTAACGCTGATATCAAAAACTCACAAAGGAATAATAATAATAATAATAATAATGAAACCATCAATCACATAATAAGCGAATGCAGCAAACTGGCACAGAAGGAGTACAAGGCTAGACACGACTGCGTGGGCAAGGTGATCCACTGGGAAATGTGCAAGAAATTTAAATTTGACTATACCAACAAATGGTATATGCATAACCCAGAAACTGTCCTTGAAAATAACACACACAAACATCATTATTGAAAACGGCCAGAATACTGAGAAGAATCCTGGAGACTTGGGGAGACTTGTTGTCACTCAAACTCCAGTGAAAGACCGTCAACTTACGGTGATGTGAAAAACTCTAATGAGTAAATAATAATAATAATAATAATAATAATAATAATAATAATAATAATAATAATAATAATAAGAAGAAGAAGAAGAAGAAGAAGAAGAAGAAGAATGCACCTATTGTAATAGGTGCATTCGGAAAGGCTTGATAAAGGAACTGGAAGAGTTGGAATCGGAAGGCGAGGAGAGACCATCCAGCCTACAGTATTATTAAGATCAACCAGAATACTTAGAAGAGTCCTGGAGACTTGAAGGGGCTTGCTATCACTCACAATCCAATTAAAGGCATTCAACTAACACTGGTATAAAAACCTCACAAGGAATAATGATATTATATCATAATATTATATGATAATTCAAATTGCATCAAGTCTTCTTTCCTCTGAGTCTTAAAAAGCGATCCTATCACTTCAGACAAGTCAAACCAGATAATAAGGACATAAATTGATTGAGTTTATCCTACGTGAAAGACTAAGTTCTTGGGAAGATCTTCGGAGGGACTTTTTTGATCTCCTTCCGACAGAATCTCTCACAGCATCCACATTGTTAGGACATCTTGCAGTCAACTTCCTGCCAGGTGAGGTTGTTTACTGACCCAGTGGATGAAAATCTGCATACGCAATGATAAATTTGGCTTTTCTGAAAATAACTGTGGCTTTGGTATGACTCGACCTGGGATTGAACCCAGGCCCGGGAGACCTGGGTTCAATCCCAGGTCGAGTCATACCAAAGACTTTAAAAATGGTACTTGATGCCTCCTTGCTTAACACTCAGCATTATAAGGAACGGATCAAGGGTAAAGTGGAGAAATCCTGGGAAAGGAGTAGCGTCCTCCCCTACACCTTGGTGTAGTAGCTATCGAAAAAGGTGCCTTCGGGTCACCCTCGACTATGGTCGCCAACTTTTACTAAACTTCCTATCAAATTTTGCTTGCACTGTTTTTTGAATGATTTTGTCTCCAAAAAAGTAGTGATGCAATATATGTTCCATTCGTTAATAGTTGTTATACGTGGTGCTTTCAATAAGTTTCCAGACTTTTTGTACAGACATTTAAAATTATCGTAGACTCTTGAAAATTAGGTATCTTATTGCTATACATCTTATGAGATGACTGATCTATTTTTATGATTTCAGCTTCAAATGAACACCTACAGCATCAATTGGAATACACCCTACTAAATCCTGATTGTCACTGCTGGTGAATTTCAAAAATGCAATCTGGACGTCAAGACACTTGAAAAGAACGATATGCAATAAAATTGTCTTTGGAAAAAATGCCACAGAAACGTATGGAATGCTTCAGACTGATTTTCGGCCATCTTGAATGAATCGATCATCAGTTTTTGAGTGGCATAAGATATTCAAGGAAGACAGGGAGTCTATGAGAGATTATGAGAGGTGGGGGAGGAGTAAGAAAGTTGATTGGCTAAAGGGTTAGGGTTAGAGTTACTATGTTGAGGTTTTAAGGGAGTTTAGGAAGAGATTCCTAGGGAAGAGACCAACACTCTTCAAATCAGGCCAGTGGCATTTCCACCAGGACAATACACCAGTCCACAACTCCATCCTTGTCACAGACTATTTAAAACAAGATGGGCATCAAGACAGTTCCTCAGCCTCCCTAAAGTCCAGACCTTGCTCCCTGTGACTTTTGGTTATTCCCTAAGCTCACAGGCTGTCGTTATGAGACAATTGAGGAGATGAAAGAGGCTGTGACGAAGGTCATTGACACGCTCGCACAAGAGGACCTTCATGGGGCCTTCGAGAAGTTGTTTTAATGGTACAAAAAGTGCATTGCAGCCGAAGGAAATTACTTTGAAGGGGACTAGAGTTTCATGTGTGTACTATCAATAAAAATGCCCACCCGAAAAAAGTCTGGAAACTTATCTAATGATCCTCGTTGTATACTATTTTCAAATCCGAAACAAAAAGAACACAAACATTATTTTTAGTAGTCACTTGGGTCACATGAATATTGAGACACACTGAAATATAATAATAGTATTGTCTCCTCGCCCTTTTATCTCTGTCTTGCTAACGACGCTCTCTTACTCGCGGGGTTTAGAATACACTGACTGTATCTTCTGCAGAAGAGTAAGACCCCCACCCCATAAAAGGTTCCTTGTGTATGACACTAAATTGTATTTGATGATGAGGCTTTAGTTTCAGTAGCTTTACAAGGTTTAGAAGCCCTTTATTTACAATACTCACTGATCCAAATTAGTGAGATCTACTAGGTTCTGACATTAAATAACCCATGAAGATTGATGCACCGTTAAATCAAAGAAACCAAAACGAAACCAATCTATGAGTAAAACTGATGTGTTTAAAAATTATTGGTATTTAGTAGAAATACTTGATCCTCTTTAACTCTTGATTATTTGTATAAAAAAATTTGTTGAACCTTTAATCATTTACTAAGAATTCTTATTAGTTTCTTGTAACCAGCCCAAATGCTGAATGGGGAGTGTGTTCACCAATGGCCCTGGAGATCGGGGTTCAATTCCACATCGTGTCAAACCAAAGACTTTAAAAAATGGTACTTGATACTCCGTGTTTCACACTCAGCATTATAACATACCGATCTAGGGTAAAGTGAAGCAACCCAGAGAAAGGAGTAGCGCCGTTCCCAACACCTGTGTGTAGTAGCTATTGAAAAGGGAGCATTCAGTTTGACCCTGACTACGGTCGCCAACCTTACTTTATATAACCATATATAAATAAATATTATCAAGTAGAAATAATTACTTGAAACTGCATAATTATCAGTATTAGACAGCAATACTTGATGCTTTATAATTCTAAATTATTTGTATTAAAATAGTTGAAGCTATGATCATTTACTAAGAATTCTTATCAGTCTCTTAAAACAAGATAACCATATATAAATAAATGACTATTATCCAGATAGGCAATGACGAAAACGGCTGGAGAAGAAGCTAGACGGCAATTACACAAGAATTTTGAGAGCAATATTGAACAAGTCCTGGCGACAACACCCCACAAGGCACCAATTATACGGACACC
This sequence comes from Sepioteuthis lessoniana, assembly GCA_963585895.1. Classification (NCBI taxonomy): domain Eukaryota; kingdom Metazoa; phylum Mollusca; class Cephalopoda; order Myopsida; family Loliginidae; genus Sepioteuthis; species Sepioteuthis lessoniana. Next base: position 7,004,505 of record OY757911.1, read on the forward strand.
TGCCTCCTATCACAAAAACTATCCAAGTTAGACGGACCAAACATGCAGGACACTGCTGGAGAAGCAGAGACGAGCTCATAACTAATGTACTCCGATGGACCCCCACATATGGCCGTGCAAAAGCAGGATGACCAGCTCGAACCTACATACAGTAGCTATGTGAGGATACAGGATGTAGCTCTGAAGACCTGCCAGAGGCGATGAACGATAGGGAGAAGTGGCGAGAGAGGATCAGGGATATCCGTGCTAGCGGCACGACATGATGATGATGATTATCCAGTAGAAATAATTACTTGAAACTATATTTTACTATTAAATAGTAGCACTTGAGACCATAAAAATGTATACATTCTTTGTATTAGATTGGTTTGGTTTGGTTTAGTTTGGTCTCATGGCATGTCAACTCTTGAAGGTTATTAAACGCCAAATCCATTTTTATACGTATATACTGTTCTATTTCAAACTATTCAGGTTAGCATAAGTATAGATTTTTGTTAACTCACAGTCTAATATAAAAATAGTGTTATTTATAGACCCTCGACCGAGCTGTCAATCAAGAGATGCACCAGTGTAAATAAGCGGAAGAACTGTGGAAGCAGGAGTACGTTAGACAATAATATAACCAGGTGCCCGGGTCGGTTCGAGTCAGTTGGAGAGAGGATGCCAGCGTGAGAACCAGCTTGCAGACTGAGGGCTGCAAGGCCCTCAGTGACCCACAGTTGAGCAACCCAGCCAAGATGATAAAGAAGTGCTGCTATGGTCGAAGAAGAACTTTGGGTCAATTTAACAGTCTGTCCCCGTCTCCAGCTCATCTCTCACACACATTAACCATCACCCTTTCGATAATAAAGTGTGAGAGATTATATTTTTATAAAGAAGTGTGTTCGTTCGTTTATTGAAGTTCGTCATTGTCTTTGATTCTTTTCCGCATGTATATGTATTACGGTACACAACAATAGTTCTATTTCGAACAATTCAATTTAGGATAAGTACGCAGTTTAAATATCGATAGAAGTTTTATTTTAAACTGTTCAATTTAAATGTCAAAAATTATTTGACCCTATCAAGTGCAGCCACTCCGAGTCAGAGTGGACCTGGGAGCGATGGCAGTAAAGGGACACTCCGTATTCTTCAAATCCCCCGCATTACATCAAATTGTTTCGTGTCATATCCAAGAAACTCATTGAGGGTGTCTTACCCCTCTGCAGAGATACAGTCGGTATATTCTGCAGCTCCAGCCAACTAAGCCAAGTATTAGGTTGGTTGGTTGGTTGGGTTTATGGCATATCAACCTTTGTAGGTGTTTAAATATTTATCCTAGCACGAGAGTTTATTTTTCGCACGTGTGAAGTCGGGGCAGTCTGGAACTTGATCCCTCGCAAAAATAAGTCCCAGTTAACATTCCTTCTTCGGGCACACGGGAACTGGCAGATAATGTTGGGGTTAATTTGGGACTAGACTGACCGCCGCTGGCAAGGGGTTTCCGTATTTCACGTTACACACACCCACCAGGCCAGTTCGTCTTCCTACCCACTCGGCTAACGGAGGACATGGACCTCTAGGTTTAGATATAATATTATTATTTATCGTAGTCGACAATTTCAATTTCCCGTGTAATGTTTTTAAAGGCAAATAAGACATTTAGCGAGAATAAATTGAGACGAAATGAAGCTGAAAAGGAATATGCAAAAGAAGACAACTCGATAGGCAAACAATACAACGAATAAATTTCGACACGAGGGGACATTTAAAATATAACAAGGTTTTTAATACGTGCAGGCCAAACAAATATTTAAGATGCCGGCTATGTTGCCAGCAGACAAGACATAAACACAAAGGTCTCTCTTTCGTTGTCTTTTCTCTCTTTTCTATTTTTTCTCTTGAACCTTGAAAAGGTAGCAAGGTCCATTCATATGTTTAGAGTTTATGAAATGAATCTTTTCATTCCATTTCTCTTCTTTTCTTAATGCATATATTTCTCTAAATGCTTCTTTCTTTAAATTGAGAGGGAGAGCATAAAATTGCAATACTTAGGAAGGGAGGAGGGAGAAAACGGTTTTAAGGTTTACTTAGCTTCTTCAACGGGTTTCTTCGCAGAGTATTTTCTTTAACGGGCAACGGGATTCTGTAGAGCTCAGCTTGAAGGCATCTGTTATCTCCTATGCAAGAACTCTGTTTCTGTTTCTTCGCCCTGAGTTTTAGCATGAGATCCACACGGCCTTTCACGGTGACCTCCGTCCTAAAAACTGAATTTCCTCTGACGAAAAAGGATAATACTTCCGACTTTAGGGTTCTGGCCAATCATTTGACCTCTTTTTTCTTCCTCACCCTGTCAGGCGATTCATTCGGACTACTATCCTGACCTCTATGTCCCATTCTCTATCCAACTCGGTCACAGAGTGTAAGCAGCTCTTGGCTTTCATTCTGATCTGGATTCGTTACTTCCTTCAACAGGCATGTGGGGGAGTTGACCTACATTCCTTATTCCTCCCTTAACGGTCAATCTTTGAGGTCTGTTAATTCAAACACGAAGGGGTATTGGGAAATTGATCTCACCTCTCTCATCTCAGTGGTAGACTACGTGACAGTAGGTTTTCTAACGCCAAACCCATTTTTATGAAAATAGTTCTATTTCAAACAATTCAGTTTACTATGAGTACACAGTTTAATTATCAAAGACATCTCTATTTCAAGCTATTCAGTTTAGTCAAACAGTTCTCATTCAGCTAATTCAGTTTATAAGTACAGATTTTGTTTACACACAGTTACATGTCAAAACAGTTCTATATTAAACAATTCAGTTTAGTGTAAGTAGAGTTTCAATGTCAAAAACAGTTCTATTTCAAATAATTCAGTTTAGCATAAGCACATAGTTTGAATTTCAAAAACATTTCTATTTCAAGCTATTCAGTTTAAATAAACAGTTTTAATTCAAAGAAAACAGTTTAGCATAAATATGCAGATTGTTCTATTTATCCCATAGATAGTGCTCTAATCAGGTGCTACCATTCCAGGCCAGAGTGGACCTGGGAGCAATGGCAATAAAGGGGTACTCCGCATTCTTCAAAGCCCCAATATTACTAGAACCTTACCATCAGATTGTTTAGGGTCATACCCAGGACACTCGTTAGGGTGTGGTCTTACCCTTCTGCAGAGATGTAGTCGGTGTAGTCTACCGCCCCAGCCGACTGGGCAAGCCAAGGATTAGATAGGAATACATTGTATCATATAACTGTGAACAAAACACCCTGAAGAAATAACTGTACTAAAACTTAAGATACGAATGTACAATGAACACAATTCCCAAACCTCTCCGCATGAAATAGGCTAAGACGGGCTGACATACCGTTAAAATCAATTATTCAATCAAGCAATCAATCAACCAAAAATAAGAAAAGTAATATATGAACATGTTTTCCTTACACGTCCTCCCCCACCGTCTCTTTCTCTCTCACTTGGTCTGTTTGTCTGTCTGTCTGTCTCTCTCTCTTTCTCTTACGTGTTCAATATATATAGGCAGAGAGGGTTAAATTCTCAGTTTACGCGACTCTTTCAACTCATCGCAAAATATAAAGTGAAAATGGTGAAAAGTACGACTATGCTCTATTGCATGTGACTAAAACACACACATATATATATATATATATATTGCAAAGAACACGTAAAAACGTTTTTTAAGCAATCACCTTCTGTTTGAATGTGAGTGTTGTAGACAGTTGGACGAGACACCAGTGAATTAGTGATATTAATGCCTATCAATTCAGTAATATTTCCTTTCAGAATGTGATGCTTGCGTTTTTAGCGAAGAATTTAAAAAAAAAAAATAGGAAGAACAAAAATGAAGCCAGACAAGCAAGTGTGCGGTGGGGATGCAAGATGCGTGGGTGAGGTGGGCTGAATGACTGTCAGCTGCCGCCGCAACCGCCGCCCAAACGGAAGCATGTTGACGTGTGCAGACCTGAAATTTTATTACGATTCTTCAAGTGGCAGCGGAACTTCGTTGACATCGTCTTTGTTTGTATTTTACTAAATATCATTGTCTTCTCTTCCATTGCTTTTTTATTCTTTTCCCTTTTTTTTCGACTTCGATTTATTTCATTTTCTTCACCTTTTAGTCCCTGTGATCGTTGTCCAAAATAAAACATCTTCTTCTTCTTCTTCTTCTTCTTCTTCTTCTTCTTCTTCTTGTTTCTTCATTTCTTCTTCCTTCCTTCCTTCTTCTTGTTTTCATGCCTTTATTTCTTCTTCCTTTATTTCCTCTTCTTCCTTCCTTCCTTCCTTCTTCTTCTTGTTTTCCTCCATTCCTTCCTTTCTTCTTCTTCTTCTTCTTCTTCTTCTTCTTCTTCTTCTTCTTCTTCTTCTTCTTGTTTTCGTTTCTTTAATTCTTCTTCTTTTATATCCTACCTTCTTTCCTTCCTTCTTCCCCTTCTTCTTCTTCTTCTTCTTCTTCTTCTTCTTCTTCTTCTTCTTCTTTTTCTTCTTCTTGTTTTAATTTCTTTAATTCTTCCTCTTTTATTTCTTCTTCTTTTCCTTCCTTCCTTCTTTCCTTCCTTTCCTCCTTCCTTCTTTTCTTGTTTTCCTTCCTTCCTTCTTCCTTTCCTTCATCGTCTTCTTCTTATTGTTGTTTTAATTTCTTCATTTTTTCTTCCTTTATTTCCTCTTCTTCCTTCCTTCCTTCCTTCATCTTCTTGTTGTTTTTATTTCTTTATTTCTTCTTCCTTTATTTCTTTTCTTCCTTCCTTTTTTCCTTTTTTTCCTTCTTTCCTTCATTCATTCATTATTGTTCTTGTTTTAATTTCTTTATTTCTTCTTTCTTCATTTCCTCCTCTTCCTTCCTTCATTCTTCTTCTTCTTCTTCACTCCCTTTTTTCCAACATCAATGCTCAAATCAATAAACAAAAATACTCCAATGTTGACAATTTTTTTAAGTGCATGTCAAAAAAAAAAATGTTACAATATGATCAATAAAATTAGTTAAAACTAAACGCTTCTAATGCCATCTCACGGCTAAGAAAACAAAACGAAAACAAAGGAACAAAAAAATAGAATGACCTGTTTTGGTTACTTAATGTATTTACGTTGTTCAGTTACGGAAACTCCTTTTTTCTTTTAGGGTAGCTGGTGTTTAAGTTCCAGTAAAGTGAGATTTTGAATGCTGATTTTAAAAGCATACAAACCGGCCTCCCTCGACTAAGATGACTAAAGTAACCATTTTATCCTCGTTTTCTATCTCAGGTAATAGTTTTTTTTTAACTTGGCCAAAATAAGTAAATTGTTATCAGCAGAATATAAAGCCTAAAAGATTCTTACCGTTTACTTATACATACACCTGAGGATTAACAAACTTCAATGAATGATAGATATTAACACTTTGCTAAAAAAAAATTAATTATGTTGTTGTTGATATTGGTTGGGTTCTACGGCATATCAACTTTGGTGGGTTACTTAATGCCAAATCCATTTTTATTCATGTAAACAGTTCTATTTCAAGGAATTCAGTTTAGCATAAGTACACAGTATAATAGCATTAGCATAAGTACACAGTTTAATAGCATCAGCACACAATTAGTACAGTTTAATTGTCAAAAATATTTCTATTTCAAACTATTCAATTTATTCAAACAGTTCTAATTCAAACAAATTAGTTCAGCATAAGTACGCAGTTAAGTTCTATATAAATCCGTTTTATCCTAATAATCAATTCTATTTCAAACAATTCAGTTTAGTATGAGTACACAGTTTAATTGTCAAAAACATTTCTATTTCAAGCAATTCAGTTTATTCAAACAGTTCTAATTCAGCTAATTCAGTTTAGTATAAATATAGATTTTGTTTACAGACAGTTAAGTATCAAAACAGTTCTATATTAAACAATCCAGTTTAGTGTAACTACAGTTTCAATGTCAAAAACAGATCCATTTCAAACAAATCAGTTTAGCATACGTACGCAGTTTAAATCCAAGTAAACAGTTTCAATGTCAAAAACGTTTCTGTTTCAAGTATTCACTTTAGTCAAACAGTTCGAATCCAAACAATTCAGTTTAGCATACTTATTTAGATATATTTGGCAGTTTAGTTATATTTAACCCATATATAGGGCCTTATCAGGTGCTACCATTCCGTGCCAGAGTGGGAGCAATGACAATGAAGGGGTGCTCCGCATTTCCCAAAGCTCCAGCATCACTGACACCTCACCATCAGATTGTTTAGTGTCATATCAGGACACTCGTTGGGTTACCCCACTGCAGAGGTGGAATCGGTGTATTTTAAAGTCCCAGCCAGCTGGATAATGCACAGAGTTAATGTCAAAAATAGTTTTATTTCGGATAATTCAGTTTAGCATTCGTATACACTTTATTTCGAGCAATTCAGTCTAGCATAAGTACACAGTTTAAATGTCAAAACAGTTCTATTTTAAACAATTCAGTTTAGCATAAATACACAGTTTAAATGCTAAGAAAGTAAACTCAAGAAACCACCGTTTAGTTCTATTTGACCCATAGATAGGACCTTTATCAGGTGCTACCACTCCGGCCCAGTGTCGACCTGGGAGTGAGGGCAATGAAGGGCACTCCACATTCCCCAAAGCTCCAGTGTTACTGGAACATCGCCATCAGATTGTTTAGAGTCATAACCAGGATACTCTTGGAGGGGGTCTTACCTCTCTGCAGAAAAGCAGTCCGTGTATTACACTGCCCCAGCCGACTGGGCATAATTATATCATGTTAGAAAAAAAAACAATTATATTAATATTGGGTACAAAATTAAAAGCTAGTTGATAACAATTATAATAATAATTTCATAAACAAGATATTTGATTATATTGATTATTGGTTGTTTGGATGATTGGCTCTATGGTATATCAACCCTTGTGGGTTATTTAATGCCAAATCCATTTTAATACAAATAAAAGTTAGCGACCGTAGTCGAGGGCGATTAGAAGGTGTAGGGGGGGGAGCTACTCCTTTCCCTGGATTGATCCACTTTACCATTTATACGCACCTTATATTGCTGAGTGTTAAGCAAGGAGGTATCAAGTACAATTTTTAAAGTCTTTAGTATGACGCGACCTGGGACTGAACCCCGGTCTCCCGGACCATTGGCTAACATTCTACCCACTAGACCAATACAAATAATCAGTTCTATTTCAAACAATTCAGTTTAGCAAAGGTATACAGTTTAATTGTCGAAAACAATTCTATTTAACGCTATTCAGTTTAGTCAAACAGTTCTAATTCAAACAGTTCAGTTTAGTGTAAGATAAGATTTGGTTCACACAGAGTTAAGTGTTAAAACAGTTCTATATTAGACAATTCAGTTTAGCGTAAGTACAGTTTCTATGTCAAAAATAGTCCCATTTCAAACAATTCAGTTTAGCATAATCATCATCATCATCATCGTGTCGTGCTGGTAGTACGGATATCCCTGATCCTCTCCCACCACTTTTCCCTATCGTTCATCGCCTCTGGCAGGTCTTCTGGACAACATCCCGTATCCTCACATAGTTGCTGAATGTATGTTCGTGCTGGTCGTCCTGCTTTTGCGCGGCCATGTGTGGGGGTCCATAAGAGTACATCACTTATGAGTTCGTCCCTGCTTCTCCAGCAGTGTCCTGCATGTCTGGTTCGTCTAACTTGAATAGTTTTCGTGATGGGAGGCAGGTGGCCGTATAGTTGGTGTCTTGTGGGGTGTTGCCGCCAGGACTTGTTCAAGATTGCTCGCAGCATTCTTGTGTAATTGCCGTCTACCTTCTTCTCCAGCCTGTGACACGAAAGATTTACTTTTATCCCAAAAACGGGACTTTATTTTCGCACGTGTGAAGACGGGGCAGACTGGCACTTGATCCCTTGTAGAATAAGTCCTCGTTCAGAGTTTTTTTCTCGGGCATATAAGAACTGGCATATTATGTGGGGGATTAATTTATGGCTAGACTGACCGCCGCTGGCAAGGGGTTCCAAATTCCACACTATACACACACCCACCAAGGCCACTAATCTTCCTCCTCTAGAACAACGGAAGATATGGACCTCTAGGTTTAGACGTAATAATATTATATTGTAGTTGTTGGCAACTCCGGTTCCCCGTATAAGAATTTAAAGGAATTTATTGGACAATTTTAAGCGAGCATATCATAAGGCGAATAGAAGCTGAAAAGAAACATGACATAACAAAATTCGTAGCAGATACTATAAATAACAACTTCAAGCACGTGGGAACATTAAAATATATCAATCTTTTACTACACATAGATATACACCTTCAACGTGTCAAATATATCATAAATGAATAGTCCATGAATATAAATGTCTTTCTTTTCTTTTCTTTCGTTTTCAGTCTTTCTTCAACTTGAGAGAGAGAGAGAGAGAGGGTATATAAAATTGGGTATAAGGAGAAACAGTCCCAAAGTTACTTAACTTATTTAGATGGATTCCTGTAGAGAATCTTTCTTCTTTTACGGGCTCTACTTTTACCCGGAGTTCTTGGCTTTAGTTCCGTCCGCCACGAACCCTGTCCAACAACTAACTTTCACTTTTCCTTTTTTCGCTGACGGGAAGAAGGTGACACTTCCGTTTTAGGGTCCCAGCCAATCATTTGGCTTCTCTCTTCCTCCCCCTGGTCGGGCGATTTTTTAGGGCTACTAGATGTCATCCAAGTCAGGTTACTGAGTACAGATAGCTTGACCCAATTTACTATCGTGCCTTAACGGTCATTCTCTGATGGCTTGCCAATTCAAACACGAGGATAGTAGTAATCTTATTTCTATCGTCTCAGTGGGACACCACGTGCCAAGCCGTTTTGTTAGAGTCCATGTAGTGCATCCATATAGCAGTATCGATGCGACCGCTGCCTGGAAGAAACTGCGTTTCATTTTATCGGTTAGGTCTGATTTCCTGCGTTTCATTTGATGGGAATGCAGTTTAAATCTAAGTACACAGTTTGATAGTACAAATTGCCTAGTCGAGTGGTAGAACTTGATAAGGGTCCTATCTATGGGTCAAATTGAACTAATCCGTGGTTTATTGACTTTATTGCATTTAAACTGTGTATTTATGCTAAACTGAATTGTTTAAAATAGAACTGTTTTGACATTTAAACGGCGTACTTATACCAAACGGAATTGCTCGAAATAGAACTGTTTTGACATCTAATCTGTGTACTTATGCTAAATTGAATCATCTGAAAAAAACTTTTTTGACATTAATTCTGTGTATTGCCTAGTCAGTTGGGTCTGTAGAATACACCGACTGATTCTCTGCAGAGGAGTAAGACCCCACCTAATGAATGTCCTGGATACGACATTAAACAATATGATTGGGAGGTTCCAGTGATGCTGGGGCTTTGGGGAATGCAGAGCACCCCTTCATTGCCATTGCTCCCTGGCCCACATTGGCCTGGAAAGGTAGCACCTGATAGGGCCCCATCTATGGGTTGAATAGAACTAACTGCATATTTATGCTAAACTGAATTAGAACTATTTGACTAAACCGAATAGCTTGAAATAGAAATGTTTTTTGACGATTAAACTGTACTAATTGTGTGCTCATGCTAAACTGAATTGTTTGAAAAGGAACTGTTTTTGACATTGAAACTGTACTTACACTAAACTGAATTGTTATATATAGAAGTGTTTTGACATTTAACAGTGTATAAACAAAGTATGTACTTATACTAAACTGAATTGGCTGAATTAGATCTGTTTGAGTAAACTGAATAGTTTGAAATAGAAATATATTTGACAATTAAACTGTGTACTCATACTAAACTGAATAGTTTGAAATAGAACTGATTATTTGCATAAAAATGGATTTGGCATCGAATAACCTACAAAGATTGATATGCCATAAAAACCAACCAAATTAATTGTCAAAAACATTTCCATTTTAAGCTATTTAGTTTTGTCAAATAATTCTAATTCAAAGAATTCAGTTTAGTATAAGTAAGCTGTTTTGTTCTATTTAACCAATAGCTTGGGTCCTATCAGTTGCTACCACTCACTGCCAGAGTGGACCTGGAAGCCATACCGATGAACGGGAACTCCGCATTCCCCAAAACTCCCGCATTACGGGAATGTCCTCATCAGATTGTTTAGTCATAACCATGACACTCGTTGTTGGGAGGTGAGGGGTGATCTTACTCCTCTGTAGAGGTGCAGTCGGTGTATTATACAGCCCCAGCCGACTGGACAAATATTAATCAATTATTAATATTTTTATTTACACAATCCCTCAACTACGAGCAGGATTCCACAATGGATCTGGCCCAGTCACCAGAGAATGCAGATGGGTAAGATTCCCTGAATGAGTGACCTGGATACGACGCTAAATTATCTGATGGTGTGGCACCTGATAGGGTCCTATCTATGGGTCAAATAGAACTTAACAGGGTAATTACGCTAAGCTGAATGGTTTGAAATGAGATTGTTTTGACATTTAACTGTGTGTAATCAAAAAACTGTGTACTTCTGCTGACATGAAATGTTTGAAATAGAACTGTTTGATCATTTAACAATGTGCTAACAAATTACTGATGTTTGATTGACTTGTTCTTGATACATAGCAATACTTGAAACAATTTAACTTTGTTGACTTGCCAAACTGAATTGTTTGGAATAGAACAGTTTGATCAGTCAACTGTGTGTAAACAAAAAAACGCACTTAAGTTAAACTGAATTGTTTGAAATAGAACTGTTTTCACTTTTTATTCGGTACAAATAAAAAACTGTGTTTAGAAATCATAAATTTGATATATGTATAAAGAGGATTTGACATTAGATGATCTGTAAGGATCACTATACCATAGAATCGAACCGGACCAAATCATGTATATGTGTATAAAAAAGATTTAGCATGAAATAACCTAAAATGGTTGATATGCGATTAAAACCAAGCAGACCAAATCGTATATATCTAGAATGTAAATATATGTATATAAAGAGTATTTCGCATGAAATAACCTACAATGGTTGATATGCCATAAAACCCCACCAATCCAAATCGTATATATATATATATATATATATATATATATATATATATATATATATATAAAGAGTATTTGGTATTAAATAACCTACAATGGTTGATATGCTATAAAACCAAACCAAACCAAACCAAACCAAAAAGACTCAATTTTTTAGCGGGGTAAAGTTGGTCCGAATTCATAATTTTTCCTTCTCCTAGACCGGTTTCCATACGAAGGTTAAAGATATCATTCTGCTTTACTATTTATGTATGGCTGCGGGAAAATAATTAAATTTTTAACTTTCTCGTGTGAGAGGGACTCCACTGGCATAATGGCTAAAGCGCTAGACTGCTGCCTCGAAGACTAAAACCCCGGGAATAGTATGAACCCCTTGCCTCCTCAGCTATCGTTTGAATAGTACCACGGCTATTCCTTTTCAAAGAAACCAAACCAAACCTCTCCTAGGAGTGTTACTGCTCCGGGAAATGCAAAAAGGTTAAAACAGCCTCAAATTGTGCGTAAGTCGATTTAATATTTATTATTATTATTATCGTAATAGAAAATGGACACGGCAACCCGATTGGACGAAGCTATTTGCCTTTCACAGAGCACGAATACCACAGGGAAATGTATGGTTTGGCTTTTTTGTCTAATGGCATATCAACCTTCGTGAGTTAATCAATGCCCAAACCATTTATCTAGAGGAACAGTTTTTTTTATTAAGGTTTCCCTAGTCTGACATAAGATATTTGTCGCTATCTCCCACCAGACAGGACTTGACACAAGGTCAAAAGCCCGAAAGCCGATTAAAGTAGGGATAAAGGGGAGTGGAAGGTCGGGAATGAGCCGAGACTCGAACCCTGCTAGTTATTGACCCACTAAGTGCAATGTGGGTTCAATGAGTCAAGCAGAATCACCGACCTAAATCTAGATCCGGGCACGTATGCCAGAATATAGCTTGAACTAGACCGTGATGTCTAGGGCTATACAAGGACTACAGAAGGGAAAGAAAAGCAGCTCGCCCGCCCGAGAGTGGTCCAACCGAAGTTGGGGGCCTTTCGGCCTCGAATCTGCCATTGGTTTCGATACCCCATCCGACACGAATGCCAAAAGGCCAGGTAAGTATTCCTAGTCTGACATAAGGCTTCGGTTTTGGTGTACCAATGAGAATCAAACTCACTACACGAGGGAAATTGTCTGTGAAACCTGTTTACTAACCATTACACCACATGACCCTTCAGAGTTATTTATTAGAATATGTGTGTGAGTGTGTGTGTATGTGTGTGTGTGTGTGTGTGTGTGTGTGTTTAATTCTTCGAGGAACCTTTCGACATCTTCGACGTGTTAGAAAAGACATTTTCCAAGGACCACAGAATAGTCTGAAGGTGACATGTCTGAACTTTATTTTTCTTAGCTTCTGACTTTTTTCAAAAGCTTCTAAATGACCAATGTTTTGCCAACGGGGTTAGAATAAGCTGTTTTATTCCCTTCTAATAGTATTTATTTTACGGTATCCAAGAGTTCTAATGCATTTTAAATCGGCCATTCTATTTCTTCAACTGTTTCTCATTTCTGTTTTTTTTTTCATTATAAGTATGCCATGTTTTTCAATCCTAAATTTCTTTCCTATATCTTGGTCCTAGATTCTGACTGTGTAACATAGTTTCCGTGATGGTTAATTATTTTATTACCCAGTTTGATTAGGCTGCGAGTTTTTCAATTCACTGTTTGCTAAAATCTTTGAGCTGAAATGTAAGTCAAATTTGAAAGTTTAAGCGAGTACATAACGCTCAACACAGGAAGGTCAAAATGTAAACAAAATTGATTCATATCTTATTTGTGACAGGTTAGATTAAGGAAATAAAAACAGTGAATTTGGGACATGTGAGTGATAACGCAAAGCTACAGCATTACTGGAATATCACCATAAGCTTGTTTAGAGTCATAACCATGTCACTCGTTGGTGGGGGTGGGGTGATCTTACACCTCCGTAGGGGTGCAGTCGGTGTATTCTACTGCCCCAGCCGACTGGACAAATATCAACTAATTATTAATATTTTTATTTACCCAATCCCTCAAGTACGAGCAGGATTCCACAAAGGATCTGGCCAAGTCACCAGGGGACGCAGATGGGTAAGACTCTGTCAACGAGTGTCCTAGATACGACGCTAAATTATCTGATGGTGTGGCACTTGATCTATGGGTCAAATAGAAGTTAACAGGGTAATTACGCTAAGCTGAATGGTTTGAGATGAAATTGTTTTGACATTCAACTGTGTGTAATCAAAAAAACTGTGTACTTCTGCTAACCTGAATTGTTTGAAATAGAAGCTGGAGCCGTAGAATACGTCACTTCAACCCAACGAGTGTCCTGGGTATGACAATATGATTTCGAGGCTTCAGTTCTGGAGATCTGGGGAGTATGGAGTACCCCTTTTCTTGCTATTACTCTCTAGTACACACTGACCCGGAGTTGTAGCATCGGCTTGGATCCTAACAATTGGTCGTATAGATTATTCATGTTCGACAGGAATACATGTTACCATATAACTGTAAATTATTTGTATTGAGAATAGTTACTTGAAGCTACAAGTTCTTACTAGGAATTGTTATTATTTAGGAAACCAAAAAACAAAATCACAAAACCAGGTGCCCCGGTCAGTCCAGAGTAGAGTACGGGCCATGAAGACGGGAACTGTTCAAATACACAACTACGAACCATCCATATGTTAGAAACGAGCTAATGTCCTTGTGGACGACTAATAGAGACGATACGACGCATTTGATTGGTTGTTTGCCACAGCCAATCAGATGCGTGGTTGGGTGGTCTACAGTCATCCAAAATAAATAAATAATAAACAGCCAAGTATTTTTTGTTTTTCTTTAAGCGTAAACTGGATTGTCTATCAGAGATTGATCTTCTCTGGGAGAGTCTGCTTGGGGAGGGGAGTATGATGTCGAAAAACTCGAAACTCCCTGATGACCCACGCAAAGCACATTGCTGCGTAGATTTCAAGTATTATTGACTTGAAATCAAATAATTGCGAGCAAAGAAATGATTATTATTGAATAGAAAAAATTACATGAAACCATCTAAGTATTAATATTAGATTGGAATATTAACAACTATTTCACTGGGTAAAATTCTTTGAATTTGATAGAAATACATGATACGTGGTGCTTTAATAAGCTTCCAGAATTTTTTATACAGGCATTTAAAATTGTCGTAGACTCGTGAAAATTCAGTATATTATTGCTATACATCTTCTAAGATGACTGACCAATTTTTATGATTTCAGATTCAAATGAACATCTACAGCAGCAATTGGAATACACCATACTAGGGCCTGATTGTCACAGCTGGTGAATTTCAAAAATGCAATCTGGACGTGAGGACACTTTAGAAGAACGATATGCAATAAAATTGTGTTTTAAACTTAGAAAAAATTCCACAGAAACGTATGGAATGTTTCAGACTGCTTTGGGAGCATCTTGCATTAATCGAGCATCAGTCTTTGAGTGGCATAAGAGACTCAAGGAAGGCAGGGAGTCTGTGAGGGATGATGAGAAGTATAGGAGGATCAAGGAAGTCAATACACCACAGTTGATTGGTCAAAGAGTTAGGGTTAGGGTTACTATGTTGAGGTTTTAAGGGAGTTCAGGAAGAAATTCCTAGGGAAGAAGCATCTCAGAGTCCAGTGATGTTCGTCACTTTTACGACCTCGACAAAAGAATCCAGATCTTCCTGCTTGTGACTCACGTTACCAAAGTTTTGCAAAAAGCTTTGAGTCATTCTATGACTTTGTCCAAATCAGTCCTCCATGCTCTACAGAACCATCAGAAACTTCTAACCAAAATGAACACTCTTTCCGGAAATAGTAGCATCATTTTCATCTGGATATTCTATTATATTATATGACTGATATTATATAAAAGTTGATAGGCCTTTAAACAAAGAAATTAAACGAAGCTATTTTGCTCAATGTCATCAAAAAATTGAAACGAGCAGTGTTTTATTTGGTTTCTTCGTTTAGCGGCATGTCAACCTTCATGGTTTATTTAATGCCAAAACATCGTCGTAGAAGGACTATTTAACACATAGCAGGGGAAATAAGGGGCTTCAGCCTTTAGAACGTATCTCTGTCCGAAAGTGAGTGTAGCTGGTGTTCGAACACATTAACTACGATGTCGCGGTCCAACACGCTTACCACCACGCCACGGAGACTGCCTTTGCGTGTTTTTGTGTTTCTAC
Source organism: Sepioteuthis lessoniana (assembly GCA_963585895.1). NCBI lineage: Eukaryota > Metazoa > Mollusca > Cephalopoda > Myopsida > Loliginidae > Sepioteuthis > Sepioteuthis lessoniana. Next base: position 7,019,719 of record OY757911.1, read on the forward strand.
TCCGTTAGTCCGTTGATGAGCCATTATCAATATAGCAATCGTCGTTGACTAATGCTAACAAAAACAAATATGAAAATAGTTTTTCAAAATTATTAAATGTTTCCTGCTGATATAGTCATGAAGTAAATATAGGTCACATAATATTCTGAATAATTAATTGGGCTGCCATTTAATCCCCAACAGGAATGGCAGTGCTTCGCTATGATCGAATTCACTCGTGAAATCTGTCAAGAAGAGGCTTCTATTACAGCGGAAGAGACACAAATTCTTTCATGACTTTTAGAATGAAGATTATTCCAAGTACAGGTAAGATCTAAAGATAAGAAATACGAGATTTGGTTGGTTGTACTTTATAACATAGCAAGGCTAAAGGGTTATTTAAAGCCAAATCCTAATTATATATATATATATATATATATATATATATATATATATATATATACGTAGGGCATAAGATAAGTTTCCAGAATTTTTTCGTATGGGCACTTTTATTGATAGTACGCACATGAAACTCTAGTCCCCTTCGAAGTAATCTCCTCCGGCTGCGATGCACATGTACCGTTCCAATAACTTCTGGAAGGCCCCATGGAAGTCCCAAAAAGGTTGACATGCCATAAAACAAAACAAACTAACCAATATGTACTTATACTAAACTAAATTGTTTTAAATAGAACTGTTTGATCATTCAACTCTCAGTAAACAAATAACTCATGTTTAATTGAATTCTCAGTGATACAAAGGAATACTTGGAACCATTTAACTTTGTTGACATGCCAAACTGAATTGTTTGAAATTGAACTGTTTGATCATTTAACTGTGTTTTCCTAATTGTGTTTTCCTATTCGATTGAAATAAGTGAAACCATTTAACAGTGTGCAAAAAGAAGAGCTCAGACTCGTTTAAGGAGGTTATCTACAAAATGTATTTAGAAATCATATATTTGATATATATATGTATAAAAAGGATTTGGCATTAAATAACTTGCAATGGTTGATATGCCAAACCAAACCAAACCAAACGAAAACCTTAAACTTAAAACAAAGTTTTTTTTATGAAAATGGCTTGGTTCTGCATTAAATGACCTAAAAAGGGTTGATTTACCGTAAGAAACAGTCAACCAAACAACCAAATTTATAGTTTTATTTGCACACAGTTAGATAGTTTCTAGTATTGCTATTTAACATTTTTTTATTCCATTTTTCAAGTGATTCTAATTTGATGCTAATTATTTGCAGTCCAGTAAGCTGAGGTTGTTGAATACGCAGTGTGCATATTTGTAGAGCGGAAAGACCCCCACCACCACCAACAAATGTCCTTGCTATCACACTTAATTGTATTTAATGGCCAGGCTTCAGTCCTGGAGCCATAGGAAATGTGAAATACTTCTTCATTGTCATTACTCTCAGGTTCACTCTGACCCAAAATGGTAGTACCTGTTATCCGTGTAAAATCAAATAATTAATATTAAATCGAATTATTAGCATTTAATAGAAATGTTTTAACTGTGAGAAAACGATAATAATACTTGTATGCAAACGAATTAGTTGTAAGTTTTAAAAATAAAATTACCTACAAAATATGCCCTAACAAATCATATACGTATAATCTTTTCATTGTGTGCAAACAAATGACTAATGTTAGATTGAGTTTAACTGTGTGCAAACAGATGACTCGTTTTAAAATATTTCTTACAGACCATTCGTTTATAAATCATGCATATAGCAGGATTTGGCATTAAATAACATACAGGATATGTCATAAAACACAACAAATCAACTAATTTGTTTGCACACAGTTAAATGGTTTCAAGCATTGCTATTAATTGTTTGCACAAAGTTAAACGGTTTCACGTATTGCTATCTAAAACTAATTCGATTCAACATTATTCATTCGTGCGTATACAGTTAAATGTTTTCCAGTATAGTATGTAAGTAAAGTTGGCGACCGTAGTCGAGGGCGACCATAAGGCTCCCTTTTCAATAGCTACTACACTGCGGTATAGGGAAGGGCGCTGCTCCTTTTCTGGGATTGCTCTATTTTACCCTTGATACGTATCTTATATTGCTGAGTGTTAAGCAAGGAGGTATCAAGTACTATTTTTAAAGCCTTTGGTATGACGCGACCTTGGATTGAACCCAGATCTCCCGGACCATTGGCAAACCAGTATAACAAATGATTAAATAGTACTATTTGAGCAATACATGGGACCCTAACGGGTACTATAACTTCAGAGTTGACCAGGGAGTAATGGCAATGAACGGGGTACATCACATTTCCCAACGCTCCAGAACTGGAGCCTGACTATCAGGTGCAGTTTAGTGTCATAACAAGGACACTCATATGGTGGGGGAGATATTACCCCAGTGAAAAGATGTGATCTCCGTATTCAACAGTTCCAACCGACGGAGATGGAGATATGAGAGAGTGAGTGTTGAGAAAACAAAAAGAGGTGAAATATGGTATTAGGATTATCTGAAAATATCTCAGAGTGATCAAAATTCAGTTCATGCAAAATCAGCTCAGTAAACCATCGTCTAGTTTTTAGTTTGACTCACACGTCTCTACTGAGCAAACACACCACCTCCATCTATCCACATCACAGTCCCAGTTAACATCAAATAGATAAAGGTATGAAAATAAGGATTTGGCACTATAACTTTTTCGATCTGCACAAATCTAGAACTTCGTCTTCCAAGCATTCAACGACTTCTGGTGGCGGTGGTCTATACGTCTGTCGGTATCCTCCTGCGAGCCACTCGCTATTTATTGGTGTACCCGGATGCAGACCGTCAAAACATCTCTGTGTTCGATCTAAGAAACCCCGACTGTAAAGCCAAATGACCGTGAAAAATCTTTCTCTACAGAATCAATGAGGAACAGTCGCAGACAATAAGAATCACAAATGTGGTTGGAAAACACCCGCAGACGCTACCAGAAACTTATAAATGGTGAAGTCGGTTTAACCCACAACGGGTGAATTCCGTCACACACACACACACACACACACACACACACACACACACACACACACACAGAGTTCTTAAGTGACTTAGCATATCTGTTGTTTCGAAGAGGTCAGACGTGAACAGGCTTGTCACTGCTTAAATTTAGTGAGCTGACTGGAACCAGTGCTTGCAAAATCAATGCCACGCAAACAAAAGATTATATTCATGGTATGCTGAATTGCAACAATGTAATCCAATATAGCTTTCTCCCATGAAAAAAGGAGAATCACAGCTGTATTTTACAGCCAAGAGCTAAAAGACTGAGATAATGAAATCAAATTGATAAATAAAAATGTAAAAAGGCATATTTAATTCTTTTTAAAATAACTTAACGTTAGAATAGTGCAATGAAGTCTAACATAGTTGTCTCCCTCTGAAGTCAAACATAGTTGTCTCCCTCTGAATTAGATCACCATGATGACGAAACAATCTTCATCTTAATTGGAACCAGCCCAGTCGGCTTGGACTGTAGAATACATCGACTTTTTCTCTGCGGAGCAGTTAGACACCCCCTAACGAGTGTACTGGGTATGACACTGAGCAATCTGATGGCGTGGCTCCAGTAATGCTGGAACTTTGGGGAATGCTGAGTAGCCATTCATTGCCATCACTCCTAGATCCACTCTGGCTTGGAGTGGTAGGATTCTATCAATGGATCAAATAGAAGAGTTTAACATTTAAACTGAGTGCAACCAAATGACTTGTGCCCAATTGAATTGCTAGAAACAGAAGTGTCTTATCATTTAACTGTATTAAAAAATTACTGATGTTTAATTAAATTGTTTGTGATGCATAGCAATATTTGGAACTATTTATGTTGATTTATATTAAATGGAATTGTTAGAAATAGAACTATTTGATTATTTAACTGTGCGTAGCTATAATACGTTTTTACAAATCATATATAAATATATCTGTAAAAACAGGATTTGGCATTAAATAACCAAAAATGGTTGATATGCCATAAAACCAAACCAAAACGAAAACTTAACTGGACTACAGTTAAGTTGTATTGAATAATGCTTAAGTAAAACAATCGCATTGTTCGTCTTTTATTACATGGGGTATTTATTTTAATCTCATAAAGATATATATAACTTGTATTATGTCCATAGTAAACCAATGAATCATGTAAAAATTATCAGTATATATGAATACTAGATGGCCCATGAATCTATAGACTCCCGTTATAATATTCATCATCGTCATCAAGTCATGCCGCTAGCACGGATATCCCTGACTCTCTCTCTCGCCACTTCTCCCTATCGTTCATCGCCTCTGGCAGGTCTTCAGGGCTACATCCCGTATCCTCACATAGCTGCTGAATGTATGTTCGTGCTAGTTGTCCTACTTTTGCCAGGCCGTATGTGGGGGTCCATAGGAGTACATCACTTATGGGCTCCTCCCCGCTTCTCCAGCAGTGTCCTGCATGTCTGGTTCATCTGACTTGGATAGTTTTCATGATGGGAGGCAGGTGGCCGTATAGTTGGTGTCTTGTGGAGTGTTGCCTCCAGGACTTGCTCAATATTGCTCGCAGCATTCTTGTGTAATTGCCGTCTAGATTCTCCAGCCGTTTTGTTAGCGTTCATGTAGTGCATCCATACAGCAGTATCGATACGACAGCTGCTTGGAAGAAACTGCGTTTCATTTTCTCGGTTAGGTCTGATTTCCATATGATCGATAGTCTATCGATATCTGTCCATGCCTTCATTAGCCTCGTGTCGATATCCTTTACGGTTGATGAGAAGCTGCTTCCCAGGAAGGTGAATTTGTATACTAGTTTAAGAGGGGTTCCGTCTAGTGTGGAGATGTCACCTGTTTGATTATAGCACATATATTCCGTTTTGTGTGCATTGACATGGAGGCCAATGCCTGCGGTTGCTCGTTCCAAACTATGCAGTAGTGTTTCGGCTTGGTTGGGTGTATTTGCCATTATCGCTATGTCATCGGCGTAGTCGGCGTCGTTAATTGTTTTTGCGGGGTATCTTCTGCTTCTTTTAAAGGAGTAAATGATTTTATTAAGCATTTTATAATTGTCTCCGTTATATCGAGAATTGTGATTATTAAAAACAAATGGAGTGCGTCGTATCAAACTCGCACTTTTGGTAGGTAATTGGTTAAATCGAATTTAATTTTTGGACCTCTCAATTATTGTTGATGGGCCAATCTTTATTAAGCTGTTGCGAAATAATGGCGCCAACAGGGTGGAACGATAAAATTGTCGCCATTGAAAAGACGACGTAGTTCCAATTCCGTTTAATGAAAACCGGTTTTCTTTTTTGTTGCAGACCATCTACTACTTGGCCAGTTGTGTACAAATTCCAAGAGCGATAGATGCTTTCTATCATGTCTGAAAGTGACACAATGTTCAACGAGCGAGATCGGAGATGAACCGTTGTACAACGCATGCACTCTATCAATTCAAGTTATGACAACAGGACCATTGCCAGCACCCTCAAAATGCAAATCTGAACGGTTCAACGCTAGAGGGCACAGCTCAACGCATCGGACGACCCTTTGAAGGTGGTGGAACGGAAGGACACTGCCAGGAAGACTCGGACCAAGGAGTTAATCGAAAAGGTTCAGACAGTCATTGATGAAACTCCCCAGCGGCCTATTCGGCAGATTGCCAGAGATTTAGGCGTCTCACACACAACTGTGAATGCATGTGTGAAGGAGGACTAGAAGTGTAGGTCCTACAGGCGCCAGACAAGCCAGATCTTGACTGAGGCTAATCAAGACCCCCCTCCTCCCACGACCTGAACCCGCTGGACTACTTCGTTTGGTCAATCGTCGAGAACATCACCAACATGACCTCCCACAACACCAAAGCCAGCCTGATCGCCGAGTATTCGCCGAGCTCCCGCCAGCGCTTGTGGAAAAGACATGCTCCCAGTTCGGGATCCGTATCGAGGCGGTGATTGAGGCTGAAGGCGGCGGCTACATTGAATAGATGCTAGCTCTACTACGTAATCAAGTTAGCTGAATTGATTTTTTCAATAAAAGTTTTAAAATAAAGCTGTAGTGTTGTTTTCTTTAGGACGACAATTTTATCGTTTCACCCTGTATTATGACGTGTCTTTATAGATACGTGTGACAAAATTCTAGCCTGTACATAAACGCGTGTGCGCTTGTATACACATACCAGCTACTTGAGTGCACTCTGTGTGTTCACGACTCGATAATCCTACCAAGATGTTATTAGATGTGCTCTAAATCATAATGTAACAATCAGAGAAGAGATACTTCGGACACGGTGTTTTATCAAAGCCCAGCGCGAACGCAAGCCGTCTCACATGAAAGGAAACTTGATACTTCTACCATCGACACCACACCCTCGGGCAATCAAAACCAGAAATATCACCAAAGTATCCTTCATAAAAGATATGAGTGATAGGTACTTGTATATAGGTCTGCTTTAGTAGGGTTAGAATTTTGAAATTCCAGTCGTTGTATTTACTTGTTCTTTGATTAAAGATCTTGCTTTGAAACCTGTTTCTTGTAATTTTACGATGATTCTATTCCGTTGAAAAGTGTACTGGCACAATTATGTGACACTCTATTTCTCCTCAATGTTTTGAATACACACAAAGCATCATTAAACATAAATTATTTATATATCTATTACCGTAATAACAATAAATGCTATTAACAAATAATGTATACAATTTTTGAAAGATGATAATTATTATTTATTCATTCCTTGCACGTTTTTCTCACAAGAATTAGCTGGCTCTCTTTCAATAGAGTCTGAGTGACAGCAAATCTTTTCAGGTCTCCAGAACTCTTCTCACTATTCAAAATGATCTTTACAATGCTGTTTTCTGAATAGCTTCGATTGTTCCTCTAATTTCTAGTTCGTCCAGTCTTTTTTTTTTTCTAAGCCCTTGGAGACAGTTCCAAGCGTATCAACTACATCTGGTGTCACCCTCATTCTCATGGTCCCTATCTTTTTCAGCTATCTGGTGAGTTCTAAATATTACTCTAACTTTTTGCTTTCTTTTATTTTTATTCTTTTGTCTGTCAGAACGGCAAAGCCCATTAGATGACAAGTTCCTTTTTATTTTAAACTAGCACTAGAGCTAGTCTTCTGGTCGAGATTAGATGACCCTTTGTATCTGAAAATTCCAGAGAATGTGTTATACCAGAACTATACACTTAGTGACTCTTTTTAGTATGACACCGGTAAAGATATAAATGGACGGTGTCTGACTACTTCAGCAACGAAAAAGCGTTAATCGCTCTCTGATAGATTTGCCAACTCTTCGGCTTGTACTAGTGGAATACCTGTATTGAACCAACGATACAACAGAATGTTATGCGTCTCGTTCTCTAGAACGGATTCTGGTTTGTGCATAAACCATTTAATAGTATGGTTGCACAATTCCCAGTCTTTCCCGCTCAGTCATGCCTTGTCTTGTATTCCTTTTGTAATATTTTGCTGCATTCGTTTATCATGTAATTATCCGTCTAATTTCTACCTCTGCATGATACCTGCTTGTTATGCTGTTGCGTATTTTCAATTTTCCTCTTGATAAAATTGGTCCTTATGTCGTTGTTTTGTGCTGCTATGAGCAAAGATTCAGTTTCTTTCTTTTTGGTGTCCTTTTTTTAAACATGTCCAGATCACCTTGCCAGTTTGTCACTTGAAGTAAGTATCCATACACTTACTTTTCGTCCCATTTTGTTTACTGGTTTTTATTTTAAGGTTTTGACATACCTTTATCGCTGTTACTGGCAGATATTATAAGTCTCTACCTCCCATTTTTAGTCTATTCCTCGAGTCCTTGAATTGCTGCATCTTTGCAGTCTCTATGATCTCAAGTTAGTATATATATATATATATATATACAGACAGATTGTCTCGTTGTACCACAACTCTTCAGTGTGGTTAGACACGATCGAAACCCGCCCAACTTTACGTTAGACTGAGTATCAGACCGCTCGGCCAACAAGCGTACCACGTTGGCTAAGGAATTATAAGGTATTATGTAGCAACAGCAGCAACAGCAGCAACAGCAGCAACAGCGTTCGTTTGTTTACATTTTATACCTTACCGGATACCAGAATGCTCAGTTCGTTCGAAGAGCTTTGCATTATGCGAGCGGCAGCCGAAAATTCCTTCGCAGAGTGCTCAACACCCATGGGGGAGCGTAAATATATATATATATATATATATATATATATATATGATTATAATAAATGTAGGACAGAGTTAGAGAACCATTGCAATTTTTAGATTAGAAGGACATAAGTTAGTTCGTTTTAACACCTTACATCCTCCTAAAAGTTTGCGTGAAACTGATAATAGAGAGCAAGCCAAAGAGGACTAAGTGAACCTCATTTATTTTAGGTGATATCTTGCTCTACCAGCCGGTACTAAGCACCATTTTATTTTCTGGAATGCGTTTATATATATATATATATATATATATAGGCAGCAAATTGTTATCTAGACAAGTCCTGTTAAATACCACGGACTGCCTCTTTTTTATGATCTTCAAATGAAGACGTTCAAGTCTTCTTATCATTCTTCGGATTTTCGAAAAAAAACAAAAAAACACCCCGAATAAATATAAAACGCACAATTTTTCCAAACAACAAACAATTCAACATTTCCCCAAAATATGATTAGTGAAATGGTCGAAAGCGCTTGGGCTAATAAAAGTTTTTTTTTTCCATCTCAATCCGGAAATAGGAAGAATAGTGAGAAGACTTGAACGTCTTCACTTGAAGATCATAAAAAAGAGGCAGTCCGTGGTATTTAAAAGGACTTTATATATATATATATATATATATATATATATATGTAATATAATTGCGGAGGGATATCGTTTTGTATATCTTGCCTTTCGGTTTAGTTAGGATGAGAAACTTTCGCTTAGCGCATGGGTTAGTTAGGTGCAACATTAGCGCAGGTGTTCACGCGCGCGCGCGGAGAGGATGTGTCATTCAGAGATGTCAAAATAAAAATCCCAGATAGGAATTGAAACCAGACGATGAGAGTGACGTCACGCATCGGAAGCGTGGGCTGAGATTTGAGAAAAAGCAGTGAGCTGAGTTCTTGCCTCCGAACGAGTCAGTTGAGATTCAGAGCTGGGCGAGGCCAGACGACTTTGTGCGCTACGGGCGCCGCGCGTTGGTTGGGTTGAGAGCTGACGATGTAAAAGCAGTCAGCATAGAAAGATTGTGTGTGTGTCTCTCTCTCTCTCTCTCTCTCTCACCTCATGTCGGAAAACCTTTAAACTCAAAAAGGTGAATAAAAGTTTCGTACCTGAACCAATTTCGTGAATTTCGTGTATTTCGCATTCACTATGTCTATTTCACACATCCGTATATTATGTTATATATATATATATATATATAATGCTATGTTTATTTTCATGAAGTGCTCCCTATCGTTGATAGAGCTAATGTAGATCTAATTGTTAGTTCTGCGTTGACACAGACTCAATTGCATTTGGTGACTCTCTGTTTGACGGCTATGCGATCATCAGGTGAGGAGCAAGACTGGTTCTGATTGTGACACTGGTCATGTAGACTTGACAGTTGTTGTCTTTGTCCACACAAACGCATTAATCTATCTGTCGCAATTTTTAACCTCGTTTAAAGGTTGGTAAGTATTCAAACAGTGCTTTGTAACTGACTTAGCCAGCAGACGGGATTTCAAATTTCGTTTGCCCCCTATTAAATATCAGATCTTATATTTTATTATACTAGAGTGTGTCTAGAATAAACGTATGACAGAGTTAGAGAACCACTGCAATATATATATATATATATATATATATATATAGGCAGCAAATTGTTATATAGAGAAGTCCTGTTAAATACCACGGACTGCCTCGTTTTTATGATCAAGTGAAGACGTTCAAGTTTTCTTATCATTCTTTGTATTTCCGAGAAAAAAAAAACACTCCGAATAAATATAAAACGCTCAATTTTCCAAATATTTTCACCTGGATACCAAGCCAAATTACCAAAATTTTACAAAAACCTTTTTTAGCACGTGCTAATTGGTGGTTCACAAATCAACAAGCAGTTCAAGCCAAGGTAGGTACCAACTGTAATTGGTAGTATCGTGATACTTGGAACGCTGACACGTTGTGCATTGCTTTATTCCGTACGAGATTTGAAATTCACATAGATGAACGTGCAACGAAGTTTAATTCGTTCTTTTTTCGGTTAGGTTTCAATCAATCATTGTAAGTTTTTTAATTCCAAATTCTGTTGATACTGTTACGGGAAATTTGCTAAAAGCCCATAACGGGACTTTAATTTTCGCATGTGTGAAGACGGGGCAGACTGGCACTTGATCCCTTGTAGAATAAATCCTCGTTCATAGTTTTTTCTCAGGCATATAAGAACTGGCATATTATGTGGGGGATTAATTTATGGCTAGACTGACCACCGCTGGCAAGGGGTTCAAAATTCCACACTATACACACCCACCAAGACCACTAGTCTTCCTCCCCTAGAACAATGGAAGACATGGACCTCTAGGTTTAGACGTAATAATATTAGTTCTAGCAGTCGGCAATTCCGGTTTCCCGTGTGATATTTTAATTGGACAATTTTAAGCAAGATAACATAAGGTGACGTGAAGCGGGAAAAGAAACATAAAATAACAAATTCTTAGCTGACGCTACAAATAACAACTTCAAGCACGTGGGAACATTAAAATATATAAATCTTTTACTACACATAGATATACATCTTCAACGTGTCAAATATATCATAAATGAATAGTCCATGAACATAAATGTCTTTCTTCTTTTCTTTTCTTTCGTTTTCAGTCTTTCTTCAACTTGAGAGAGAGAGAGAGAGAGAGGGTATATAAAATTTGGTATAAGGAGAAACAGTCCCAAAGTTATCTTATTTAGATGGATTCCTATGGAGAATCTTTCTTCTTTTACGGGCTCTTCTTTTACCCGGAGTTCTTGGCTTTAGTTCCGTCCGCCACGAACCCTGTCCAACAACTAACTTTTCTCCTTTTCCCTTTTCCGCTGACCGGAAGAAGGTGGCACTTCCGTTTTAGGGTCCCAGTCAATCACTTGGCTTCTCTCTTCCTCCCCCTGGTCGGGCGATTTCTTAGGGCTACTAGATGTCACCCAAGTCAGGTTACTGAGTACAAATAGCTTGACCCAATTTACTATCATGCCTTAACGGTCATTCTCTGATGGCTTGCCAATTCAAACACGGGGAATAGTAGTAATCATATTTCTATCTTCTCAGTGGGACACCACGTGACAATACGTATATAATAGATATATATATGATTTGTTAACGAATTTTTCTTAAATTTTTAAACGAGCCAGAGCTCATTTTTTGCAAAGAGTTAAATATTTTCAAGTACTGTTAGGTAACAGTAACAATTTTATATAAGTTATTTGTTTGCACACATTTAAATAGATATATGATTTGTAAATGATTTTGTCGGTAATTTCATTTATAAATCAAATTTGTTTGCACATTGTATATTGCTATTGTTTTTTCACAGTTAAATGGTTTCAATTATTTTTATCTAACACTAATAATTCTATTCGATATTAATCATTTACCACATATTCGATAATAATCATCTTACCACAGTGAAGTGGTAAGAAGTATTGTTTTTTTAACACGAATTATTTTTCTCAACATTACTCATTCGTTTTATGTGACCCATAGATAGGACCCTATCAGGTGCTAACACTCTGGGTTAGAGGGATGATGGGAGCGATAACAATGAAAAGGGAGTTCCCATTTCCCAAAGCTCCAGCATTACTGAAATCTCACCGTCAGATCCAGGACACTCGTTGTGAGAGGGCGCGTCTTACCTCTCTGCAGAGATTCAGTCAGTGTATTCTTCAGCCCCAGTCAACTTGGCCCGTTTAATTCGGTAACATATGCTTTATGAGTACAAACTCTGCTATGACTCCAAGAAAATAAATAAAAGCAGTTGTGTGAAAGAGTAAGGCGAAATTGATCACGTTACAGTAAACAGATGGTTGTGGAAATTTTGTCCAGTTTGCAAGAACCTCTACAATCAGGCAATAATTGGTAAGGCTTAAAACGGTGGATTCTGAAGCTGTGCTCCAAGACATAGAGGCAAACCCGACGAGTACAATTCGAAGAGTATCAAGTAAGATCGGCATCTCACAGTCCAGTGATGTTAATCACCTTTACGACCTCGAGAAAAGCATCCAGATCTTCCTGCTTGTGACTCACGTTATCAAACTTTTGTAAAACCTTTGACTCATTCTAGTACGTTATCCAAATCAGTCCTCCTTGCTCTACAGAACCCTAAAAAAACTGCTAACCAAAATGAATACTCTTTCCGAAAATAGTTGCAGCATTTTCACCTGGACACCAAGCCATGGAAATCATAGGGCAGCCAAGGCTGAGAAAAACACTTTTGACAGACATATCCAATACAAAAACCCCACACACTGATCTAAATCCAACCATTAACACATTCATCATCATCATCATCATCATCATGTCGTGCCGCCAGCACGAATATCCTTGACCATCTCTCGCCACTTTTCCCTATCGTTCATCGCCTCCGGCAGGTCTTCTGGGTTACATCCTGTGTCCTCACATAGCTGCTGTATGTAAGTTCGGGCTGGTCATCCTGCTTTTGCTTGGCCATATGTGGGGGTCCATAGTAGTACGTCACTTACGAGCTCGTCTTTGCTTCTCCAGCAGTGTCCGGCGTGTCTGGCTCGTCTGACCTGTATAGTTTTCGTGATGGGAGGCAGGTGGCCGTACAGTTGGCGTCTCGTGGGGTGTTGTCGTCAGGACTTGTTCAATATTGCTCTCAAAATTCTTGTGTAGTTGCCGTCAAGTTTCTTCTCCAGCCGTTTGTTTAGCGTCCATGTAGTGCATACACGATTAAATATGCTACAAACTTCACCATATAAACGTAAGATACCATTTGTGAGTGGTCAGCAGATTACAGAAGAAACAGAAAAGAAATGATATTATCCAGTATTCACAATTGCCACACCCACATTACCCATTCACCTCTTATAAAAAAGGGAAGACACCACAAAATGCTTAATGTGCAAAGTATCCCTCACAGTCAAACACATTTTCTTAACCTGTGAAAGTTTCAAACAATGTCACCCAAAATACTAGCGGATGTCCTCGTGGTGTAATGGTTAAAGCAATGGACCTCCTGAATCGTAGTACGCGAGTTCGTACTCCAGTCGCGCTATTGCGTTCATTTTCGGGCAAATACCCTTGGGAAAGGTATCGACCCCCTTATCCTCCCAGCTATGGGTTAAATAGTGCCACTACTGTTCTTCAAGGTGAATGGCTTTGGCATTATATAACCTACAAAGGTTGATATGCCATTAAACAAAGAAACCAAACCAAAATACTATCAGACATGCAACCTAAAGGACCTTTTCCCACAAAGAAAACCATCAAACCAAAGGGCATCTTGAGTTTTCTGAAGAAAAAACAACAACAATCTCATCAAAATCTGACCAAATCAATTTTTGCGCAAAAATCTGACAAAATATAATCAAATACGACCAAAAAACATTAAAAAACCGCAAAGAAGAAAAAAAATAATTTTTTGGCATTAAATCACCCATAGAGGTTTATCTGCAGTTAAATAAAACTCAAATTGAAATACTTTAATCAAGAAGTAGAAAAGGTTTTCATGTTTAAAGGTCAAGTTGTGATTTATTGTTTATTAGGAAAGGTGCGCTCAATAAATTATCAATATATTCACAAGTAAAAGTCTTAACGTTTCATTTATAACCGTCTAAATTTAGTTGATATATACTACATAAAGAAATGAAATTGTGAAATTGATTCATGAGTGACAGTTTTCTAATATCAAGATAAAAAGAACAGATACGCGATTTTGATCGGTTTTTCACTCCTCGGTGGGTCTTAGAATACATTAACAGGACCCCCCCCCCACTGCAGAGAGCTAATATACCCCACGAAAAGAGGGTGCTTTGGATATAACACGAAACTGCATCGGATGGTGAGGCTCCTGTCCAATAGATCAGAAGAGTGTAGAGTATTCCTTCCTAGACGTTACGTCAAGGTCCACTTTGACCCGGACTGATAGAACCCGTTAGTGCCACATCTATGAGTCAAACTGACCTCTTTGAAAAATATTCATATTATAGAGGACTGTGTGCCAAAAAGCACCTCTTAAGAAACAACTAACAAAAAATGTAAATCCTTTTCATCATCATCAAGGCATCCCAACAGCATCCATTCATTTGACTTTCTCTCGCCATACGTCCCTAACGGCCATTGTTCTTGATAAGTTTTCTAGACGATATAAAGTGTCCGCACAGAGCAGGTGAATATAAGATTTTGCTGGTCTGTCAGCAGTAGTATGTCCAAAGGAGAACCTTGCTTATGAGGTCGTCATTAATTCACCAAAAGTGCCCAGCATGTTTGTTTCGTCTTGCTTGGATGGTTTCTGGGATGGGAGGTAAGTGGTCGTCCAACAACTGTTTTGTGGGTGGTGCTGTTTCCAAGGATTGTCCAAAATAGACGGCAGCATTATCATTTCATCGTTGCTATCTAACTTTTTTTCCGCACATTGACAAATGGTGCAGCCATGTAGTAGTACTGACGAGGCTACGGCTTGGAATAATTCCTGTTTGATTTCATCAGATAGGACAGATTTTCGTTTGATCAATAACCTGTCAATTGCTCGTGTGTTGTTTTTCGATGGTTTATGTGATGGGAGATATGCTGCTGTACAACACGATTCCTAAACCCCTGAACAGAAAATAACCCTAAACAAGTTGACATACCGTTAAGATTTATCACTCATTTAACTAGTCTCCTCGACGTTGTTTTTGTTGCGAAGCAGTGAAGAACTCATTTAAAAATAGTGCTATTTGTTTTTTTTTGGGGGGGGGGGTTCAATTTTCCGTCAGATTGTATGGAAGCCGCATTTTTTTATGACAGCAGAAGGAGCAACAATTACAAAGAAATGTTTGCCGCAAGAACTCGAATTGTTGTTCTTGGCATATTACAGATGTATCCAATTTCTCTTTGTTGATGGCGTTACTGTTATTTTCTCGAAGATTATTTTAAAGATTCTTCTCTCTTGAGTTAACTGAAAACACTGATTTTAACGCTACGCCAACAAATTCCTCCTGCAGAAACTCCATTACGTAATCTGCTGCGTTTAAAAGACTTACTGTTAATATCCAGATTAAGATATAATAGGTCTTGCAGAGTTTATCTTCTATGGAATGAGATTTATCCACAGCTATATGAAGGACTAACGCCTTATCAGACAAGAGGTCCTAATATTTGGCTTCCGTAATACGAGACTCGTTGAATGAAAAAAGTAATTTTTGTCTCAGATGTTGGTAATAGGAAGCATTGTTCACAGTTGAACCTGTTCAAATGAAATCGATTGTGATGAATCCATTTATGTCTCAGAAAAGTCATGTAACATATTGACCCTCGACCGAGCCGTCAATCAAGAGATGCCCCTGTGTAAATAAGCGGAAAAACAGCGGAAGCAGGTGTACGTGAGACAATTATATAACCAGGTGCCTGGGGCGGTTCGAGCCAGTTGGAGTCAGCTGGGGGACAAGATGCCGAATTGAAAACCAGTGGCAGACAAAGGGCTTTGGGCCCTCAGTGACCCACGGTTAAGCAAGCCAATCCAAGATGAGAAAGAAGTGCTGCTATGACAGAAGAACTTGGGTTGATATTTAGCAGTCTGTCCCCGTCTCCAACTCACCTCTCACACAACCAACATCAAACCTTTCGAGAATAAAGTGTGAGAGATATATCTTTATAAAGAAGTGTGTTCGTTCTTTCATTGAAGTTCGTCATTATTGATGACTATGTTTCCCCTAATATTTGTATATGTATGAGGCTATGCAACAGTCAAAATCAATTTCTTTATTGACCGATGTCTTCTGAGCTTTCTTCTTTTTTGCCAGAAAATCAGTGCACTTCCACTCACTGATCTTTTTTAGACACTTAGTGGCAAACTCAGGTTTATTTATTGTAAATATTTGTATTTGTAAACATTTTGTAAATATTTTGGACTAAAACATGCTTCTTGTATTTGTAAACATTTTGTAAACATTTTTGGACTAAAACATGCTTCTTGTATTTGTAAACATTTTGTAAATATTTTGGACTAAAACATGCTTCTTGTATTTGTAAACATTTTGTAAACATTTTTGGACTAAAACATGCTTCTTGTATTTGTAAACATTTTGTAAATATTTTGGACTAAAACATGCTTCTTGTATTTGTAAACATTTTGTAAACATTTTTGGACTAAAACATGCTTCTTGTATTTGTAAACATTTTGTAAATATTTTGGACTAAAACATGCTTCTTGTATTTGTAAACATTTTGTAAACATTTTTGGACTAAAACATGCTTCTTGTATTTGTAAACATTTTGTAAATATTTTGGAGTAAAACATGCTTCTTGTATTTGTAAACATTTTGTAAACATTTTTGGACTAAAACATGCTTCTTGTATTTGTAAACATTTTGTAAATATTTTGGACTAAAACATGCTTCTTGTATTTGTAAACATTTTGTAAATATTTTGGACTAAAACATGCTTCTTGTATTTGTAAACATTTTGTAAATATTTTGGACTAAAACATGCTTCTTGTATTTGTAAACATTTTGTAAATATTTTGGACTAAAACATGCTTCTTGTATTTGTAAACATTTTGTAAACATTTTTGGACTAAAACATGCTTCTTGTATTTGTAAACATTTTGTAAATATTTTGGACTAAAACATGCTTCTTGTATTTGTAAACATTTTGTAAACATTTTTGGACTAAAACATGCTTCTTGTATTTGTAAACATTTTGTAAATATTTTGGACTAAAACATGCTTCTTGTATTTGTAAACATTTTGTAAACATTTTTGGACTAAAACATGCTTCTTGTATTTGTAAACATTTTGTAAATATTTTGGACTAAAACATGCTTCTTGTATTTGTAAACATTTTGTAAATATTTTGGAGTAAAACATGCTTCTTGTATTTGTAAACATTTTGTAAACATTTTTGGACTAAAACACGCTTCTTGTATTTGTAAACATTTTGTAAATATTTTGGACTAAAACATGCTTCTTGTATTTGTAAACATTTTGTAAATATTTTTGGACTAAAACATGCTTCTTGTATTTGTAAACATTTTGTAAATATTTTGGACTAAAACATGCTTCTTGTATTTGTAAACATTTTGTAAATATTTTTGGACTAAAACATGCTTCTTGTATTTGTAAACATTTTGTAAATATTTTGGACTAAAACATGCTTCTTGTATTTGTAAACATTTTGTAAATATTTTGGACTAAAACATGCTTCTTGTATTTGTAAACATTTTGTAAATATTTTGGATTAAAACATGCTTCTTGTATTTGTAAACATTTTGTAAATATTTTTGGACTAAAACATGCTTCTTGTATTTGTAAACATTTTGTAAATATTTTGGACTAAAACATGCTTCTTGTATTTGTAAACATTTTGTAAATATTTTGGACTAAAACATGCTTCGTGTATTTGTAAATATTTTGGAGTAAAACATGCTTCTTGTATTTGTAAACATTTTGTAAACATTTTTGGACTAAAACATGCTTCTTGTATTTGTAAACATTTTGTAAATATTTTGGACTAAAACATGCTTCTTGTATTTGTAAACATTTTGTAAATATTTTGGATTAAAACATGCTTCTTGCATTTGTAAATATTTTGGAGTAATACATGCTTCTTGTATTTGTAAACATTTTGTAAACATTTTTGGACTAAAACATGCTTCTTGTATTTGTAAACATTTTGTAAATATTTTGGAGTAAAACATGCTTCTTGTATTTGTAAACATTTTGTAAATATTTTTGGACTAAAACATGCTTCTTGTATTTGTAAACATTTTGTAAATATTTTTGGACTAAAACATGCTTCTTTGTACTCATTACACATTCTGTAAATTATAGATGGTTTTTTCCTCTCAGCCACCAGAAATTTGAGGACAGACCTCAGTTCAAGTTTGGAACATTCTGTTTGATTTGCAGTACCGCCTTGAGCTACCGAAACTGTGTTATCACCCTGGTTGGCGGCCGATGAGGACAGAGTATCGCACGTGCTTTCACACGTTGTATGATGAAAATATATATATATATATATATATATATAAGAAATTATATATATATATATATATATATATATATTGAAATAAATACTTTGCTCGGTCGGCTGGGGCTGTAGAATACAACGACACATCTACAGAGGGGAAGACCACCCCAGCGAGTTTCCTGTATATGACAATAAACAATCTGATGGTGAGGTTCCAGAAATGTTGGGGCTTTGGGGAATGCGGAGCACCCCTTTATTGCCATTGCTCCCAGGTCCACTCGGGCCCGGAGTGGTAGCACCTAATAAGGGCCTAATCTATGGGTTAAAAAGAACTAACAGCATACTTATGCTAAACTGAATTGTTTGACTAAACTGAATAGCTTGAAATAGAAATATTTTGACAATTAAACCGTACTTACATTTAAACTGCGGGCTTACGCTAAACTGAAACCGTACATAGATTTAAACTGCGTGCTTATGCTAAACTGAATTATTTGAAATGGAACTGTTTTTTGACATTGACACTGTACTTACACTGAACTGAATTATTTGATATAGAACTGTTTTGACATTTAACTGTAGAACAGCTTGACTTAGCTGAATAGCTTGAAATAGAAATGTTTTTCACATTTAAACTGCGTACTTATGCTAAACTGTATTGTTTGAAATAGAACAATTTTCATAAAATGGATTTGGCGTTAAATAACCCACAAAGGTTTGATAGGCCATAAAACCCAACCAAAAAAAAAAGAAAAGAAAAAAGAAACGAATTGTTTTAAAACTAAAATGAGAGTGAAGTCTGTTTATCAGCCCAGATTAGCGGGGATCCCCTCGTGGTGTAATGGTTAAAGCGATGGACTGCGGAATCATGGTACGCGAGTTCGTACTCCAGTCGCGCTATTACGTTCACTTTCGGGCAAATACCCTTAGGAAAGGTATAAACCCCCTTATCCTCCAAGTTATGGGTTAAATAGTACCACTACTGTTGGGGGGTCCTCATGGTGTAATGGTTAAAGCGCTGGATTGCGTAATCGTAATAAGCGAGATCGTACTCCAGTCGCGCTATTACGTTCACTTTCGGGCAAATACCCTTAGGAAAGGTATAAACCCCCTTATCCTCCAAGTTATGGGTTAAATAGTACCATTACTGTTCTTCTAGAAAAATGGCTTTAGCATTAAATAACCTACAATGGTTGATATGTCATTAAACAAAGAAACCTAACTAAATCTATTAATGAAACTGCTAAGTGAAAATCAAGAAACTGGGGAATTTAAAACTGTAAGGTAGGTAATTTTAATAGTACTTTTAATTAATACTTTTAGTTTTCATAGGACTTTTTTCTTTAATGATATCATATTTGTGTGACCATATTAGTATATTGAGTGGTATGTAGTATAGAATATAGATAAGTATTTCTCTTACTAATCTTATAAAATAATTATTCCTAAATTACAAACAGTGACAAAAAATTACAAGTACATAACTCTTTAAAATACTTACGGTAATAGATGGCTAGGATTTTTCTCATTTCTTGGTTTCATTTAAAAAAAAATTGAATATGATTTAGAAGCTTCAACATCACATATTAACATCGCCCTGGTGATAGTTTAATATAAAAAAAAAACGAAACGTTTAACGTAGGCAAAAATTTCAATTATAAATAAATTCATCTTCTGAATACCTTGCTTGTTCATTTTTTAAATATTTACGCACACACCCACACATACACATATAGACACACATAGACAAACAAACACGCAAAGTGTGCCTCCCTACTGTTATCGTCGCTGGAAAGCGAATCAGAGACCCAAGTTCAATTCCTGGGTGAGGGTATAAGCGTTATAGGTCTCATGGAAGAAATGAATCCATTTCTTTTCCTCCAGCTATGAATAAATATTCGGGCAGGCTAGGTTCTTTAGCCTTGGTTCGGCAACCTGCTTAAGACAAAGAAAATTCTTAATTTAAATTAGCTTTACTACGCTTAAAAAATTGACCTTGTGTCACATACTGCTCGTGTTGGAGGGGTTCTATAAACACCTACATACCTAAAAAACACGTGTATATATATATATATATATATATATATATATATATGTTTTTTTTAAGAAGCAGAAAATACCCCGCAAAAAAAATTACCGATGTCGACTACGCCGATGACATAGCGATTCTGGCAAATACACCGAAACACTACTGCATAGTTTGGAACAAGCCGCCGCAGACATTGGCCTTCATGTCAATGCACACAAAACTGAATATATGTGCTGTAAGCAAACAGGCGATGCTTCCACACTAGAGGGAACCTCTCTGAAACTGGTAGACAAGTTCACCTACTTTTGAAGCAGTGTCTCATCAACTGAAAAAGACATCGACACGCGGCTAACGAAGGCATGGGCAGCTATCGATAAGCCATCGATCATATGGAAGTCAGACATGACCGATAAAATGAAACGCAGTTTCTTCCAGGCAGCGGTCGTATCGATACTGCTATATGGATGCACTACTTGGACGCTAACAAAACGGCTGGAGAAGAAGCTAGACGGCAATTACACCAGAATGCTGCGAGCAATATTGAACAAGTCCTGGAGGCAACACCCCACAAAGCAACAACTATACAGCCACCTACCTCCCATCACGAAAACTATCCAATTTAGAAGAACCAGACATGCAGGACACTGCTAGAGAAACAGGGACGAGCTCATAAGTGATGTACTCTTATGGACCCCCACATATGGCCGAGCAAAAGCAGGACGACCAGTTCGAACATACATACAGCAGTTGTGTGAGGATACGGGATGTAGCCCTGAAGATCTGCCAGAAGCCATGAACGATAGGGAGAAGTGGTAGGAGAGGATCTGGGATATCCGTGCTGGTGGCACGACATGATGATATATATATATATATATATATATATATATATATATATATATATATATGTGTGTGTGTGTGTGTGTGTGTGTTTATGTATGTATGCATTTAGGTTTTTATGTGTCTCCGTACAGAAAATGTTCTCATCTGCTCAAACCCATATTTCTGTTAAGGGCATTTACTGTTTTGCAAAGACATTTTAATAATCTCTTTTCGTTTTTTTTGTAGTATATATATATGCAGAGATGCATACACATACTTTCATTTATATAATTTACAGTCTTTGGAAGTCAAACTCTTTTTTATTTATTTTTAAAAATAACAACACCATGTCTCTCTGCTCCGATGCAAAGGTAATATGATTACGTTGCTAGAGAGTGATGTCATAATTTGACGGCCCGTATCGAAATTTGACGTCGACGCTGTCTGGGTTCAGTGAACGGATTGTAGACTGCCAATCAATTTGGAACAAATTCACCATTAGAACAAAATGGCAGCCTTGGGTGGATGATCAACAGACCATGACTTCTCTCCCTCTCTCTCTCTCTCTCTATATATATATATATTTATACAATCAAAAAAAAAAACACACACACACACACATATATATATATATATATATATATGGGTGGTGTCTAAATGAGAAACAGACCGTTTCAAAGATTTATTTTGAGAAAACAGTTTAAGATACTGACATACACTGCAATCTACCAAAAAGAAAAGCACATCTTGACCATATTTATTTTTGCTGAAGTGAATGAATTTTTCCAATCGGCGTCCGGATCAAACGTCATTTTTTAATTATACTAATCCTTGATAAAAAAAAAAAAAAAACGGTGATAACTATGAAATTTTTATCTTTAAGGCTTTTCGAACTTAATCTTTATTATTATTTCCACAACGTTTCGGCAGATATGTCCTCTGGCCTACTTCAGCTTTGTCTCAAAAATTTAGACAACTAACTATGAAATTTCAACTAGCATCCTTCAGTTTTTTCTGAATAAAAACATCAGTCTTACAATCTGCTCTCTGTTCGTCCAGTATTTACATATGGATTCTCAGTTCGTCCAGTATATATATATATATATATATATATATAGGGTGGGGTCTACAAAAGAAGTAGACTATTCAAAAACATTTTAAGGAAATTCTTCTAGATATTCATGATTTTTACTTTTGAAGAGAAAACAGAAAAGTATGTTTCGACAATCCATGTTTTTCATTTTCAGAAAAGATGCCACCAACTATAATTATTAAGGAGGCATTTTGTGTGTTGGAAATAAGCAAAATAGATTTTGATACTGTTATGCGTTAGTATTTTCAAAAAGATTTCAGGAAATCGCCCCCAACAAGAAAGATACAATAACAGAATAATTGTGTAAATGTAAAAGTCCAGGTTTCGATCAGTATCCAGCAAAAAAAAAAAAAAAAATATTTGACAGTTTTTGTTCGTTTTATATATATATAATCATCCACAGACAGACTGTTTCGTTGTATCACAACTCAACAGTGTGGCTAAGCACGCAGGACGCTTCCAGCTGGGATTGAAACCCGCCCAACTTTACGTTACATTTAGATATCATAGTGCTCAGCCATTAGTCGACATACATCAGCTCGGGAATAACAAGGCATCCTGTAGCTTTCGCTTGTTTGTATTTTGCCTCACTGGATACCAGAGTGCTCAATTCATGCGGAAAGCTTTGCATATATATATATATATATATATATATATATATATATATATATATATATATATATATATATATTAAAATTCCTCACTATTGTCTTTAAAAAGTTGGCAGAAATGGTTGATAATATATATTTCTTTTAAATACCCTATCCGTTGGCAAAAGCTGCTCGGTAGCGCCAGGAGTGGAAGTACCGCCTTGAGCAACCGAAACTGTGTTATCACCCTGGTTGGCGGCTGATGAGGTTAGGGTATCGCACGTGCTTTCACACGTTGTATGAGGAATATATATATATATATATATATATTAAAATTCCTCACTAATGTCTTTAAAAAGTTGGCAGAAATAGTTGATAACGATTCTTAACGAACAGCAGTTATTAAAGAGTCTAAGTAACCGAAAGAAAATTTACTCATTGTGATTTCTAAGTAGAAATATTCGACTACAGTAATGAGGCACATTGTGTTTGTGGATCAAATATATTTCAGAGATGAGTTGAGTGCAAATTGCAGTAATAAACTCCAAGTATTTTCTATACAAATACGTGTATTTTAGAACACAGCAAACTGTGTAATATCTTGCGAACTAGGCTATCCTACAATTGTCCGTGCGTTCGATTCTCGTTAATTGCCAAGCTGACCTAAATTCGATAAAAAAAAATAACAAACAAACAAACTGATATTTAAAAGAAAATTATCTTTTGAAACAATTTCTTCTTAAATTGCCATTAAACTGTGTATCTTAAGAGTCACTAACTTTTAAAAATAAAATTTTGAGGCAATTTCTTAGTAAATGGCAACAAAATTGGGTATTGGGAGGGTCAACACCGTAATCAAAAAAAAAAAATTGCGAAAATATATTTGATAATGCCTACAAAACTGTGTATCGGGAGGGTCAATATCTAAAGTTATTAAAAATTACTTTTGAAACCATTTCTTTGTAAATGACAACAGAACTGTACACCGTAAGCGTCATTATCTTAATTAAAAAAAATTATTTTTGAAATCATTTCTTCGTAAATGACAACAGAAGTGGACATCGTAAGTGTCAATGTCTTAACTAAAAAATACTTTTCAGATCATTTCTTTGAAATGATAGCAGAAGAGTACATCGTAAGTGTCATCATTTTAATTTTTTAAAATTACTTTTAAAACCATTTCTTCGTAAGTGACAACGGAAATGTACGTCGTAAGTGTCAATATCTTAATTAAAAATTATTTCTGAAATCATTTCTTTGAAATGACTGCAGAAGTGTACATCGTAAGTGTCAATATCTTAATCTAAAAAATTATTTTTGAAATCATTTCTTCGTAGATGACAACAGAAGTGTACATCGTAAGTGTCAATATCTTAATCTAAAAAATTATTTTTGAAATCATTTCTTCGTAGATGACAACAGAAGTGTACATCGTAAGTGCCAATATCTTAATTAAAAAAATTACTTTTGAAACCATTTCTTCGTAGATGACAACAAAAACAGTATATCACGAGTGGCAATATCTAAGTGTTTTTAAAAATTAACTTTTCAGATTATTTCTTAGTTTAATGCCTACAAATGTGTGATTCGCGAAAACCAATATCGAAATCTTTTAAAAATTTCACTTTTAAATCTATTTCTTCGTAAATGACTACAGAAATGTACTTCGTGATTCTCAATATCTGATTCTAAAAAATTACTTTTGAAACTATTTCTTTTGTAGACTCAATGTATTTTAGTATATGAGTAATGTACTGACAAAAGAAACAAAGAAACGAAGTTTATTTTCCCCTAACAGAAGGGCACCTAATGTGGATCAAATTCATTAGAGCCGTAGATTTTTACTAAGCTGAATACGGCCACATTAATAGCCTTTGGTGCTTGTTACGCAGGAACATCCCGTTTCCAAAAATGCGATATTTCTTTTCGAACTTTATACTAACGTGAAGAGATATTTCTTTGCCAAACTTTTTTTAATGCATCTAAAATCCCGGAGCATGGTTGAACCGGGACTGAGTAGTTGATCTCTTCTTTTGATTCTTCTTCTGTTTGAGTTTTGTGTTCATCTCGAAAAGGAATGTTCTATATTAAGTGACGTATTAAAGATTACATATGAGCCGATTACTGGCTTTAGTTATTCGTTGTTGTTCAGTGGTTCTGACAATAGGCTTCAGTTTCAAGATTACAAGCAACGCAAAGATACTGAAGTTTCAAACTGTTTTAGCATCTGATCTTTGGAAAGAAAGAAAGAAAGAAAGAAAGAAAGAAAAACGAGGAGAGAAAGATGAAAGTTTAAGAAAAAAAGAAAACAAATGGGGAGCGAAAGATAAAAAAAGAAAGAAAGAAAGAAAGAAAACAAATGGGGAGCGAAAAAGAAAGAAAGAAAGAAAGAAGGAAAGAAAGAAAGAAAGAAAGAAAGAAATCCAAAAGCAATTAGAAAAGAATATATTAAATTGAATTAATAGATTGAAAGAAACAAACAAATAATCAAACAAACAAAAAGAAAAAAGTTTGAATAAAAAGTAAAGAAAAGGAATCAGAAAAGGATAAAGTTAAATAGAAAGAAAGAAAGAAAGAAAGAAAACGATTGAATTTAAACTAAAAGAAGAAAAGAAAGAGAGAAAGAAAAAAGAAAGAAAGAAAACGATTAAATTTAAACTGAAAGAAAGAAATAAAGAAAGAAAAAAGAAAGAAAAAAGAAAGAAAGAAAGAAAACGATAGAATTTAAACTAAAAGAAAGAAAGAAAGAAAGAAAGAAAGAAAAAAGATAGAAAGAAAACGATTGAATTTAAAGTAAATGAAAGAAAGAAAGAAAGAAAAAAGAAAGAAAGAAAGAAAACGATTGAATTTAAAGTAAAAGAAAGAAAGAAAGAAAGAAAGAAAGAAAACGATTGAATTTAAAGTAAAAGAAGAAAAGAAAGAAAGAAAGAAAGAAAACGATTGAATTTAAAGTAAAAGAAAGAAAGAAAGAAAGAAAACGATTGAATTTAAACTAAAAGAAGAAAAGAAAGAAAGAAAGAAAGAAAGAAAACGATTGAATTTAAACTAAAATAAAGAAAGAAAGAAAGAAAACGATTGAATTTAAAGTAAAAGAAAGAAAGAAAGAAAGAAAGAAAACGATTGAATTTAAACTAAAAGAAGAAAAGAAAGAAAGAAAGAAAGAAGGAAAGAAAGAAAACGATTGAATTTAAAGTAAAAGAAAGAAAGAAAGAAAGAAAACGATTGAATTTGAAGTAAAAGAAAGAAAGAAAAAAAGAAAGAAAGAAAGAAAGAAAGAAAACGATTGAATTTAAACTAAAAGAAGATAAGAATGAAAACGGAAAAAGAAAGAAAGAAAGAAAGAAAACGATTGAATTTAAAGTAAAAGAAAGAAAGAAAGAAAACGATTGAATTTAAAGTAAAAGAAAGAAAGAAAGAAAGAAAACGATTGAATTTAAACTAAAAGAAGAAAAGAAAGAAAGAAAGAAAGAAAGAAAACGATTGAATTTAAACTAAAAGAAAGAAAGAAAGAAAGAAAACGATTGAATTTAAAGTAAAAGAAAGAAAGAAAGAAAGAAAACGATTGAATTTAAAGTAAAAGAAAGAAAGAAAGAAAGAAAGAAAGAAAACGATTGAATTTGAAGTAAAAGAAAGAAAGAAAGAAAGAAAGAAAGAAAGAAAGAAAGAAAGAAAACGATTGAATTTAAACTAAAAGAAGATAAGAATGAAAACGGAAAAAGAAAGAAAGAAAGAAAGAAAGAAAACGATTGAATTTAAAGTAAAAGAAAGAAAGAAAGAAAGAAAGAAAGAAAGAAAACGATTGAATTTAAACTAAAAGAAGATAAGAATGAAAACGGAAAAAGACAGAAAGAAAGAAAGAAAGAAAGAAAGAAAACGATTGAATTTAAACTAAAAGAAGATAAGAATGAAAACGGAAAAAGAAAGAAAGAAAGAAAGAAAGAAAACGATTGAATTTAAAGTAAAAGAAATAAAGAAAGAAAACGATTGAATTTAAACTAAAAGAAGATAATGAAAACGCTAAAAGAAAGCAAGAAAGAAAGAACAAACGAAGAAAGAAAGAAAGAAAGAAAGGAAGAAGATAGACAAAGGAAAAGTAAGAAAGACCGAGTAGGAAATGAAGATAAACGACCGAAATAGAAGAATAGCCGAAAGACTAAAGACAACAATTACTAATAAGAGAAAAAGCACAAAGGAAATCTTGATAAGGAAAAGAAAAAAAGAAAGAAGGAAAAAAAAAGAATGAGAGAGAACCACAAGAAAGAAAAGAAGATTTAAAAAAGAAGAAAATGAACAAATGAAAGAAAACAGAAAGACTTGAATAAAAAAACAAAATGAAAAGGTATATATATATATATATATATATGTATACCAAGATGGACCAAGATTATCAAGTTGTACTGAGAACACGGATACCCTTGACTTACCCTCACCATCCGTCCCTATCGTTCATAGCTTTTGATTGGTCCTCTAGCACACAGTTAAATGCTTTCAAGTATTCCTATCTAACACAAATGATTCAATTCAATATTAATCATTTGTTTGTGAAAGTTGATCTGGGAGTAATGGCAATGAGGAGTAATCCGCATTCATCAAAGCTCTAGGATTGAAACCTCATCATCAAATGCAATTTAGTGTCATACCCAGGTCACTTATTTGTGGATTCTTACTCCGTTGCAGGGTTGGACACGATGTATTTAACTGTCCCAACCAACAGAGTGGTCAGAATCTGTATACAATGATTCAACTAACAAAAAAATACTCACCCATATTACATAAAGGTTGTAAGATTTTCAATCAGTATTTAAAATAATGTTGAGTCATTAAATTAAGATTTAGGATAATTATTTGTATTTTATCTATTTTTATAGTTAATAGTTTATTTACTACGAGTTACTGCCTCGTTTACACCAAGCGTGGTGTACGGAAGAAGAGCAACGAATTCATTTGGAATATTTCAGATATTCTAGACAAAAACCCTTCAAAACTAATAATAATGTCGAATTGATCTTTATATTCAATTTTAATTTACAAACTGACGGCCAAAATTAGCCAAATTTGAAAAAAAGGTTTCTTAGTCTTTTTTGGTGAAGTGGGGTCGAGCGACAGATCAGATGAACTGAATTCCTTCTTAGCAGCTCAACACCTGGTTGCAACAGGTTGGATCTAACTATCAAATAGATTTCTTAATATCTTTGAAATATGGACTTTTAGAAATAGATACCATCAGTAGGGCTCCCCTGGCGTTTGTGCCAGGTGGATGATTGAATTGATCGCCTCATCCCAGAGGCCTTCTCCCCAGGTACCTCCTACTTAATAAGACTGAGTTTATGGTTTGGTGCCTGAGGCGCCCTTAAAAGCTAATACCAAAAAGACAAAGCTTTTCAGAGGAGTCTCGATTCGTGCATAGCATTATATTAAAATGACCTAGAGTCAAAGCTAGCCTAGTAAGAGGTTGAATTAAATCATCAAAATTGTATACATTTGTACAGAATGAATGGGAAGTTTATTGCTGGTAGCTTCTTTTAATCCTAGAAACCAAGATCAATATTGGTATACTCTTGTAATCTGACATTTCTGAATAATTAAATCGAGTATATAAATTAATATTTAAATTAAAACTTTTTTCGATTTTTTCACGTGTAGTTATAAATAATCGACATCGAATCCATACGTTACACGATGTGTCAACGACTTTCGAGTGCTGGCACTGTTCCCATGATGGTAGGAATAGAAGTCCGTGTTTACTTATACGCGAATAATTTTTAACTTATCTTCATAATGTGTATTTAAGGGTTCAAGGAATTTGACTGGAGCACGAGCCTAGTATGAGAGGATTTTCTGCTACCGTTAGATAACAGTATGTTTTGTGAGCTAGGATATTAGTTCAGAAAGAGACTACTTCGAAGAAGACAGACAAAACTAGGTGATAAAAAACGTATTTACCTAAACCCTTCGTCACGGGCAAGAAATAATTTTTAAGATTAATAAACTTAGGCGGAATTCAATGTATTTTTTCCTTTTTCTTGACTAGTTGTCTAATCAAGGTTAAAGAATACAGTCTGACCAACTATTAACCCGTAAATGGGAGGAGAGAGAACAGGTGGATTATTGCTTTTCCTAACGGCATTTACGAGGAATAAAACAAAAACACTATTCTCTAGGATTTTATTTCCAATCACGATAACCGTTTTGCTAAGGGCGCCTTCTAAGTGCTAAAATAAGTGATCGTTTTTCCCTAACCATCTTTCCTGAACTTTTTGGTAACACCTCGTACATACAAACAATATATATATATATATATATTTATATATATGTGTGTGTGTGTGTGTGTGTGTGCACGCGCGTGTCTGTGTGTATGTGCGTGTCTGTGTGTTTAGTTTTGGTTTAGTTTTATGGCATATCAACCATTGTAGGCTATTTAATGCTAAATCCCCCTTATACAAATATATCAAATATATATGATTGGCAAACACATCTTGTTGATAACGTTTTCAAACGAACCTAAGTTCGTTCTTTTGCACACCGAGAAATGGCTCCAAGTAATTTTATGTATCACAATCAATTCAACTAAACACCACTCTTTTGTTTACACACAGTTAAATGATCAAACAGTTCCATTTCTAACAATTCTATTCAACTTTTTTTTTCACAATGGTTCCAATTATTGTTATATGTCACAATTTATTCAATTAAATGTCTGTCATTTATTTGCACACAGTTTAAATGATCAAAAGGTTCTGTTTGAGCAATATATAAGACCCTGTCAGGTGCTACCACTCCGGGTCAGAGTGAATCTGGGAGCAATGGCTATAAAGGGGTACTACTCATTCCCCAAAGCTCTAAGACTGGAGCCTCACCATCAGATTGTTTTATGTCATAAACAAGGAAGTCGTTAGGGGAGTCTTATCGTTTTGCAAAGATGCAGTCGCTGTATTCTACAGCCCTAGCTGACTTGGCTTATGTCCATTTAAATAATAACCCTTTTTTGATGCAGGTTTCATTAAAGATGACTTTATAATTAGTATAAATTTCAGTATAACAAACAAGAAACAACAATTTCTTGGAATCCTCATCATCACTCGCGCTGCCAGCACAGATCTCCCTGGCCCTCTCTCGTCACTCGTCCCTATCGCCCATCGCTTCCGGGATGTCCTCCAGGCTACATCCCGTATCAGCACATAGCTGTTGTTTATAGGTTTTTGCTGGTCGTCCTACCTTTGCTCGTCCATTCACAGGAGTATGTCGCTTATGAGTTCGTCCTTACTTCTCCAGGAGTGTCACGCGTGTCTGGTTCGTCTAACTTGGATAGTTTTCGTGATGGGTAGTAGGTGTCCGTACAGCTGCTGCTTTTAAGAGTGTTACCTCTAGAACTTGTTCGATATAGCTCGCAGCATTCTTGTGCAATTCCTGCCGGCTTTTTCTCCATAAGTTTAGTTAGCCTCCATGTGGAGCATCCATATAGCAGTATCGACATGACCGCTGCTTGGAAAAATAACTGCGTTTTATTTTATCATCAGGTCTGACTTCCATAAGACCGATAGCTGTCCATTCCTTTGCTTGTCGTGTGTTGATGTCATTCTCGGTTGAGGAGACCATTCTTCTGAGGTAGGTGAACTTGTCCACTAGTTTCAAAGGATCGCCCATTAGGGTGAAGATGTCGCCTCTTTGATTAAAACACATATATTCTGTTTTGTCTGCGTTGACATGGAGGCCTATGTCACTTGCTGCTCTTTCCAGGCTATGTAGCAGGGATTCGGTTTGGGCGAGTGAATTTGCCAGAAGCGCTATGTCATCGGCGTAGTCCGCATCCGTAATATTTTGCGCAGATTATCTTCTGCTTCTTTCCTTTGCAAGCTTAAAACCGTTTTCTTTCATTAAATATATAGAAGATGTCCAATTGATTATTATTCAAAAGCGCTGAGAAAGTACAAATTTTGGGACAGTTTCTCCACTGTTGAATATTAAATATAAACTTGCAAGATATTCCGTGTCAGTGATTATTGCTTATCAACCTGCCTGACTTTAAACTCGGCATACAAAAGCGTGGCTCTTTAACTTGGCTTTTATATGAACTACAACAGTAGATATAATATAACACAGTTATATTTAAAAAATAGAAATATTAAAATCGATTACATACACCAGAATAGCAAGTGAAGGCTATATGGTAACAGAAGTTAAATAGTCAATCCTATAAGCGAATACAACAAACTAGCTCAAAATGAACGCATGACTAGCAATTGTCCAAGGGCTCCTCTGGTGGTGTAATGGTTTGCAAGCTAGGCTAACAAACCTACAGGAGTTAGTTCGAGTCTCATTTGGTGCTCCATTCATTCGGCCTTGTGCCACATCTAAGCAAAGAGCTTTGTAAATTACGACTAGAAATTGTCCAAGGGCACCTCTGGAGGTGTAATGTTAGCAAGCTAGGTTAACAAATCTACAGGAGTAAGTTCGAGTCTTATTGGGCGCTCCATTCTTTTGGCCTTGTGCCACATCAAAGCAAAGAGCTTGGTAAATTACTACTAGCAATTGTCCAAGGGGACCTATGGTGGTGTAATGGTTTGCAAGCTAGGCTAACAAACCTACAGGAGTAAGTTCGAGTCTCAGTGGGTGCTCCATTCATTCGGCCTTGTGCCACATCTAAGCAAAGAGCTTTGTAAATTATGACTAACAATTGTCCAAGACCACCTCTGGTGGTGTAATGGTTAGCAAGCTAGGCTAACAAACCTACACGAGTGAGTTCGAGTCTCATTGGGTGCTCCATTCATTTGGCCTTGTGCCTCTTCTAAGCAAAGAGCTTATTACTAGTAGCAATTGTCTCAGATATTAAATTTTGACTTTGCTGTCAAATGGTATATGTGCAAACTAGAATCTGTCATGGAAAATTAGTCGTATAAATTTTTCTTAGAATTTGAGATAAAAAAAAACAGCTCATTCAGAAGACCAGTTCTTGTATTTATTAGCAAGAAAAGGATTTTGCTGCTTCATCAGACTACAGAGTAAAAAGTCTTTAAAAAGTAAACCTTTTATTTCAAAACCCAAGTAAAACACCTAACTATGTGCGAGGAAACGATCTTCAAATAACTAGATATTTGTGGATACATTTGAATTGCTATGATGACTTTTTCGAACGAAAATAAAAACATTGTATGAATATACATCTTTTTAAAATTTGCCTTTCTGTAAACTCAGAATTATCTTCTAATGATATTCAAACAGATTTTATTCTTTTTTTGTTTTGTTTTTGTTTTTACAACTTTTTAACATTTTTTAAATTCAATTTTTGTTCTATCACCAAAAGACAAAATTCTTTTTTTTTCCTCAATCATCTCATTGTGAACCTTGAAAAGTGTGACAGAAAACAAATCAAAATTCAGTGATAAAGACAATAGACATGCATAAATAAATATGGCACGTTCTTTACGAAGAACACCCCGGAGCCTGTTCAGGACTTCGGTCCGGGGCGTGGCTCTGCAAAAGAAACCTATGTATGGCACTAGACCTTGCTGTCTAGTTCAAGCCATAACCCGGCATACGTACCCAGACCCATATTTGGGTTCGTGAAACTGCATGCCTCATCAGGCTCACAAGTGAGCCAATTAGCAGCATAGACCAGCAGGGTTCGAGTCTCGGCTCGTTCTCGACCCCCCTCCCCTTTATCTCCACTTTGATCGGCCTTCGGGCTTTTGGCTTTGTGTCAAGCCTCGGCTGGTGGGAGATCTTGGCAAATATCGGCATGGTAAAATAAATAAATATAAACTATATAACAGTCCCCAACCCTGCCATCACGTAATAACTAAACTCCGACATAAAAGTAAGCGAGTTCGAACTCCACTCGCGTCACTATATTCATTTTCGGACAAATAAGTTTGAAAAAGGTATGAACCCTCTTATCCTCCTAGCTAAGGGTTAAATAGTATCACAATTATTTTTTCTACAAGCATGGCTTTAATATTAAATAACACACGAAGGTTGATATGATGTAATGGTTATCGTCATAGGAAATGGACACGGCAACACGTGTTCAAATCCTGGACTAGACTGATTGCATTTCACATAGCATTAATACCCTTGGTAAAGGTATAAATCCAATTATTCTACCTCCAGCTATGGGTAAATAATAGGGCAGACTGGGTTCTTCTGCCTTGGTGCGGCAACTAGTCTAGGAGAAGGAAAACTCTGAATTCAAACCTGTTAAACTCATGCTTAAAAATTGACCTTGTGTCATATCCTGCCCGAGCGGAGGGGTTGGTAAATATGGATACGCAATTTAACAAAGAAAGCAAACCAGACAAAACCTCCGAAAGTTACGAGGTGCATTCAATAAGTTTCCAGACTTTTTTGTACAGGCATTTAAAATTGTCGTAGACTCTTGAAAATTCAGTATGTTATTGCTATACATCTTATGAGATGACTGGCTATTGTCTATGATTTCAGCTTCAAATGAACAGCTACAGCAGCAATTGGAATACACCCTTCTAAATCCTGATTGTCACAGCTGGTTAATTTCAAAAATGCAATCTGGACGTGAGGACACTTTAGACGAATGATATGCAATAAAATTTTGTTTTAAACTTGGAAAAAATGCCACAGAAACGTATGGAATGCTTCAGACTGCTTTTCAACCATCTTGCATGAATCGAGCGTCAATTCTTGAGTGGCATAAGAGATTCAAGGAAGGCACGGAGTCTCTGAGGGATGATGAGAGGTGTTGGAGGAGTAAGGAAGTCAATACACCAGCGTTGATTGGCCAAAGAGTTAGGGTTAGGGTTACTATGTTGAGGTTTTAAGGGAGTTCAGGAAGAGATTCCGTCGGAAGAGACCAACACTCTTCAAATCGGGTCAGTGGTATTTCCACCAGGACAATTATGCACCAGTCCACAACTCCATCCTTGTCACAGACTATTTGACCAAGATGGGCATCAAGACAGTTCCTCGGTCTCTTTATAGTCAAGACTTTGCTCCTTGTGACCGTCGTTATGAGACAATTGAGGAGATGAAAGAGGCTGTGCCGAAGGTCATTGACACGCTCACACGAGAGGATTTCCATGGGGCCTTCCAGAAGTTGTTGGAACGGAAAAACAAATGCATTGCATTCGGAGGAGAGTACTTGGAAGTGGAGTAGAGTTTCATATGTGTACAATCAATAAAAGTGTCCATACGAAAAAAGTCTGGAAATTTATTTAACGAGCCTCGAATCTCCCTTAATCCCAGGAGCAAGGGCATATATTTGTCTCCGCCTTCCACCAGACAGGACTTGATACAAGGTCAAGTGACCTGAAGTTCAGATTATAATGGAGTTTTACCGAGGCTCGAGCCCAACTGGTCAAGGCTGGTCATCGGCTCACTTGGAGCATGATGAGCCGATGAACCTAGCTGGACATGGACCCGAACATGAGTCCAGGCACGGATGCCAGATTATAGCTTAAGCTGGACCACGTGGTCCAGTGCTATACAAGGGTCTCAATAATGCAGCTTGCCAGCCCAAAGAGGGCCCAGCCGAAGCCGAGGGTCTTTCGGCTTTGAGTCTGCCTTAGGTGGACAATGCTCCGTCCGACACGAATGCAAGACGGCCCGGGGTGGGCAAAGCTAACTGCAAATTAATGCAATTGGCCTTCTCCTGAAGCAAGGACTATAATTGTCTCTGCCTCCCACCAGACAGGATTGACACAATTACAAATGACCCGAAGGTCGGATTATAGTGGGGGCTAGGAGAGGCTCGAGCCCTGCTGGTATATGCTGGTTATCGGCTCACTTGGTACAATGTGAGCCGAAGAGTCCGGCTATGGTCACTCCACATGACTGAGAGGGAGAGTGGGATATTCCATTACAACAGTAACACACAAAAACCTTATTATCATAATATAAATGATGAAAGCCATGATTATTAACAAAAACTCAGTTTGTGTAGTTTTTATGAAGGGGTTTTCCACGCATTTACATAAAATCAAGTATTCTTATCTAATACTAATAATCATTTGATTTCATGTAATTATTTCTACCTAATAAAGATTTGTTTGCACAGGGTTATATGGTTTCTAGCAAACCGTTATCGTTCAAGTAATTATTCTACAAAATAATAAGACATCACTCAATAAGTCCCAGCCCTGACACATAGATGACGTCACTGATTAAAAAAAAACATATGATTTTTATAAAGTTCTAATTTTGAAATGGCACATGTCCAAATTTGAGCCCAATCAGATTATTAGTTTACAAATTACACTTATTCAAGTGAAGCTACCGTTGCAAATTTTCAAAACAATGGGAAAATCTGAATTTCGTGTGTTGATAATGCATTGCGTTTTTATGGGAAAAATACTGTTCAAGCAATGCAATGGCTTGATAAGTGTTACTCGGACTCTGCTCCGTCGGAAAAAACAGTTAATAGGTGGTATGCTGACTTTAAACCCGGTCGTACAGACACAGAAGATGCTGAACGCTCAGGTCGCCCAAATTCAGCAGTTGACCCGGAAAACACCAAAAAACTTCACAACTTTTTTTGGCCATTCGTAAATTGAAGTTGCATGAAATAGCAGAGGAATTGAAGATATCAGAAGGCAGTGTATTCACCATTTTGCGTAAAGACTTATCAATGAGAAAGCTATTTTCAAAGTTGGTGCTGCGTCGATAAAAAACAACAACGCCTCGACGATTCAGAGCATTGTTTGCAACCGAAAGCTATCCATAGCGACCAAAGACGCAAACATCAGCAGGAAAGGTTTTTGCCATCGTATTTTGAGATGGGCAAGGTAATTTGCTCATCGATTACCTTGAGAAAGGAAGAACCATCAATCGCGAATATTATATAGCATTATTGGTACGTCTGGAGGAAGAAATTGCCAAAAAATGACCATAAATGAAGAAGAAAAAAGTGCTCATTCACCAAGACAAAGCACCGTGTC
Source organism: Sepioteuthis lessoniana (assembly GCA_963585895.1). Taxonomy (NCBI): domain Eukaryota; kingdom Metazoa; phylum Mollusca; class Cephalopoda; order Myopsida; family Loliginidae; genus Sepioteuthis; species Sepioteuthis lessoniana. The sequence continues at coordinate 7,055,256 of OY757911.1, forward strand.
ACAAGTCGATCGCAACGATGGCAAAACTACATGAATTGCTCTTCGAATTTCTTCTGCACCCACCCTTTTCTCAAGAACTGACCCCCAGCGACTACTGGCTGTTAGCAAACCACAAACGAATCCTCCAGGGAAAGAGATTTGGCTCCAAGGAAGAAGTTTTATCGGAAACTGAGGCGCATTTTGAAGCCAAAGACAAATCGTTCAACAAAAAAGGCATCGTTTTGTTAGAGAAGCATTGGAATCAGTGTATCACCCTAGAAGGAGACTATGTTGATGAATAAAGTCGAATTTTGCCTAAAAGACAAATCGTTTAACAAAAAAGGCATCGTTTTATTTTACTAGTTAGGCTCGGGACTCATGGAGTGATGTGTTAATACACAGTGATATATTATCAAGTATTCCAGACGAATAAGAATAATCTTTAAACAGGTTTATTTAACTCACAGATGGATCTCCAACAGCTGTTACCATTTCTGGGATTAATGGCAATGAAAGGGTACCCCACTCTCCCCAGATCTCAAAAACCAGGGGCCCCCACATCATCTAAAGTTTAGTGGTATACCCCAAGGTACTTTTTTTGCCCAGTCAGCTGGGGCTGTAGAATACACTGACTGCACCTCTGCAGAGGGGTAAGACCCCCCCCTAACGAGTGTCCTGGATATATGACATTAAACAATCTGATGGTGAGGTTCCAGCAGTGCTGGAGCTTTGGGGAATGCGGAGTACCCCTTCATTGCCATAAATTGAAGTTGCATGAAATAGCAGAGGAATTGAAGATATCAGAAGGCAGTGTATTCACCATTTTGCGTAAAGACTTATCAATGAGAAAGCTATTTTCAAAGTTGGTGCTGCGTCGATAAAAAACAACAACGCCTCGACGATTCAGAGCATTGTTTGCAACCGAAAGCTATCCATAGCGACCAAAGACGCAAACATCAGCAGGAAAGGTTTTTGCCATCGTATTTTGAGATGGGCAAGGTAATTTGCTCATCGATTACCTTGAGAAAGGAAGAACCATCAATCGCGAATATTATATAGCATTATTGGTACGTCTGGAGGAAGAAATTGCCAAAAAATGACCATAAATGAAGAAGAAAAAAGTGCTCATTCACCAAGACAAAGCACCGTGTCACAAGTCGATCGCAACGATGGCAAAACTACATGAATTGCTCTTCGAATTTCTTCTGCACCCACCCTTTTCTCAAGAACTGACCCCCAGCGACTACTGGCTGTTAGCAAACCACAAACGAATCCTCCAGGGAAAGAGATTTGGCTCCAAGGAAGGGGTGTGAAGATTCGGTTGGTGCTATTTGTTTTTTTCGTTTCGTTGGCTGTGGATATTTGGGTTGAGATATCTGACTCCATCGTTTTCTTTCTTCTTTTTCCCATTTATTTCTTCAGTAGCTTCTTCAGAATTACAGAAGAGAGGAAGAAAAGAGACAAAGATACCTTTTGAATTTCAGTTTTATTTTGATGTTTCATACGACTACTCTTTTTTGAGGAAATGTATTCCTTGACAATTAGAGAACAGTTGCATCTTTCAAATAAGGCGTTGAAATCTATAAGTCATTTTCTGGTGGATGATAAGTCTAAATTCTGTGGTTATGTTCAGAAGGTATGTTTTTGTGATATTTGTTTCGGCTCGCTATGGGAAAGTCAATTCTGGTGAATTGTGAGTTTGAAGGCCAACAGGTGGGAGAATGAGCCAGGATGCCGCTAAGTGGATATGTGGTTTTCCCCAGCAGCAGCAGCAGCAGCAGGAAAGAACAAGGTCTTTCTCATCCAAGTGATCACTTTCGAATGTGAAAGAGTTTCTTTCTTGTGACAGTAATTCTGTTTTTCAGACATGCGTAGATTTCGCTTCCTGTCTGAGGTTTCTGAGAACTGCTGCACTTTTGGATTTATTTTATCTTATTTTTATTTTTCTAACCCCTACAGACCAACACTCTTCATGTTCTAAATTCAGTGGGATATGATACGTATATATATAATTATCAAAGACGGATTTGACTAACGCAAACTACCAATTTAATAACATTTTAGAGTAATAAATTGATTGAAAAATGAGAAAGAATTAGAGAAGGAAAGAAAAATAAATTGAAAACAATAGGGAAGAGAGGTTTTAGAAAAGATCTTGAAAAAAACAGAATTTGGTGAGGGCAGCCGACATTGTTTAGTAAGTAGCTGAAACGAGAGCGTTAGAAACACATGGACGAAATGTATCAGTTCTAATAAGCTTACCACATCTTTGGTGAACCTGTTGTAAATTGAATAAAACCTTAAGAGAGAAATCGAATTTCTTCTAATAGCAGCACAAAACAACGCCATAAGGACCAACCATATCAAACCAAGAATAGATAAGACGTAACAAAACAGCAGATGTAGGTTATGTGGTGATAGAGACGAAACGATCAATCACATAATAAGCGAATGCGACAAATTAGCACAGAAAGAGTATAAAACTAGATACGACTTTGTGGGCAAGGTGATCCACTGGGAACTGTGCGAGAAATTTAAATTTGACACTGCGAACGAATGATATATGCACAATCCAGAATTAATCCTGAAGAATGCACAAATTCCTATGCAATTTTGACGTACCTACGAATCACCTAATCTCGGCCAGACGACCAGACCTCATAATAATTAACAAAAACAAGAGAACTTGCTGAATTTTGTCGTTTCACCCTGTACATTGTATACATATTATTCCAGTTAAGATTTATCATATTTACCAACCCCTCCGCTCGGTCAGGATATGACATAAGGTCAATTTTTAAGCGGAGCTTAACAGGTTTGAATTCACAGTTTTCCTTCTCTAGACTAGTTGCCTCACCAAGGCTGAAGAAATCAGTCTGCCCTACTATTTATCCATAGCTGGAGGGAGAATATTTGGATTCATACCTTTCCCAAGGGTATTAGTGCTATGTGAAATTCAATCAATCTCGTCCAGGATTTGAACACGTGTCGCCGTGTCCATTTCCTACGACGATAACCATTACACCACGGGTACCTCCAGTTAAGAATTATTATTCGAGGTTATTACTGTTTATAAAGCATAATTATAATTAGTTATTTCAAACTATATATTCTTGGACAAACAAATTATTATTAAATAGAAATAATTACTTAAAACCATTTAACAACCTATTGACTCAGGATGTAAAATACGCCAAGAAACCTCTGCTAAGTAGTAAATTCTCCAACCAAGTCACCTGTTCGCCGTGGGTAGCAACCCATAATACTTCTGGACGAGATCCTGGTGATTTTTATCATTAAGGTTTTTCGGACTATTGTCCTCACCTTTATTGTTATTTCCACAACGTTTCAGCCGATATGTCCTCCGGCCTTCTTCAGGTGTTTGTCGAACTCGGGAACAATAAAGATGAAGACAATAGTCCGAAAAACCTTAATGATAAAAATCAACAAGCATCGTCTCAGAAATTTAGACAACTGAGATCCTGGTGGTTGAGCAGTCAGTGACACAGCAACCGAATTTGTCACGTGATTTGCAGCCCTCCACATGGGCCCTTACTGAGCCAGAAAAGCGGTCGGAGAGTCTCGATCGGATTAATTGCCTGGTCATGTCAAGCCTGAGTACCGACATTATTGTCCGGACGGTATTTTTCAAATTGCTATTGTGGCAAACAAATACCCAGCTTTATTTTGTCTTAAAAGTGCAAGAAGACAATGACTGAAGGTCAGTTTTGCTGAGGTAGTTGTACTTTAAACCATCTAGACTGTGTGCAAACAAATGACTAATATTAAACATGATTATTAGCATTATATTGCAATACGAAATATTGCTATGTGAAATTCAATCAATCTCGTCCAGGATTTGAACACGTGTCGCTGTGTCCATTTCCTACGACGATAACCATTACACCACGGGTACCTCCAGTTAAGAATTATTATTCGAGGTTATTACTGTTTATAAAGCATAATTATAATTAGTTATTTTAAACTATATATTCTTGGACAAACAAATTATTATTAAATAGAAATAATTACTTAAAACCATTTAACAACCTATTGACTCAGGATGTAAAATACGCCAAGAAACCTCTGCTAAGTAGTAAATTCTCCAACCAAGTCACCTGTTCGCCGTGGGTAGTATTCAATTCTGTAGAAACAAAAAAAACTCAAGCTCGTTTTTAAATAATGTAACCCACAAACTATTCCCTCATAAATTATGCGTATGTGTATGTGTGTGTAGATAGGATTTGCTATTATATAACTCACAGTGGTTGATAAGTCATAAAATACAACCACAGTAAGAATAAAATATTCAGTGTACATGTAATATACTCATGATACGGATAAGCGAAACGTAGATAGAATGTTCATATTATATATACATAGAACATAGGAATCCCGAAACACAAAAACACTCATGACTTCTTAGTTCAGGTACGAAACTTTTTATTACCTTTGAGTTAAAAGTTTTTTCGACATAAGGAGTGATACACAATCTTTCTATGGTGGCTTTTCCATCTGCCCCACCCAACACGTGTGGCACCCGCCACAAGGCCTCGTCGAGCAAGCGAAAGTCACCCTTCTTCTTCAGACGGCAAAACTCAACTAACTGACTTTTTTCAAAATTCCCAAAATCCTCCGCACAGGCTTCCGGTACATGACGTCATTCACATCCCCTACTTTCTATCTGGGATTTTTATTTTGGCATCTTTGAATGACACATCCTCTCCGCGCACGTGTGAACACCTGCGCTCATGTTTGCACCTAACTAACTCATGTGCTGAGCCGAAAGATTCTCAGCCTAACTAAACCCAAAGGCAAGATATATAAAACGAAATCCCTCGGCCATTATATTACATAAATTTATATGAGAAATAATCAAAATCTTACAAATAGGTGCAAATTAAAAAAGTTAGCGACCGTGGTCGACTCGAAAGCTCCTTTTTTATTAGCTACTACACCGAGATATCGGAGAGAGCGGTATTCCTTTCCCTGGATTGGTCCACTTTACCCTTGATACGTACCTTATAATGCTGAGTGTTAAGTAAGGATATATCAGTTACCATTTTTTGAGTCTTTGGTATGACTCGACCTAGGATTGAGCCCTGGACTCTCGGAACATTGGCAAACACTCTACCAACAAGACCAGTGTAGATGAGTATATGTGATTATATAACTGAGTACAAATTATTTCTATTGAAGAGGTTGGTTTCTTTTCTTAAAGGCATATCAACCTTCGTGGATTATTTAATACCAAAACCCTCCTTGTAGAAGAACAATATTGGTACCATTTAACCCCTCACTGGAAGAATAAGAACGTCGAAACTTTTTCCAAAGGGTATTAGTTCAAAAGTAAGGGAAATAGCGTGACTGCAATGTCGCAGTTCAGCTCGTTAGCTACTATCCCAAGGGCCTCCACCCGTATTGAGTAGGAATACGAGATATAATTATGTATAAAAAAGAATCAGCTAAGCAAAAATATAAATATAGGCGTTCAATGATGTTGATTACCCTATCTATTGACATGAAAGTACCCTAGATGGGTTGGCATTCCGTTAAGGTAAATCAAACATTTAACAGTAAGTAAGGGTTGTTGGTTTGGTTGGTTTCTTGGATTTTATGGCATATCAACCTTTGTAGGTTATTTAACGCCAAATCCATTTTTATGTAAATAATCTGTTCTATTTAAAACAATTCAGTTTAGCATAAGTACACAGTTTAATGGTCAAAAACCTTTCTATTTCAAACTATTCAAGCAGTTATATGTAACAATTCAGTTAAGTGTAAATACAGTTTCAATGTCGAAAAACAGTTCTATTACAAATAATTCAGTTAAGCATAAGCACGCAGTTTAAATTTAAGTACGGTTTAATTATGAAAAACCTTTCTTTTTCAAGCTATTCAGTTTATTGTAACAATTCAGTTTAGCATTAGTATGCTGTTAGTTCTATTTAACTCATAGATAGGGCCCTATCAGGTGCTACCACTCTAGGCCAGAATGGAACTGGGAGCAATGGCAATAAAGGGGTACTCCGCATTCCCCAAAGTTGAACCTCACCATCAGGTTGTTAAGCGTCATATCCAGGACACTCATTTGGGGTGTCTTACCGCTCTGCAGAGGTACAGTCAGTGTATTCTACAGCCCCAGCTGACTGGGCAATACACAGAGTTAAGTGTCAAACAGTTTTATTTCAGATAACTCAGTTCAGAATAAGTACACAGATTAGACGTCAAAACAGTTCTATTTAGAGCAATTCAGTTCAGCACTAGTACGCAGTTCCTATGTAAAAACAGTTCTATTTTAAACAATTCAGTTTAGCATAAATACGCAGTTTAAATGCAAAAATCAGTATAGTGAAAGAAGCATGGTTTAGTTCTATTTAACCCATAGATAAAACCCTTATCAGGTGCTACCACACTGGGACAGAGTGGACCTGAGAGCGATGGCAATGAAGGAGTACTCCGCATTCCCCAAAGCTCCAGCATTGCTGGAACCTATCCATCAGATTGTTTAGTGTCATATCTAACACACTTGTTGGGGGAGGTTTTTACCCCTCAGCAGAGAAGCAGTCAGTGTATTCTACAGCCCCAGCCGACTGGGCAAAGTAAGTTTTGTACTGCCTACATAACGGACTCGCCCTCCTCTATAAATACACGTCGAGAGCATTAGACGGAGTTAACCAAATCAGCGGACATTGGGTGCCACATTTATTCGGCCTTGAGCCACATCAAATCAAAGCGCTTTGTAATTTACTAACCAAATCAGCGGGAGTTGGCCAAACCCCCATGTTTGGTTAGCCTCTCCAGTTGTTTGAGGCGTACTTCGGTCGTCTGTGTTTTGGTCAGTGCAGCTCGGTCGGGTGTTTCTTCAACACTGGAGAAGGGACTGAAAGAAAAGCTAATAAGGAAAAAAGAAAGAAAGAATTAGAAAAAAAAAAACGGGAGCAAGAAGAAATAAAACATCAGGGAATAAAAGAAAGAAAATTATAAGGAAGGAAGACAAAAAGAAACCAGCAAAATAATGGGAAATCTCTAAAGAGGAAAGAAGGGAACAGAAAGAACAAAGGTGAAAGAATTTAAATAAAGGCAAATAATATGTACTCGTGGAGAAGAAAAAAGAAGACAAATAGAAAGAAAGAAAGAAAGAAAGAAAGAAAAGAAGAAAGAAAGAAAGGAAGCAGAGAGAAAAAAAACAAGAAGGGGCTAAAAGAAAAGTTAATAAGAAAGAAAGAAAGAAAGAAAGAAGCAGAGAGAAATATAAAAAGAAGGGACTGAAAGAAAAGCTAATAAGAAAGAAAGAAAGAAAGAAAGAAAGAAAGAAAGAAAGAAAGAAAGAAAGAAAGAAAGAAAGAATTAGAATAAAAAAACGGAAGCAAGAAGAAATAAAACATCAGGGAATAAAAGAAAGAAAGAAAGAAAGAAAGAATAAAGAAAGAAAGAAGAAACGGAAACTGGGAGAAATAAAACAAGAAGGAGGTGAAAGAAAATCTAGTCGGAAAGAAAGAAAGAAAGAAAGAATTATAATGAAAAAAAGAAAACAAGGAAAACTACAGGGAATGAAAGGAAAGCCAATGGGAAAGAAAGAAAGAAAGAAAGAAAGAAAATCTAGTAGAAAGAAAGAAAGAAAGAAAGAAAGAAAGAAAGCTAAACGGAATTAAAGGGTACTTCATGGAAAGAAATTGTTGATAGAAAAATAGAAGTAATTTCTGCGTGTGTGTATGAGTATGTGTGTGTGTGAGACAGAGAGAGACACACAGAGAGAGAGAGAGAGAAAGAAAGAGAGAGATATCCTATCAATACAAAAGCAAGTAAAGAAAAAAAAGAGAGAATCTCAATAAGGACTAATTCTAATAAAAGTGGAACTGATGGAAATAAACGAAACATAGAGAAGAGAAATGGAGAAAAGAGATTCTAAAATTACAAAAAGGACTAATGGAATTGCAGGAAAATAAAATATTCGGGGGGTGGGGAAGAGAAAAGAAAGCAAAAAAAAAAAAAAAGATAGTATGTTTATGTACACAAACAAGTAAACACTTTATAAGAATAACAACAATAGAAATATAGACCAAACTTTCTGCATGGCAGAAAAAGAATGTAGACTTGTTTCGCATGCATTAATGGATTTTTTATCTGTGAAAAATGGACAACAATTCATGTCAAGAATTGCAAAATACATTACGAAGCCAAATAGGTCATATATATCTGACATAACTTCTCTCTCAAGAATCTTTGCTAACTAGGTCATTAGATTGCTCAGATACTTTTCTAAACCAACACTCAAGTCAAAATAAATAACAAAGAAATTTGAAAGTCAGACGAACAAATACAACAATGTCTCTCATTATCATCAAGGCAAGCCATCGATTAACGATAACCTTCCCATTTCACAGCCCCCGTGAAAAGGATGACACGGAGGTTCGTGAAGTAAATGATGCTGTGTCAAGTCCTGCTTCGTGCTGGAGGGCTTGAATAAATACATGGCATTCCCATTTCCTCAGAGGAATATCTCTTGGGAAAAGTATAAACGAAGATAATTAACCAAACTGGTCAGATTGGTTTGGTTTGGTTTGGTTTTATGGCACACCAACCATTGTAGGTAATTGATGCCCAATCCATTTTATACATATAAACAGTTCTATTTCAAACAATTCAGTTTAGTATAAGTACATTTTTTTTTGTATACACATAGTAAAGTGTCAAAAAGATCTATTTCAAACAATTCAGTTTAACATAAGTACAGTTTCAATGTCAAAAACAGTTATATATCAAATAAATCAGTTTAATATAAGTACCCAGTTTAAGTCTATTTGACCCATAGACAGAACCCTATCTAGTGCGACCATTCCGGGCCAGAGTTGACCTGGGAGCGATGGTAATGAAGAGGTACTCCGCATTCCCCAAAGCTCCAGCATTACTGAAACCTCACCATCAGATTGTTTAGTGTTATTTTCAGGACACTTGTTCTTACCCCTCTGCAGAGGTGCAATCGGTGTATTCTACAGAGAAATATGGAGAAATCCGAACAGAAGATGAATAAAATTCTGTTGAGGATGCGCAGTTTTTATTACACAGTTGAAGTTTAATGACGTGGAATATTTAAATGTTTGGAATAGACAACAGCATAAGTTGCAACATCTTGCCAGACTTTAATTAATTGTCGAAATCTGTCTTTGAGTAAATGCGCCACGTTTTTTTTTAACCTGGTGACTCTTTTTTTAATTCACAATTATTGTTGTTCTTCTAGACAGGTTACCCACCAAGGCTTAGGTCACCTGTCAGCATTACCATTTTATCTGTTGTTAGAGTATGAAGATATGGATTCATGCCTTTCCGAATGGGAATCGACGTGAAGAAAACGCAAAAAGGCTCACAGATTCTAATTTCCACATTTATAACCTCCATGACAAAATATTTTGTCAAAATATCTGTACGCTGATAGCCTCAGCAGAAATTTGAATATTCAAAGAGAAAAGTCCCAAAGCCATTGAATGTTATCTTGATTGTCCTGTCAAACTCTCGGGGGACAATGGTGCCAAGTCCTTTAGCACCTTGAACTTCCTTTCGACAAACATCTGTGCTGTGAAGAGGGAATACCTGCTGCATCGACAACTGCAGGGCTTTCATATAACATTACCTCTTACTGGGTCGAAATCCAAGCGTACACCCATAATATATATCCAGGGAGCGTATAAAAGAATATCGAAACTCTAAATCGAATTGTCTCGATATAACATAATGGGACGTTTGAGTGGATTTTAGTTAAAGAAAAAAAAGTATATATATATATATATATATATATAAATTGAAGGTGCTTTGTTTGAAAAAAAAATGCAATGTCGGGTGGGCGCTGGTGAGTAATAGTTGCGTCCAAATGGGTTTCATTTTTTATTCGACTAGCAGAGACAGGATCGGTGTAACCTCTCATTTTCAAGTCATATTGGCACTGGTTTTAATGGTTAAACGAAAAGACCACGTCTTCCTAATCAATCATGAGGTTGTCTATGGAAAAGAGAAAGAACAAAGAAATGACTTGATACAGCTTGTTTCTTGAATGTTGTGGAATTAACTTAAAGATTCTAGAGAATTATACTGCCCGGTAGAAGATATAAAAGCTGGTCCCCTCACAGAGGGGACAGGGTGTTGCTTTTCTCGAGCAGAGAAGGGCAGTTCTTAGCCTAAGGGTCATAATCAGGATTTTTAGATGCTGAATTCGAAAAAAGACGTCTATTAACAAAATACTTCTCCTTGGCACCCCTGCATTTTCTCAGCACCCATGTCAATTTCACATCGATATTTTTAATATCGATATTGCACATCGATATTTTTAATATAAATAAGAGGTGCATACGATAAGTTTCCAGACTTTTTCGTATGGGCATGTAGAATTGTCGTAGACGCTTCAAAATTCAGTATGTTATTGCTATACATCTTAGGAGATGACTGACCAATTTTTATGATTCCAACTTCAAAGGAACAGCTACAACAGGAATTGGAATACACCCTACTAACACCTGATTGTCACAGCAGGTGAATTTCAAAAATGCAACCTGGACGTGAGAACACTTTAGAAGAACGATATGCAATAAAATTTTGTTTTAATCTTGGAAAAACTGTCACAGAAACGTATGGAATGCTTCAGACTGCTTTTGGAGCATCTTGCATGAATCGAGCATCAGTTTTTGAGTGGCATAAGAGATTCAAAGAAGGCACGGAGTCTCTGAGGGATGATGAGAGGTGTGGGAGGAGTAAGGAAGTCAATACACCAGAATTGATTGGCCAAAGAATTATGGTTATGGTTACTATGTTGAGGTTTTAAGGGAGTTCCGGAAGAGATTCCTAGGGAAGAGGCAAGTACTCTTGATATCGGGTCAGTGGTATTTCCACCAGGACAATGCATCAGTCCACAACTCCATCCTTGTCACAGACTATTTGACCAAGATGGGCATCAAGACAGTTCCACCCCATCCCTATAGTCCAGACCTTGCTCCCTGTGACTTTTGCTTATTCCCTAAGCTCAGAGGCTGTCGTTATGAGACAACTGAGGAGATGAAAGAGGCTGTGACGAAGGTCATTGACACGCTCACACAAGAGGACTTCCATGGGGCCTTCCAGAAGTTGTTGGAACGCTACAATAAGTGCATTGCAGCCGGAGGAGATTACTTAGAAGGGGACTAGAGTTTCATGTATGTACTATTAATAAAAGTGCCCATACGACAAAAGTCTGGAAGCTTATCGTATGCCCCTCGTATATCCCCCAGCCAAGGCGATCAACACGTCAATGGGATAGTATGGCAGAGAAAAATGAATCGTATGCACGCATAGTTCCGCTATAGTGTAAGGAAAGTAGAAGTACTGGTAATGTCATCGTTATTTGTCAATAAAAAGAGAGTAGGACCCGCCCCCCATTTCTCTCTCTCTCTCTCTCTCTCTCTCTCTCTCTCTCTCTCTCTCTCTCTTTCGTGTGCTAACATCTGACAGAGGCTTTGTATGGAATTTAATACAGTTACTCTCTCCAGCAGTTATAACACTAAACCCTAGCAGACTCGATCAAGAAGTAGTCGTGGATTGAGAGAGATTATTCCAGAGCCAAGAGGCCATGGCAGACAAAATTGAAGTCCTGAAGGAGGGGTAAAGGAATCTCGGGGACATTTTGAAAAATCCAAGAATGATAACACAAACCCTAAATTCGTATAATAATTTTTTACCTTTATCTTCCGTGAATCAGAATGGGTAAATAGTAGGGCAGACTAGGTTCTTCAGCCTTGGTGAGGCAACTAGTCTAGGAGAAGGAAAACTCTCAATTCAAACCTGCTAAACTCCGCTTAAAAAATTGACCTTGTGTCATATCCTGCCCAAGCGGAGGGGTTGGTAAAAAAAAAGGAGGTGCCCGTGGTGTAATGGTTATCGTCGCAGGGTATGGACACGGCTACACGAGTTCAAATCCTGGACCTGACTGATTGCATTTCACATAGCACTAATACCCTGGGGAAAGGTAGGAATCCAATTCTTCTCCCTCCAGCTATGGGTAAATAGTAGGGCAGACTAGGTTCTTCAGCCTTGGTGAGGCAACTAGTCTAGGAGAAGGAAAACTCTCAATTCAAACCTGCTAAACTCCGCTTAAAAAATTGACCTTGTGTCATATCCTGCCCAAGCGGAGGGGTTGGTAAAAAAAAAGGAGGTGCCTGTGGTGTAATGGTTATCGTCGCAGGGTGTGGACACGGCTACACGAGTTCAAATCCTGGACCTGACTGATTGCATTTCACATAGCACTAATACCCTGGGGAAAGGTAGGAATCCAATTCTTCTCCCTCCCGCTATGGGTAAATAGTAGGGCAGACTAGGTTCTTCAGCCTTGGTGAGGCAACTAATCTAGGAGAAGGAAAACTCTCAATTCAAACCTGCTAAACTCCGCTTAAAAAATTGACCATGTGTCATATCCTGCCCGAGTGGAGGGGTTGGGCAAATAGGATCTTCCGTGAATCAGATTCAACAATTTTCCCACAACTCATTAAAAAATAGTTTCAAAATCTTTAAGAAACTTCTTTTTGTTGTTGGGTTTGCTTCCCCAACCAACAGATGACGACCCCATTCTTGTTTGTTTGCTAAACTACAAAAAAGGGCTCAGCTGTATTTTCACCATGATGATCCCAGCTATGATCAGTCTTGTAATCTCCAGTACAAAGTGCAACATCATATTTCAATGAACATCATATTCTCGATAGAAATTGTCACTAAATGACCACTGTTGCTGAAAGGTTGAGTTTGAAACCGTGTCGACAGCGTCATGAGCTTAAGAGTAGTAGTGGAAGGGCTTTGTATAGGGCGGGACCACTCAGATCATTAAGCAAATAGAAGGCGTGTCGAAAGGCTCGGAGACGTAGCGTGTTCTCCTTCAGTTAACGGGGCGTGGTTGGTTAAAATTGAACTGCATAGGCAAGCCAAACACTGAGCGGATTAAACAAGCGGACAGGTATGCAGAAAAATATTTTGATGGATTGTAAATTGAGTGTTTACTCTGCACGAGGCCGGCTGGGATCGTGCGTTGAAATCACTTCATGGCCAGTGAAGAAACACCCTCATATAGGATCCACTTTTGCCGCCACGTCAAGATTGGTTATTATCAGCACACCAACTCCTTATGGGTTATTTAATGCCGAAATTTGATTTGTTAGTTTTAGTGTTGTTTGGTCTATTTGTTTAACGGCATATCAATTCCTTACGGGTATTTAATACTGAAATTCCATATATTTGTTTTACTGTAGTTTGATTTATTTGTTTAACAGCAAATCAACCCCTTACGGGGTATTAAAGGCTAAAATTTGATTAATTTGTTTTATTTTGGTTCATTTGTTTAACTGTGACGGTCCAACGTTCCTCTTCAAACATAACGATGATTCTACTTTTAATCCGATGATTGTTCCGCTGATCGGATATATCTTCGGATGACACGACTGATTCGTTATCTGCCCACGTTGTGTTTTTTTTTCAATTTGAGATCCAGGCAAAAGATCAATTGCTAGTCGGAGTCACCGGTCAGCTTGTAAACGAGTGCGTCCGCACATTTAAGAAAGTAATAAGATAAAAGTCGACGCCCAGAAAGAGAGAAGAAAACACGCGAAATAACAATATTTAGTATAAAAAAATGTTTTTCAAAAATGGCAAATACATTCACCCATCCCGGAGATGGCAAGTTTTAGTCAGAGACCTGTTCACAAATTAACAGTTCATCAATTTCTCGTATAAGTTGTAGGCTTTTCTATTCTCAGTTGTTTACTGTCTGACACAAGGCGATTTTAAATGGCGATTATGTTTGCTTTCCTCAACTCTTGGTACTTCTTTATGTTAAGCTTTGCTTTTTCGCTGCGTTATATTATGATCGACTTTCTTCGCTTTTTATACTCAGAGCATTCTGGTACAAGGTTAAAGATGTGAAATCTAGTTGTCGCATTTTTCTAATAAGGCACTAATTCGGGCTTTTCTTTACCTCTCTGCAATTATTGTGTTTTCTTGATTCACTTCACTTCTTTTACACCTATGATAGATCAAATCCCAGAGCGAGAGGGGAATTCAACTCAAGTTCTTTTCGCGGAACTCTCTCATCTTATCTTATTCTCTTTTTTACCTTCGTGTTTTCTATATCCAAGGAAATCGCTTTTTTATCTGATGCGGATCTGGAAAAATATCATTCAAGACGTTGCATTATTTCAGGCTTCGCTTCACTTTTCTACTTTTACAAGTCTGGCAAAAGGACATCTCTCCTTCTTGACACGTTAGTCTTTAAAGTATTGTGGGTTTTTTTTGGTAATTTGGGATTTCTACTTTCAGTCAGTCAGGTGAGAGCGCTATCCCGGTTTTCTTTTCCTTCCTTCTTTTTCTCCTTCGCTTTCTCCTCTCAAATCTTTGATCAGTTCCCGTCGTACCTGCTTCAGGTATTTGTCAAACGGGCGAGTAAGGAACAAGGGGGGTTTCAGGCGCAGAACTGTAGATACACTGGTGATCACAGAAATGCCTCGGGTATTCCCTTAAAAGGGAGCGCCTCAGGCGACAGGCGATAAATCTAACTGCTCCAAAGAAGGTTAGAGCCTATGAGAACGACCCCTGAGTCTCGAGAAGTGGGTTAATATCTCCTACGAGTAGCGACTGCTGGGTTTACCCGGTAGTCACGTCAAGCTGCCAACGTACGTGCGACGGTTTTATCGAACGTCCCACCGACCGGATGAGTGTGGCACAAGGCCCTTTTTGGTGGGTCCATGCGCAAGGCCGTAGCCCAGATCCGCCCAGCCGCTCCAAAAATACCTCGGGCCCCGTCGGCACTCCCCTAAAAAGGGGAGCCTCAGGCGCCCGGCAATAAATCTAGTCTCTCCGAGGAGGGTTAGAACCTGGGGACGGCCCCTCTGAGACTCCTGAATGCCGGTCTTGGAGCGCTCGACATGAATCCGGTTTCCCGGAATACATGTCAAACGGCCTTGATCGACTGCCACCGGAACTAGGACACACCCGACCAGATCCGTGTTCCGATAAACACGGCGGGCCGAAGTCTGTCCTGATAAACGGTGTCCGACGTACGTGCATCAAATGAAATGTTGATTCTCAACTGGACTCCGACTATTTATTGATGCCGTTTTCTAACATCCGGGCACCCGAATCAAAAATAGTCCAAGCACTATTGTCAGTACAATCCTGTAACATCCGGGGACCTGAATCGAACCTCACATCTCCACTACGCTGACATCGCGTTTTTCGCATTCGGAAGGACGCAAGTTCGATTCTGGCAGGCAGGATAAAGTCTACTCCTCTGTCTTAGAGAATACGGTAATTCCTGTTCATTGCCGCCTTCTGTTCTCTATCACAAGTATCATATTATCTCGATTTCTAATCAACTCTTTAACTTCGCTGGTCTTGCACAAGGTAACCTCAAGCCGTTGCATTATTTCAAGCTTCACTTCACTTTTCTACTTTCACGTCCAAACAACATGTGATATGGCTTTTTTTGCCTCTCCACTCTAGATAGTTTTACACAAGGTCAGAGCCCAGAGTGCGTGAAATCTAGTTTCTGCTTCTTGCAAGTCTACTGCTGCCTTCCATTGTCAAGGAAAAACTGTCATTTTATGTATATCTTCATTTGAAAGTGGTACAGGATGGAAAAAATTCTCGATTTTCTCCTAATTTGGATTTCAATAATCTTTTGCTGACACGTATTATTTTGGGATTGTTTAGAAAAATAAGCTTCGTATAGGTTTATTTAAATTTTAGATCAATCGCTTTTAATGATTGATAGTTCAAGCTCTGATCTGGATTCGGCTTTTTCAGTTGAAACCGTCCGGAACACAGTTATCTGTCAAAACAGTTTACCTAACTTCTGACTGCTTTAGTTTAACAAATAACATTACTTTTCCTTTCCTTTTTTAAAGTGACAAATCGATTTTGTCAAATTCCTTTCTCATCAAAATAATATAATTTTTTTTTTAATTTCAAAAATCCACAACGCCATTACACATTTATAATGTACTACTCTATTTTTACAAAATCCAAATCGGTTTCTTTTTCCTATGGTTGATAAAATTCCTCTTACTTATAGTCGAGCATCTAGTGGGTTACAGAACGGCATATCAACTGTGGGTTATTTAATGCCAAAATTTAATTAATACGGTTTATTATTGTTTGGTTTGTTTAACGGTATATCAACTCCTTACGGGTTATCTAATACTAAAATTTGATCAATTTGTTTTAGTGTAGTTTAGTTTATTTGTTTTACGGCATATCAACTCTTTACGGGTTATCTAAAGCTAAAATTCGATTAATTCATCATAGTGCAGTTTAGTTTATTGTGTAATTGCATATTAACACGCTGCGGGTTATTTAGTACCAAGACATTATCAGTTTGTTTTGTTTTGATTATAATCATAACTATTTTTATTTTCATCTTTTATTTGCAAACTTTTTTTAATCGCAGCTTTTTATTTGTCAATAATAATGATCTTTTGTTAGAACCCAGTAATATGGTATCAAGTATCCTCATTTAATACAAGTTACTAGCAAACACTTATATGATTTCACTTATTCCAACCCAATATTAATGATTTTCAAACAGATCTATTTGACTCATAAATGGGACCCAAACCGATTCTACCACCCCAGCAGCCAGAAACAAATATTTTATGATAGAGACCCCATCCAGTCGGTTCTATCTCATTGGATTAGTTAACACCGAAAGACAGGTTCTGAAATTCTGGGCGAAAAACATGTAAATAGTTAAACCACATGTATTAAACATACGACCCGTGTATTAGATAACAGAGGGATATGATCTTATATTTTGCATATTGTAAAGAATTCGAATAACCGTTAAACTGTTTGAAAGATACTGAGTCAACTCAGTTTAATTGACAGGTAATTAGTTATCTTTAAGGGCAGCTGAAAGTTTGGCTGTCATTGGAGGATTGTATAGTCAGGTGCCCGTGGTGTAATGGGTGTCGTCGCAGGAAATGGACACGGCGACTCGGGTTCAAATCCTGGACGAGACTGATTGCATTTCACATAGCACTAATATCCTTGGGAAAGGTATGAACCTATTATTCTCCCTCCAGCTATGGGTAAATAGTAGGGCAGACTAGGTTCTTCAGCCTTGGTGAGGCCACTAGTCTAGGAGAAGGAAAACTCTGAATTCAAACCTGTTTAACTCCGCTTAAAAAATTGACCTTGTGTTATATCCTGCCCGAGCGGAAGGGCTGGTAAATATGGTAAAGTCAGGCAACTAAAATCCTAGAAGTTTGATTAAATTTTAATTTAGTTAGCCCCCAAAAGCTGAAGGTTCCACAACAGAGAGTGCTCCCGCTTGTTCAGAGTCAGTTATCTTTTCACCCATGAATTTAGAGTGTGCACCAAGAGAATTTCTTGTTATTCCTCCCAAAGAATTTCTTGGTTATTCCTCCCAGTAAAAGAAAAAAATATGGGACAGCATAGAGCAATGGAAAAGAGAAGAGTGACTCCCGGATTTCATCTCCGTTTCTCACAAAAAGTAATTTTGCTTACTCCAAATAAATATCACTCTCAATCTGGTTGACTCTTCCAATGGCTGTTTGTCGCTTCAGAGTCCATATGCAACCTTTCTTTTTTTTTTCACATTCAGGTGCGATAGTAATATTAGGGACTCGAACGCCTGTAAATCATATCAAAAATAGTATCTTACAAAATCAAACGAAAACAAAAAATGATTCCTTAAACGCTAGCATAATATCTTGAATACAACTAATTCTTAAAATGTTAACATTTTCTAAAACACTCGACTAAAAACACAGCGCCGAGAATTAAAAAAAAACAGGGTTCAGAAAGTTCCTCTCAACAGGGTTTTTTTTGTGGTGGGGGTGCTCGTAAATATTTCAGTTAGATGTTTTTGAAAGTACTTCTATTCACGCAAAATGATAAAAATAAATTTTATAATTATTTTCTAGCTCAATGCATGCGAAATTACAAAACTGGAAAGACGACTCCAAATGTTGTTGATTCAAATAGCGGAAAAATAATATAAACAATAAAACGAAACAAAAATGAAAAAAAAAAAACAGCAATAACAAAATACATCAATTTAGTAAGAAAAACGAAAGGACAATAACCTGTTGGTATTTTGTGGCGTAAGGAAAAAAGGAATTTTCTTTGCTTACCTCGAATTCTCTTAAAGAAACGAAATGTAACTCCTACATTATTTACTGAGCTTAGATCTCTCTCTCTCTCTCTCTCTCTTTTTTTTTTCTTGTCAGTTTTCAGTCAGTTGGGGCTGTAGAATTTACCAACTGCATCTCTGCGGAGGTGTAAGAACCCAACGCCCACAAGTGTCCTGAATATGACACAAAACAACCTTATAGTGAGGTTGCAGTAATGCTGGAGCGTTGGGGAATGCAGAGTACGCCATCATTGCCGTCGCTCCCGGGTCCACTCTGGCCCGGAGTGGTAGCACCTGATAGGGTCCTATTTATGGATCAAATAGAACTCAACTGAGTAATGCTACACTGAATTGGTTGAGATAGAATTGTTTTGACATTTAATCTGCGTACTTATGCTAAGCTGAATTGTTTGAAATAGAACTGTCTTGACATTTAAACAGTGTTCCCATTCTAAAATGAATTGCTTCAAATAGAACTGTTTTGGCATTTGACAGCGTGTAAACAAAAATATACTAATAATAACCCGAATTGTTTGAAATATAAATGTTTATATGTATAAATACGATTTGGCATTTAATAATCTACAATGGTTGTAATGCCATAATACCAAACCAAACCAATAAATATCTGTGACTGAGCATACTTCGGGGTTATGAGATACGTACAGATCCCCTGACTTAGGCGATTCTGATGGACCTCAGAGTTAAATTAAAAGAAAGAAAAAAAGAGAGATAAGTATCTAGACCTTGCAAGCGAACTAAAAAAAACTGTGGAATATGAAGTTGACTTTGATACCAATTGTAATCGGTGCGCTCGGAACAATCCCTAAGGGATTGGTAAAGAGACAATTGGAAATAGGAAGACAAACTACGGCATTATCAAAATCAGGAGAATGCTGAGAAGAGTTCTGGAAACTTGAAACACCATCAGTAAAACACAATCAGCTAAATCTGACGTTAAAATCTCTCAAATGAGTTAAATAATAATCGCAAAAGAAGTACAAGACTACGCATGATTGGGTGGGCGAGGTGATCTACTGGTAATTGTGCAAAAAATTAAAAATTCACCATGCTATCAAATGGTATTTGAACAAATCAAATCTGTTCTAGAGAATGAGACGCATACAATTCTATTGGATTTTGCTATATATATATGGATCACCAAATCTCAGTCAGAAAACCTGATCTAATGTTAATTAAGAAAAAAGAGCGAATTTGCCGTCTGGAGGATGTTGCCGTTGCAGCAGACCACTGAATGAAAATAAAAGAAAGTGAAAAGAGTGACAAGTCCTGGATATGACACAAAACAATCTGATGGGGATGTTCCAGTGATACTGGAGCTTTCTGGAAATCGGAGGACTCTTTCATAGCCACTCTGGCACGGAATGGTAGGCCCTGTCTTTGGATTAAATAGAACTAACTGCGCATTTATTCTAAACTGAATTGTATAATTAGAACTTTTTGACTAAACTGAAACTGAATAGCTTGAAATAGAAATGTTTTTCACAATTAAGCTGTACTTACATTTAAATTGCGTGCTTATGCTAAACTCAATTGTTTGAAATGAAACTGTTCTTGACATTGAAACTGTACTTACACTAAGCGGAATTGTTTAATATAGAACTATTTTTCACATTAAACCATGTGTTCACAACATCTGTACTTGTACTAAACTGAATTAGCTGAATTAGAACTGTTTGAATGAACTGAATAACTTGAAATAGAAATGTTTTTGACATATAAACTGTGTAATCATACTAAACTGAATTTTTTAAAATAAAACTTTTTGCATAAAAATGGATTTGGGCCTTGCCAAAAACTAAAAAAAAAAGCTGTGGAACATAAGGGTGACAATGATACGAATAGTAGTTGACGGATTTGGAAATGATACTGGAAGAATTGGAAATCAGTTGAAGAATCGAGATCAATCAGGCTGCATCATTTTTGAGAACGGTCAGGATATTGAGAAAAGTTCTGGAGATACGAGAAGATTTGTTACCACTCAGACTCAAAGAATATCCCAACAACTAACGTTGGTGTAAAAAATAATAACTTGCAAGGAGCTGAAGGATTTGAACATAAAAAGACGTGTAGAGACCATCCAAACTACAGCTTATTAAGATCGGCCAGAATACTGAGAAGAGTCCTGGAGAATTGAGGAGATTTGTTGTCACTCAAAATCCAGTGATAGACCAACGGCTAACGATGGTGTGAAAAGGAGTAAAATAATAATAATAATAATAATGAAGAAGTAAGATAATGATAATAATAATAATAAAAATGTAGGATAAGTACCTCGACCTTGCAAGAGAATTGAAAAAGCTGTGGAACATGAAAGTAACGATTGTGCAAATTGCGATTGGTGCGTTAGGCACAATAACTAAAGGATTATTAAAAGGCCTGGGGGACTTGGAAGTTGGCGGACGGGTAGAGACTATCCAAACGACAGCATTACTAAGAACGGCCAGAATCCTGAGACGAGTCCTGGAGACTTGAGGAGACTTGCTGTCACTCAAACTCCAGTGAAAAACCATCAGCTAACACTGATGTGAAAAAATCTAAAGGAGTAAATAATAATAATATTAAAAATCATACAAGCTGAGGAGAGAATTGTACAGAAGTTAGAGCTTCGAGCCCAGTGTGATTGGGCTGCTGTGGGTTTGCAGGGGAATCACTCAGTAGGTCCTTCACTAAGATTGGCATAAAAAGGGTGAAGGTGAAAAAAAATAAAAAAACAAAAAACAGCATTCGGTGCCTTCAGCTATATATGGCTAGTCTATAGATAGTTTCTGCTAGGATCAAATCTGAGAAGAGATGAGCCCCTGTAGGGTCACGTGAGCAAAGGCGCGAGATTTTATCTTGAAAGATCCTTAACCCCTGATTAAACAAGAAATATCACTGATGATGCGTTTAGTCTATTAAGATGCATTCATATGAATGAATTATATAATATGTTAAATGAATTACTTATATAATGTTTCAAATTTTGTACCAAATGAATGTCTTGCATCTTATGCAAGTGATATAGATAGATAGATAGACAGAGTAAACGACGTTTGAAGACTGCCAGTTTCTTGTCTCTGCAATCATCGGGTCGTCTCTAACATGGTGGGTACCCCTTTATATATACCGTTGTGTTGGGCGTGATGTAGAAGTAATCTAGTCAATGGAGCATTCTGGGACGTATGATTCCGTTCATGCTACTTTTTTACCACTTATATATATATATATATATATATATATAGTACAATCAAATGAAGACTCAAACTCGGTTAAGCCGTCATAATCGTGGCATGCTCACACAAAGATCTTTTACACTCACAAAATATATCAACTATATTTAGCCAACGCAAACATCCGAATTTTATCGCATGAACTTTTCTTTCTTTTTATATAAATATTTCTTAAAGATATTAGTCTGAGAATAAATGTAATAGAGTGACCTGAGTTCGAACTTACAAACTGTGATGTTACTATCTACCACATTAGTCACGGGGACTGCTACTCAAGCTGCTACTCGTGTCAGAACTTCGGGAAGGAAGGTAACTAGATACGTGGGGCCTTCTATAAGTTTCCAGAGTTTTTGTACTGACATTTAAAATTGTCGTAGAATCTTAAAAATTCACTATGTTATTGCTATACATGTTATGAGATGACTGGCCAATTTTTATGATTTCAAGTTCAAATGAACAGTTACATCAGCAATTTGAATACACCCTACTAACGCCTGATTGTCACAGCTGATGAATTTCAAAAATCCAATCTGGACGCGTTGACGCTTTAGAAGAACGATATGCAATAAAATTCTGTTTTGAACTTGAAAAAATGCCACAGAAACGTATGGAATGCTTCAGACTGCTTTTCGACCATCTTGCTTGAACCGAGCATCAGTTTTTGAGTGGCATAAGAGATTCAAGGAAGGCAGGGAGTCTGTGAGAGATGATGAGAGGTGTGGGAAGGAGTAAGGAAGTCAATACATCAGAGTTGATTGGCCAAAGGGTAGGGTTAGGGTTACTATGTTGAGGTTTTAAGGGAGTTCAGGAAGAGATTCCTAGGGAAGTGGTCAGCACTCTTCAAATCGGATCAGTGTCATTTCCACTAGGACGATACACCAGTCCACAGCTCCATCCTTGTCACAGACTATTTGACCAAGATGGGCATCAAGACAGTTCCTCGGCCTCCCAATAGTCCAGACCTTGCTCCCGGTGATTTTTGATTATTCCCTAAGCTCAATGAGACAATTGAGGAGATGAAAGAGGATGTGAGGAAGGTCATTGACACGCTCACACAAGAGGACTTCCATGGGGCCTTCCAGAAGTTGTTGGAACGCTGCAACAAGTGCATTGCAGCCGGAGTTTACATCGAAGAGTTTCATGTGTTTATTATCCATAAAAGTGCCCATACGAAAAAAGTTTGGAAACTTATTTAATGATCCTCGTAAATAGATACAGTCAAATGGACATTGGACAATTTGTTTGTTTGTTTGTTTGTTTGGGTTTCGTGGCATATCAACCTTCGTAGGTTATTTAATTTTAAATCTATTTTCATACAAATGATGAGTTCTATTTCAAACAATTCAGTTTAGGATAAGTACACAGTTCAATTGTCAAAAATATTTCTATTTCAAGCTATTCAGTTTAGTGAAATAGGTTTTTATTCAAACAATTCAATTTAGCATAAGTATTGTTTTTGTTCACACACAGTTAAATATCAAAACAGTTCTATTTCAAACAATTCAGTTTAGCGTATGTACAGTTTCAATGTCAAAAACAGTTCCATTTCAAACAATTCACTTTAGCATAAGTATGCAGTTTAAATATCAACAGTTCTATTTCGACCAATTCAGTTTAGCATAAAAACACAGTTTAGTTCTATCTGACCCATAGATAGGATCCTATCAAGTGCTACCTCCCCGTGCCAGAGTGGACCTGGGAGCGATGGCAATAAAGGGGTACTCCGCATTCCCCAAAAGTCTAGCATTATTGAAACCTCACCATCAAATTGTTTATTGTCATATTTTGGACAATCGTTAGTGGGCGCCAGGGGTCTTATCTCCCTGCAGAGGTGCAGTCGGTGTATTCTACAGCCCGAGCCAACTGGGCAAGACTTTTAACAAAGTTTGGCCATATATATATATATATATATAGTACAATTTTATGGAGACTCAAACTCGGTTAAGTCGTCATAATAAATTTATATATATTATTATATTATATATATATATATATATATATATATATATAATTTTGTGTATGGGGCCTGAGTTGCGTTTTAAAGCCCATGTTTTCGAACCTATCTATGTATTGATTTGTATTATTGTTCATTTAATTTTGAATAAAGTGAAGTACATATTCAGGATGTTGCAATATGAAACTTCCTATATTGATCTGTGTATTTGATCAGCTATAAAACGATCGCATTTAATCTTGAGTCAATTTTATCACGTTCACCTTGTTGTCTTCTTATTTTCTATTTAATATATATATATATATAATCATTATCATCGTCATGGGGGCTGTTAGCACGTAGTCCGTTGAATCACTCTCCCCACCTGTCTTTATCGTGCATTGCTCCTGGCAGGTACACTTGTCTAGATCCCGCGTCCCCACAGAGCTGATGTATGTAAATCTTTGCTGGTCGGGTAACACTGGTGTGTCTAAATGTAGGAAGAGCTGTATGGCCACCTACCTCCTATCTTACAAGCCATCAAAGTAAGTAAGGTAAAAACGAGTCGGGTTCTGCTGGAGAAGTAAGAATAAATTCATCTAACTATCTATCTATCTATCTGAAAGAAATTGTTTCCTCACAACGTGACAGTTTCATGCGTTTAATAAAAACAATCATAAGATGGGGGTTTATAATTCAATTATTTCATTATTTGTTTTTCTCCCACAATTTCCTGTCTGAGGATTGTGATTTCTTAAAGAAAGCAACAAAAAAAAAGATAAAATAAAATAAAAATAAATAAATAAATAGAATAAAATGAATTAAACTGCTAGTTACAGTGGACTAAAGATTGTGCAGTAGTAATGACTTTAGTTTGATATTGCTCTGCTTGACTGTATTTGAGCACTTTTTATCCATTGAAATTTACTGAAAAGATTTTTATTTTCATAGATAGTTTTTCCTTCTTTGGTATTTCGTTATCATTCTATTTCCTTTCGTTTATCTTATATTCATATCCTACTATATTATAAACATTAGCATGAACACACACACACAATTCACTTAGCCAATGTGGTACGCTTGTTGGCCGATCGGTCTGATACTAAGCCTAACGTAAAGTTGGACGGGTTTCGATCCCGGCTTCAAGCGTCCTAGATATCTAGCCACACTGAAGAGTTCTGATAGAACGAAACAGTGTCTATGTGTGATGGGTGTTCGGTTATATCTTTGTGACCAACGGGCAACGTTTAGTTAGGCTGAGAACCTTTCGATCAGTGCATGGGTTAGTTAGGTCCAAACATGAGCGCAGGTCTTCACGCGCGCGCGGAGCGGACGTATCATTCAGAGATGTCACAATAAAAATCACAGATAGTGGATGCGACCAGGGATGTGAGTGACATCACGCACCGGAAGCGTGGGCTGAGATTTGAGAAAAGTCAGTTAATTGAGTTCCTGGTTCGGAAGAAGAAGGTTGACTTTCGGTTGCTCGCCGAGGCCTGGCGGCACGTGTCACACGTGGGCAGGTGGGGGCAGATGGAAACGTCATCATAGAAAGATTGTGCCTCTCTCTTCCTTATGTCGAAAAACCTCTAAACTCAAAGGTAATAAAAAGTTTCGTACCTGAACTAAGAAGTCGTAAGTGTTTTTGTGTTTCGGGTTTCATATGTTCTATGTTTCGGGATTCCTATGTTATCTATGTGCGTTATGGACATTATGAACGTTTTTCGTACCAGTATGTATGTGTCTATTTGACACATATTCATATCTTGGTCGTATCGTGGACTTGGACGGTAATGTTACACACATAAATTAAAAGTTTTGCTCTGCTTAAAACGGAACTTCTGTCGCATACTTGCTCGTAGAGAGAGGTAGGAAAATATATACATATCTTCCATTGGTAACTAACGCATTTAAAATCACTTAATCTAAACCTTAAAAATCCTTTCTTGCATATTTTGTGATAGATACTTTTTGACAATATAGAACACAAGAAAGCATGATGTTAACAATGAAACATCAGTAGTCTTAGCAGACGTTCATAAAATAGATTAGTTTAGTTATCTTGAAAATCATTGTTGTCATGAGATTATGATTTGCTTTGTCGGCTACGGCTGTAGAATACACCGAATGCTTCTCTGCAGAGGGACAAGAACTCCCAGGGCCAAGTCGGTTAGAGCTGTAGAATACACCGAACGCTTCACAACGAATGTCCTAGTAGCCCAGTCAGTTCGAACAGTAGAATCAATAACTGCTTCTCTGCAGAGGGCTAAGACCCCCCCATAACGAGTATCTTGTGGGCCAGTAAGCTGGGGTTGTAGAATACACCGAGTGCTTCTCTATAGTGGGCTAGGACCTCGTCCAAACGTGTGTCCCGTGGCCAAGTCGGTTGGGGCTGTAGAATATATCGAATGTTTCTCTGCAGAGGGTCAAGCCTCGCCCCACGAATGTCCTGGTGTTGTATACTCATATGCAGATTCATGCAGAACACAGCGACACAAGAATAAAGATGAGCGAAGGCTTCTTAAAAAATATTCCTCTCACTTTATTTGAAAGGGTTATGTGTGTGAGAGGGAATGAAGACCGAACAGAACTGCAATATATTGACCCCCACTCTTATGGCCATCAGCGTCTCTTTCCTGCACTCCAGGGCTGCTCAAACGGAGGCCCGGGGGTCTGCTTTCTGCTGAGTTCTGGCTTTCTCTATCTCATCTTTTCTCTAACTCATCTGATCTCTGAGTAACTGACTTCCTGTCTTCACCGAGTTATATAATAGTTCAATCGCCCACTCAAGCTTTGGAATGGCATGTTTGATCGTCATCAAGCGGAAATAACTGTCATGCAGTTCACAGGTCACTCTCTTCTGGTGCATCAGTCTATGAGTGTACCATGGGATTTTACCTTGTCAGCCAAGCCTGCCTACGCGATTTCTTCTCATCACTGCCATCGGGATATGTCACTTCCTTCTGGTGCATCACTTTGGAATGGCATGTTTGGCAGGGTCGAAGGTCAATATACAACACTGGTGGCCCAGTCGGCTGGAGCAGTAGAATCAACAACTGCTTCTCTGCAGAGGGCAATATACCCCATAACGAGTGTCCTGTGGCTCAGTCGGCAAGGGCAGTGGAATACACTGAATGTTTCTCTGCAGAGGGCTAAGACCTCACCCAACGAATGTCCTGTTGGCCCAGTCGGCTGACACACGAAACAATATGATGATGGGGCTCCAGAATGCGAGGTATAACTTCATTGCCATTGCTCCCAGATTCGGAGCACTCTATAGGGTACTATGTATGGGTCAAATAGAACTAAACTGTACTTATGCTAAACTAAATTGTATAAAAATGGATTGGCATTAAATAACCTACAATCGTTGATGCGCCATGAAAACAAACCAAACCAAACCAGATTATTATGTGTGGTTCGGTCTTAATATATCTATACTCTAAAGAAAATAGTGCTATGCGTGTATTTGTTGTATAGCCGCGAAAAGAAGGAACAATATCACTTGTTAATAAGAATATAAACTCTTTTATTGGAAACGTCGTGATGGTTGTCTATAAGAGAGAGAAAGAGAGAGAAGAAGGAAAGCTATGGTTAACACCATTAAAAACCCTACTTCTTCCTACTTCTTTGACGGAAGTTTTGATACAGAGCCTGTTCTCAGCTAGGGGAGCCACCGAGCCCCACTGGCTCTAGTCTGACGTGTCTACTCACAGACTGCCCTACGAATAACTGGCCACCTGATTTTCTGGGGTCGACAAACTTCCGCATAATATATTTTCTGGACGCCCACTCATTTTTCAAACTCCAAAAATGCGTAGATAGAGTAGTTTGATGTTTCAGATGTTCATGGGAGAAAGAATATTTGTGATTAGCGTATCTAATTTTCCATTTCGTGGAGGAGATTCCAATATAAGTTTTTCTATCATATATATTCTCTTTTGGTTAAATAATTCCTTGATATACTACATTATTTAAATTACATAATCCATTCATTGGACAATCATTTCAAGTTTTACAATTACATTCGTTTTGTTTACTATTATTATTATTATTATTTGTTCGGTTCTGAAATTCCTTAATTATCTCTTTATTATGATTATTGAATATTTGAAAAATATTTTTCGTCCAGGAGTAACTAATTTTTAACGTTTTTCTATTAAATATTTTATGTAGTATATTATCATGTTTAAAGTGCTTATCTATCAGTTTCAAAAAATATTAACCTACATTTATGCTAGCTAGTCTACAAAAAGTGGGGTTAAACCATATAATTTTTCTTTTTCTATTCTTATGATCATACTTATTATTTTCTTTATTAATATCATAAGGTATATTTTCTTCTAGATACCTAAAATCTTCCTTAAAACCGCAATTTTTAAGGGCATCTATATACATCTTAGTACTCTCTTTGAAAATTTTCTCATTTGCTGATAGTTTACATATTCTTAAATTTACCGCTTTTGGGACTTGTTTAATTATGTTCTTAGGGTGATTAGAATCAACATTAATATTTAAAGGGTGCTGATCAGTTTTTATGAATGGTTTATAAGAGTTATTCGAGAGGTCAAGGGTCACATCCAGGAAATTAACTATCTTATTATTAGATAAGACTTCTATCTTGAATCTTAAAGACTTAAAAGCCCTTATAATCTTCTTTGGTATGCTAGAGCTAATTGGGCCATTGCTATTGGGGATATATATTAAACTATCATCATGGTATAACCCTAATTGTTCTGGACTAATAATCCTAGTAAGTATATTTAATATATATAAACCTACAAGGTCTGCTATTTGTGAGGAATCATAACCGCCCATAGGAACGTCAAAATTATCTAAACCACTTTTAACCCACATAGATTCATTATTTTTTATAACTGTTTTCCTACAGGCTAACATTATTTCATATTGTTCTTTAGTTAAATCTACATACTTACGGGCGTATTTAATACTATCAGAATAGTTTTAGTTATAGAAGGATAAAAATCAATGATATCAAATTGCATAAAAGTAGCTTTACTCTTATTTTTTATCCTCCTAAACCATTCAATGGTTCCTCCAAAGATTACAATGGTTATTTTTTTTCATATTTGTTATAATATTTTAAATAATATTTTTAGATATTCTACCTAACTCTGTTTTTGAGGGATTAATCAGTCTGGTTTGCAATTTATTCTCAAAATTATGTTTATGGTCCTTAAATAGAATGTAAGCCTCTTTCTTTTTAAATTTTCATAACCTATCTTCAATGTGTAATCTACATATTTTTTGATTTATCTGACCTCACCCATATATATTTAGACGTTTTTACTTCTTCTATATCTTTGTTTAATTTCATTTAAAAATTATTACGTTCTCTCTTAAATTCAACCTTTCTAATTAGTTTAAATAAGTCCGTTTCAAACGGGTCAAGTAGCTTTTTATTTGGAAGAGTATTCTGGGATTTGAGGTTGTAAACTTCTTTTTTATCATAGTCATTATCTTCACATGAGTCCAGGTAGAAAAAAGCCTTCCATCGCAATCTTTTAACGAAATCCACAATTTTCTCCGTCAAAGCCAGTTGAAAAACATGTAAAGATGGATAAGGGATATTTTTCAGTGAATATTCAGGAGTATAAACATCCATTTCCGAGTTGGTAAGGTTTCCGATGATATGTTTTTAAGTTGGAATTTTCCAAATTGAGCTCAACCAATCAGGAGCAATATTAGTATTATTTAGTCCAGTTAAACCGGAGTTGGGAGTAATTCCATCAGGACAAGAAAACTATTTAAGAGTGAACATTTAAATTTTCCTGGTAAAGAGCTCATTTCTTGTCCAGATGGAATTACTCCCAACTCCGGTTTAACTGGACCAAATAATACTTATATATATATATATATATATATATATATATTGCATTGATTTATAGTTACACTTGGTGAGTAAATGCTGATCTAAATTTGAGGTATTATATATATATATATATATGAGTGTGTGTGTGTGTGTGTGTTACATGGTAGAGTCTGTGATCATGGGTTTCAAGCTTTGCGCATTCATCAGACTGAGTGAAAGGTTTTCCAAAAAGATAGATTTGTATTAATATCTTTTTTAGAAAACATTTCAATCTATATGATGAATTCGTAAAGCATTAAACCCAGACTCTACTATATATACATACATATATATATATATATATGTGTGTGTGTGTGTGTGTGTATACGAGTTGCATACGATAAGTTTCCAGACTTTTTTTGTATGGGCACTTTTATTGATAGTACACGCATGAAACTCTAGTCCACTTGGAAGTAATCTCCTCCGGCTGCAATTTACTTGTTGTATCGTTCCAACAACTTCTGGAAGGCCCTATGGAAGTCATCTTGCGTGAGCATGGCAATGACCTTCGTCACAGCCTCTTTCATCTCCTCAATTGTCTCATAACGACAGCCTCTGAGCTTAGGGAATAACCAAAAGTCGCAGGGAGCAAGGTCTGGACTATAGGGAGGCTGAGGAACTGTCTTGATGCCTATCTTGGTCAAATAGTCTATGACAAGGATGGAGTTGTCGACTGGTGCATTGTC
Organism: Sepioteuthis lessoniana; assembly: GCA_963585895.1. Lineage (NCBI taxonomy): Eukaryota > Metazoa > Mollusca > Cephalopoda > Myopsida > Loliginidae > Sepioteuthis > Sepioteuthis lessoniana. The sequence goes on from OY757911.1 coordinate 7,085,116, forward strand.
CTGGTGGAAATGCCACTGACCCGATTTAAAGAGTGCTGGCCTCTTCCCTAAGAATCTCTTCCTAAACTCCCTTAAAACCTCAGTATAGTAACCCCAAATCTAACCCTTTGGCCAATCAAATCTGGTGTATTGACTTCCTTACTCCTCCCACGCCCTCATCAGAATCTTATTGCGTATCGTTCTTCTAAAGAGTCAGATTGCATTTTTGAAATTCACCAGCTGTGACAATCAGCTTTTAGTAGAGTGTATTCCAATTCCTTCTGTAGCTGTTCACTTAAAGCTGAAATCATAAAGATTGGTCAGTCATCTCATTTGATGTAGAGCAATAACATACTGAATTTTCAAAAGTCTACGACAATTTTAAGTGCTCATACAAAAAAAGTCTATTGTAGGCACCTTATATATATATATATATATATATATATGTATATATATATATATATATTAAAAGTAACCAGTTTTGCTGATTATATCATTTGAAAAATCATAACAGTTATATAGTTTCATTACGAATTATGTATAGTTTCAGTTTTTATTCGTTAAAAGAATGAAGAAATCATACAATTCTGTTAATCGATCGAGATATCGAAAATTTGCATGATTAAAAAAAAAAAAATGACGTTAAACGTAGACGCAGACCCCACAAAATCATTATTGCGTTGTGAACTGGAAAGAAAATTGCTTTATTCTCAACGTTAGCATTTTAATGTTTTACTTCTCTGAAAACCTCCCAATAATCTACCGTTTTTTTCTGGGTTACTATTATATACATATAAATGTACATACATACATAAATACAATATTTTCGTGATTTGTTGAGTATATATTCACTCGTAGCTTAAATACAACTGCAGTGGAGTTACCCGCTTCATGAAATATCATAATATGACAAGATACACAAGGAACTGGTATAGTTTCTAGACAAAAACATTATTGCAACTAACGAAAGATACTACAACAATATCTTGCAATACCATCAAAAGGATTCTGTTAAAAGAAGTTACATGTGTGTTTTTCATGTGCTTGCCGATCCAAAATAGAGGCAGGGATCTTTTGTATTTTTGTCGTTCCATTTTATTCTTTATTCAGACGCTTTGGAATATATATTTCAATCTGTATAGTTTATAATCTGAAAGATTTGGAACATATTTCATTCAATGATTTATAATCCGGAAACTTTGGAATATATTTCTGTTGTGTTCTGGTGAGTGAACACAAATAGTAGTAATAATAAGACAAACCACGATATGTGAGGAAAATGGTTATATTTACAGGAAAGTGTATTTACAAGAGAGAGACTGTTAGTAATAAGAACATAGGATTAGTGATAGAGTAATGATATACTTCAACAATAGGAACGGCTCTTCTCGTGGGCTTATTCCCAGACTGATCTCCGCTACTGCCATATATGGCAGATGGAACAGCTCATTATGCTGAAAAGGTAGGTGATACCCAACAATTTAATTCTATATGATTCACAATTTACAAGCTTTGGAATGTATGTCAATCAATATGATTTATAATTCGGAAGCTTTGAAATATATCATTCCATAGGATTTATAATCCGGAAACTATGGAATATATTTCTTTCTCTATGATTTATTATTCTAGAGCTTTGGGATATGGCATTTTAAGATTCACAAATTTTCAGAAACCTCAAATATCTCGTGGTTGATTTTACTAAAATTCCGGACACTTATCCTAAATGGGAAATATATAAAATTCCCTGATATTTTTTCACACTCCCATTTCAGATATTTGTTGTTGTTTTTTTTTTCTAATTTATTTCTCATAGATTAATTGAATATTGTTTTGACGTCTATATTGTGCAGTGTTTTATTTACGGATATTTACACCCAATTATTATAGAAGGATCCTGCAGGAAGTGTACGAAAGAGGTTTGTCTATTGCTTAAAATACAACTTTTAGCGAAAAACTCCGATGATCAAAGCCTAATGCATCGTTCCTAATATCAAAAGAACACACACACACACTTTCTCAATCACTATTCTGCAAAATCAAATTGAATCATCGTATAAAACTGCTTTCATGGGCTTTTATCAAACAAACAAACAAAAAAATGAAAAATGATTATTTTCACTCGATACAAGTTTTTCATATCAGTTTTAACTGAAGCTTTGTGGCAGATGTGTGACATCAAGTCTCCCTTTGACTCCAGGACTCTTCTAATTATTCAAGCTGATTTTAAAATTTTGTGGTATGGATGGTCTTGATTCTCCGTATTATCTCCATTTTCCCAAATCTCTTCCCTTGGCCTTTGCATGTCGCTCCAAGAACTCAAACTATTATTGTTATCATTATTACTATTGAGATAGATCTATTTTTTAATATTGAGTAAACTGATGGCTTGGTTTCTTTGCTTTGAAGGCATATCAACCGTTGTGGGTTATCCAATGTCAAAATCATCCGTGTAGAAGAACTTAGGATCAGTGGGTTCATTCATTTCTCAAGGGTATTAGTCCAAATTGAAGGTAATAGCGTGATTGGAATTTGAACTCGCTTCCAACGATGACGGGGGTTGAGTAATCTGAATAAAATAAAAACAAACAAAAATCCCAATAGATCGATTGATAGATAAATAAATATATATAAGTTTGTGGTCAACAAAAAAGAGGCTTGTTATACACCCCCCCACACGTATATATATATATATGAGCGTGTGTATCTGTATGTAACAAGCACTTTATATATATATATATATATATATATATATATATCATAAGCTTTAAATATGATAATTATATATATATATATATATATATGTGTGTGTGTGTGTGTGTGTGTGTGTGTGTGTGTGAGTGCGCTCGCGCGCGCTTGTTTGTGTGTGTGTGTGTGTGAGTAGAGAAATTGTACATCGGAAAAATCTGACTAGATGTGAAGAAATAAATGGAATAGTGGATAAACTGAAACACAGACAAATGATTCAATTAATATTTCGTCTTTATTTAATCTAAAACATCGTCAGAATGTTAGTTATTTCGTTGTGTTAAGCATGAGAGGAAACAGATAATAAGAGTGAGGGTGCAAAAGAAGTGAATATAGAAAAAGAAAAGAATAGAAGAAAGAAGTGGAAAGATAGAAATACAAAACTGAGTGCTAAAGGATCGTGGTGATAACAGGGACTATTGGTTACGTCTATGATAAAGTTTATAAACACATTTCTATGACGAATTAATTAAATTAGGAATACCGATTATACAAATCACATCGCAAACCAATTAAAATTTCGCTAACAACTCTAAACGCTCTAACAGCATAAGCACTTCTCATGCGGGCATATACTTTATTCCATGTAATGACTGTGACAATTATTACATTGTTGAAACCCAACATAATTTAGACAAGAGGATTTACAAACATAAACAATCAATTAAATTAGATGATGACCAAAATATCCTTTCCCTCGACATGTTAGATTTCAAACATACTTTAATTAAATTTATCCATTGTAGAATATCTCGTCGACTGTAAAAAAATCTACAATCATCTCTGATTCTAATCACACCAGGCTTTTTTCATATTTCACCCTATTTGCCAGACATTATTCTACGGGCGAATAATATCGAGATTGACAATGGACTGAAATATTTTTTTATAATAAAAAACTAAGTTATTTATTTCCCTACCACACTTCCATATTTCTGGATGAATATCTCATTTAGATATTTTCTTCTGGTTGTTATGTTTGATGAAATTTGATACGCTTGACACTAGCCGTAGCCTTTCCCTGTTGCTTCACGTTCCTTCGACACAGATTTGTATTTCAATCTTTTTCCTTCTTTTTTCTTTGATATTCCTTTATCTGTCAAGTCAGTGAATTATAGAAACCATAATGGTCAATTATTCCCCTTGATTTTTTGTATGCATGTATGTATGTTATGTGTATGCATGTTCAATGTATGTATGTATGCTGTATATATGTATATGTATGTTTTAAGTATGTATATTCATTCAGTATGTACGTATGTATGTCTTAAGTTTGTATATTCATTTTGTATGTATGTATATTGTATTATGTTGTAGACGACCAGACCTTATAATAATCAACAACAACAACTAAAAGAGAACTTGCAAAATTGTGGACTTTGTTGTCCCGGCTGAGTACAAAATAAAACTGAAAGAAAGTGAATAGAAGGATAAGTACCTGGACCTTGCAACGGGATCGAAAAAATTAGGGAACATGAAGGTGACAATTATACTAATCGTGATTGGTGCTTTCAGTACAGCAACTAAAGGATTATTAAAGGGAGCTTGGGGGGTTGGAGGACGAGTGGAGACCATCCAAACTACAGCATTAGCGAGAACGGCCAGGATACTGAGAAGAGTCCTGGAGACTTGAGGAGACTTGCTATCACTCAAATTCCAGTGAAAAACCATCAGCTAAAACTGATGTAAAAAAAAAAACTCAATTATTATAATCAATTTTCAGCTATACTTTCAGTTTCTTATAATCCTTCACTGGGTCTTTACCCAAGACCTAGCGTGAGGAAAGTGTTGTGGGAACCTTACCCATCTTACCATAATGGACTCTTCTCACCGTTATTAGCACCAGAGATTTCGCTGCCAGAAAGGCAGATCAATATCGGTGTTATCCGAACAGTACGAGACTTCTTACCTTTTCTATGTAACTCTATCTTTCTTGTGTAATATAATCTGTTATCTAATATCCGTGTTTGCGTTTTCATTAGTGACCCTTTCCGGGGTCACAACAGAAAGGTAGTGATTAAATGTATTTTATGTAATTATGTCATTTGATGTCTCTTTTGAGTGATATTGTTCAGTTCCATTGATAACACTCTCCAAAGGAGATGAGCAGTTACGCAACCTGTAACTGTTTGTATTTCATTTACGCTGGGACTGCAACGTATCTTGTTAATGCGTTTATTGGCCCTTTCCTTAATCTTACACAAGACTTCTACTATCACTGGCACTGTGGTAGTTTTAAGGAGCCATATTTTTCAATTTCTATTTTCAGGTCTTTGAATTTTTCCATTTTATCACACTCTTTAAATAATATATTATTGGTTTGCACTGATGTGTTTTTTTATTTTATTTTATAGTCCTTTGTTCCATTGTTCTTTATTTTTCAGTCAGTTTGGAGATAAAAAAAAAAAGAGTAGCTCCTTTGGCTTCTTTTTTAGTTTAGGATGGTGGTTATATCATTTTAACTATTATTATTATTATCATTATTATTATTATTATTATCTTTACAAGTGCTTCGCCACTTGTACGAAACAAACTACTCAGCATCTCTTTGGACATTCCCATCCTCGAATATTATCGTAATTTATCCAGTATTACCAAATTCCGGTCAATAATTCAACGTCTAAATACATTATCTAAACATGCACTCAATGATTCGGTCTCGGAATAGAAAAAGGCTTGTGCGTAAGATCCTATGGCATAAAATACCGGGGAGTGTTTCAACCGGAACTTTGTTTTCATTTGAAAGAGGAAACTCAATTCGAAGTAAAAGAACGGCTTCATTAAACTATAACAATTGTAAAAAAAAAAAAAAAGCAAACAATGAATTCACTTTTTGAATTTGACATAGGAAAACAGTGCATTTATCTTTTAATTTCCGTACTTGCTGTCAGCGGCAAATTTCAGAGACTCTTAAATGTATATGTAGTTCAGAAGCCGAACAAAGAAGTGGTCATTATGTCGTGCAACCTTGTGTCTCATTTATATTGTTGCCCAGTCGGCTGGGGCTGTAGAATACACCGACTGCTTCTCTGCAGAAGGGTAAGACCACCCCCAACAAGTGTCCTAGATATAACACTAAACAATCTGATGGTGAGGTTCCAATAATGCTGGAGCATTGGAGAATGCGGAGTACCCCTTCATTGCCATTGCTCCCTGGTCCTCTCTGGCCCGGAGTGGTAGCACCTGATAAGGGTTTTATCTATGGGTTAAATAGAACTAAACAATGCTTCTTTCACTATACTGATTTTTTGCATTTAAACTGCGTATTCATACTAAACTGAATAGTTTAAAACAGAACCGTTTTGACATTGGAACTGCGTACTAGTGCTGAACTGAATTGCTCGAAATAGAACGGTTTTGACGTCTAAACTGTGTACTTATGCTGAACTGAATTATCTGAAATAAAAGTGTTTGACATTTAACTCTATGTATTGCCCAGTCGGCTGGGGCTGTAGAATACACTGACTGCACCTCTTCAGAGAGGTAAGACTCCCCTAACTAGTGTCCTGGATAGGACACTAAACAATCTGATGGTGAGGTTCCAGCAGTGCTGGAGCTTTGGGGAATGCAGAGTATCCCTTTATTGCCATTGCTCCCAGGTCCACTCTGGCCCGGAGTGGTAGCACCTGATAGGGCCCCATCTATGGGTTCAATAGAACTAACAGCATACTAATGCTAAACTGAATTGTTTGAATAAACTGAATAGCTTGAAATAGAAATGTTTTTGACTATCAAACCGTACTTACATTTAAACTGCGTGCTTATGGTTAACTGAATTAACTGAATTGTAATAGAACTGTTTTTCGACATTAAAACTGTATTTACACTAAACTGAATTGTTATATATAACTGCTTGAATAGTTTGAAATAGAAATGTTTTTGACAATTAAACTGTGTACTTATGCTAAACTGAATTGTTTTAAATAGAACAGATTATTTACATAAAAATGGATTTGGCGTTAAATAACCTACAAAGGTTGATATGCCATAAAACCCAAGAAACCAACCAGCCATCATTTACATTGATTGTTTCCAGAATTTTCTAAAGAGAAAACTTTCGGATAATTACGGTCGAATCACTCCCATGAAGTTGAGGAACAAAGAGCCTGTTAAGTGCTTAGATGGGTGATAACTTATGAAACAGCTCAGATTTGTTTAGCATAACGGGTATTGTCGTAGGAAGTAGAATTAACATACCGATTTCATACCCTGAACAAAGCTGTGCTTCACTCCGCGTTATTGCCCAAGGCATAAATCTGTAAAAATATGCACTTAAATTTTGTACAAGCGTAGACGACCAACTTACCTAACTCGTCTCTCTTCAGTCATTGTTAAATAATTGGTCAGTTGGGATTTAGCTTTGATTACGCAACCAGACTAAGAGAACTAAAACTCTAAATTGAAACCTGCTTTACTCCGCTTAAAAATTGACCTTGTGTCACATCCTGTTTTAACAGAAAGGTTTGGTGCTAAGCTTTTTGTTTAAATGTGGCACAAGCCATATGAAGAGTCCTCCCAATGAGACTCCGGTTGCGCTTTTACGTTCACTTTCGGACAAATACTCTTGGGAAAGGTATGAGCCCCCTTATCCTCCCATCTATGAGGTAATAGTGTCACTACTGTCCTGCTAAAAAAGGATGGATTTGGCATTAAATAACGCGAGAAAGTTGATATGCCATTAAATAATAAGCAAAAATAATAATCTTATTTGATATTAATCATTACTTTGCTCCCAGTTAAAAGGTTTCAAGGATTCCTATTTAAGATTAGTAATTCTTCTGGTTGGTATTTCTCGATGACCAAATATTTAATGTGAACCAATATATATATATATATATATATATATATATATATATATATATATATACTCGCTAGAATAGCGTAGATATAGAGTTAACGAGGTTTCATGACTGTCAGTTTCGCCTCTATGATCGCATAAGGAAGATACTAGCAGTTGGATTGCAGACTGCTATACTCAGCTTGATTGTTACACGCACAACATTTCGGCTGCTGTTATCTCTGGCCTTCTACAGGTGACTTTTATCGTACTTGGTGACCTTCTTGGAATTCAGAGCTTAAACTTTTATCTCAATTACGGAAGCAGACTGTTCACAATTTTCCTTTTGGGTATTTTGTATCACCAACTATTTTTTCTTTTCACCGCTATAGGAACCAGGACCAGGAATTGAACCAGGTGATCAGCTGAGCCTAAGTCGCAGTAATAGATAGGGAACAACATTGGAAAACGAGAAAACTTAAGGAATCAGCACTAATGTTATACTATAACGACCACTTAAATCGGTCCAATATAAAGATTTTGACCGGATATTGGCATAATAAGTAGAGTATTCATCAATGGCTCGGGACACCTGGGTTCAATCCCAGGTCGAGTCATACCAAAGACTTTTAAAATGGTACTTGATGCCTCCTTGCTTAACACTCAGCATTATAAGGTACGGATCAAGGGTAAAGTGGAGAAATCCGGGGAAAGGATTAGCGCCCTCCCCTACACCTTGGTGTAGCAGCTATTGAAAAGGGAGCCTTCGAGTCACCTTCGACTATGGTCGCCAACTTATAAAGATTAATAAAATCTAGAAACCAGTATTTAGGAGGAAGAGAGCACATACCCCCAGAAATAGAAATCGCAATTAAAATCAAATCACACTCGGGGATGTCCTCGTGGTGTAATGGTTAAAGCGATGAACTGCAGAATCGTAGTACGCGAGTATACTCCAGTCGCGCTATTGCGTTCACTTTCGGGCAAATACCATTGGGAAAGGTATGAACCCCCTTATCCTCCCAGCTCTGGGTTAAATAGTATCACTACTGTTCTTCTAGGAAAACGGCTTTGGCATTAAATAACCTACAAAGGTTGATATGCCATTAAACAAAGAAACAAACAAACAAAATCAAAACACACAATCGAGAAAATAGTTTGAAGAATCGACCTGAACACATGGCTGTGAAGGTTGCGACGTTAAGTCTAAAAATCAAAACAGGTTGTGAGTTCAATTCCTTATCCTGGTTCCAATAGAGGAGAAAAAGCAAAACGTCGCTGATGCGAGGTAACTTAAAAGCTTGGGCGGGTAAACAAGAACGTCAGATCCATGTGATTCAAATGAAGGGTTATCCCAGAAGGTCATCAAGGGCGATAAAAGCAGTAAATAAATTGTTGTGAGTAAAGCAAATAAGATGAGTATAGCAGTCCACAATTTGTTGACAATAATATAACGTCAACGCTACATTTCGAATAATGTTCAATATATATATATATATATATATATATATATATTTATATTTATATGTATGTGTGTGTGTGCGTGTGTGTGTGTGCACGCGCGCATGTGTATGTGTGTGTGTGTGAGCTACTTAAAAACAGTTTTAGTCACGTAACACACTTTCTTCCTCTCGGAGTGGAAATTCCTTGGTGCAGACCGCAACCGTTGAAAGCGATGGGATATACATGACTATTTCAGCTAAAAGGAAGGTCACATTGCCATTTCATCTCATTGTATCGTTTAATAAAAATAGAATGTTTGTTTGGTAAGCTATTGCTCGTAAGCTTTCTACGCATGTGGCTTTGAGCTCAAAGTGATAAAATCTGGAATACAACCCCCCCCACCAAAAAAAAAAAACAAAAAAAAAACACCCGTCAACACTCCATGAATTTTATTCTCTTTCAGGGGATAATCATTGAACTATTATATATAAATCAGCTCTTGGTAAATTCCGGTTATAACTCATGGATTGGTATTCAGGATTTAATCACTTCTTTTACCACACCAAAAATTCATTCTTCCTTTCTTAGAATGTTGCGCTCACACCAATAATGGTTGGTTGATTGGTTAGTTTTACGGCATGTTAAACCTTCTTGGGTTATTTCATGCCGAAACTATTCTGTTCTGTCATTATACAGTTTCAAGTGACTATACCAACTCAATAAAAATAATAATTTCGGTCAGAAGACCAAACCAAGTGATTATTAATTCAAAAAAAAAGTGGGGACTTGCCTTATACTAGATTTTTCCGTCCGAGCGAACCACAGAGTGAACGGCAAAGAAACAGAAGAGAGACAAGCACGTAGATCTTGCAAGAGAACTGAGAAAGCTGTGGAACATGAGGTTGACGGTGATACCAATTGTAATTGGTGCACTTGGAACCGTCATCAAAGACTTTGAAAGGGAATTGGAGAAGATGGAAATCAGAGGACGTATCCAAACCATCCACATTACAGTGTAGCTGAGATTGGCTAAAATACTGAGAAGAGTCCTGGAGACATGAGAAGACTTGCTATCACTCGGACTCTTGTAAAAGACCATCAACTAACGCCGTTGTGAAAAAATTACAGGGAGAATAATAATAACTATAATCTGTTCGCACGAATTTTTATGGGGTCAGATGTGCTTATCGACTACCAATTTTCAAACAGATCTATTTGACACATAAACGGGACCCTATCACAATATTCACCAGAGTCGGTAAACATCACCAAGTATAATTTATTGTCATACCCAAGACACTCCTTTTTAGAGAGGAGACTTACATCCCTACAGTGGGTACAGCCAGCGTATTCTAGGTCTCGTTGACACGATTAATCAGTGATGGTGCTGCGGTTTTAGACGCAATTAGGTTTATATGGAGTGTAGTTACTTGGCCCACCCCGAGTTTTCATTCTTATCTAATACGAGTAATTTGCACACAGTTTTATGTTTCGAATAACTGATAAAATCCCTTATAACAGATTGAAGCGTTCTATTTGACCCAATGATGGGACCCTAACAGTCAACCTCATCCCGGATCAGAGTGGACCTGAAAGTAATGGCAATGAGGGGGTAATGCACATTCCCCTAACTCTGAGACTAGTACCTCATTATCAGATGGTTCTGTGTCACACCCAGGACACGTGTTGGGTTGGTTGGTTGGTTGGTTGGTTGGTTTGAGGCGTATCAATCCTTTTCGGGTCATTTAACGCCGAATTAAATTCCAAACAATTCAGATTAGTAGAGTTTTTGTTTACAGGCAGTTAAAGGTCAAAACAGTTCAGTTAAATGTCAAAACATCCATATTTAAAAAGATTATTTTTGTATAAGTTCTAGTTATATTTTAGTTATATTTAAAAACAGTTCTACTTCAAACAGTTCAATTCAGCATTAGTACACAGTCCCAATGTCAAAAGAGTTCTATTTGAAGCAATTCAGTTTAGCAACTGGAACCTCATCATCAGATTGTTTAGTGTCATATCCAGGACACTCGTTTGTGGGGGTCTTATCCCTCTTCAGAGAAGCAGTCTGAGTATTCTTCAAGCCCAGCTGACTGGGCAATACACAGAGTTAAATGTAAAAAGAGTTTTATTTCCAACAGATTTATTTCAAGCAATTCATTTTAACAAAAGCTCATTTTAGTTCTATTTGATCCATAGATAGGACCCTACCAGGTGCTATCATTCTGGGACTGAATTGATCTGGGAGCGATGGCAATGAAGTGGTATTCTGTATTCCCAAAAGCTCCAGGATTACTTGCGCCTCATCATCAGATTGTTTAGTGTCATATCCAAGAAACTCGTACCGGGGGTGTCTTACCCATTTGCAGAGATGCTGTCGGTATGTTCTACAGCCCCAGCCGACTGAGTAAACACTTTTTGTGGGATTAGTCAGAAATAAACATAATGGTGCGACTAGATTTCGAACTCGCCACACTAAAATGACGCAGTTCAGCACGTTAGCCAATGCGCCACTGGGACCTTCCCTCCTTTGAGAAACAAAATCATCATTATACTTCTGACATGACATTGCAAGAGGCTGGAAGACGTTATTGTCGGGAATGGATCTTTTTTTTTGGCTTTTTAATGTTATACAATTAGAACTTCGACTTACTTAACTTGAGTGCTTGGGAAATCAACCGAGAGATAATATCAGATATCTTTAAGATCTTCCGCTTAACTAAAATAGACATAAGGTCATTTTTAAAGAGAGATGCCATGCAGAAAGCAGCCGTTTAAAATATTTGAAATTTCGTTGGTATTTCCCTTGTAGGACGTCTTAGGCACCAAGATTGCTTCACTTTCTCTTGATACGTACCTTATAAGCAAGGAAGAATCAAGAACCATTTTTGACTCTTTGGTATGACTCAACCTTAGATTAAACCCCAGTGTCCCGGACCATTGGTGAATACGCTAACAATTATGCTATTAGCATAACTGGGTCGGTAAAAAACATAAACCAGCACTTTTTTTTATTTCAAGCGCAATATTATACAATCAAAACAGATATTTTTAGTTTTTGTTTGGTTTAGTTTTATGACATATCAACCATTGTAGGTTATTTAATGCTAAATCCATTTCTATACAAATAAACAGTTCTATTTCAAATAATTCAGTTTAGCATACGTACACAGTTTAATTATCAAAAAACATTTCTATTTCAAGCTATTCAGCTTAGTCAGATAGTTCTGTTTCAAACAATTCAGTTTAAAATAAGTACATTTTTTGTTTACACATAGTTAAATGTTAAAACAGTTCTATTTCAAACAATTCTGTTTAGCATAAGTTCACAGTTTAGTTCTACTTGACTCATAGATAGGACTCTATCTGGAGCTATGACTCCGGGCTAGAGTGGACCTGGGAGCGGTTACTCTGCATTATCCAAAGCTCCAGCATTACTGGAGCATGGCCATCAGATTGTTTAGTGTCATATCTCGGCCGCTCGTTCAGAGAATCTTACCCCACTGAAGATATACAGTTGGAGTATTCTGCAGTCCCAGCTGACTGGGTCCGATATTTTTAGGTATTTTCACATTTCACCAAATTCAACAGTATTGGAACATAAATTATGAGAATATATCAGCCCCAAATATTTCATTCCTCTATATTATGTCACTAAACGGTTCTCTGTCGTCGTTGCCTATATTACACCACTTGTGTTATTTGTCATTAAATGACCCACGAAGGTTGATATGCCATCCAACCAAGAAACTTATATAGGTAATGAACCATAGCTCTCGAACGGATTTTCTCTGCTTCATGCTGTATCATCGTGACCAAAAGAAATTTAACGATTCCCTTCATTAATTTCTTGGTGATCTTAACTTATTTTCATTCAATGAGTGTACGTTAAAGACTTTTTAAAATTTTTGTTTTTAATTCACTTATATATTCAGACTTAGTTCAAAGATATGTGCCTCTTCAAAATAAATATCTTTACGATTATTATTATTATTATTATTATTATTATTATTATTATTATTATTATTCGTATGAGACGCACAACAGTAGATTTTGTATGTAATTGCTCAAATTTTAAAAATCGAACTTGTGTCTTCCCAAACCTCCTCATCGAAATCAGAGGCTACCTTCGATTACTGACAGTTAAAAGTACGTCAAACTGGAATCACTTCAAATCAATTGATGTAAAAATGTAGATAGGTTTATTGACTTGAGTCGTAATTACTTTTCGGTTGACCTTCGAACCACAGACCATCGCGGAATTCTTGCCATCTTGGGGCTGATTCCATTGTGACCTGTACAATATGTACTATCCAATTAAATAATAAAAAAAAAAGAATCTATTTTCTCTTAAATTGCTATTAAAATCAACATGGGCTCTTTTAAGTAAGTATTAATAAACCTGGAAAGTTCTGTGGGGATCTGTACTAATAAGATGAATTATTAGCAGAAATTACACGGTGGATTTTCGTATTTTGGAAAGAAAAGAAAACAATGTTTCATTCGTACAGAAAAAAAAAATCATACAACTAATAACATGAACACGAAAGTTTTTCGAAACTCAGCTAGAATATTGAGAGGATTTCAAGAGACATGCTGCTCCTTGATTTCCAGTAAAGACCTTCAAATGTATCTTGCTCTCTACTTCGGAGGCGTTTTTTTTTTTTTTTTTGTCAGTATTTATAACTGACAGAAAACCCTCTCTGAAGTGATGAGTAAGATATGTGGGACAGTTTGATGAACATCGACCACATCAGCTGAGCAAGAAATTCCGATCGGATAGTTGGGAACAGAAGAAAAGAAATTGTCCAGTTGTGTTACCAGCTGACCAGGTAGCCTTTAGTCATTTATTGTTATGGGGAAAATGGAAAATTCCAGGATTTGATGCAGAAGCTCTGGAAGCTGGCGAACATTATATTGAGGGATACTTCAAGAGGCAAACTAAAGATATTATACAAGAGATTATCTTGGATGGGTGAGAAAAGGAAACTTCAAGAGAGAAACTAAATATATTTCATAAGAGATGACCTAGACATGGCTGACAAAGGGAAACTTCTAGAGAGAAAATAAATATATTTCACAAGGGACCAAGATATGGCTGAGAAGAGGAAACTTCAAGAAAGAAACTAACGATATTGCACGAGAGATGACCTAGACATGGCTAAAAAAAAGGAAACTTCAAGAGAGAAACTAGAAATATTGCACAAGTGATGACCTAGACAGGGTTGGGAAGAGGAAACTCCAAGAGAGAAACTAAAGATATTTCATAAATGATGACCTACACGTGGCTGAGAAGAGAAAAATTCAAAAGAGAAACTAAAGATATTTCACAAGACATAACCTAGACGTAGCTGAGAAGAGGAAAATTCCAGAGAGAAATTGAAGAAAATTCGCAGGAGATGACCTACATATGGCTGAGATGAGGATACTTCAAAAGAGAAACTTCAATCTCTTTTAATGCAGCACAACATAATGCCATAAAACAAGCAGTAAAATCAATCATACCAAAATTGATAATTCACTGAAGATCAGCTCTTGTAGTGACCGAAATGAAACGGTTAATCCCATAAGCGAATACATTGAAAGGGAACAAAAGGAATACAGAACTAGGCATGAAGTCATATGAAATGTGAGCCACAATTAATTAAAATTTGCCCAAGGATACGAATAAACCAGAAGCTATCCCAGAAAAAAAAACGCATAAAATAATCTGGGAATTAGAGATAAAAACCAACCCTGGCCAGAATGCCAGACATCAAGCAGACCTTAGACGGAAAGTGAAAGAAGGTGAAAAGCAGGACAAATACCTGAATCTTGCTAGAGAACAGGAAAGGTTGAGGAACATGAAAGTGACGGCGATAACAATCATAGTTGTCGCACTTGGAACAAATCCACAAGAAGCAAGAAAAAAGCAGTCCTGTTGGTGAGGCAAAGAATATAAAGTCGATATCCTATGCAGAAGAGTAAGAACCCTGCAAAAATGAGGTTTACGGAGTATGATGCTAAAATGCATCCGGAGTTGAGTCTTCACTTCTTGGGCATTGGTTAATATGGAGTCGTCCCTATATTGACATTACTCCCAGGTCCACTCTGACCTAGAGTGGTTGTACTTGTTAGGGTCTCATTTCTGGGTCAAATAGATCTGTTTTAGAATTATTCGTATAAAATACGAATATTTGCTTCCATGTCATCATCATCAGTCGTGTTGCTAGCATAGATTTCCTTAAGTCACTCTCTTCATCCGTCCCTATCATCCATTACCTCCGACAGGTCTTTCAGACAACATCCGTTGTCCATACAGAGCTCTTATAGGTTGTTGCATGTCAATCTTTGTAGGTTATTTAATGCCAAACTAATTGAGTTACAAATATTTTAAGAAATTAAAAAAAGCATTGGAAAAAAAATGCAAAATGAAAATAAAACTTACCTCTAAACTCCAATCCTCGTAGCTGGAAGGTGAGCAAACCATTGCCTGTCTCAATGATATGCACCAGTGCGTTGAGGTAATCAGAGGCCATAATGAAGCATTCACCCCGGCAGTAATTTCCGCAGCGCCCCAACATGACATTTCCACACAGACTGTGCTGCAGGGAGCGGGCAAGGTGCTCATAGAAGATTGAATTCAAATTGTTATCATCTGCACCTAGGCCAAAACATACTGAATACAAGTAACCAGAAATGAAAGGGACACCAAGCCAGGACACAAGAGTACTGCAGCCAACAGGAAACCCACAATAGCAATCTCATTGAATTATACAGTAAAAAGTCTTCATATTATAGCATATAATTTAGTTTAGCATGAGTACATAGTTTAATTGTCAAAAACATTTCTATTTCAAGCTATTCAGTTCAGTCAAACAGTTCTGATTCAAACCATACAAGTATAAGTATAATTTTGGTTTACACACAGTCAAATGTCAAAGGACTTCCATTTTGAAAAATTTAGTTTTGTGTAGTACAGTTTCAATGTCAAAACAGTTCTATATCAAACAATTCAGTTTAGTTTTATTTGACCCGGAGATTGGACCCAATCAGGTGCTACAACTCTGGGTCAGAGTGGACCTGGAAGCGATGGTAATGAAGGGTGCTTCATGTTTCCCAAAGCTTCAGCGTCACTTGAACTTCACCATGAGATTGTTTAGTGTCACATCCAGGATACTCGTTGGCGGGGGGTTTATCCCTCTGAAGAGGTGTAGTCGGTGTATTCTACAGCTCCAGCCGCCTGGGCAAGGAACCGTTTATGGTAAGTTCTTATTGGTCGGCAACATTGGCTCGTCCTTTTGAAGGGGTTAATCTAAAAACGTCACTTATGCTTTTATAAGAGTTTCCCGCATGGGTTGTTTGTTTTTGGGTTTCTTTTTTGTTTTATAGCCACATATATATATATATACATAATACATGCGTAACATAATCAAACATAATGACGAACTTCAATGAACGAACGAACACACTTCTTTATAAAAATATAATCTCTCACACTTTATTCTCGAAAGGGTTGATGTTGGTTGTGTGTGAGAGATAAACTGGAGACAAGGACAGACTGCTATATTGACCCAGCAGTACTTCTTTCGCATCTTGGCTGGGTTGCTCAACCGTGGGTCACTGAGGGCCCAAAGCCCTCTGTCTGCCGCTGGCTCTCAATTCGGCATCTTGTCTTCAATTGACTCAAGCAGTCTGTGTCCTGGTTATATTATTGTTTAACGTACACCTGCTTCCGCAGTTCTTCCGCTTATTTACATAGGTGCATCTCTTGATTGACGGCCCGGTCGAGGGTCAATATGTTACATATAGAGACGTGAGCTAAATGACCGTATATAACGGTGTATAAATTAATTGGATTAAGTCTCTTGAACTGCCCAGTCGACTGGTTGCTGTAGAATACGTCCACTACATCGCTTCAGAAGGGTATGTCCTCTCCCCAAACGAGTATCCTGGATTATGACACTAAATTGCCCGATGCTGCGACTCCAGTCGAAGAGCTTTGAGGAATATATCTTCATTGTCATTGCTACAATATCCACTCTGACCCGGAGTGGAGGTACTTGTTAGGGTTCCATATATGAATCAGATAAAAATATTTAATCATTTACTATACTTGAAACCATTAACAAATGATTTATGTTAAAGTGAATTATTAGTATTTCATAGCAATACTTGAAACCATTTAACTGTGTGCAAGCAAATAAGAAATGATGATTTGAATTATTAGTGTTTAATAATAGAATTATTAGTGTTAAATGGTAATACTTAAACCATTTAGTGTCTTAGGTATGACAATTAACTGTATCAAATGATGAGACTCTCGTCTTGGAGTTTGGTAAATGGGGAATACTCTTAAATCCACTCTGACCGAGATTGTTAGAACCTTTTAGATCTAATTTTTAGGTTATATAGAACAGCTCAATCGTTTACTTGGCTTATTAATCTTAAAAAGACTTATAGAAGTTAAATAGTTGCAGTTGACACCATTTAACTGTATAAAAACAGATTACCAGTTTTAAATGAGATTGAAATACTTGATGAATAGAATTACTAAAGTTAAATAACAATACTTGAAACCATCAAAGTGTGCACAAAAAAATGAACTCAAGCTCGTTTAAAAATCACTATATAAATAAACTATTCCCTTACAAATCATATATATATATATATATATATATATATAAATTATATATATATATATATATATATATATTTGGTTTGACGTTTGAGTCAACCGGGTTTCGATCCCAGCAACGGGAAGATACTGTCTAGCCACACTGATGAGTTCTGATAGAACGAAACAGATCTCTCTGTGGATGACTATACAGATATATATACTCCCCTACCCCCGTGGGGTTGAGTTCTTTGGCGAAGAGGTAATCGTGTTGCCATTAGCGTCTATTGCAAGCGTCTTCGTAGTTGAATTGAGGTCTCGGCTACCGTTGAACGGATGTATGTAAACAATAGTAATTGTGATTCATAACCGTTTAAAATTTACTTCGCAGCTAATATCTCCTTGTGGCTGAATGGTTAGCTTTGGTTTGACGTTTGAGTCAACCGGGTTTCGATCCCAGCTACGGGAAAATACTGTCTAGCCACACTGATAGAACGAAACAGATCTGTGGATGACTATATATATATATATAAATGAAAAGACCCACAAAGAAATTTGTATTTTTTAAAGATTTATTTATCTATTTCATTCTTACATACGTGTATGTTTCCAAGTTGTCGCTTTCGTCAGGGAACATATATGGCACTAAACAAAAACATATCAAATATCGAAGACCAATTCGGGGTGAAACAGCCTAAGGTAGACACACTCGGAGAAAAGAAAAGAAAAGAGAGGAGTGACCTCTATATAAACCCATAACCAACTGAAAACCATTAAAACTTATTGTGAACCCAATTCACAAGGCCTTGTGCCATATATTTTCTCTAAAGAAAGCAACACCCTGGAAACATAGACGTATGTAAGAAATAAATAAATAAATCTTTAAAAGTGCAAATTTCTTCGTGGACCTATTCATTTTGAAATATTTATTTCTCTCTTAGGACCGACAACGAAAAATTTATATATATATACATATATATATATAAAAAAAATTAGACATGAAATAACCAACAAGGGTTGATCTGCCATCAAACATAACATAAACAAACCAAACCAAGGCAAAAGTTACTTGAAGCTGAATTGTTTATATAGGATTATTATTACTAACTTGAAACCATATATTTGCTTCCAAATTATTGTTGTTAGATAAAAATACTTGAAACCATAAAATTCTCTGCAAAGAAATGATTGTTAAATAGACATAATCATTTTTTAATTATTCATTGGTTATTCGTAATTTTTATTACCATATAACTGTGTTTAATGCATTTGTATTGACTGTAGTTTATTGAAACTAGTTGTCTAAATTTCTGAGATGAAGCTTGGTGATTTTTATCATTAAGGGTTTTCGGACTATTGTCTTCATCTTCATTGTTATTGTTATTTCCGCAACAATTTGGCCGATAAGTCCTCCAGCCTCGTTCGGGTGTTTGTCGAACTCAGGGAACTTCCGACTACGTCCTTTATTGAATCCACGGGGGTCACCTGTTCTGATTCTATTTAACCCATAGCTAAAGAGATAAGTGAATTAATACGTTTCCCAGGGGTATCAGTCGAAAAGTGAACGTAAGAGAGCGAGGGGGTATCCTCGTGATGTAATGGTTAAAGCGATGGACTGTGGAATCGTAGTAAGCGGGTTCGTACACCAGTCGCGCTATTACGTTCACTTTCGGGCAAATACCCTTGGGAAATGTAAGAATCCCCTTATCCTCCCAGCTATGGTAGTACCACTACTGTTCTTCTTGGAGAATGGCTTTGGCATTAAATAACCTATAAGGGTTGAGTTGGGTATCACCCACCTTTTTCCACACAATGAACTAGTCCATCTGCCATATATAGCAGTCGCTACAAATACCAGGTCAGATTAGGTGAAGAGCAGCTTCTTATAGGAATAGTACTAGAGCGTTGGAGACTGGAGATTGCACAAGATCACCTTACTTGCTACCGTAATAACGGAAGCCAACACTATCGTTGGACTATATCTTTATTCTGTATTCACTAATCCTATGTTCTTGTCTACTAATAGTCTCTCTGTTGTATATACTTTTCCTGAGAATATATCTCTATTTCCTCTCATATCGTGGTTTGTCCTTTATTTAATATTACAAGCGTTCACTAACCAGAACGCAACAGGTTGATATGCCATTAAACAAAGAAACCAAACCAAACCAAACCAAACCAAACTAAGAGGTCGACTGTAGTTCGAACTCGCTGACTACGATGTCAAAGTCCATCTTGTTAGCCACTACATCATAGTGACTTCCTTTCACACAATAGGAGAGAGTTTTATAGTCCATAGAAACAATTAAACTAAAATGAAAAGTGGTCAAAATGAGGGAACTGGAGTACTTTTGTGAATAAATAAATAAATAAATAAATAAAAACGACCAACAAATTAAATTGGCCGGAATGCAGATTCTTATTGATATAAAAATACTTGGCACTTTTAAAACAAGTTGACAAAAAAAAAAAAAGAACATTTACATTTTTTTTTCCAAATCATTACGTTCTGTATTCAGAAGTAGGTTACAAAATTTAAGGTAACATCTTTTTGTCATAAAGAAACAAAGAATTTCTAATGTTCCATTTTTCGTTCCCGTCATTTTGTGAAATTCTATAGCCTTTTGATAAGGGCATTTGGTTATCGTCAGGGGGTTAATCTTGCTGCGTGTTCCTACGGTGTTGTGAGTTCTGTATTTGTGATCTTGTATAAATAAATATAAGAAACATCAGATTAAAACGAGATTAAGCAAATTCCTCCACTTTAGATAATTGACGTGCACTGGTGAAATATCAATTGTAAATATCTGAACACGAGAAAATTCCACTGTTTATTACTAAAATTCTCCTCATGGTTGTATGCAACCGTAACTGAGAAAACGGCACATCATATCGAGATTTGTATATGAGCACTACGCTAAAAAACCTTCTCTCAAAAGGCTTGACGAAAACTACACAAGAATGCTGCGTGCAATTTTGAACAAGTACCGGAGGCAACACCCTACAAAGCAGCAGCTGTACGGCCACCTACCTCTAATCACGAAAACTATCAAAGACGAACAAGACATGCAGGACACTGCTGGAGAAGCAGGGACAAGCTCCTAAGTGATGTTCTTGTAAGGATCCCTGCACAGGGCCGAGCTAAAGCAGGACGACCAGCTCTAACCTACATACAGCAGCTCAGTGAGGATACGGGATATAGCACTGAGGACCTGCCAGAATCGATGAACGATTGGTAGGAGTGGCGAGGAAGGGTCAGGTATATTCGTGCTGGTGGCACGACATGATGATGATGATGACACTTAAAAAGGCTCTAAATCAGAGTAAAATGCAATTTCTAATCCAAACAGAAACATTAATGTCATCATAGGCCGATGTTAACAATCAAATGCCAATTAGAATTTTTCACTTATTTTAGAATAAAGTATATATATAATCATGGACCGATGTTACCTATTATGATAACACTCCTAGCAGCCGGCCTCCGACTTATCAACTTCTTTAAACTAATACTATTTATGGCCAGTGATTCATTTAGTGGTTTTTACTTTTTCATTTCCAACCGGGGGTATTTTACATTTCACAACGGCCACACAAAATACAACCGCATGGGTGGAAGGAAGAACAAACGAACAACATGGACTTAGATCAGCTCCAAGTGCAAGAAAGGGTGTTTTGTGACACCTTGCATTTTCCGTGCATCTGTAGACTATCGCAGACGTGTATTTTGCGCGAAACTTCTACAAAAGATACTTGGAATGCCAACTCATTTTTGACTGTCTTCCTTCATTGCCTCCTTCTGCTGACCGTCCTTCACCTGGCTTCCGTTGTCGACTGCCTCTCTCTGTCTTCCTTGGTTAACTGACCCTGTGTCTTCTCTGGGATGTTCCTCTCCACTTCCGGTCTCGCGGGAGAGCTCGTCCTCGGTCCTTTGTGTGGGTTTCGCGCCAAAACAGACAAAGAGATCGTCTGACTGGCGCGCACACACACACACCCAACACAATGGCCACATAGTGTCACAATGTTAATTAAAATCTTTGATTTCTTTCTAAATAGGAGCATCAATATCATCATGGACAGCTGTGACCTATGAAAGAATCATAAGAATTAAGGAAGACGAAAAGAGAATAAACTATTTCCATCTTTTTTTATCCTTCAGGTTCTTTCTCTGTATTCGCTTATTCCTGTTCTGTTTTATCCGATTTATTCATTTGTCCAACCCCTCCGCACGAGGAGATGTGACACAAGATCAATTTCTTAAGCGGAACTTACAAAGTTTGAATTCAGAGTTTTTCTTCTCCTTGACTGGTTGCTATACTAAGGTTAAAGAAAACAATCTGCTCTTCTATTTACCCTTATCTGGGGTGAGAATAGTTTGATTCATACTTTTCGCAAAGTTGCTATGTGAAATTCAAACAGCCTCGTCCAGGTTTTGAACTCGGGTCGCCCAGTCCATTTTCATCGACGGCAACCGTTGCACCACGAGCGCCTGATATGTTCTTCTCTTACATTTCATTATTTTTACATTGTCAACTGACGAACAAACTTTAAAAGCTAACTGAACGAATGATACAAAAATTATTTGGCCACAACCACTACTGATATTGTCTTGTAACTATCCACATGACGACAGTCAACATTCTTGTTACTACTACATCTAAATCTCTGGCAATCTGCCGAATAGGCCGCTGGGAGGTTTCATCAATGATTCCCTGGACCTTTTCGATGAACTCCTTGGTCCGGGTCTTCCTGGCGGTGTCTTCAGCCTTGGGCCTCCGCTCCACCACCTCCAAAGGATCGTCCGATACGTTGAGCTGTGCCCTCAAGCGTTGAATCGTCCAGATTTGCATTTTGAGGGTGCTGGCAATGGTCTTGTTGTTATAACTTGGATCGAGGCTCCTTTCGCTCTTGGGATTTGTACACAACTGGCCAATTAGTATATGGTCTGCAATAAAAAAAGAAAACCGGTTTTCATTAAACGGAAATGGAATCATGTCGTCTTTTCAAGGGCAATAATTTTATCGTTCCACCCTGTACTATTACTACTATCATAACAAAACATATTACAACTACCACTATAAGAAATTAAAATTTTATTTTTATAACTTGTTCTACTTACTCCCACTTTAATTTGTATAGACGCGTAACGTGGTTTAATGTTTAGCAAGGTAGGCAAAGAAGGAGTGACTTGACACTCCCTATGCCTCTAGTACCAAAGCCTTACCTGCAGATGCAGTATTGTGCCCTACTCGGGACACATTTTTGTGAGGAGTCTTTAGAGAATGCAGGTGACGTAATCTAAGCCCTGACGACAGTGTGCTGTTTGGTATATATATGAACGATATAATATTTTGGGCTAATATATACTCATATTTCGTGTTCCAATACTGAAGAGTTCGGTGATAAATAAAAGTAAAAGTAAAGTTGTCTCCTTTTAGTCGAGGGAGACCCGAAGGCTACTTTTTCTATAGCTATTACACCAAAGTGTAGGAGAGTGCGTTACTCCTTTTTTTTTGGATTGTTCCACTGCCCTTGACCCGTAGCTTATAATGCTGAACGTTAAGCAAAGATGCATCAATTATCATTTTTTGAGTCTTTGGAATGACTCGACCAGGGATTGAACCCCGGTCTTCTAGGCCAGTGGCAAACACTCAACCCACTTGACCAATGAATAATACCTAATAATATTAGCTTTGATTGTTTGATATATATAATAAAAAGCTATCATCATTGGTTTTATAAAAAAGGTGTGCTGTTTTGTTTCTTTCTTTTAAAGGGATATCAACCTTTGTGGGGGTATTTGATGTCATTGGCAGACTTCAAGATAAACAATAGTGATACTATTTAAGCCATAGCAGGAGATGATTAGAGGGTTTCATACTTTTCCCGAGGGTATTGGTCCAAAAGTAAGCGTAATATCACAAATGGAGTTTGAACTGGGTTATCGCAGTCCTGCATGTTAGTCAGTATCACATAGGAACTGTACCTCAATCTGTTCAATATTGAAAAGTGTATTATTTACAGCCAATAATCTATATATATATATATATATATTGGCCTGGTTGGTGGCCTAGTAGGTGGAGTGTTCCCCTGAGAGAGTTCGTCTAAGAAATAGGGGTTCAATCGCAGCTCGAGTAAAACCAAAGACATGAAAAATGGTACTTGATGCCTCCTTGCTTAACTGTCAGCATTATAAGATATGTATCAAGAGTAAAGTGGAGCGACCCAAGGAAAAAAGTAGCGCCCTCTCCTACACCTCAGTGTAGTAGTTATTGAAGAAGGGGCCATCGGGTCGCCTTGTCTACGGTCGCTAACTTTACTTACTTTATATATTCATTGTGTGGTTTAATATATATTCATATGTACATATAGATAGAACTGACTGCCAATTTATGACCTGGACCAATGATTGCTTTGGTGAGAAACTGACTTTCCAATCTTTTGGTCAGTCTCTGTATCTACGTTATCCTAACTTTGATGTACATGTTCTATCACTCATATAGAACAGTCTTTATTTATCAATATAGCAGACTATATATATATATATATATATATATATATGGCAATTACTTCGTCTTAATGGACGACAACCATCTCAATGTTCATCACCACCCTCACAACAGTTGTTGAGTGAATCGTCAGTGACGCCTATACCACGTCCGTGGGCCACAGGTCTTTGGAAAGTGGTTAGATAAGAATGATCCAGAACCATTGAGATATCTGTACTTCGATGGATTTAAGTGGCACAAGCTTGTAAAACACCAATACCACTCACTGACTCCCCCAAATATAATCCAATGACAAGCAAAAGCAAGATGATTGGTAAATGCGGTTCCGTCTCCTAGATGGATGTCACACCAGTAACTCAAGGGCTCACCAATCCCAGTGGTTTAAATACGCCCCCAAACACTAGCCAGGGATGGTGCTCGTCAGTCCGGTAAGACAAACCATCTAGGAGAAAGATACTGTGATTACAAACCACCACTGTGCGCCGATATATATATATATATATATATATATTCACGTACATAAATTCGCACCAGGTGGATAAAATTAGGAGTTTACTTCTTGGGAGACCCTTTTCCCAGAAAACACCTGCCTCTGCTCCTAAAAAGGATAAGGGCAGGTTTTTTTACCAATGCCTGAGGCACCCCTGAAGTAGAATAGCAACAGTCTATTAAACAATTTTACCACCACCCTGCAGGAGTTTATTTTACTTATGGAGAGCCCCTCACATTAAACTTGCCTTGTGTCACACTTTTGCCTTGTGGGGAAATAAATCTGTTCCTCTGTGTCTGTATTACTCTGTGTCTGTCAGTCTCTTTCTCGAGATATATATATATATATATATATATATAAAGGGAGAGAAAAACGAGATAAAAATTAGACATAAAAAATGAGAGGATGAAACAGAATGTGGAGACTATTCTTAAGAGAAATAGCTACCAGTTTATTGAGCACTAACTTACCATTCCTAATTGAACGTGGTGAGATGGTCATCGTCGTTGAAAATAGACTCGGTAAGCTGAATACAAATGCCGGACAAAGCTATTTGCCCGGGCTCTGTATTTCGTTCACTTCGGCTGTCCGCGTTGCTTAGTACGGGGTACAGGTTGAGTGTTTCTTTGCTTTTGTAGCATTCGTTATAGGCCACCTGACATGGGTACCGGGGAGTCCTACCATTCATATAAAATGACTGAGATCGATTCTCTTTGAATCTCAGCGAGCCGTCATCACAGGGTCTCACCCGCTTCCGCGGTCTTGGTTTATCACCACGCGCCTGAGGCGACCCTTTTTAGAGAAATACTCACGAGGCCCAAGGCATTTTTGCAGCCGCCGGTCAAGTCTGAGCAACGACCCTGCCGCCGGCTCCCATGAGAAAAAGTCCTTGTACCATACTTTAGCATGGTGGGAAGTGAAACAAACACCAAGCCGTTTGCATTTCACATAGTACACTTGGGAAAGGAATGGATCCAGCTATTCTGTCCCGAGCGATAGGCAAATAGTAGGGTAGACTTTGCTTTTTAACCTTGGCATGGCAACTGGTCATGGAGAAGAAAAATTCTGAATTTAAACCTGATAAACACCGCTTTTAGAAGTGACCTTGTGTCACAACCTGCTTATGCGGAGTTTGGGTAAATACCAAAAAAATTGTTTCTATAATTTTTTTTTTTGTTAAATATTTAATGTTTTGAAGTTGACAGTTTTATCGAAAAACTAATGGCAAAATATATGCGTGCAAATTTATCATGAAAATCGTTGTGCAATCTTCTTGCTAAGGTAATTTTTGCTAATTTAAAATACGTATAAAATACCCGTAAAATACCCGTAAGGTTCCAAGAAATATTCCGATTCTTTTTAGGTTAAAGGTTTGGTAATTCACTACTGTCGATGTAATTACAACCGCAATGTTTCAGTTTTAAATGTCAAAACTCTCTTCTTCCTGTGTATAAAGTCCCTTTCTCTCGTCTTTATCTATTTCTAAATACAGTCTCTCTGTTCTGTCTCCTCTCTCTCTCTCTCTCTCTCTTTCTGAAGCACACACTCACTCTCTCCTAAACTTACACTTTCTCTTTGACACACACACACACAAACTCTCTCTCTCTCTCTCTCTCACTTGCAAACAAACAAACACACTCTCTCTTACACAAATAGTCTCTCTTTCATACTCATACTCCCTTTTCCCTCTTCTTTCTCTGTCTCACACATACTCTCATCTTCTCCCTCTTTCTCAACACACACTCTCTCAAACACTCATTTTCTCTCTTACACACACACTCCCTCTCTTCCCCGTACACAGTCTCTCTCATCTCTTTCTCTCTCAAACTCACACACACACACACTATCTCCCACACACAAACACAAACACACACTCTCTCACTCAAACTCTCTCTCTCTCTTATTCGCTCTCTCTTCTTTCGCTTTTCATGTCCCCACAATTTCTCTCTGTCTCACACACACACACACACACACGCATTTACGCATGTGCTCACACACGCAAACTTTTTTTAAAAAAGAAATTATCCTTTTTAGAAGTTTGATTTGCAGTTACCCACACCATTCGTTTTAGGAGTGTTTTAAGAACGGATAAAATCTATCCTTATTGCGGTTACAAATTAATACTTTTATGGTTTATGCACAATGAAGAGGAGACGATACAATGATCTTTCTTTTTTTCAATCTCTCAACCGAAAAAAGAAAACACGCACACTTCACAAAAAATAAACAAAACAGAAAAATAACAAGTGAATATTTTATTCTTTTGTGATCAACAAGAATACTTAGAAAAGTGCAGGAAATATATTTAAATTCTTCAACTCACTTTCACATCTGTTGTGGTCTTCAGATAAGACAGGTGGAAGAACAACTCAAACAATGGGTGATAGGTAAACGTTATTGTATTAGCAGAAAAAGAAAGTCATACAAAGGAAGTACTAGCCGTGCTCAGCTTGCAGTCCGTCTGTCAAATGTCTCGTAAGGAACGAAAAGTTGTCTCCACCGAGCGAGCTAAGCTCGGTGAATATGTTTAGGTTGGACGAATCTATCTTTGAGGTATGGTAGGATATGTCCCTATAACAATATCATTTATTTTAAAACGGGGATTCTTCCAAGATGTACCCATATTATTTGTACGGTTACACAACTTAGACTCAAAAAATACACACACGGAAAAAAAATGATGGCCACTACACAAGGATGCTGTATGCTATTTTGAAAGAATTCTGGAAGCAGCAGCTTAAAAAACAGTAGCGGTATGGCCACTGACCTGCTATCTCGCAAACTCTCTAAATAAGACAAAAAAATAAGGATCCTATTTACCAACCCCTCCGCTCGGGCAGGATATGACACAAGGTCAATTTTTAAGCGGAGTTTTACAGGTTTGGATTCAGAGTTTTCCTTCTCCTAGACTAGTAGTCTCACCAAGGCTGAAGAACCTAGTCTGTCCTACTATTTACCCATAGCTGGAGGGAGAATAATCGGATTCATACCTTTCCAAAGGGTATTAGTGCTATGTGAAATGTAATCAGTCTCGTCCAGGATTTGAACTCGTGTCGCCGTGTTCATTTCCTACGACGATAACAATTACACCACGGGCACAAAAAAATGAAGATGAACATATAGAAAAGTAAAGATGGATTCGTGATTGGTATTTTCCTATGGACTCCTACACATGGACACACCCATATTAATCGACCAGCACAACCTTTTTACGGACATTAGGGACTGTCTAGATAGATGACAAGAAAGAGTGAAAGTAATCGGTGCGGTCGGTACGCCTTGGTGATGATGATGATAACTTACATTCACAATTTTTTATTTAGGCATTTGCACAATTATCCAAGTCAAAACGAGGCCCTTCTTTTTGAGATCAACTGAATTACGTTTACATTCTGGCAATTTTAATATTGCCATTGACCCAATTAAATATCTTTTTCACACAATGTCGGTTTATTTGCTGCTATCTTTAATTGGTACACATATACTTAGCTTGGATATTTGCTGAGGCATAAACATTTATAACACATTACCATGTTTAATTGTTTTACTAATTTAACAATTATGTTAGCAATGAAGCAAAAATTTGCCAGCAAAAAATAATAAACAAATATAGAATAATAACAACTTCGACAACTACCCCAGGAAAAGCTGTTATAGTCCTATAATTATTTCTTTTTCGAGTCTACTTCAGTCACAACAAGGGCACCTCTGGTGGTGTAATGGTTAGCAAGTTAGACTCGCAAACCTACACGAGTGAGTTCGAGTCTCATTGGGTGCCCCATTCATTTGGCCTTGTGCTAAATCGAAGTAAAGACCTTCGTAAATTACTACTTCAGTCACAACAAATCAACTTCAAGGAGTGATTAGTGAACAATAAGAGGTTTGGTTTGGTTTGGTTTGTTTGTTTAATGGCATATCAACTCTTTTTAGGTTATTTAATGCCAAAGCCATTCTCCTAGAAGATCAGTAGTGGTACTATTTAACCCATATCTGGGGGGATAAGGGGGTTCGTAATAGCACGACTGGAGTACGAACTCGCATACTACGATTCCGCAGTCCACCGCTTTAACTATTACACCACGAGGACACCCCAACAATAAGAGGCTTACTTGACGGTATCAGTCTCTTTTCCAAGAAACGTGAGACAGATGGTATTTGGTTACATAGTACAAGTATAATTAGTAAGGAACGATCCCTACCCTTACTTTAATGATCCCCGATCCCTTAATTCACTCAACGCATAATTCAATACGAGTTTGAATTCGACGCTTTTTTTCTAAACCTGACCGAAGATTACGGGTACCCATTGAAGATCAACCTCGACAACCAGTAGTCATTGGTTAGTAAGTCTAGCTTGCTTACCCTTGTGCTGTGCGAAGATGCCATAGATAGATAGATAGATAGATAGCGAAAGAGAGAAAGAGAGAACCTGAGATAGATAGACAGATAGATAGGTTTGAACTGACATCTATCTATCTATCTATCTATCAAGAGAGAGAAAGAGGAGGGGAGAGAGGTAGCTTTGCTTAGTTGTAGCACAACGTCGGATATATAGGGAACCCAGTGAGACTCGAACTCTCTAATCATGGTCGGCCTGTCAACCTTCTTGCAACTCGCAAGGCGCTCTGACAGGAGATAGATGGCAGCCACAATGACGATCGATCTCGTTATTTCATAGTAACTCAGCCTAGCTCGTTTACCATCACACTACGAGATGACATAGATAAAAAAGGAACACATTGATATTTTAAAAAATCAAGAATTATAAATGGATTAGATCACACCTGGGTAGATAAATGGATGGAAAGAACGAGACTGAGACATTTACTAAGCTTAGCTTAGTTGTAGCACAAGGCTAGATGTTAGGAGAACCCGGGGAAAATTGAAATCACTATCAATGGTTTGTTCACTGAGATTGCTAACCCTTTTAATGCGTCATGGGCCTAGAATGAAACAGGGATAGTCAAAAAATAAATTGTTCAATTCTTTATTCCCCACAGGCCCTCGTTATAGATGACCTGGTAATAGTTTTTCTTACTTCATCGTCACTCCTTTCTGCCTATCAATTTCCACGTTTTTTTTTTGTTTTATGACGCAACACACTCTTCTCTTCTAAGTTAGATTTTGATACCTATAAACAAACAAAAAAACACGTTATTGAATTTCTTATATATAGTTTGACGCTATTTCAGTTTATGGCCTTTTGCAATTTAATTATTTTTAAACTCTCTCCAACAAAAGAACAAGCGCAAAATAGATAAAAAACCAAAGAAGAAAAGAAAAAGATTACATTATCTACACACGAAAAAAAAACAAAAACAAAAAAAACAAAAAACAAACTCCCAGGCTTATTTGCTACCTAAGTCAAACTAAGCAATATTACCTGCAAACATCAAAATCCATGTTTTGAAAATAATCGTTCATCATATTCTCGTTAGAATAATCGTTGTAACAGTATTACTTTATGGACAAGTACTTTCACGTTCATTGTTTTCATCACTACATTTTATCATGAAGTACAGAACGACTTACATAATTTACATAATTCAAATTTTTAGTAAAATAACACTAATCAAAATGTTACTATTTACCCAACCCCTCCGCTCGGGCAGGATATGACACAAGGTCAATTTTTAAGCGGAGTTTAACAGGTTTGAATTCAGAGTTTTCCTTCTCCTAGACTAGTTGCCTAACCAAGGCTGAAGAACCTAGTCTGTCCTACTATTTACGCATAGCTGGAGGGAGAATGATTGGATTCATACCTTTCCCAAGGGTATTAGTGCTATGTGAAATGCAATCAGTCTCGTCCAGGATTTGAACTCGAGTCGCCGTGTTCATTTCCTACGACGATAACGACTACACCACTAATCAAAATGTTAATGTATTCATACAAAAGTTGTACAAAATTTACAAAGGAAGTCCTCGCGGTGTAATGGTTAAAGTGATGGACTGTGGAATCATAGGAAGTGAGTTCCAATTCCAGTCACGCTATGATGTTCACTTTCGGGTAAATACCCGTGGGAAAGGTATGAACTTCCTTATCCTCCCAGCTATGGGTTAAATAGTACCACTACTGTTCTTCTATGAAAATTAAATAGCCTAAAAAGGTTGATATGCCATTAAACAAAAAACAACAACCAACCAATCAAAATGTATTCAGCACTGAATCTACGTCAGATGTTCTGGAAAATTAGTAAATTTGAAAATTTCATTTCCCAGGTTTGAAGGGAAAATAGATCTTTTCGATACACTTGAATTATAAGAAATTGTACATTGGTCTAGGGTCAGATATTTGGATATTTTTAGAGTAACAGAACACGTACATATTCTTAATTTTGGAGAAACACTTTTTTCGATTTTATTTTTTCGTTTTTATTTTTATTTCTCTATTTTTGTTGAAAAGTTAGCGTTCTGATGTTGGCTGTTTTATCGAAAAATTAAAGGTAAAATCTGTTTGTAATATTAAAACTTAGGTATATGATAATCAAAGAAAAAATACCCGGAGGGTTGCCAGAAATGTTTCAACTTTTTTAATTAAAGGCTTTGACAACATATTTTTTCAGTAACCGGATTTTAAAGCCATATCGTTAAAAAATAATTATTTGGGGATTTAACAAAGAACACCTAAATATTTTCCGTATATCTGAGAATATAAAAACATCAAGATGAAACATTCCTCTCATGTCCATATTTTAAAACAAGGATCTGTATGCTATCACTTTAAAGGAATTTCATTTAGTTCCGTTTCAGCTATTTGGAAAGCACATATATAAAATTTTATTGGATTTTTTTCTGATAAGATTTAAACTATTTCAATGCATTCATAAAAAAATATAATCATGATAAATTATCAAAAAAATAATCGAACTCCTATCTCTGGGTTTTGGTTAACGAGAATGGTTCAAAAAGTTCAAAGCCTAACCCAGAAAGAAGAGATTTAACTAAACATTTTCTTAATTTCTGTCCTTTTTTATAAAAAGAGAAAAAACTAATTTAGACTTCTGTCTAAATTTCGGTACTCGTAAAACTGAAAGGTTTACGACCAATCTAAAATCTGGAACATTTTGTACGACCCTCGAATATATATATTTGATTCTGGGCCCATGACGCATTGAAAGGGTTAGCAATATCAGTTAACACACCATTGATAGTGATTTCAATTTTCCCAGGGTTCTCCTAATATCTGGCCTTGTGCCACAACTAAGCTAAGCATAGTAAATGTTTATATCTCGTTCTTTTCATCTATTTATTCAGGTCAGATCTAATCCATTTATAATTCTTAACATTTTTATATCAACGTGTTCCTTTTTTATCTAGCTATGTCATCTTCTCGTTGTGTTATGGTAAACGAGCTAGACTCGCTATGGAGTAATGAGGTCGATCGTCAATGTGGCTGCCATCTATCTCCGGTCAGATTACCTCGCGAGTTGCAAGGAAAGACATTCGAATCTTGTTATTTTTTTTAAGTCTTGGTCAAGATAGTGAAGAAAGTACTCCATATAAGTCCAAGCGCTTTCGACCATCTCGTTGGTCATCTCAGGGGGTTTGGTAGGTTGTTTGTTGCTGTGAGTTTATTTACATTTTTTAGAAGTATTTTTTCTTTTCTTTATAGATGGGTTTCGCTCATTCTATTTGGGTGAGTAGGAGAGTTAGTCGTTGAATATGTTTAATATGTGAATACCTGTATTGAATGCTATTTTATTTATAGTAGGTTTGATAGTTTTTTCTGGTTATATCATTCATATATATATATATATATATATGGGGTGACTGAAAAAACAGAACCCATAAACTTTGTTATTACTTCTACAAAAATAAAGCAAAATAATCCTAATTTTGTACACTCGAACTTCTGGACATGTTGGTGAATACTATGGTCCCAATTTTTCATGCACAGAATCTATTTCATATCCTGAAAAAAAAAAAAAAAAAAAAAGAAAAGGCTACAATTAAATTTTATAATTTCAGTAAAAAATATATGGGTTGTTTTTTTTGGGGGGTCACCCTGTGTATATATATATGTAGGTCGTTTAAAAGTTCAGAGCCTCACCCAGAAAGAAGAGCCATAGTTTAATATAATTTGTGATGGCGACACAACCACTTCTAATAAAACTAGAATAACTAATTTAGATTCCTTTCTTAATTTCTGTGCTGGTGAGGCTCAAAGAAAAAAATCTGAGTGAGGCTTAGTACTTTTTGAACGAATATTGCACGTTGAATGTTGAAAGTGAATGGCGTGTGGTATAAATTGCCAACTAACCTTATGTTGTATATTTTTAATTTTGCACTTTTACGTGAGTCAAAAGTTTAATAGATATTCAATTCCTTCCAATATGAAGCTATTTAAAGGTCAGGAATGGATTTCTGGTGAAATTGTGGCCCATAAACATGTGCCCATTGTATGGTTTATCATATTTCTTCACAAATTTGCAATGTTCAATCGAAATGTCTATGAAACGGCCAAATTATCCCACTGTGAATTGAAAAATAAGAATTTCTCTCCAGGAATAACAAAACGCTGAAATGTTCTTACATCGTGTTATGCCTGGTACTTTATCCTCTGTTATTATTTGCTCTGGGCTTGTTCTCATTGTAGAAAAGAATAAAAGTTATGACTAATTCGAAACCTTTGACAACCAACATGAGCACACCTACGTAATAGCTACAAGGGCGCGCTTAGCGTAATAGATATCATCGTATAAAATAAAATCATTGACCCGAGTTCGAATCCTTTT
The DNA here is from genome assembly GCA_963585895.1 of Sepioteuthis lessoniana. NCBI lineage: Eukaryota > Metazoa > Mollusca > Cephalopoda > Myopsida > Loliginidae > Sepioteuthis > Sepioteuthis lessoniana. Next base: position 7,118,393 of record OY757911.1, read on the forward strand.
TGTGTTTCACTTCGCTTTAATGCCTTTGGGAAATCTATGAATCCATCTTTTATTCCTCCCAAATAGTAGGAAATAGTCGGTAAATTAAGATTCTTTAGCGTTAGTTAGGCAACCAGTGTAGGAGAAGGGAGACTCTAAATTCAAACTAGCTGTACCCCACTTAAATATTGAACTTGTGTCACATCCTGACATAACTGGTTAGGTGAATTACATTCAATGGCGAGAGTTTTTTTTTTCTTTCAAGTTTTTACGAAGAGAGAAAAATAAAATTCTATTCTATTTTATTTGATTTGGTTACGCTTTATGGCATATCAACCATTGTGTATATTTTCCCAACCCCTCCGTACAAGCACGATGCGTTGCAGGACCAATTTCTTTTTAAGCAGAGTTTTACTGACTTGAATTTAGAGTTTTTCTTCTAGATTGTCCAGCATGTTACAGGGGGGGGTCCTCGTGGTGTAATGGTTAAATCGATGGACTACGGAATCGTAGTATGCGAGTTCGTACTCCAGTCGCGCTATTGCGTTCACTTTCGGGCAAATACCCTTGGGAAAGGTATGAACCCCCTTATCCTCCCAGCTATGGGTTAAATAGTACCACTACTGTTCTTCAAGGAGAATGGCTTTGGCATTAAATAACCTAAAAACAGTTGATATCCCATTAAACAAAGAAACCAAACCAGCATGTTACAGCGGGTCTCCATGTTAATTTCCATTGACGATATCCATTACACTACGAGCGTCTTTTCACTATTGCAGGATATATAATGCCAAATCCTGTTTATATACGTATCTATATAATAAATATATATAATTTGTTAACTACCCACCCGAATAGAATACGCCAAACCCATCTATAAAGAAAAGAAAAAATACTTCTTAAAAATGTAAATAAAACTCACAGCAACAAACAACCTACCAAAACCCCTGAGATGACCAGCGATATGGTCGAAAGCGCTTGGACTTATATGGAGTACTTTCTTCACTATCTTGACCCAGCGAAGCTCAATTTTTGCATACTATTGAATGGTTACTATGGTTTGATGGTTTCTTTGTTTAATGGCATATCAACCGTTGTAGGTTATTTAATGCCAAAGCCATTCTCCGAGAAGAACAGTAGTGGTACTATTTAACCCATTGCTGGGAGGATAAGGGGGTTCATACCTTTCCCAAGGGTATTTGCCCGAAAGTGAACGTAATAGCGCGACTGGAGTACGAACTCGCTTACTACGATTCCGCAGTCCATCTCTTTAACCGTTACACCACGAGGGCACCCCCTGAATGGTTTCAAGTATTCCTATCTAATATGAATAATTGTATGTATTATTAATCATTTGTTTGCACAAAGTAAAATGATTTCAAGAAATTATTGCTATTTAAAACAAATTATCCTATTCATTCATTCACTCACAGTTAAATGGTTCCAGGAAGTCAAATCTGATCGATAAAATAAAACACAGTTTCTTCCAAGCAACGGTCGTGTCGATACTGCTATATGGATGCACTACAAGGACTCGAACTAAACGTACGGAGAAAAAGCTTGACGGCAACTACACAAGAATGCTGCAACTAAAATTGAACAAGTCATGGAAGCAGCACCCCACAAAGCCACAGCTGTACGGCCACCTACTACCCATCACGAAAACTATCAAAATTAGACGAACCAGACATGCAGGATACTGCTGGAGAAGTAAGGACGAGCTCATAAGGGATGTACTCCTGTGGACCCCTTCACATGGACAAGCAAAGGCAGGACGACCAGCTCAAACCTACATACAGCAGCTCTGTGCCAATACGGGATGTTACCCTGAAGACCTGCCGGAAGCAATGGATGATAGGGAGGGGTGGCGAGAGAGGGTCAGGGATATCCGTGCTGATAGCGTGACATGATGATGATGAAATGGTTCCAAGTATAATTATGTATCACTAACAAGTCAATTAGATTGTAATTTGTTTATGCACAGTGAAATGGTCAAATTGTTCTATTTCTAATAATTCAATTGAACGTAAGTCATTTTTTTGCTCATAGTTTAAATGTCAAACAGTTGTATTTTCCCATAGATTGGACCCTATCAGGTGCTATTGAAGGATTACTCGAATTCTCCAAAGCTCCAAGACAGAAGCCTCACCATTAAATTGCTTTGTATCATAATAAGACATACTTTTTTTGGTGGGGGGGGTCTTACCCCTCTGCAGAGATGCAGTCGGTGTATTCTTTTAAACTCCAGTTGACTGAACTATTACTTCTATTTGATAATTATAATGTAAAATAGAGACATAAACTGAATAAGCCATAAGGCAAAACGACAGTTCATAAGGTCCCATTTCGTTAAAGGACGCAATCAACCAAAGCCCAAATCCCTATAAACCATGTTTATTTAAATCAGTGGTTTTCAAAAGATTTTTGCACTTTCGTCATGCACGAGATTCCTTCAATAAAAAGTAAAGTTTCCGACTTTAGTCAAGGGTGACCTGAAGGCGCCTTTTTCAATAGTTACTACACCACAGTGTAGGGGAGGGCACTTCTCCATTCCCTTGATTGCTCCTCTTTATCCTTGATACTTACCTTATAATCCTGAGAGTTAAGCAAAGCAGCATCAAGTACCATTTTTGAGTTTTTGTTATTAGCTGACCTGGGATTCGAAATCCGGTCCTCCGGACCATTAGACCGATGGCTCGGTAATTTCTTTCTATAAATCAGGGGAATTCTTTTTAAAAGAGAAAAAAACTTTTTTCAGAATTTTTTTCCTCTATTGTTTGGAATTGGTTTTTAGCAAAAATTATTTTAATCTCTCAAAAAAGATTTCTTTTGAGGCTATTCAAAATTGTGGCGAATCAAACCGAGCTCCAGACTTGAACTGAGGTCTGTCAATTTTTTTTGGTGGCTTTGAAGTGAAAACCATGTGAAATTTATTAAAGAATGTGCACCGCTTACGGAGAAGCATGTTTTAATAAAAATGTTTACAAATATTATTGTTATAAAATAGCCGAGGGATTTCGGTTCATGCCTTTGAGTTTAGTTAGGCTGAGAACCTTTCGGCTCAGCATATGGGTTGGTTGGGTGTAACATTGAGGCAGGTGTTAACGCGGGTGCGCGCGGGCGGATGGAGGTGTCACTCAGATGTCATAATAGTCCGAGACGATACTGGGTGACAGGGTGCGGGTGACGTCACACACCGGAAGCGCGCAGAGGTTGTGTGAGAATTTGAAGAGAGAAAGAGACGGGTACTAGACGCCAAACGAGGAGGATCGACTTTTGGAGCTCGCAAGCGCGAGGCGAACGTGCGCCCTATGGGGGCCGCTCGAGATGGGGGCCAAATGAATAAGACAGCATAGAAGATTGTGTCTCTCCTCCTTACGTCGAAACCTTTAACTCAAAGTTAATAAAAATGTTTCGTACCTGAACAAGAAGTCGTTACGTGTTTTCGAATTCTGAGATTCCTATGTTCTATCGTAATGAACAATATATGTCTATTTCGCACATGGCCATATTCGTGTACATGGCTACGCAACATTATGAAGTAAAGACGTCTCTCAAATCGACTTTGCCTTGTCGAAAGTAGTATCCGAGTATTTATCCGTCTCCTCACTAAAAAAAGAATATGGCACATGGCCTTGTTAATGTAGAGGGCCGGACACAAGCCGAAGCTCAAATGTGCGCCCGGGCCAAAAATACATAGTAGTATCCAACTGCCTTTACTTGAAGCGATACAGTTTTTATAGCAGTATATCATTTACATATGATACTACAGGGCTATACATGAGTTTGCCACTACGAGCCCGGATCGAAAAAGACAATCCATGGAGTGGAAACACTGACTCTCCTGTAAAGAAAAAGTTCCAGGTACAGCAGTTAGTAAAACAGTCATACTGACAATATTCTCGAACACGAAATGAGTTATTTCCATTGATTATCTTGAAAAAATAAACTGCCGTAAACAGAGGTTCCTATTGCTTTGCCGAGTGGGCTGGGGCCGTAAAATACACCGACTGCTTCTCTGCAGAGGGGTAAGACCTCCAAGTGTTCTGAAAATAACACTATACAATCTTGAGTATGTTGAGTACCCCTTCATTGCTATCGCTCCCATGTCCACTCTGGTCTGGAGTGGTATCACCTATAGGTTCCCAATTATGGGTCAAAGTGATCTAAAATGTGTACTTACCTTAAACTGAATTGCTCGAAGTAGAACTGTTTTTGACATTGAAACTCTGTTCTCATGCTAAATTGAACTGTTTGAAATAGAACTGCTTTTGAATAAAGTTAAACTATGTTCTTAAGCTAAACTGAATTGTTTGAACTAGAACTGTTTTGACATTTAACTGTTTGTAAATAAAAACTATAATTATACTAAACTGAATTGTTTGAAATTTAATTCGGCATTAAATGACCCGAAACGGTTGATACGCCGTAAAACAAAACAACCAACCAAAACACCATCAAACTGTCAATTTCTTGGACAATATTTCACCTTATCTTTTGAATGACCCTTTAATTAAAGAGTTTACTTCTTGAATTGACAGACCCAAAAGCGTTAGAATCAAATTGCATTTTATAGAAAGGTTCCATGGAGAGAAAATAATCCTGCTGACTGATTGAACGATTGAATAATTCTATGATTTTAACAGCATGTCAACCCCTCTTGGGATATTGTTTGCCAAAAGGTGAGGGAATTTTGACCATTGTATATCTATATCTACATTTCTGTAGGTGTTTTTTTTACAGTTATACGACATGAAATATTCCTATTTGATACAAAAAAAAAAAAAATTGCACACTGTGGCATAGTTTCAAGTATTCCAATCTTATATTAATAATTTGAATACAATTGTATAGTTTCAACTAATCAACTATCTGATATTAGTTATTTATTTGTATAGTTATATGGTTTCCAGTGATTAATTATAATGATCATTAATAAATAATCATCACTTGAAGTAACTTTTATTAATACAAATAATTTAGTTATCAAGTATTCCGATTTACTTCAAATAATTATATGGTTCCCAGTAATCATTTCTATTTGATAATAGTAATTTATTTGAGGACAGTTATATGATTTTAAGTGACTAATAGTCATCCTTAGTAAATTAAAGTTTCAAATAACTATGCTTATTGCTGATTTGCCCAGTCACCTGGGGCTGTAGAATACACCGACTGCTTCTCTGCAGAGGGGTAAGACCCCCGCCCAACGAGTGTCCTGGATATGACACAAAACAATCTGATGGTGAGGTTCCAGTGATGCTGGGGCTTTGGGGAATGCAGAGTACCCCTTCATTGCCATCCCTCCCACGTCCTCTCTCGCCCGGAGTAGTAGCACCCGATAAGAATCCTACCTATAGGTTAAATAGAACTAACTGCATACTTATGCTAAACTGAATTGTTTGAATTAGAACTGTTTGACTTAACTGAATAGCTTGAAATAGAAATGTTTTTGACAATTAAACTGTACTCACATTTAAACAGGGTGCTTACGCTAAACTGAATTGTTTCAAATGGAACTGTTTTTATCATTAAAACAGTAATTACACTAAACTGAATTGTTTACGATAGAACTGTTTTGGCATTAAACTGTGTGTAAACAAAATCTATACATATACGAAACGGAATTAGCTGAATTAGAACTGTTTGAATAAACTGGACAGCTTGAAATAGAAATGATTTTGACAATTAAACTGTGTATTCATGCTAAAATGAATTGTTTGAAATAGAACTGACTATTTGCGTAAAAATGGATTTGGCGTAAAACAACCTACAAAGATTGATATGCCATAAAACCCATACAACCAACCAACCAACCAACTTAATGCTGATAATTTGGAGTTATATGGTATCAAGTATTCTTATCAAATACAAATAATTTTCAAATAGGTTTATTTGACCCATTAATGGAACCTGGACAAGTATTACCATTTTGGGTCAGTTTGGACCAGGGAGTAATGAAAATACAGAAGTACTCCGTACTCCACAGATTTCCAGAATTGGAGCCTGAGTGCCAGATGCAGTTTAGTTTTATACACAAGACACTTCTTTTTTGAAGTGGGGGACGTTATCCTTTGAAGGAGGTAAAATTAACATAATCAAAGCCCCTTTGACAACCACTCTTCTAAACGCTATGTTGCACCTTCAACAAATTTCTCGTTTATTTTAACAACTGATTTGTCGAACAGCATAGTTTAGTGTTTCAAAATGGTAAATTCAGACGCAATGTCAAACACACACACAGAGAGAGAGAGAGAGAGAGAGAAAGAGTTGATAAACGAGATACGTAAATTTATCACAAAACTAGTGAAACGATTAACCTGTACAGGTTGTTCTTTTTATATATCCACATAGAGATTTACTCTCACACTCCTCCGCACTCGTAAATGCGACTAAAAACAAAAGATATCCGGATTGAAGTTTAAACATTTTCAATTTTTAAGATTTTAATTTTAGATAAAGAAAAGCGTACCATCGAAAATTTGATACAATAAAGGGATGATGTCGTTTGTCTTGACGTCTGTACGAAATCAACACGAAGCTGTAACAAATTTTTAAATGTATAAAGCCAGTTTTTTTTTAATTGCTTTAATTTTGTTTTTTGTTTTTTTTTGGAGGGGGGTCTTTTTCTTTTGCAAAAAAACATGATAGATAGATAGATAGATACGGATGGATTGCGATAGTTTGACTGAGGTAGAGACACACTGAGATAGATTGATAGATATTAGATTGTGGCAAAATGATATCGATAGATAGATTGATCGATGTTTTATATTTGTCACCTGAAGAAAGATTTTTTTAATGACTAGTATTCAACATACAAGTGAATGACAAGCTCAAAATAAGGCAAATAATAGGATTTTATTCATGTTCAAATTGGGGCCCTTCTTGGTGTAGTGGCTAACAATATTTTAGTTAGCGAGTTTGAACTCCATTCGCGTCATTGCATTCACTTTTGGATAAATACCCCGGGGAAAGGTGTGAATCCCTTATCGTCACGACTGTTGGTTTCATAAGACCACTATTGTTCCTTTTACAAGGAAGGCTTTGGCATTAGATAACTCACGAAGGTTAATATGCCATTAAACAGGAGGGGCCCGCGGTTAAACGGTTATCGTCGTAAGAAATGGACACGGTGACACGAGTTCAAATCCTGGACTGATTGCATTTCACATAGTACTAATACCCTTGGGAAAGGTATGAATCCAATTATTCTCCATCCAGCTATGGGTTAATTGTAGGGCAGACTGTATTCTTCAGCCTTGGTGAGGCAACTAGTCTAGGAGAAGGAAAACTCTGAATTCAAACCTGTTAAACTCCGCTTAAAAAATTGAATTTGTATCATATCCTGCCTGAGCGGAGGTGTTGGTAAATGTGGATATACCATTAAACAAAGAAACCGAAATTTATTTTCAAATGCAAATTTGGCAATACTTTTCCCATGGAATATGATCATATATGTGTGCTTATGAGCATGTACGTGTGTGTGTGTGTGTGGTGCGATAAAAAGTATCAAGTGTAAATATTTAATTTTTGACTTAAGATTTTAATTATAAATGAAAATAAGTTACAGAAGGTCAATTAGGAAACAAAAAAAGCCAATCTTTTTACTGCTTTGCTGAACGGTTTTACACCAAGAAAAAGATTTCAGCAGCTTCCATAATTACTTCATTCAGCTCTATTAGACATTCAGCTCTATTAGACATTCTTTTTTTATATTGTTTCCTAAACTAAGCATTCATCTCAAGATAAGATTTGAAGAAGTGGAGGAGATTAAGAAAAAATAGACATGTAGTATCATGCCATATCACAAGAGAAGTTTCACAGCTTCTTTGACCAGTAAAAAGCCAACTGGAATGTGTTTGTTGATTGTTGGGGTGACTATTTAAAAAATAACTTGTCTAATTCATTGTTCAATTCTTTCTGGGTAAATACAGCTACAGTCTCGATACTTTCACACTCACACACAGACACACACATATACACAAACATATATTCGTATTTGAATTGAGATCTCGGCGGCCGTTGAACGGATGTATGTAAACAATAGTAATTGTGATTCATAACCGTTTAAAATGTACTTCGTAGCTAATATCTCCTCGTAGCTAAATGGTTAGAAGCTTTGGCTTGCCGTTTGAGTCAACCGGGTTTCGATCCCAGCTACGGGGAGATACTGTCTAGCCACACTGATGAGTTCTGATAGAACGAAACAGATCTGTCTGTGGATGACTATATATATATATATATATATGTGAAGAAAAATTTGACAAGTAATCCAAATAGAAAATAGAAAGAGAGATTTATTGAGAAACAAAGTCGACACTATAGCGTTTCGGTTCTGCTGAACCATCGTCAGGGCTATTAGGGAGTATATTAGTGATATTAAGTATAGATGGATGTATAAAAAGTGTAAAAATATGTAAAAATTTGGAAAAGTTGTATAACAAGCATATGTATATAAATATATATCCCTCTGCCCGAGCAGGATACGACAAAAGGTCAACTTTTCAATGGAGTTTTACTGGTGTGAATTCAGTTTTCTTTCACCTAGGCCGGTTGCCATACCACGGTTATAGAGCCCTGTCTATCCGACAATTTACCCTGAACTGTTACGAGAATAATTGGGTTCTTATTTTCCCAAGAATATTAGCACGATGTGAAATGTAGTCCTGTCCAGGATTCAAACTCGGGTCACCGTGTCCATTTCCTTCGATGGTAAACATTTTAACACGAACGGATTATATATATATATAATATATATATATATATATATATATATATATATATAGTTTTGAATGGAGGAATTGATATATTATGTTAGAAATTACCATTTCATGGCAATTTCTAACATAATATATATATATATATATATATATATATATATATATATATATATATATATATATATATATATATATATTATGTTAGAAATTGCCATGAAATGGTAATTTCTAACATAATATATCAATTCCTCCATTCAAAACTATATATATATATATATATATATATATATATATATGTATGTATATATATATATATATATATATATAATGCTGAGTGTTAAGCAAGGTGGTATCAAGTACCATTTTTTGAGTCTTTGGTATGACTCGACCTGGGATTAAACCCCGGTCTCCCGAACACTATTATGTTAGAAATTACCATTTCATGGCAATTTCTAACATAATATATATGTATATATATATATATATATATATATATATATATATATATATATTATATTAGAAATTGCCATGAAATGGTAATTTCTAACATAATATATCAATTCCTCCATTCAAAACTATATATATATATATATATAATCATGCTGCAAGAACGTATTTCCTCGACTTTCTCTTCTCAACTGTTCCTATCATCTATCGCTCCTGGTGGGTCTTCCAGACAACGTCCTGTGTCCGCACAGAGCTGTTCTAGGTCAGTCCACATTGGTTGGCCAACACTGGCACGTCTGTGTGAAGGGGTCCAAAGGAGAACGTCACTTATGATTTCGTTCTTACTTTTTTAGCAGTGTCCTGAATGTCATGTTCGTTTGATTTGGATGGTTTCAGAGATGGCAGTTTTGAGGCCGTACTGCAGTTGTTTCGTCGAGTGTTTCTTCCAGGATTTGCTCAATACAGCTTGCAACATTCTTGTGCTTTTCTCGTCTGGCTTTTGTATCTACGTTTTGTAAGCGTCCATGTAGTGCATCTGTAGAGTACTAATGAGACAACCTCTGTTTGGAAGAAATTCTATTTTATTTCATCGGATTATTAGCCTCATGAGTAGTGTTCGGGAGACCGGGGTTTAATCCCAGGTCGAGTCATACCAAAGACTCAAAAAATGGTACTTGATGCCACCTTGCTTAACACTCAGCATTATAAGGTAAGCATGAAGGGTAAAGTGGAGCAATACTGGGAAGGAGTAGCGCCCTCCTCTACACCTTGGTGCAGTAGCTATTGAAAAGGGAGCCTTCGGGTCACCCCCGACAAAGATCGTCAACTTTATTATATATATATATATACATATAGTCATCCACAGACAGACTTTTCGTTCTATCAGAACTCTTCAGTGTGGCAGGACACGCAGGACGCTCGAAGCCGAGATCGAAACCCGTCCAAATTTACGTTAGACTGTGTTTCAGACCACTCGGCCACCAAGCGGATCACGTTGGCTAAGGGAATTTTAAGGTATTTTTATTTTTAGAAACAGCACCAACAGCCTTTGTTTACATTTTTTTATACCATATCAGCTACCAGAGTGCTCAATTAAATATATATATATATATATATATATATATATATATATATATATTAGATAATAGCCCTTATGGTAAGAAAAAAACCCGGCAAGTGATTTGAAAATGAAAATATACAACGAATCACTGTCAAGGGGAAAAATATATATTGGAAAAAAGAAAAGGCCAACCTTGTCATACCAATTGAAAAAGATCAAAAGACACGCAGTTGGTTGGTCAAAAGAAAAAACCACCGTTAGGGCTGTTAAGCTACAATGCAAAAAGTGCTCAATACTAAGTAGAGCAAAATAGTAATAATAATTACTAAGTAAGTCAGGAACTAACCTACTATAGTTTCGCCTAAGTAATTATTGTTACTATATATATATATATATATATATAAAGTCGAGATAGTTGATCCCATATAACCACCACTGGTGATGATTTAATGAAAAGGAAAACTTGAGTTTCTTACTCTGACGAGTGTCTCTCCGTCTTACATAAAACCCGGTCCAAAAAAAATCCCTGAACATCTTTGAAGCTGTTGTTTTTCCTATGTAGCGACTAATCCTGTCTAGAAAAAGAGTTCTCACAAAAAAAAAAAAAAAAATGGAATTCTTGAAGGTTTTTTTACTGTTTTCCTAATTTTTTTTCTCCTCGCTTTTCCCTTGAGGAATAATATTTCCTTTCCTTTTAAAAGTGTCAATCAAAAGGCGCCGTAGGATGTATTTTAATCGATTTTAAATCCATTTTTCATTAAAATCATTTCTCCATTCATTTTTGAATCAGTATTCCATTGGTGTTGTACTACTAATCTATCTATCTATCTGTATCTTTTTATATAACTCTAACAACCAAGAAACAATTCCTATTTCAATTTAATATCATGCTTCAATTTCATTAAAAATAGAAAAGCTGCAGGACTGGACGAAATTCCCCCGGAAGTATGGAAGACCAGACAATTCGACGACATACTGCTCCGACACTGCAACGCAGTATACAATCAAAATCCGATAGATAGATGGACGAAGGGATGCATACTCCCCTTCCCTAAAAAGGGGGACCTCGGATTAGCCAAAAACTACCGAGGCATAACACTTACATCCATAGCTGCCAAAATCTACAATGCCCTACTACGAAACAGAATAGAACCCAAAATCGACAACATACTTAGAAAAAACCAAAATGGCTTCCGAAGAAATAGATCTACGACCTCACAAATATTAACCATCCGCAGAATCCTTGAAGGTGTACGGGCAAAGAACCTACAAGCGACATTAATATTTGTCGACTTTACCAAGGCTTTCGACTCCATTCACAGAGGAAAGATGGAACAAATCCTACTAGCGTACGGCATACCTAAAGAAACCGTAGCGGCAATAACGATTCTCTATAGAAACACTAAAGTAAAAGTACGATCACCAGATGGAGACACAGAATACTTCGACATAGTAGCAGGAGTACTACAAGGAGACACGCTGGCTCCGTATCTCTTTATCATTTGTCTAGACTACGTACTTAGAACATCGATTGACAAAATCAAAGAGAATGGCTTCGAACTGACGAAGAAAAGAAGCAGAAGATACCCCGCAACAACAATTACCGACGCCGACTACGCCGATGACATAGCGATACTGGCAAATACACCTGACCAAGCCGAAACACTTCTGCATAGTTTGGAACGAACAGCAGCAAGCATAGGCCTCCATGTTAATGCACATAAAACGGAATATATGTGCTATAACCAAACGGGGGACATCTCCACTCTAGAAGGAACCCCTCTTAAACTAGTAGACAAATTCACGTACCTAGGAAGCAGCGTCGAATCAACCGAAAAGGACATCGAAACGAGGTTAACGAAAGCATGGACAGCTATCAATAGGCTATCGACTATATGGAAATCAGACCTAACCGATAAAATGAAACGCAGTTTCTTCCAGGCAGCGGTCACATCGATACTGCTATATGGATGCACTACATGGACGCTAACAAAACGGCTGGAGAAGAAACTAGATGGCAATTACACAAGAATGCTGCGTGCAATCCTCAACAAGTCCTGGCGGCAACACCCAACAAGACACCAACTGTATGGCCACCTGCCCCCTATCACGAAAACTATTCAAGTTAGACGAACCAGACATGCAGGACATTGCTGGAGAAGCAGAGATGAACTCATAAGAGATGTACTCTTATGGATCCCCACACACGGCCGCGCAAAAGCAGGACGACCAGCACGAACGTACATTCAGCAGCTATGTGAGGATACAGGTTGTTGTCCTGAAGACCTACCTAGGGCGATGAACGATAGGGAGGAGTGGCGAAAGAGGGTCAGGGATATCCGTGCTGCCAGCACGATATGATGATGATGATGAATTTCATATAACAACCTGAACTTATCGTATTTAAAATTAACGGTATCTATCTATCTATCTATTTTACAGTTAAAACCGTTCTAAATTTGTAAAATATAATGCTCTAAGGACAAGAATGTAGAGCAATATTCTGATGTTTCAGCTATGAAATATAACAAAATAGAGTCAAAATTCGCCGAGTGTCACGTCAACGATCTCCAAGGGTTGATATAAGCTAACGTGCGGATCGAGCTCATGGAATTCACAATCCTTAGTACTTATCATGCCTTATTTCCTTTTATAGATATATATATAAACCCAATTATGTATATAAATGGAGTTAAAACACAAAATATAACTACTGATGATGTAAGCGTGAAACTATTAGTCGGAATACATCTGTTCTTTAATCTTCTTCTTGAATGTCTTCACTTGTAGCTCTATACTTGATATTGTTTCCTAACATCGGGTTATCTTACAAAAGTTACTTTTTATCAATATCAAATCTATCTATCTATCTATCTATCTCAGTCTATTCATATCTATCTATCTATCTATCTATCTATCTATCTATCTATCTATCTATCACAGTCTGTTCCTATCTATCTATCTATCTATCTATCACAGTCTGTTCCTATCTATCTATCTATCTATCTATCTATCTATCTATCACAGTCTGTTCCTATCTATCTATCTGTCGACATATGTTCATATCTATTCATCAATCGATCTCTGTCTGGCCGTATCTATCATTGGGTCAGTGTATAGAATCTCGGATTGGCGTTTGCGTCAGCTGGGTTTCGATCCCAGCTTCGGGAATCTACCCTGTCTAACCACACTGAAGAGTTGTGATACAACGAAACAGTCTGTCTGTAGATGACAATATATATATATATATAAACGTGTGCACACACACACACACATATATAATGGTCCTTTCTTTATCTTTAATTTGTAAAGTTAAAAGGAGAAACAAAAGTTTTCTTTCGCTGTTCGAATTAAAGCGAACGTGAGAAAAAAACATGTATTGTTTTTGCTTATTTCTGGAATTTGACAATTACAATTATTCAAGATGGCTGACCATTGTTATTTGTTAACATTAATCACATTTAGAGAAGTTCTTGTATACCATATATATATATATATGTGTGTGTGTGTGTGTGTGTGTGTGTGTGCGAACGTACGCATGGTCATGTGCGTGTAACGATTGACCTATATTTGCCTACTTCAAACATTTAAGTTCCAAATTTTGACACCTATTCATGTCAATTAGGTGATTCTTAACGTAGAAGAAAGAATGAAATATTTTCAGAAAAATTTTGAGCAGTTTGTGGGGGGTTTTCTTCCCGCTCTTTTTCATGTGGATTTTATTGGATTGAATAAATCTTTGTTGCGTCAAAGAAAACAACGCTGAGAAATAAAAAGAACGATTTTCTCTCTCTCTCTCTCTCTCTCTCTCTCTCTCTCTCTCTCTCTCTCTCTCTCTCTCTTTCTCTCTCTCTCTCTTTTCTTTTTTTCAAACTTTCAAATGTATAGTCTTCTTTTCTCTCTCCTCTTCTTCCTGACTCTCTCATCATGTCCTTATTCTTTCTCCAAACTACATAAAAGCTTTGTAAGTAACAGTTATACTATATTCTCTCTCTCTCCCTCTCTCTCTCTCTCTCTCACTCTCTCTCTCTCTCTCTCTCTTATATTCATTTTATCTTTCCTATTTCTGTGCCCCGGTTTTGACACTAAATGGCATCTGATTGTAAGGAGATCTGCGAAATGTTGGGTACAAAACACTGCCATTACTCCCTGGTCCATTCTCAACCAGGGTGGTAGTATCTGTTTGGGCCCCATCTGTCGCTCAAATAGATCTATTTAGCAAAGGATTAGTATTCGCTTGGTCAGTGTGCAAAAAAAAAAAAAAGAAAAAAAAGAAAAAAAGAAAACAATTTTTAATAAGCGATTCACTAACTTCTACGCATAAAATAACCCTCGGCTGATTGAACTTCCGTTAAAATCAATCTATCATTTCCATTATCAATCTCCGTCTTTGTCTCTGTCCCCCCCTCTCTCTCTCTCTGTCATCTTTTTGCCTTTTTTCATATTACTTGATATTACGGGATATTTTCTTTATAACTCCTCTATTTTCCAAATTTATAAAGCACATTTTACTTGATTACCTCGTCTATTATAACAAGGCTTTACATAAATAAAAACAGAAGTTCATTGTTTACACACACACATAGACAGACGCACACACGCATATACTCTCTCACTCTCTCTCTCTCTCTCTCTCTCTCTCTCTTGCACACACAGACACACGTATATATAGAAAATAAGAACAAGCTTATATGTGTCTGTGTGTTGATTATTTGGTTGTTTGTTGGGGTCTTATGACATATCAACGTTTGTAGGTTATTTAATGCCAAATCCATTTTTATACTCATAGACAATTTTATTTCAAACAATTCAGTACACAACTTAAGTGTCAAAAACAAGACACTCAGATTAGTCAAACTGTTCTAATGCAAACAATTCCGCTTAGCGTAAGTATTGTTTCAATGTCAAAAACAGTTCTATTTCAAACAATTCAGTTTAGCATGAGTACGCAGATTAGTTCTCTTAAACCCATTGATAGAGTCTTATCAGGTGCTACTACTCCGGGACAGTGTAGACCATGGAGCGATGGCAATGAAGGGGCACTCCGCATTTCCCAAAGCTCCAGCATCAGTGGAACCTCACCAGCAGATTGTTTAGTGTCATATCCAGGGGAGGTCTTACTCGGTGTATTCTACAGCCCTAGTCTACTGGGTAAGTGTCTGTATGTGCGTGTTTGTTTGTGTCAAAAACACATTAAAGTCGATTGAAAGTTGAAATAAAGTAAGAAAAAATGATTCATGTCGACCCAACAGAGAAATCGAATTACAGTTTTTTTTTTTAAATCAGAAAACGTTTCTACACTGAATTTGACGTGATTCGGTGGAATTCTTCCCCTGAATATCGAAGCGTGAACTCAGAGTTTCAATTTTAATTATTTGTTTCTGTTAAAATATATATTTGTGTGAAGAAAAAAATATGTAGCTGCACGTGTATGTTGTAGAAAAAAAAATGATCGTATAAACACATTTTAAATTACCTTCATGTCTGGTGGCAATTGGTATATTCTTTGTTGAATAAATAAAGCTGTTTCCTTTATATCTGAACATTTGGAGATGAATTTTTAACTGTAAACAGAGTTTGACTGTATATCAAGAGATTATGTTGCATGACAATTTGGTAATATATATATATATATATATATAATTGGTATAATGGTTACAGTGTTCACAAATGGTCCGGAAGACCGGGTTTAATCCTAGGTTGAGTCATACCAAAGACTCAAAAATGGTACTTACTGCCTCCTTGCTTAACTTTCAGCATTATAAGGTACGGAGGTGCCCGTGGTGTAACGGTTATCGTCGCAGAAATTGTACACGGCGTCACGAGTTCAAATCCTGGACTGATTGCATTTCACATAGTACTAATACCCTTGGGAAAGGTATGAATCCAATTATTCTCCCTTCAGCTATGGGTAAATAGTAGGGCAGACTTGGTTCTTCAGCCTTGGTGAGGTTACTAGTCTAGGAAAAGGAAAACTCTGAATTCAAACCTGTTAAACTCCGCTTAAATATGACCTTGTGTCATATCCAGCCTGAGCGGAGAGTTGGGTAAATATGATAAAGTACGGATCAAGGGTAAGTGTTATAATCTAGAAAAATGAGTTGCAGCTATTGAAAAGGGTGCCTTCGGTCAGCCAATCAATATTAACTATATATATATATATATGTGTGTGTGTGTGTGTGTGTGTGTGTGTGTGTGTGTGTGTGTTTGTGCGTTTGTGTATAAACTAAAATAATTATTAATTCACCTCCTTTAGCTTATCTTTAACTACTAGTCATATGTATCTTCTTTTATGTAAATAAAAATCTTTAACTTGACATAATGGTTAGCGTAATGGTTATCGCCGTAGAAAATGAAATCATAGACTTGACATTTCACCATAATGCCCTCAGGAGAATCAAGTATCCATTTCTTATGCCCCCTGTTATAGCTAAATTCTAGGACTGACTGGGTTCTTCCGCTTTGATTTGGTAACCAGTCTAGGAGAAGGAAAAATGTGTAATAAAACAAGCTTAACTCCGCTTAAACATTGATCTTGTGTCATACTCTATCAGAGGCAGAGGGTTTGGGTAATTAAAAACTTTACAACGTGTGCTGAAAGTTATTTTCTTTAATTTCGATGAAGACTTGAAGGCCTTTTATTAAATTTGCGGCCATAGTTCTTAATATTTGCTCATCCACGAGGATCATTAAATAAGTTTCCAGACTTTTTTCGTGTGGGCACTTTTATTGATAGTACACACATGAAACTCTACTCCCTTTCGATGTAATCTCCTCCGGCTGCAATGCCCTTTTTGTACCGTTCCAACAACTTCTGCAAGGCCCCATGGAATTCCTCCTGTGTGAGCGTGTCAATGACCTTCGTCACAGCTTCTTTAATCTCCTCAATTGTCTCATAACGACAGCCTCTGAGCTTAGGGAATAACCAAAAGTCACAGGGAGCAAGGTCTGGACTATAGGGAGGCTGAGGAAGTGTCTTGATGCCCATCTTGGTCAAATAGTCTGTGACAAGGATGGAGTTGTGGACTGGTGTATTGTCCAGCTGAAAATGCCACAGTGCCGATTTGAAGAGTGCTGGCCTCTTCCGACGGAATCTCTTCCTGAACTCCCTTTAAACCTCAACATACTAACCCTGAGTGGCATAAGATATTCAAGAAAGGCAGGGAGTCCGTGAGGGATGATGAGAGGTGTGGAGGAGTAAGGAAGTCAATAGACTAGAGTTGATTGGCCAAAGTGTTTGGGTTAGGGTTAGGGTTACTAACGAAAAAAGTCTGGAAACTGATCGTATGCACCTCGTATTAGTGTGGTTTGGTCTGGTTTTATGGCATATCAACCATTGTAGGTTATTTAATGCCAAATCTTGTTTTTACATATATATTAAATATATGATCTGTAAAAGCATTTTGAAGATACACACAGTTAAATGATCAAATAGTTTTTCTTCTAACAAAAGAATTCAGCATAAGTCATTTTTTGCACAGTTTAAAAGTCAAAAGGTTTTATTTGACCAATAGATAGGACCCTACCACTCTGGGATAGTGTTGAACTGGGAGCTATGGCAATGAGGGGCGCATTCCACAAAGTTCCTGCAGTATTGGAGTCTCACCATCAGATTGTTTAGTGTCACTAATCAGGACATTCGGTGGGGGGGGTCTTACCCCTCGGTAGAGAAGAAGTCAGTCTATTCTACATCCCCAGCCGACTGTACTGTGACCCTTTAGTGTTTTATCAAAAAATGCGGGCCCTGACTCATGGCATTCGGAGTTCACACATAAGGCCACAATTTTCTCTGTTTTTAATGATTGCAGTCTATAAATATGATGATTTTCTCTGCTCCAATAATCATCAATTTTGATTATTCTCACAACCGTCCAAGTGAAACCAATCCACGTCACCAAAATAAACATAAACTATTTTAATAATTAAAAGAATTAAACCAACACCAATGGCGTAAACATTTTTTCATCTTTTGTCCCCCACCACCACCAAGGAATAACTTCTATGTAGCATTTCTTTGTAACCCTATCAACAGTAGTTGTAGACAGCCCAATCCACAAAGATTGACTGATTGATTGATCAATTTATTTTAATGGCATGTCAATCCGTTAAAGCTTATTTTATTCCTAGAATTTAGTTTGTCACGTTCATTGAACGATCATATTTACACTTTTTGTACTGTTATTTCATAATAATCTTCTTTGCACACATTTTCCTATAAAGTATTCCTATCTCATAAAAATATTCGGCCCACTGTTTTATGATTTCAGATATTCCAACCATATACTAATAATTATCTGGTTTCAAGTAATTACTATTGATGAATAAATACATGTTTAGGATATAGTTATAGATTTCAAGTTACTAATGATAATAATCCTTAGTAAACAATTATTACTTTTTGTGATTATTCTCAATACTAATGATTTACAGTTGAATATTGCTCAGTCGGCTGTGAAGGCTGTAGAATACACCGACTGCACCTCTGCAGAGTGGTAAGACCCCTCCAACGAGTGTCCTAGATATGACACTAAACAATCTGATGGTGAGGTTCCAGTAATGCTGGAGCTTTAGGGAATGCAGAGTACCCCTTTATTGCCATTGCTCCCAGGTTCACTCTGGCCCGGAGTGGTAGCACCTGATAGGGCCCTATCTATGGGTTAAAAAGAACTAACGGCATTCCCGAATTTCCTTAAAACCTCAACATAGTATTCTTTGTTGACTGTCTGTTCAGTGGGAACCCAGTGCATGTAGATCATGCTAGTGCTGTCAATAAAAGGGATCATCAAAAGTTTTTGGGTGGATTTGCTTTGTCTGGCCTTCTTGGGCCAGGAAGAACCAGTATGCTTCCACTGTGAACTCTGTCTCTTGGTCTTTGGGTCATAGCAGTAGATCCAGCTTTCATCGCGTGGCATTTTTTCCAAGTTTATTACATATCGTTCTTCTAAAGTCCAGATAGCATTTTTGAAATTCACTGGCTGTAACAATCAGGCTTTAGTAGGGTGTATTCTAATTGCTGCAGTAGCTATTTATTTGAACCTGAAATCATAAAGATTGGTCAGTCATCTTATAAGATGTATAGCAATAACATAGTGAATTTTCAAGAGTCTACATCAATTTTAAATGCCTGTACAAAAAAGTCTGGAAACTTGTTGAATTCTCCACGTATACATAGGGGTATGAGTGTGTGTGGGGGTGTATGTGTTGGTATACAGATACAAGTGATTTTTGTATAAGTGAATTAAGATGTTTATATATGCTTGACTGTTGAGCATAATCTTGTCTATGTTTGAGAAGTGAAAAGAAGTGTCTCGCCCTTCATCAATACAAATAAATTGTATAAAGGGAATGATTTATAGTCAAATTGAATAAACGAATATCTCAATCCAGGAAAGTTACAAAGGCTAAATTTAGTTTCATGAATTATTACACTAAGAATCGCCTAACGTTGGAAAATTATTTAAACCTGCTATTTACCTAGCACATGATATCTCAGGTAGGTGTCAACAAAAATAAATACGCTAAAATGTACATTACACCCTCTCTCTCTCACTAAACACATACAAAAAAGTAATATAACTAGTTCGTTATTTCAATTTTATATATCAACTGATAATTGTGCCGCTATAAAATGTGTATAATATATGATTTTGAAAATATTTAATATTGAGTTGGTTTGGTGTCTTTGTTTAATGACATATCAGTATTCTTATTTGACGCCAAAACCATCCTTGTAGAAGAACAGTAGTGGTACTATTTAACACATACTTTGCGGGATAAAGAGATCCACACCTTTCTCTAGGATATTGGTCCAATATATAACATGATAGCGCGGCTGGAGATGGCCCTGGCTCAGGAAAATGTCACTCACAGTCCAGTTTGTTAGCCACTATGTTATTGAAACTCCACACTTAGTTGATATATATATATATATATATATATATATATCAGTGGCGACTCTAGCCTATTTTTGCTACTCGTGCTCCCCCCCCCGCACTCTGTCAACTTCAGTTCCCAACCTGTGGTCCGTGGACCCAAAGTAAGTCATCATAGTGGCTATTGCGTGATTCTCCATTGTATAGCACAGATTGACAAACGTACCTTGCATTTTGTTTTCTTTTGTAAACAATCAAGATACTATATAATTTGTAGTCTTGTTAATACAGTAGATAAGATAATTTTTTTCCTTTCAAAAGTATAGATGAAAAGAGAAGATGTTCATTACTATGACGAGAAAAATATGTTTATTAGAATAAAGAAACTGATGACAATATATACAGACACAGCTAGTAGTTTCAATTTCGCTTAAAATGAAGATTATTTGTTGAAAATGTATTCAAATAAACAAATTTTAGTTACAGAATGTAATATATGCAACATTCATTAAAGAAATAGACATCTGTTAGTGAAAAAACGAATTAAAACACGCCGTTTAACCAACATTTACCATAGTGATGATGATGACGTCGGGGACTGCTCTAATCTGCTATCCTCTCTCTCACTCTCTGTCCCTCTCCCTCTTCCCAATATATCTATCAACAGTCGCGCGTGCTAAGATTTTTGAGCACAGTGGTAGGGTTGCTCTTGCTATTGGCTACAGCTAAAAGCGTATTTCTCTAACATTACTGTTATTATAAGGGTCTAGTGCCTGGCACGGATCGGGCGTTCAACATTATAGCCGATTTTATGGGATGTTCAATGATTCTGTCGGTGGCCGGACAAAGACCATCCGTTCAAAACAGCATCGTTGTATTATTCCCAGATATATTTATGAACTTTTGGCTACTTAGTTATCGAAACTTGAATAGATACGTAATTTAATTGAGATCAGACTATGTATGTTTGCTTGAAATTAATTGATAATTTTTAATCCATTTTGAATAACATTGACCGAGTTATTGGTCGTGCCGGCATGAGTAGCACTAGTCCCGTCTCCGCCCCTGATATATATATATATATATATATGTGTGTAAGTGTGTGTATGTGTGTGTGTGTGTGTGAGCGTCATCATGCAGACGTGTCGAAAGCATGGATTATCTTGACTCTCTCGTCACCCGTCCCTATCGGCCTTCGGTTTTGCCCATTCATATAGCCACTCTTAGAGTCCACACAAAGCTAATGGTCGGCCAACATTGGTGTTTCCATGTGTAGAAGTCCCTAGAAAAAGTTGCTAGTGAATTCGTCCGTACTTCTCCAGCAGTACTCAATATGTCTGCCTCATCTGATTTAAATCGTTTGCGAGATGGGAGGTGAGTGGCCGAACTGCTGCTATTTTGAATAGTGCTGATTTCAGATTTTTTTTTCAAAAAAGCACGCAAGTTCCTTATGTAGTTCCCATGTCGCTTTTTGTCCAGACCTTCCGTTCGAGTCCATGTAGTGCAACCATGCAATAGTAACGACACGGCTACACAGATTACAAGTATCTCGGGTAAAATATAGCAAGAATATATGTATATATGAACGCGAATTTAAAACAACTACTAAAAGAGTACTGGCTGTTACTTTAACCTGATAAAATCTTCGGAAGTCTGCTGATTGTAACAACATCTGCAAGTAAATTGAAGTAACAGCCTGTATTTATTTATCCAAGGCTTCCGACACGAACAGGATGCAAAACGCGGATTACAACTGTTTAAATTCATATTCTTCCTTCTCCTAGACTGGCTATCATACAGCAAGTAACATTGATAATTCTTAAAGTGAACATCTTAATCTTGTTTTCAGTTCGATTTTAATAATGATGAGTTTGCTCTGTTTTTAAGACATCAAATACTTTTTTCATATTGTAACTGACAAAATATAAGCCCCTCTCTCTCTCTCTCTCTTATGACAAAATGGTTATCATTGTAGGAAACAGATTCTTGGACGAGTATGGTTGCGTTTCAGATGAGAAAGATATGAGTCTCTCTACAGTAAATTACCTTGAAGGAAAACTCTGAATTTAAGCCAGTTGTAATCCACCTAAAAAAAAAGTCAGAATAGATGACATTCTGTCCTTCTTGAGAGAGACAGAGTTGTACCAAAAAATATGACAACTTAAAACTAGTTAATCTTGTGCAAACAAATGAAATCCTGCTAATAGAAAATTCTACCTACCTTAATATTCGTTTTGAAATCTTTGGTTGAATATGTAGGTATATATAGACAGAATTTGGCGTTGAATGACCTACAAAGGTTGATATGCCATAAAACCCAAACAACCAACCAACCAACTTTTTCTTAATATCAACAATCTCATCTTTATCCCAGCCAACTTTCTTTGAGATTCCTCCAACACTACCCAAGCAGTAAGGAAAAGTCCAGAATGACAACGATTCTCTAGGGTGATAGGTAGGGTTAGGTACCAGAGCTTCATGAACCATTCTGTTTCAATTCTCCAGACAAGCTTTCGTGGTAGAATTGATTAATTGATTTTAATGGCTTGTCAAACTCACTGATGTTATTTTATGCCAAGAGGTTAGGGAATTGCATACATTGTACATTTATATTTATATTTTTTGTATATATATATATATATACACAGTGTCTCTGTACAGCGAGAAATTATGTAATATCTAAAAATCATTCCTAGTTTCAAATTAAAAATTTCAAAACCTTCTTATCATCTGTTGAGTAGATTAGACTCAATATTAAATAGAAAAGAAATAATTATATGCTGGACCCCGAACCACATTGGAGTGAGAGGGAATGAAAGAGCAGACTCGGCAGCCAAATCGGCCTTAGATCTGACACCCGATAAATCCACGATCCCATATACTGACTTGAAACCAACAATTAATAAATTCCTTCACACAAAATGGCAACAACAATGGAGCAATAAAATACACAATAAACTCTTCCAAATTCCGCCCACCTACGGAGAGTGAAGACTAGCATCGAGAAAATCAAGAAGAGAACAAGTTGTTATATCCCGATTGCGAATTGATCATACAAGGCTTACTCACTCTTTCATTTTGAAACGGGAACCACAACCAAAGTGTTTAACCTGCCAGACAGCTTGTACGGTTAAACACATTCTTATAGAATGAAGAGCTTTCACTGTTATCAGAAAGCGATTTTTCAAAGTAAATAACTTAACCGATCTGTTCGAAAACATCAAAATAGATGACATTCTGTCCTTCTTGAGAGAGACAGAGTTGTACCAAAAAATATGATAACTTAAAACTGGTTAATCTTGTACAAACAAATGAAATCCTGCTAATAGAAAATTCTACCTACCTTAATATTCGTTTTGAAATCTTTGGTTGAATATGTATGCATGTATATATAGACAGAATTTGGCATTGAATGACCTATAAAGGTAGATATGCCATGAAACCCAATCAACCAACCAACCAACCAACCACTTTAAAAATGATCTTGAATCATCCTCTTCTGGTGGAATTGGTTGATACAAACCCAAATGCTCTCTCTTATTCTCACTATATATATATATATATATATATATATATATATCGTATGTTGTAGGCACAGTCAACGAAAATCGGTTGACTTACCGACCAAGTGAAAAATACTCGATATCAAGAGATAGAGCCTTGATATAAGTATAATCGGTAATTTGTTTTATTGTACACATACTATGGTATTAAAATTCTACGGTAATAATAGCAATTTAAAAAAGTGGGGGGGATTATATATACTGAGAAAGAGGGGGCGCTAACCGTTTATTCGATAAATCAGAGTTCATATTTCAAAAATATGTGACTGTTAGACTGTATCTAATTACGTATTTTACTCCGTTATATATCTAGATGGTTCCATTTGTTTTACATCATTACCTTACACAGTCACACGATATTTTCGAAATATGAACGCTGATTTATTTATCAAAAAATTAGCGCCCCCTTCCTCTGTGTATATAATATTCTCCTCTTTTTTGTATTTCATTATACATCTCTCATTGGTGTATTCCAATTGCTGCTATAGCTGTTCATTGGAACCTGAAATCAATTAGTCTGTCATCTTATAAGATGTATAGCAATAACATACTGAATTTTCAAGAGTCTACGACAATTTTAAATGCCTGTACAAAAAAGTCTGGAACCTTATTGAAGGCACCACGTACCTGTATTTTGAATTTTGATTTTTATGCCAGGCAACACCTCATCACTTGGAAAATTTTCAATAGAGAATATGCCAATATTTAGTCTTAGGATGTACTACGTTAGGCCTAATGTTTGCATTCAGACCAACCCTAGAGTTTAATTGCATATAGAAACTTACCTAAAAGATAAGATTTCAAATGCTGTTTTTCAATGCAAGCATGTACTCTTTAGCTGAAAGACTTACAAAACAACTTTGGTCTTGTTCCATATTAAGCTTGATAGATATCAAGAACGCATATTTAATCATGAGAAAAGGCATTTTATGAATAGATACAGACTAACAGCAATTTATTTTTGAAGTAAATACATGACAAATTTAAACAGACGTATAAAAATCTAATTTTGTCCATATATTCTTGGACACAGACAGTTAACAATGTGTTTTGTTTATGTCTCGGACTTTTTTTTTCTTTAGTCACCGGGTCAATCGGGTTTTCAATGTCTACATGAAACGATGTTTCCAGACCAGGTTATTTTTATAAATCCTTCATCTCAAATGGACGAAAGTGCTTTCATGATAATAACTTAGTCTCTTCTATCTTCTTTTCGGTAGAATGTCGGTGTGCTAATTATCAAAATGAAAAACAGAATCAGTTATCCAGGTTCGAACTTAAGTTAAGAGTGTCTAAATTCATCTTTTCACTTTTGAAAATGTCATGAATCCAACTGTCTTTGAACTTTGACGCAGTTTATTTCAATAAAGGATTGTTAGGATATTAAAGGAAAAGCATATATATATATATATATATATATATATAGTTTGTTTTTTTTTGGTACATGAAAATTTATATAAATAATGAATAACGAAATCATTGGTAAAAGGGGGGAATCTATTTTAAAACAATAAAACAGCGAGAGCCCTTTCGTCCGGCACTTATCAAGCCTAGTCACGGGGAAAAATATTAAAAACGGGGCGTAATTTAAATAATTTGATTGAAGGGACTAGGTGAAAAAAATATATATATTCAAGTCACCCCAGTCTCCAACATTTCCCCAATATACATATATATATATATATATATATATATATATATATATATATATATTATTAAGTTTTTCTAATGTCATCTAAGAACAGAACGGCATTTCTGGGTCCCCCAATATAAGCAGAGTACAAAATGGAGCCAGGGAACCAACTTAAAACTTCGTCTGAAATTACGCGTGAGCATTAATTTTCTATGCTCAATCGTTGTAACACTTTTCTCTGGGAAAAGGTCACGTCACTGGCGTGTCATTATGATTGACGGTGGAAAATATTGAAATGCTATGGGAAAAAAACTATCCATTGTGTTTGTTTGTTTGTTTATTTATTTGTTTTTATCGATTACTTTTGCGTCACGTGTCCTGTTAATTTTTAAATATAGAATTATCTATTTCTAAAATATCAATAACGTTTTCCAAATCTTTACTTCACTTGAGAGCACAGGATGGATTGTTAGGTTGGATGGCATGTCAAATCACGTTGGATTATTTTATGAAACAGTCAGTCCTTTTTGTGAGGAATGACAGGATTTCCAGTATCTAATAATAATGATGATTTTAAAGGTTTGGTTTGGTTTGGTTGGTTTGGGTTTTATGGCATATGAACAATTATCGGTTATTTGATGCCAAATCTTTTTTATACATATATATTAAATATATAGATTTGGTTGGCTTTGCTTTGCTTGTAAGGCTTATCAACACTTGTAAGTTATTTAATGACAAATCCTCTTTATAACTACAGAATGGAAGGATAAAATTGTCGCCCTAGAAAAGACGACATGATTCCATTTCTGTTTAATGAAAACCGGTTTTCTTTTTTTTTTTTTTTTTTTGTTGCAGACCATCTACTAGGTGACCACTTGTGTACAAATCCCAAGAGCGATAGGAGCCTTCTATCATGTCTGAAAGTGTCACAGAGATCGGAGATGCATCGCTATACAACTCATGCTCTCTACCGATCCAAGTTATGATAGACAGAACCATCGCTGGATTGCCACGAAAAACAGGGACGTACCCAGGGTGATAAAAACAAAGTTTCCGGCTACGATTATGGTCTTTGGTGTGGTTTCAAGTGAGGGCCACATCATGCCACCTCACATCTTCGAAGTCGGCGTGAAAGTCAACACCAAAGTGTACCTGGATGTGCTGAAGGGTGTAGAGATCCCTCTAGTGCAATCAGGTGGCTGGTGGCAGACCCTGGGTGTAGCAGCAGGACTCGGCACCGACCCACAAGTCCAAAGAGACCCAGGCTTGGCTTCAGAAGGTGTGCTACGACTTTTTACCCTTCTCTCACTGGCCCCTCCTTCCCTGACTTGAACCTGCTGGCCTACTACAGCCTGATCGCCGCCATCTGCCGAGTATTCGCCGAGCTCCCGCCGGCGCTTATGGAAAAGGCATGCTCCCAGTTCATGATCCATATCGAGGCGTTGATTGAGGATGAATAGATGTCAGCTCTACTAAATAATCAAGTTACCTGAATTGATTTTTTCAATAAAAGTTTTGAAATAAGGCTGTAGTTTGGTTTTCTTTAGGACGAAAATTTTGTCGTTCCACCCTGTATATATTAGATATGTATGACTTGGTTTTGTTGGGTTTTATGGCATATCAACCATTGTTGGTTATGTATTGCCTAATCCTATATATATATATATATATATATGATTTGGTTTTGTTGGTTTTGGTTTGGTTTTTAAGGCTTATCAACAATTGTTTGTTATTTAATGACAAATTCTCTTTATACATTTATATTAAATATATATGATGTGTAAACATAAGCCAACCAAGGAAAACAGTTCCAAGTGTTATATAGTCATTTACATGTTCATCCAGCATCAAAACGACACCATAATTAAACAGACGCAAGGACAAAGACGCGGGAAGGAAAACGCAGGAAGACTTCTTTACAAATATATTTACCTCTCACTTTATTGCAAGATTTCGAAAGGATTGTTGAAGGTTTGCATGTGAGAGGGTGCTGGAGACCGAACATAAACTTCATATTTTGACCCCACTGTTATGACCGTCACGTTGTGTCTTTCTTGTTCTCCTGGTGTTGGGGTCTACTCCATCGGGGCTTTCCGAGGGCCCCATCGGTCGGGTGTGGCTTTCCCTACCACATCTGGTCTCTAGGTGTCTGGAATTCTACTGGCAACTGCTCTGGGACCCAAACTCAACTGGGTTAAATAATAACTCAACGCCCACACGATCGCCCACTGGATCTTTGAAATCGAATGTTTAATCGTCATCAAGCGGAAACAACTGTCATCCAGTTCAGAGGTCACTCTCTTCCGGTGCATCACTGTAGTGGCACAATGGGACCTTCACATTGTCCCATATACATAAGCCTTAATCCTCCCACGCGATCTCTTTCGATTACTGGCCATTGGAATGTGTCACTTCCTTCCGGTGTATCACCTTGGAATAGCATTTTGGGGCCGGTGAGAGGGTCAAAATATAACATTCATCCGTTAATTATTTTTCAAAATTCCACA
This sequence comes from Sepioteuthis lessoniana, assembly GCA_963585895.1. Lineage (NCBI taxonomy): Eukaryota > Metazoa > Mollusca > Cephalopoda > Myopsida > Loliginidae > Sepioteuthis > Sepioteuthis lessoniana. The sequence continues at coordinate 7,146,177 of OY757911.1, forward strand.
TGTGGAACTTTCTTCACGCTCGTCTCCATCAACCTCACACATATTTTATAGAATAATTTACAAAGGACAATAATGGCTGAAACCCCCCCACAAAAAAAAAACTTGAAACACAGCAAATAAAATCTTACTTAGAGGGCGACCTTCTCTCTATGTAACACTTGCCCGCCTAATTATTATCTAAATTTCTCTTACTATCTTTGCGTGGTAGGCCATCTTGACATGCGTGCATCAAGGTACCATACGGATGCATTTTTTTTATCCTCTCAGCACAGCGGGCCCTCCATAATTCCTTGAAGAAATTTCAAAACCCTAAAAGGACCATACTCTGGTCCCATATCCTGGTCACAAACTTAGTGACCCTGGTCATTCCAGCAATACATTTCGCCTGGATTCCTCATGACCACACTCCAGTTCTTTGCTCAACAGGTTCCTACCTGGAGTAACCGGAGAATTTCATAAACTAAAACACAATATCTTCAAGGCCCAAAGCATTCCACAAAAACTACAAAAATCATGGCCCAAAACAACGTATCACAATACATCCGAATGTATCACAATCTGGCACGCATGCTGTAAACCACCTAAAATAGTCCACGCAAAATACTAATTCGCAATGTGTTACCCATTTTTTTTCATTAAGTTTCTGTTTCCATGCCCATTGGTTTGCAAGCCCTTGTGGAACATCCCTTACCTGATCAAACCTGTGCCGCATTTTGGGGCCGAGGCGAGGGTCAAAATATAACACAAGTATTGTTATGTATCACTTTCAAATAAATATCATTCATTTGTTTACACTCTATTAAATGATCGCACTGTTCTATTTCAAGCAATTCAATTTATCATAAGTCATTTGTTTTCACAGATTAATGTCAAACAGTTCCATTTGAACCATAGATAGGACCTTTTCAAGTGTTACTACTCCGGCTAAGAGTCGACTTTGGAGCTTTGGCAATGAAGGGGTATTCTGCATTCCCCAAAGCTCCACCAATACTGGAGCCTCACCATCAGATTGTTTAATATCATATCCAGGACACTTGTTGGTGGGGAGGTCTTCTCTCGCTGCAGAAATGCAGTCGGTGTATTCCAGACGCAGCCGACTATTTTTAATACAAATAATGAGCACACAGTAATATAGTTTTCAGTATTCCTATCTTATACTAATAATTCTATTTTACCTATAGACGAGACCCTAAAACAAATAACATTCCAGAAGCAAGGATATTAAAATTTCAAACTCAGCAGAATTTGAGCCACACAATTTGATGCAGATTTTATATCAGATCCGACATCCTCTCGCACGTATTTATCAGCCCATTTGCTGCAGGAAGGAAGTAACACAAGGTCAATTAGTAAGTGGAGTACAGCTGGTTTGAATTTCTTTAGAGTACATATGTGTCTTGATACTTAATATATATATATATATATGTGTGTGTGTGTGTGTGTGTGTGTGTGTGTGTGTGTGTGTGTGTGTGTGTGTGTGTGTGTGTATAAATGTATATACAAGGTGCATACGATAAGTTTCCAGACTTTATTTGTATGGGCACTTTTATTGATAGTATACTCATGAAACTCTAGTCTCCTTCGAAGTAATCCCCGGCTGCAATGCAAGCTCGGGACTGTAGGGAGGCTGAGGAACTGTCCTGATGCCCATCTTAGTCAAATAGTCTGTGACAGGTATGGAGTTGTGGACTAGTGTATTGTCCAGGTGGAAATGCCAATGACCCAATTTGAAGAGTGCTGGCCTCTTTCCTAGGAATCTCTTCCTGAACTCCCTTAAAACCTCAACTTGTAACCCTAGCCCTAACCCTTTGGTCAATCAACTCTGGTCTATTGACTTCCTTACTCCTCCCACACCTCTCATCATCCCTCACAGACTCCCTGCCTTCCTTGAATCTCTTATGCCACTCAAAAACTGATGCTCGACCCTGAAGCATTCCATACGTTTCTGTGGCAGCATTTTATGCAAGTTTAAAACAGAATTTTATTGCATATCATTCTTCTAAAGTGTCCTCACTTCCAGATTGCATTTTTGGAATTCACTAGCTGTGACAATCAGGCTTTAGTAGGGTGTAATCCAATTGGTGCTGAAGCTGCTCATTTGAACCTGAAATCATAAATATTGGTCAGTCATCTCATAAGATGTATAGCAATAACGTAGTGAATTTTCAAGTGTCCATACGCCCATACGAAAAAAGTCTGGAAACTTATATGCACCCGGTATATATATATATATATATATATATATATATATATATATATATATATATATTCAGATGATAGATTGTGGTAAATCTGACAGTATGATAGAAATATGTGGAAGGTTGGATAAATCAAAATATCGCGCCAACTAAACCTGTGTTAAGTGTCTGATTTATTCAACCTTCCACATATTTCTATCATATATATATATATATATATAAAGAGAGAGAGAGAGAGAGAGTGACTATATATATATATATATATATAGAGAGAGAGAGATTAAAAGTGTGTGATAGAAATACTTTTCATGTATTTTCATGTATTTTTCCAACCCTTCTGTTACGGGTAGGATAGAACAAAGTCAATTTTTACCTGGTTTGAATTAAGAATTTTCCTTCTCACATGCTGGTTACCAAACCAAAGCTAAATATCTCATTCTGCTCTATAATCTACCCATAGGTAAACAGATGAATTCTTGTCTTTCCAAAGTGTATATGCATGAAGTGAAGGGTAAGTAGTCTTATTCTGGGTTCGAACTCGGGTCGACGTTTCCATTTCAAACGACGATAACCATTACGCTAAACACGGCGCTGAAACTACGTTTTGATTTCATTTTTCTCCGTAATAGAATCACTAAACGTTCTTGTACCCAGTGAGGATCGAACTCACAACAGATTAGCTTGTAAACCTTTGAAGTATTGTATGGTACCTGATTTTTTTTACAGTCTTAACATAATCTGGACCAATCTAGTTTTACCGAGTGAAAATAGAATTCACTGAATTAATAATGCGCAACTTGCAAATCCACCTTCTCAAGCCGAAGCTCTATTGATTATCCTGGAGCAGACAGCAAGAGGCATTGGTCTCTAAACGAATTCAGATAAAACAGAGTTCATGAGTTTTAATTAAGTTGGTACCATCTGCTCATTAAACGACAAACCTTGTAAATTAGTAGACAAGTTCATAAACCTTGGTAGCAATATCTCATCTACTGAAAGCTTTTTGAACATACCCATAGGTAAAGCATGGACTGCTATAGATAGGTTATTTGACCGCCTCGATCAAATAAAACAGGAATTTTCCCTGCTGTAGCCGTGTCAGTACTACTGTATAGTTGAACCACGCGAGAAAAAGCTTAATGAAAACTATAGAAGGATGCTGTATGCTGTTTTGAATAAATCCTGGAAGCAGCTCCCGATAAAGTAGAAGCTGTACGGTCACTTACCTCCCATCTCACAAATCATCCAAGTAAGACATGTTAGGCGCTGCTGGAGAAGTAAGGACGAGCTCATCAGTGACGTTCTCCAATGGACTCTAACACATGGACACACCAGTGTTTGGCTGACCAGAAAAAAACTCATATTCATTAGCTCTGCGTGGACACTGGGTGCCGTCTAGAGAGCAATGGCTGATAGGGATGAATGGCGAGAAGGAGAACCAAGGAAATCCATGCTGTCGGTACGCGATAAAGATGATGATAATGATTGCCAAATGGCGAGACGTCCCGAAACTGATTCTGTCTCATTTCACCGGATAGTAAGCTAGATCGATTAAAAATAATTCTTTTTTTTTTTTTTTTTTTTTTGCTTTCTCAGCCAGTCACGTAATATTTCTAAATTGTTTTATGTATCTCTTGGTGTCTGCCATTTATATGTGTATGTCTGTGGGGAAATATGCTTGTCTCCTTTAGCGTCAAGCCAGAAATAAATCGAGAGTAAATCGACTTGCACATGTCGTGTTGACCAGTAAACGACTTTCTCTCCGCTCTACGAATTGTATGTGCAACAGGTTTTATTTGGAGTGGGGTGCGGAATATTCGCCAACAACAGGTCATCTTGACAAGGCGAAAAATTAATCATAACAAAATAAAAGACTTAAAATAAACTCGTGATCATCAGATAACGTTGAAAACGTAACTATTCATGGTCAAGTTACCCAGTCCTGTTGTAAGTAGATTTAGCCGTTCACTGGGATTGATATCGCCAGGGCAAATTTAGGCAATCAGATAGTTTTATAATACACAAGAAGAGGGTCCTCGTGGCAAAGGTGTTGGACTACAATATCGTAGTAAGCGATTACATTGACTTTCGAACTAAAACTCTGAGAAAGGTACGGAAGCCCTTATATAAATCAAGTATGGGCCAAATAGTACCAACACTGTTTTTCTACAATAATGGCTTTAGAATTAAATAGTTCACGGTGGTTGATCTGCCATTAAACAAAGAACCCAAAGCAAACCAAACCTAATAATTCTCTTTTAAAAGACGCCTTCCATAGCTAAATATTAAATGCTGAAGTACGAGGATCATTAAATAAGTTTCCAGACTTTTTTCGTCTGGGCACGTTTATTCATAGTACACACATGAAAATCTAGTCCCCTTCGAAGTAATCCCCTCCGGTTACAATGCACTTCTTGTACTGTTCCAGCAACATCTGGAAGGCCCCATGGAAGTCACCTTGTGTGAGAGTATCAATGACCTTTGCCACAGCCTCTTTGATCTCCCCAATTGTCTCATAACGACAGCCTCTGAGCTTAGGGAATAATCAAAAGTCACAGGGAGCAGGGTCTGGACTATAGGGAGGCTGAGGAACTGCCTTGATTCCAATCTTGGTCAAATAGTCGATGACAGTTGTAGACTGGTCCATTGTCCTGGTGGAAATGCCACTGACCCAATTTGAAGAGTGCTGGCCTCTTCCGACGGAATCTCTTCCTGAACTCCCTTAAAACCTTAACCTAGTGACCCTACCCCTAACCCTAACTCTTTGGTCAATCTCTTATGCTACTCAAAAACTGATGTTCGATTCATGCAACATGGTCGAAAAGCAGTCTGAAGCATTCCATACGTTTCTCTGGCATTTTTTTCCAAGTTTAAAACAGAATTTTATTGTATATCGTTCTTTCTCACGTCCAGATTGCATTTTTGAAATTCCCCATCAGTGACAATCAGGCTGTAGTAGGGTGTATTCCAATTGCTGCTGTAGCTGTTCATTTGAAGCTGGAATCATAAAAATTAGTCAGTCATCTCATGAGATGTATAGTAATAAGGTACTGAATTTTCAAGAGTCTACGACAATTTTAAATGCCTGTACAAAAAAGTCTGGAAACTTATTGAAGGCACCACGTACATCTGATTTATATAATCCATAGTCCAATTAGCAGAGTATGCGTCAAAATGATAATGTGATTTACGTATGGGTTAGCATTGCATCAGATGAAACTGTACTCCCCGTATTCATAAGAATACCAGGTTTACAAAAAAAGAACTATTAGAATATCTTACAGGTTTTTTTTTTAAACAATCCTGCTAACCATTCGAAATTTTTAGTAAACTTATAAAAGCAAAGACAAGAAAAAATGTACACGTTTAAAAATCATGCATTTGTGGTATTTTGATTATTTTGATATACTTCAAAATGAAAAAATTGACCAAATAATAATAATGATAATAATAATGATAATAATAAACACTGAGAACAGTGCAAGAAATTTAAATTTCACCATATGAACAAATGGTATATGTACAACACAGAATCCGTTCAGGAAAATGGGATGAGATTTTGAGATACAAACGGATCATTTAATCTCAGCCAGACGACCAGACCTTATAATAATCAAAAAAAAAAAAAAAGAACTTGCAGAATTGTGGACTTTGCTGTCCCGGTTGACCACAGAGTAAAGTTGAAAGAAAATGAAAAGAAAGACAAGTACTTAGACCCTGCTTGAGAATTGAAAAAACTGTGGAACATGAAAGTGACGGTTGTACCAATTGTGATTGGTTTTCTAGGTACAGTCACCAAAGGATTGGTAAAACTTGAAATGAGAGAACGACAATCCAAACTACAACTTTTCTGAAATCGCCCAGAATACTGAGAAGAGTCCTGAAGACTTGTTATCTCTCAGTCTCCAGTGAAATACCATCAGCTGACACTGACGTGAAAAACTCACGAGGAGTAAAAAATAATATGACAAATAAAAAAAAACTCAGGTTGCCATAACAACAGAATTTCTTATTGCGAAGTAGTATGACAAGTTTATGTGTGCGTATGTTTTTGCGCGTGCGTGCGTGTGTGTGTGCATGGGTGTGTGTGTGTGTACATGTGTGTAAAACTGACATATAAATGATTTATAATGCTCGATGCTATCATGTGTAAGTGCATGTCTACGTGCGTATTTACGTGTGTATGTGTATGTGAGTGTGTGTATGGATATAAGAGAGAGAGAGAGAGAGAGAGAGAGAGAGAGAGAGAGAGAAAGAGAAAGAGAGAGTGTGTGCGTGAGTTTATGTGTGCGCAACCTCATGATTGCATATGCATGTATAAAGCCACGTAGGTTATTTAACGCCAAATCCATGTTTATTCGTAAAAAACAGTTCTATTTCAAACAATTCAGTTTAGCATGAGTACAATTTTTTTGTTTACACATAGATGTCAAAACAGTTCTATTTCAAACAGTTCAGTTTCAACCAATTTCAAACAGTTCAGTATAGATCAATATCCTGGGGTGGGGAAGTCAATCCTTATTTTACGATTACGAAATCATGCCAGGGTCGACGTCATTTGTTAACCCAAAAATAGGTCGACCTATACACGGGTATATACTAGAGGGAAGTGGAATCAGCGGTCCGAGTTCAGTTCCTGAACGAGGCCATATAACTTCAGCTTTAAGAAAGGCATGAATCCAATCTTCTTTTCCAGGTATTGGTGAATAGTCGGGCATATTGGGTTCTTTAGTGTTGGTTAGGCAACCAATTTAGGAGAAAGAAAACTCTGAATTCTCTATTCTAGTTAAAAACTAAATTTGTGTCACATACTGCCTGTAGTGGAGGGATCGGGTAAATACATACACATAACTGTATGTGGAATTTTTTTACTTTAATTTAAATTACTTAGTGTAAGATATGTATACTTTGTAAGGATTGAACTAGGCATTCTGTGGGCCCCGTCGGTTGGGATTAGAATACGCTTATTAGATTCCCTGAACCGGGTGTAAGATCTGCTCTGCTCCCCACAAAAGGTGAGTGTTTTGTGTAATATAGTCAACTACATCAGGTTGTAAGTCTGCTGTTATGAAGATCTGGTAAGTATGGATTACCCTTCCTTGCCTTTACTCCCAGATCCACTCTGACCCGGAGTGGTAGTATCGGTTGGGGTCCCATTTATGAGTAAAATAAATCGTTTTAGATTTTCGTAGTTAATGAAAATTCTTGATGCCATCTAACTGTAAATTGTATAAACAATAGTTAATTGACGCTATGATTGTTTACAAAGGATTACAATTAATTATTTGAAACGCCGTAACTATGTGCAAGCAAATTACTATTAATAGACAATGGCCAATGGGCCGAGTGTTCGCCAATGGCGTGTGAGACCGGAGTTCATACTCAGGTCGAGTCGTACTAAAGACTCAAAAATGGTATATTTTACCTCCTTGAGTAACACTCAGCACTATAAGGTACGGATCAAAGTGGAGTAATCCAGGAAAGGGAGTCGCGCCCTACTCTACCCCTCGGTGGAGTAGCGAGTGAAAAGGTAGCTTTCGGGTCGCTTTCAACTAGGGTCAGCAACTTTACTTTTTATATCATCCTCTAACTGTGAGCCAAAACATTCTTAAGAAACAACTACACAAAAAATTTACATATGAATGTACACTGAACGCGATCTCTAACCTCTAGGCTTAAAATAACCCTAGACGGATTGACATTCTGTAAGAATCGATCAATCTCACATCGCTACGCTATTCAGTAAAAAAATCATCTCTGGGACAGATTTGATGCAGTGAAATAGATTTGTGCATTGAGAATAAAGCAAATTAGAATATGAGTGAGGGTAAAAAAATAACGAGTTTCAAGATTTTTTTCTTTGTTTTTTTTTTTTAAATTAGATGATTGTTTTAAATAATAGCTCTAATAGGATTTCTAAAATGCCAGCTGTGATTGATAATTTCAAAATTGTTTATTAAAGACGAAACGAATAACGAACAGAGAACAGGGCTAATGGGAAAATAATTATATAATTTATCTTATTACAAAAATAAGTTAGTCGGAAGAAATGTTCTGAAAGAATAAAATGAGATACTCAGATTATATGAATATACAAATCGATAGATACGGCAATGTAATCGGAATTTTAATTTGGAATCAGCTGGAGAAGAAGAAGAAGAAGAAGAAGAAGAAGAAGAAGAAGAAGAAGAAGAAGAAGAAGAAGAAGGTCTATTCGGGAAATAAACGTCCTCATTAGAGTTCTGAATATAATTATCTGGTTAATGTTATTTGTGTTAATACTAAAAGTCGAGTTCTTTTTTTTTTTTTTTGTCTATGTGCTCATTACTCTCTCGCTAAACGTATCTATCTATCTATCTATCTATCTATCTATCTATCTATCTCGGGAAAGTTCCCGTTGGCGTACGTCATCATAGTAACTACGTTTGAATTCCAGTAGTACTATAACATTCACTTTCGAACAAATGACCTTGAGAAAAATATAAGCCCCCTTTTCTCCTCGTCAATAGGTTAAATAGTGCTACTACTGTATTTCTACACTGATTACTTTAGCATTAAATAACCCATGAACGTTGATATGCCATTAAACAAAGAAACCAAACCAAAACAAACAAATCTATCTATCTATTTATCATTACTTTAAATAACCCATGAAGGTTGATACGGCATTAAACAAAGAAACCAAACAAAATCTATCTATCTATCTATCTATCATTACTTTAAATAACCTATGAAGGTTGATACGCCATTAAGCAAAGAAACCAAACAAAATCTATCTATCATTACTTTCGAGTCCAAAAATAAACCGAATGTTTGAAAAGAAAAATAAATTTACTGCTTTACTGTATAAAACTTTTCTCCTTCAAAATATTGCCTTTTACTATCGATGCTTTGTTTCCAGCATTTTATCCAATTCTGAGATGCAATTTGAAATTCATTTGGACGGATTGACTGCAAGCTTCGTCGTTCATTTTTCGTCTGTCTCCTCCAGGAAGTATTTCAAGTTTGGAAAAAAAAAACCGTCTGCATTGATCGAATCCTGAGGACAAACAAATTATTATCAAATAAAAATAATTATTTGAAATCATATAATTGGATTTAGATCGTCTCTGTTACGTAGGAATACTTGAAACCATACAACCGTTTGTATGCTGTTTGTATTAGATCGGAATACTTGATAGTATTTTACTGTGAACTAAAATTCTTAAGTCAACACCTGGGTGTCCTCGTGGTATAAGGATTAAAACGCTGGGCTTCAGAATCATCGTAAGGGAGTTCAAATTCCAGTAGTGCTTTTACGTTCACTTTCGGACAAATGCCCATGGGGAAAAGATTGATTTACTAGTTGGTTTTAAAGGCATGTCTGTTCGTCGCGGGTTATTTTTTGCTAAAAAGATTCGAGAATTACGTTCGTTGTACGTGGGGCATACGATAAGTTTCCAGATTTTTCTGTTCAGGCATTTAAAATTTAGTATGTTATTGCTATATATCTTATGAGATGACTGACCAATTTTTATGATTTCAGCTTCAAATGAACTGCTACAGCAGCAATTAGAATACACCCTACTAAAACCTGATTGTCACAGCTGATGAATTTCAAAAATGCAATCTTGACGTGAGGACACTTTAGAAGAACGATATGCAATAAAATTGTGTTTTAATCTTGGAAAAAATGCCACAGAAACGTATGGAATGCTTCAGACTGCTTTTCGATCGTCTTGCATGAATCGAGCATCAGTTTTTTAGTTGTATAAGAGATTCAAGGAAGGCAGGGAGTCTGTGAGGGATAATGAGAGGTGTGGGAGGAGTAAGGAAGTCAACATACCAGAGTTGATTGACCAAAGAGTTTGAGTTAGGGTTAGGGTTACTCTGTTGAGATTTTAAAGGAGTTCAGGAAGAGATTCCGTCGGAAGAGGCCAGTACTCTTCAAATCGGGTCAATGGCTTTTCCACCAGGACAATGCACCAGTCCACAACTCCATCCTTGTCACAGACTATTTGACCAAGATGGGCATCAAGACAGTTCCTCGGCCTCCCTATAGTCCAGACCTTGCTCCCTGTGACTTTTGCTTATTCCCTAAGCTCACAGGCTGTCGTTATGAGACAATTGAGAAAATGAAAGAGGCTGTGACGAAGGTCATTGACATGCTCACACAAGATGACTTCCATGGGGCCTTTCAGAAGTTGTTTGAAAGGTACAACAAGTGCATTGCTGCGGGAGGAGATTACTTCGAAGGGGACTAGATTTTCATGTTTGTATTATGAATAAACGAGCCCATACGAAAAAAGTCTGGAAAACTATTTAATGATCGTTATACTTTCATATCTAAATTTTTTTTGTGTAGTGAATTACAAGAGTTTTTTTTTTCGAACACTGTCAAATGATATTAAATATTTCAACTTAATTTACATATAGTTATATGGTTTCAAGTATCCAGGTTTAATAAGAATAATCATATAATTTCAAGTAATTTTGTTTTAGTTTCTTTGTTTACTGGCATATCAACCTATGTAGATTATTTAATGAGGAATCAACCCTTCTAGAAGAACAGTAGTGGTACTATTTGACCCATAGCAGGGAGGATAAGGGGTTCATACCTTTTCCAAGGGTATTTGTCTGAAAGCGAACGTAAAAGTAAAAAATCGCTTACTACGATTCCGCAGTCCACCACTTTAACCATAACCCCGGGACCCCTCTGGTTGTGTAATGGTTAGCAAGCTCGGCTAGCAAACCTACACGAGTGAGTTCGAGTCTCATTGGGTGCCCCTTTCATATGGCCTTGTGCCACATCTAAGCAAAAAGCTTAGTAAATTTCCACTTTAACCATAACCCCACCTCTATTTAAGGATTGTTTGTATACAGTTATATGCTTTTATGTAACTAATGATATTAAATCTTCGTTAACAATTACAGCTTGAAATAATTATTTTAATACACATAAGTTACTGTCATTTGGCATCAAGTTATTCCAAAGGAATTCGAATAATTTTCAAACAGATTTATTTTAAACATAGATGAGATCCTAATAGGTAATACTCTTCCAGGTCAGAGTGAACCTGGGAGTAATGTCAACGACGGACTACTTCACACTAGCTGGATCTCCACAAATGCTACTTTGTGATCATATGCAGTGCAATACCAAGGTTGACCCTTGAGAGGTGGAGATAGATATTGTTGGTATTCTCGTTATTTTCTTATTGTTGTTATTCTTGTTATTTACTAAAATAGTATTAGTTTGATACAAGATCAAAGCGATTAGGTAGATAAATATGTTTTTCGTTCCAATTGTAAATGCATATATTTTTACATAAATACATATAAATCCATATATATATATATATATATATATAAACACACTTATGCATAAATTCGTGTAATAACAATAAGTAAATAACGAGAATAGCAACAATGGAAAATAACGAGAATAGTAACAAAGAAAAATAACGAGAATAGCAACAATGGAAAATAACGAGAATAGGAACAATGGAAAATAACGAGAATAGTAACAATGCAAAATAACGAGAATAGCAACAATGGAAAATAACGAGAATAGCAACAATGGAAAATAACGAGAAAAGCAACAATGAAAAATAACGAGAATAGCAACAATAAAAAATAACGAGAATAGCAACAATGGAAAATAACGATAATAGTAACAATGGAAACTAACGAGAATAGCAACAATAAAAAATAACGAGAATAGCAACAATGAAAAATAACGAGAATAGCAACAATAAAAAATAACGAGAATAGCAACAATGGAAAATAACGAGAATAGCAATATTGGAAAATAACGAGAATAACAACATGGGAAATAGCAAGAATAGCAACAATGGAAAATAACGAGAATAGCAACAATGGAAAATAACGAGAATAACAACATGGGAAATAACAAGAATAGCAACAATAGAAAATAACAAGAATAGCAACAATGGAAAATAACGAGAATAGCAACAATGGAAAATAACGAGAATAACAACATGGGAAATAACAAGAATAGCAACAATGGAAAATAACGAGAATAGCAACAATGGAAAATAACGATAATAGTAACAATGGGAAATAACGAGAATAGCAACAATGAGAAAATAACAAGTTAAGCAACAATAAGCAAATAACGAGAATCGCAACAATAATAACAAGAATAGCAACAGTAAGTAAATAATGAGAATAGCACTAATAAATAAATAATGAGAATAGCAACAATTGGAAAATAACGAGAATAGCAACTATAAGTAAAAATAGATAAAAGCAACAATAAGTAAATAACGAGAAAAGCAACAATTAGAAAATTTTGAGAATAACAACAATAAGAAAATAGCAAGAATAGTTAGCAACAATAAGGAAATAATGAGAATAGCAAAAATAAATTAAAAAAACACTAGAGTAAGTTTTTTTTTATTTTTGTTATTTTTTTATTTATTTATTTATTTTTTGTTTAATGGCTTATCAACCTGCGTGGATCATTTAATATCAGAGGCATCTTTTCAGAAGAACATAAGTGATTCTATTTAACGCATAGCTTGTGAGATAAGCACTTTAATCATTACGCCACAGGAACCCCACCCCCACGAGAATTAAAACGATAAAGAATAATGATAATGTAAAGGATTCGTGAGAATCTTAACAAGAAAAATCAAAATCCAATTTTTTAAAAAGATTTAGATTGGTCTTATTTATCCTATCCCTCCCCCATGAACAGGATGAGATCCAATATCAGTTTTTTAAGCGAATTACTCAAGTGTAAATTATCGTAAGTCTCCTGACGCCTGCAAGACTCTTATAAATATCTTAGCCGATTTCAACAGTGCTGTGTTCTGTATACTTTCGATTTTCTTGCAGTCTCTATCCCAGACCGTTGTGGAATGTTCAAAGAGCATCAACTTGGTATCATTATCACCCTCAAGTTCCGCAGCCATGTTCCAAGATCCAAGAATTTGTCTATATTTTTACATTCTTTTATTTTTACTCTATGGTCCGGCTGAATCCATTAAAGAATCATATATTTTCTTGTTAATTAAAACTAGCTCCGGTCGTCTTACAGGAATTTTGGGATCGTTTGAATCTCAAAGTCAGAGGGAAATTTTGGGGTCTCATGTTCTTTGATAAATTCTGTTTTGTATATTGTTAAAATGGTTATACTTTAATCTTTGCTACAATTTCCATTATTATTTTCATTCTTAGCGAGTTTTTCACACTGGCATCAGCTAATAGACTTACACTGGAGTCTGAGAGTCTCTTCAGCTCTTCCGGCCTTTTCTGAGAATTCTAGAAGATTTCAACAATGCTTGGGTCTGGATAGTCTCAATTTTTTCTTTGATTTCTAATTCCTGCAGTCTTTTTCCAGGCCTTTGGGAACCGTTCCAAGTGCAGCATCTAAAGTTAATATTACCTTCACTCTCATGTTCATCGGCAAAATCCGTTAGACGATACGTGGTGCCTTAAATAAGTTTCCAGACTATTTTGTATAGGCATTTAAAATTGTCGTAGACTCTTGAAAATTCACTATGTTATTGTTATACATCTTATGAAATGACTGACCTATTTTTATGATTTCAGCTTAAATGAACAGCTACAGGTAAAATTTTAATACACCTCACTAAAGCCTGATTGTCACAGTTGGTGAATTTCAAAAATGCAATGTAGACACTTTAGAAGAACGATATAGAATAAAATTCAGTTTTAAACTTGGAAAAAATGCCACAGAAACGTATGGAATAATTCAGACTGCTTTTCGACCATCTTGCACGAATCGAGCATCAGTTTTTGAGTCACATGAGAGATTCAAGGAAGGCACGGAGTCTGTGAGGGATTATGAGAGGTGTGGGAGAAGTACGGAAGTCAATAGACCAGAGTTGATTGGCCAAAGGGTTAGGGTTAGGGTTACTATGTTTAGGTTTTAAGGGAGTTCAGAAAGAGATTCCTAGGGAAGAGGCCAGCACTCTTCAAATCGAGTCAGTGGCATTTCCAGCAGGACAATGCACTTGTCCACTACTTCATCCTTGTCACAGACTATTTGACGAAGATAGGCATCAAAGCAGTTCCTTAGCCTCCCTATAGTCCAGACCTTGCTCCCTGTGACTTTTGGTTATTCCCTAAGCTCACAGGCTGCCGTTATGAGACAATTGAGGAGATGAAAGAGGCTATGACGAAGGTCATTGCCATGCTCACACAAGATGACTTCCATGGGGCCTTCCAGAAGTTGTTAGAAGAGTACAAGTGCAGTGCAGCCGGAGGAGATAACTTCGAAGGGGACTTGATTTTCATGTGTGTACTATCAATAAAAGTGCCCATACGAAAAATCTCTGGAAACTTATTTAATGAGCCTCTTAAGTTCTTTTTTTAGCTAATTAGCTCTTCTGTCAGGTCTTAGGTGCCGGAATTAGGTGATCTGTTTATTTCTAGAATATCCCAGAGATTCTTATACGTCTCATTCTTTAAGGCAGTTTCTGCTTTGTACTTTGACTATTTCATAGTATAGCTAAATTTTAATCCCTTGTGCAGTTCTCATTATTCTTTTCATTCCTAGCGACTTTTTCCATTTACCCATCCAGTCTTACTTATTCTTCAACTTCTTTTGTGCTAGTTTGTTGTATTTTCTGATTTACTGTTTCGTCTCTTTCTCCTCGTCACTCGCCTACATTTGCTATTCTGTCACGTATCAGTTTTTTTTTCTTTTATATAATTAAACTTTATGGCGTTGTTTTGTTATTAGAAGAGATTCAGTTTCTCTATTGACATTTCCCCTTCACAGTAATGTCCATATCTTCTCAAGTGCAATCTCTCTAGTTTTACGTTTGTAATATCCATTCAGATATTATTATTATTATTACTTATTTACTTTTTTCGAGTTTTTCACCCCAATGTTTGTCGATGGTTTCTCACTGGAGTTTGAGTGACAGCAAGTCTCTTCAAGTCTCCAGAAATCTCAATATTCTAGCCTATCTAAATAATGCTTTAGTTTGGATGGTCTCCAATCATGCTCTTATTTTCAAGTCCTCCAGTCTTTGTACTAATCCTTTGGTGACTGTACCAAGAGCACCAATTACAACCAGTATCACCTTCACCCTCTGGTTCCACAGCTTTTTTTCAATTTCCCCAGAAAGGTCCATGTACTTATCCTCCTAAACGCTTTCTTTCAATTTTACACTGTGGACAGCTAGGACAGTCCACAGTTCGGGAAGTTTTCTCTTTTTTTTTGTTATTGTTGATTATTACAAGGTCTGGTCGGCTGGCCGTAATTAGGTGATCGTTTGTATCTCAAAATCCAAGAGGAGTTTGTGTGCCTCATTCTTAAGGACGGCTTCTGGGTTTTTCATTTACAGTGTTTTCGTATGGTTAAATTTCAAATCTTTGCACGACTCCCAGTTTATCATATTGCCCACCCAGTCGTGTCAAGTCTTATAATATTTCGGTGCTAATTTCCTGCTTTCGCTTATTATGTGATTTACTGTTTTGTCTCTATCAACACATAACCTACATTTGCTGTTTTGACGCGTCTCATCAATTTTTGCTTTGATATGATTGGTTTTCGTGGCGTTGCTTTGTGCTGCTATATAGAAGAGATCCAGTTACTCTCTTAAGGCTTCTCTTTCTTAGCCACGTCCATATTTTCCCGTTTGAGATTTTGCTTGTTAGTCACTTGAAATTTCCCTACAGCTGTTTTTCTTCCCATTTTTGATTTTTGGTAATTTTTGTTCTGTTGGTCCCCGTGTCGTCAGTATTGTTTCTGGTGGCTGTAATCAGTCTTCCTCTGTGCCTCTCTATGTAGTCCTCGAGTTGTTGTCTCGATGTGTCAACGTTTTCTACAATGCTGGCAAGTCCTCTTCCTCCTACTTTTCTTGACACATATAGTTTGTCAACATCATCCCTGGGATGTAAAGCCTTATGCATGGTCATTAGTTTTCTTGTTCTCTTCTCTGGTTCACTTCAAGAATGGTCCTGAATATCTTACGAGGGAGACAGCCCAGGTATTCATCTCTTTTAAAAGGTTTCTACTTTATAGTTTGGTGTCGATTACCTTTGTCGTTCTCCTGAGACAGTCTTTCTTTAATTTTGTCTTTTATCTCTTCTTGTTTGATGGTGTCAGCTTCCAAGTATTTGTATATTCCCTTTTCTCCGTGCATTCTAATCTTGTCTTTAATTGGCAGTTCCATTCCGTCCGTCATGTATCGTTTCCCGCTTTTCATTTTTAGCCCAGCGCATTTTTTATGCCAAATTGCTTTTCTATGTCCCGACTATATATTTTCACTGCCTGTATTTCCTATCTTTTTCGATTATTATTTAGTCCTTTAGAGTTTTCACATCAGCGTTAGCTGATGGTCCTTCACTAGAGTTTGAGTGACAGCAAGTCTACTCAAGTCTCCAGGGCTCTTCTCCACTCGTCCGCCAACTTCCAAGTCTTCCAGTCCCTTTTATAATCCTTTAGTTACTGTACCAAAAATACCAATAACAATTGGTATAATTGTCACCTTCATGTTCCATAGTTTTTTCAATTCTGTAGCAAGGTCGTTTGAGCTTTTTTACCTCCAGCATTGGCTTCTGATTTCTCACTGGAGTCTGAGAGACAGCAAATTTCCAAAAGATCCAAGGACTCTTCTCAGTATTCTCACCGATCTTAATGACGCTGTAGTCTGAATGGTCTCTACTTGCTCTCTTTTTTCCGATTCTTTCAGTCTCTTTACCACTCTGTTAGGGATTGTTCCAAGTGCACAAACCATAATAGGTTTCAGGGTCACTTTCATGTTCCATAGATTTTTTACTTCTCTAGCAAGGTCAAGGTACTTATCTCTCTTCTCGTTTTCTTTTATTTTCACTTTGTGATCCGTCGGAACAGCAAAGTCTACAATTGGGCAGGTTCTCTTTTTTTGTCGACTATCACCATGTCTGGTTGTCCGACCGAATTGTTTGTATCTAAAAATCCTTGAGAACTTTGTGCGCCTGATCCTCCAGAACGAATTCCGGGTTTTGCATATACCACTTGTTTGTATGGTCAAATTTCAGTTTTTTGTGCAACTTCCAGTGGATTACATTCCCCACCCAGTTGTGTCTTGCCTTATACTCTTTTTGCTGCATTCGCTTATTATGTGATTGATCGTTTCATTTCTATCACCGCATAACTTACATTTGCTGTTTTTTGCGTCTTATCTATGTTTGCTTTAACATAGTCTTTTTTTTCCTGTTGGTGTTATTTTGTGTCGCTTTTTGAAGTGAGTCAGTTTCTCTCTCAAGGTTTCTCTTTCTTAGCCCAGTCCAAGTCTTCTCTTATGAGATTTCGCTTGTTTGTCGCTTAAAATATCCATGTATTTGGTTTTCTTGGCATTTTCGTTTTCTGGTTAGTGTTCATTTGATCTTCGTGTTATTTTTGGTCGCTAAAATTAGTCTTTCTAAGCTCTTTTTTATGTTGTCTTCAATTCGTTGTGTCGAAGCATCTACGCTATCTTGAAAGTTGGGGACTCCCCTTCTTCCCTCTTTTCTTGACACATATAGTATGTCTATCATCTCTAGGATGTAGGCCTCATGCATAGTCGTGAGTTTCTTTGTTCTTTGGTGCCTTTGTTGAAGTTCTTCCTTCAATTACTTTAAAAATGGTCATGAGTCTCTTACAAACTTAAGTGTTTATTTTTCTGATGAGGTTTCTGCTACATAGTTTGGTTTCGACTAGTTTCCTCGTTTTCCTAAAATACTCTTTTTAATTTTTCTTTTCATCTCCGCTTGTTTGATGGTGCTCGCTTCTAATATTCCCAGGTATTTTGAAGTTTTCTTTTCTCTGAGCGTTCTAATTTTTCTCGATTCGGTAGTTCTATTCCTTCCGTCATTTGTCGTCTTCCGCTTTTCATTATTGGCATATTTTACTATGCCAAATTTCATCCCTATATCTTGACTGTATATCCTCACTGACTGTATAAGTGTTCCCAATTCTTTTTCATTTTTGGCAAACAGTTTGATGGCGTCCATGTACATTAGGTGATTCTTGAGATTTATGAAGTTTATACCCGGTTGTGCATTTCCTAAATATGTGATTGAAAGATACCATCGTTATTACAAATAGTAATGGTGATAGCGCATTTCCTTGGAAGATCCCTCTCTAGATTTTCACCTCAGTTAAGCTTTTTCCTCTTGCTATCAGTTCGAATCTCTAGTTTGGCATGGTATTTTCGACTTCGCCGGATATATTGTACATTTTAAGACAGTCATTTATCTAGCTTTGCGAGACCATATCATTTGCCTTTTTGTAGTCAATCCACGCTGTAGATAGATATCTCCGTCTCGTTTTGCTGTTCTTGAGGATGCGTTGATCAATGTATGTCAGCTCTTCTCTTCCTCTGGTCTCCTTCCGTCATCCCTTCTATGGTGGGGGGAAAACCTTATAAGCGAATCATAAATCTCTTCCCTAAATTCTGCAATAGGTATTTTCCGCATCATTGGTAGGCACATTATGGGTCTGTAGTTGTTAGGGGCGGCTCCTTTGTAGGGGTCAATTCGGATCAAGATGGTCTTTCCTTTTGTCATTCGTTCGGGTATGTCTCTTGTAAGCATCTATTCATTTTGACTGCCAATCAGTCATAGATAAAAGTGATTTTTTTTAAACCAGTATCCATGTATGCCATGATGGCTTGGCGTTTTCCAATTTTGTAGTTTTAAGTTTTGCTCCAAGGGAATCGAGGTGTGTTGTGGCTTTCGTTCCTTCTTCGAGTCTTTCTAACTCTTTACCCATGTTGCTTATCCATTCGACTTTTCAGTTATGTTCTCATCGTTCTCATATTTTTCACACAATTGTTAGTTGAGGATTTTTCACTCAAATTTAAGCGATATCAAGTTTCCTCAAGACTCCAGCACTCTTCTCAGTATTCTGGTAATGCTTTTGTCTGGATGATCTCTACTTGTCCGCTGATTTTTAAGTCTTCCAGTCCCTTTACCCATATTTACCAACACCTCCGCTTGAGCAGGATATGACACTAGGTCAATTTTTAAGCGGAGTCCAACAGGTTTGAATTCAGAGTTTTCCTTCTCCTAGACTAGTTGCTTTACTGTTGCGTTCTAGTTAGTGAACGCTTGTAATATTAAATAAAGGACAAACCATGATATGAGAGGAAATAGATATATTCTCGGGAAAAAGTATATACAATAGAGAGACTAATAGTAGACAAGAACATAGGATTAGTGAATACAGGATAAAGATATAGTCCAATGATAGTATTGGCTTCTGTTACTACGGTAGCAAGTAAGGTGATCTTGTGCGATCTCCAGTCTCCAACGCTCTAATACTATTCCTATAAGAAGCCGCGGTATTTGTTGCACGCCCCACCTAGCGAGCAAGTGTGGCACAGGGCCATTTTGGTGGGTCCGGACGCAGGGCCGTAGCCCACACGCGCCCGGCATTTCCCAAAAATGTCTACGGCCCCGTCGGCATTCCCCTTATTAGGGGCGCCACAGGCGCCGGGCGATGAAACCCCCGAAGAGGGTAATAGCCTGGGGGGAAGGCCCCCTGAGGCCGGAGGAAAAATCCAGCTACCGAGACACACCCGGCCAGATCCGCGCCGCAGCCTGCACGGCCGGCCGAAGTGCGACCCAACAACTGAATGCAGCTCCTATAAGAAACTGCGGTATTTGTTCCACGCCCCACCGAACGTGAAAGTGTGGCACAAGGCCTTTTTTGTGGGTCTGGGCGCTGGGGCGTTGCCCATACGCACCCGGCATTTCCCAAAAATGCCTACGGCCCCGTCAACATTCCCCTTATTAGGGGCGCCTCAGGCGCCGGGCGATCACCCCCCCCCGAAGGGGGTAATAGCCTGGGGGGAAGAAAAAATCCAGCTACCGAGACGCACCCGGCCAGATCCGCACCGTAGCCAGCACGGCCGACCGAAATGAGACCCGACAATTGAATCAGCAAAAAGCTGCTCCTATAAGAAGCTGCTCTTCGCTTCTAGTCTGCCCTGGTATTAGTAGCAGATGGACTAGTTCATTGTGTGGAAAAAGGTGGGTAATACCCAACACTTACCAAGGCTGAAGAATTAGTCTGCCCTACTATTTACCCATAGCTGTAGGGAGAATAATTGGATTCATACCTTTCCCAATGGTATTAGTGCTATGTGAAATGCAATCAATCTCGTCCAGGATTTGAACTCGTGTCGATTTCCTACGACGATAACCATTACACCACTGGCACCTTCCAGTCCCTTTACCAATCCTTTGGGGATCATTCCAAGTGCACCAACTACTATTGATATCACTGTCACCTTTATGTTCCATTGCTTCTTCAGCTCTCTAGCAAGGTCCAAACTTTTATCCCTATTTTTCACCTTCTTTTAATTTTACTCTGTGGTCTGCAGGGATGCTAAAGTCCATTATTTGATTAGTTCTTTTTTTCTTTTGACTATCAGTAAGTCTGGTCGTCTGGCCAAGATCAGGTGATCCGTTTGTATCACCAAACCCAGGAGAATTTAAGTGCCTCATTTTTTAGGAATGATTCCGGGTTTTGCAAATGCCACTTGTTGGTATTGTCAATTTATTATTATTATTATTTACTTCTTGAGAGTTTTTACATCAGCGTTAGCTGATGGTCTTTCACTGGAGATTGAGTGACAGCAAGTCTCCTCGGGTCTCCAGGACTCTTCTCAGTTGTCTGGCCGATCTCAATCATGCAGTTGTTTGGATGGTCTTCACTCATCTTGTTATGTCTAAGGCATACAGTTATTTTATAAATTATTTGGTGACTGTACCAAGATAATGATAACAATGATACTTATGATAATAATAATAATTATAGTAAAATTGACGTCCTTAGTCGAGGGTGACCCGAAGGCCTCCTTTTCAATATCTATTACACAGCTTTATCCACATTGCCCTTGATCTTTACCTTATAATGTTAAGCAAAGACGCATCGAGTACCATTTTTTACAGTTTTTTAAGTCTTCGGTATGACTCGAGCTAGGATTGAACCCCGGTCTACCAACCATTGGCGAACACTCTACTCATAAAGCCAACGGCCCGAATCTGTTAAAAATTGCGAAAAACAAAAACCATGTTGTGGAATGCAGACGAAAACGCAAACATGTATTTTAAATGAATGATTGATTGGTTTTGATAGCATGTCAACTCATCTAGGGTTTTTTTTATGCCAAAAGGTTAGGAAATCGTATTCATTGTACGTTTATATTTACATCTTTTGTGCAGTTGTCCATAAAAGTGTTTGGGTTTGTTTTTTTTTGCATACAGTTAAATAATATCTAATATTCCTATCTGATACAAATAAGGTGCACGCAGTTATATGATATTGAGTATTCCTATTTAATCTGAATGAGTTGCACACATTCGTATGGTTTCAAGTATTCCTATGTAATATAAATAATTGCGCAGTTGCAAGCGATTATTTCTATTTAATAAGTGATTTGTTTGCACCCAGTTATATAGGTAGGAGTCCCCGTGGCGCAGTGGTTAACGTACTGGACGGTGACATCTTATTGATTTCGAACTCCTGACTAATAACCTTTGCTTCCGGACTAATAACCTTGAGAAAGATGAGGATCCCCTTCCCCTTGAGCTGTGGATTAAATGGTACAACTTCTGTTCTTCAGACATTGGCATAATGGTTAGAGTGTTCGCCAATCGCCCGGGAGACCTAGATTCAATCACAGGTCGAGTCATACCAAAGTCTCAAAAAATGGTACTTGATGCTACCCTGCTTAACACTCAGCATTAAAAGGTAAAGAACAAGGGTAAGATGGAGCAATCTCCCCTACACCTCGGTGTAGTAGCTACCGAAAAGGGAGCCTTTGGGTCACCCTTGACAACGGTCGCCAACTTTACTTACTTTACTGTTCTTCTACAAATAGGCTTTGGCATCAAATAACCAAGGATGATAGATATGCCGTTAAAACAAAGAAACTGAAACGTTCAAATAGTGCCCAGTCAGTTCGGGCTGTAGAAAACACCGACTGCCTCTCTTCAAAGGGGTAAGACCCTCAATGAGTCTCTTGAATATGACATTAAACAATCTGATGGTGAGGTTCCAGTAATGCTGGAGCTTTGGGGAATGCAGATCATCTATTTCAATGCCATCCTTCCCAGATCCACTCTGATAGGGTCCTGTCTATAGGTTAAAGAGAACTGTTTGATATTTAAACTGTGCAAACAAATGATTTATGCAAAACTGAATTGTTAGAAATAGAACTGTTTTTACGTTTAACTTTATGGAAGCATTTAACTGTGTGCAAAAGAATGGGCTGATTTTCGTTTAAAAATCTTATCAACAAAATATGTTTACAAATCATGCATATTCAATATATCTGTATTAAGAGGATTTGGCATTAAATTACCCACAAATGTTGATATGCCATAAAACCAAACCAAAATCCATCAAATAACACTGGTTTACAAAGAAATTGAGGCAAGCCCAAAAATACCCGTTTTTACCTAATTTGAGGGTGCTGAATTCAAATTTGGAATCTGTTTTTACTCATCACCTCTAGTTTTTTTAGATATGCATAGTGTGCATTTTGTGCATATACGATATATAAAGGCGTACATGAATTCAGGGTTAATTCTAATATTGTGAGACTTATGGCTTATATTTTTAGTTATTATGCACTGAATGTAAGTGAGAGCATTACATTATATATATATATATATATTTATTGTGACGTGGCATAAATATTTATCCCAGGACAGGAGTTTATTTTTCGCACGTGTGAAGTCGGGGCAGTCTGGCACTTGATCCCTCGCAAAATAAGTCCCAGTTAACATTCCTTCTTCGGGCACATGGGAACTGGCAGATAATGTAGGGGTTAATTTGGATCTAGACTGACCGCTGCTGGCAAGGGGTTGCCAAATTTCACGTTATACCCACCCACTAGGCCACTTTGTCTTCCCACCCCTGGGATAATGGAAGATATGGGCCTCTAGGTTTAGATATAATATTATCATTTATTGTAGTCGACAATTCCAATTTCCCATGTAATATTTTAAAGGCGAATAGGACATTTAGCGAGAATAAATTGAGGCGAAATGGAGCTGAAAAGGAACATGCAAAAGAAGGATACTCGATGGGCAAACAACACCACGAACAAGTTTCAACACGAGGGGACATTTAAAATATAACAAGCTTTTTAATGCGTGCGGACCAGACACATATTTAAAGTGCCGGCTATATTACCAGCAGACAAGAGCAAATAAAAATGTCTTCCTTCCTTTTTCTTTTCTTTCTTCTTTCTTTAAATTGAGAGAGAGAGAGAGCATGTAATTGCAATACGTAGGAAGGGTGGAGGGAGAAAACGGTTTTAAGGTTTACTTAGCTTCGTCGACGGGTTTCTGTGCAGAGTTCTTTTCTTTTACGGGCTAGCAGGATTCTATGGAGCTCAGCTTGAAGACATCTGCTATCTCCTGTCGATGAGCTATATTTCGCTTCTTCGCCCGGAGTTTTGGCGACAGTTTACCACATCTTGTCACGCCAACTACTGTCCTAAAAAACTGAATTCTTTATTCCTATTTCCGCTGCCGAAAAGGATGCTTCCGGCTTTAGGGTTCTGGCCAATCATTTAGATCTTTCTTCTTCCCTCACCCAGTCAGGCGATTCGTTCTGGCTACTGTCATGACCTCACATCCCCTTCTCTGCCCGATCTGTTGGTGTTATGGAGTGCAGATAGCTTGACCCACATTCTTTACTTCCTTCAACAGGCAGGCCGAGGAGTTGACCTACATTCCTTATTCCTCCTTTTAACGGTCAGTCTTTGAGGCCTGTTAATTCAAACACAAAAGGGTAGGGGAAATTTCTTATTTCTCTCCTCTCAGTGGCAGACCACGTGACAATATATATATATGTGTGTGTGTGTATCAAGACGGATTTTGACAGTTAAGGCAGCAGGTCTCAATCCACACTCTGGCAGTCATTGGAAGAGGTTGTCTCGCAGGCGGCGCAGGAGGTTGGTGTCCCTCAACTATTGTGTTACACATCTTTTGGGTTACTAAATATTAGTATTACATTTTCAAATGCACATTTAGTTTTACTTTGTTATATTTTCAGGTTCTCCAATGGCTTCAATTCTTTTTATAAACCAGTGTAATTATTCTTAATACAAATAATTTACAGTTATAAGGCGTTGGTTGGTTTTCTTTGTTTAATGGCATATCAACCTTTGTAGGTTATTTAATGCCAAAGCCATTCTCCAAGAAGAACAGTAGTGGTACTATTTAACCCATAGATGGGAGGAGAAGGGGGTTCATACCTTTTCCAAGGGTATTTGCCCGAAAGTGAACATAATAGCGTGACTGCTGTACGAACTCGCTTACTACGATTCTGCAGTCCATCGCTTTAACCACTACACCACGAGATCACCCACTAGTTATAAGGCGTCAAGTATATGAATCAGTTTCAAACATATCTATCAGAGCCAAAGACGGGACCCTGCTAGATACTATCACTCTGAATCAGAGTGGACCTGGAAGTAATGTCAATGGTTGGTTGGTTGGTTGGATTTTATGGCATATCAACTTTTGCAGGTTATTCAATGCCAACTCAGAGTGATAGTATCTAGCAGGGTCCCGTCTTTGGCTCTGATTACTCTATGCAAAGAATACAGTCAGACGGGGCGAATTTATTCTGTTCTGAATATTTCAGTGTATTTTCAAATATTAACCGACTAAGTGTTGCTGTATCCTGTAAAAAGGAATATATTTCTTGGTGTTCTGTTATACAATTTTTAGTAAAAGTGAGTTCGAAGTATTTAAGCTTTATAGTGTTTGATAGTGTCAAAAATTATAAAGTGTCCTCAGTTGCAATAGATTTTTTTCTTACCCTCACCTTTTGTCTCACTCACCATCTGTCAGTTCCATCGTCTGTCTGTCTCTCTGTCTGTCTGTCTGGTTGTCTCTCTATACATATATCTGTCTGTCTCAATTTCAGCTTTACAGTCACATACGAGACATGCATTCTTTAAATGAGTATTCAGGCGCAGATACTCAAACATCACACACACACACACACACACACACACACACGGGCACCTCGGGTAGCGTAATGGTTAGCAAGCTAGACTGGCAAATCTACACGAGTGAGTTCGAGTCTCATTGGGTGCCCCATTCATATGGCTTTGTGCCACATCTAAGCAAAAAGCTTAGTAAATTACCACACACACACACACACACACACACACACACATATATATATATATATATATATGTTTGTGTGCGTGTGTGTAGAATGTGTATTTGTGTGCAAATATATATATATATATATATAACCCAAAAAGAAACAAGAAGAGAGAAAAATACAAACAGAAATACACAGAGGTAGACACATAAAGATATTGAGAGAGAAACAGGAAAAGAGAGAGAGAGAGAGACAGGAAGAGAGGGAGAGGTAGAGAAACAGTGAGACTCTCTTATGTATATATAAATAGATAGGGATATATTACTCACAGCTAAGGTGCGTGTGAGTGTGTGTGTGTCTGCGTCCGTGTGTGTGTGTGTGTGTGTGCACGCGTCCGTGTTTGTGTATGTGTGTATGTGTGTGTGTGTAAGAACACGTGAGAGCCATTAGTAGAGTTACATTTCACAGTATTTTGTTATATATGGGCGTCACCGCACAGTTCAAGGATATGAAACTTGCTTTATCTCCTCTCTCTAACTTTATGTCCTCTCTCGCTTTCTATCTTTCACTCTCTGTCTCTGTCTCACTCTCTTTCTCTTTCTCTCTCTCTCTCTCTCTTAATTTCTATACTTCTGGCTTTTCTTTTCTTTCTGTGAGTTTCTATCCATTTCTCTCTCTCTCTCTCTCTCTCTCTCTCTCTATCTTTCTCTCTCTCCCTCTCTCTCTCTTTTAATTTCTATACTTCTGACACTTCGTTTCTTTCTCTAAGTTTCAGTCCATCCCTCTCTATTCCCCCCCACCTCTCTCTCTCTCTCTCTCTCTCTCTCTCTCTTGCTCGCTCGCTCTTAATTTCTATACTTCTGGTTCTTCGATTCTTTCTATGAGTTTCTATCCATCTGTCTCTTTCTTTCTCTCTCTCTCTCTCTCTCTCTCTCTCTCTCGCGCACAATTTCTATACTTCTGGCTCTTCATTTATTTCAATGAGTTTCTTTCCATCTCTCTCACTCTCTCAATCTCTCTCTCAAACACACACTCACTCATAAACACACATATACACAAACTTTCACTTTCTGGCTCCTTGTTTCTCTCTCTGACTATTTATCTCTCTCTCTCTCTCTCTCTCTCTTTTGCACTCTCTGTTTCTCTGTCTCTTTCATTCCTTATGTTCCAGGCTCCTTGTTTCATCGTATGACAAATTCTTTCTCTTTTTCTACCCTTTAATCTCCGTCTCTCTCTCTCCAATACTTTTGGCTTCATACTTTCTTCTCTGAGTTGCTCTCTCTCTCTCTCTCTCTCTCTCTCTGTCCTTCAATTGTTCTTTCTCTCACATATACACACATATACATACACGTAAACTTTCCTTTTCTGTCTTCTTCCTTTCTCTATTTCTTTCCCTCTCTCTTTATCTATCTATCTATCTATCTATCCCTCACTAACCCACTTTTTATTCTCTTGGATCCTTGTTTCTTTCAAACACTTTTTTCTTTCTCTTTTTCTACCCCTCGTCTTTCTCCTCCCTCTCTCTATATCTATCTATCTATCTATCTATCACTCACCCACTTTTTATTCTCTTGGATCCTTGTTCTTTCAGACACTTTTTTTTCTCTTTTTCTACCCCTCGTCTTTCTCCCCCCTCTCCCTATCTATCTATCTATCTATCTATCTATCTATCTATCTATCTATCTATCTATCCCTCACTGACCTACTTTTTATTCTCTTGGATCCTTGTTTCTTTCAAACACTTTTTTCTTTCTCTTTTTCTACTCCTCGTCTCTCCCCCTACCTCTCTCTCACTCACTCGCTTGCACTTTCACTCTTTCTCCCATCCTACTTTCTAAGTCACCTTACTGTATTCATATTTTTATTCCTTCTTTCTTCCACTTTTAGTTAATTATCTTCCTTTCTTTCTTTCTTCCTTTCTTTCTTTCTTTCTTTCTTTCTTTCTACACAGCAATATACAGTTATTCATACACTCACTTACCAATAAGTGTGAGTGTGTGTATGTGTGCATGTGTGTGTGCATCTGTGTGCTATACAGATAAACGCTTTTAGTTTGTTTTTGTTTATGTTTTTCTTTGTTTTTCTTTTGTTCTTTTGTGCATGTGAAACTGATTATAAATACGTACGTGTTATGAAGTTTAACTGAAAAGAAGGAAAAGCGAAGAACAATGCTGATAAGAAGGAGAGAGAAGAGAAAGATAAAAAGGACAAAGGGAAAGAGGTGGACGAAAATGGAGAAAGAAAGAAAGAAAGAGAGAAAGAAAATAAGGAGACAGGGATGATCAAGAAGGGGAGAAAGATGGAAAAAAGTAAGGGAATAATAAACAGATTTTGCAGAAGATTATTATTATTATTATTATTATTATTATTATTATTATTATTATTATTATTATTATTATTAAGCTAGTAATAGCGTCAAAGAGGACAAAGATTTGAAAGGAGGGTGGAAAAAGAAAAGGACATCAAGAAAAAGAAAAACTGGAATAGAGAGAGACTAGACAAAGAAAGACGAATGAAGAGAATTGCGAAAGGTTAAAATAAAGAAAAGAAGGAAAGAGAGAGAGGGGGAAGAAGAAGAAGAAGAAGAAGAAGAATCTATGAATAGAGTAATAAAAAATAATGTGAAATATAGAAATAAAAGTCGTAACGAAGAGAATAAAAAGAAAGAAGCAAAATGACTAAAGAAAAAGAAGTAAAAACAAGAAATGGTTTATGAAAGAAGAAGAAGAAGAAGAAGAAGAAGAAGAAGAAGAAGAAGAAGAAATTGGATATTAAGTATGATAAGGAGAATAATAAGGACAAAAAGAGAGGGAATAAAAATGATGGAGAGATTTATGAAGAAGAAGAAGAAGAAGAAGAAGAAGAAGAAGAAGAAGAAGAATGAAAAATTGGATATTAAGTATGATAAGGAGAATAATAAGGACAAAAAGAGAGGGAATAAAAATGATGGAGAGATTTATGACGAAGAAGAAGAAGAAGAAGAAGAAGAAGAAGAAGAAGAAGAAGAAGAAGAAGAAGAAGAAGAAGAAGAAGATACCAAGTTTGGTGAGGAGAATGGTAACGACAAAGAACTTGGGAAAATAAAAAAAGAGAGAAAATACAAATGATGAAGAGAATTGTGACAAAGAAGAAGAAGAAGAAGAAGAAGAAGAAGAAGAAGAAGAAGAAGAAGATACCAAGTTTGGTGAGGAGAATGGTAACGACAAAGAACTTGGGAAAATTAAAAAAGAGAGAAAATACAAATGATGAAGAGAATTGTGACAAAGAAGAAGAAGAAGAAGAAGAAGAAGAAGAAGAAGAAGAAGAAGAAGAAGAAGAAGAAGAAGAAGAATGACGAGGGGAACGATAATGACAATGAAGAAGTTAAGAATATAAAAACAAATTGAAGAAAAAAGAAAGACGAATTAATAGTGATGAGGACAACGAAGAAGAAGAAGTGCAAAACGTCGATAGATTATTCTGGAAAAGTCGAGAATATACGAAGAAAGAAAAAGAAAAAAGATATTTTTTCAAAAAAAAAAAAAAAAGAACAGAAAGAAAGAAAGAAAATCTGCAGGGACAAATGCACAGTCAGAGCAACTAAAAACTAAAAAAGTAATTTAAAAAAAAAAAAATCAAAAATAAAACTTGTCGGGGCGGGAAATTGTAAAGAAATATAAAATTGGACAGTAAGCTAGGTCAACACTGACTCAGTCCAAGGTCAGAAACTACCCCAAGAAATATTTACATTTCTATATATAAACACACACACACACATATACATAAATATATATATATATATATATATATATATACATGTTAGTTGAACAACCTGCTTGGCCACTGTCGTATCTATTACGTCATTTAGTGATTAAAGATCACTCTAGATCCTGCTTACTCACAGCTCTCGGCTTGCTTTCTTATCTGAACCTCCTCTCCACCGGAAATAAACATAAATAAATAAAAATGACTAAAGTGGGCGGTTTTAAGTTCTTTTTGTTTTCGTTTCAGTTTTTTCTTTTTTTTTTTGTTTTTAGGCTTCTCACATCATAATGACGTCATCAAGCGTTCACACCCGATAAAACTATTTCTAAATATACACAGAATATGTTAAGGGGTGTTCCTTGTAATTGGTGTACAACAGTTATATCATACGTCCTTGAAAACTTTCTCGCCCAGACTGAATAAAAAACCAAATAAACGAATAGCGTGAGTCTCCGGAAAAAAAAAACGTCCACACACCAACTATCAAGATTCCAACGAACAGAACATATATATATATATATATATATATATATATATATATATATATATATATATATATATATATATAAGTAATGATAATTGACATATATATAAAATGATATATATATGTTACATTAAAATAATGATACATTATAAGATGGTATATATAACACATGAATTGGTGATTATATATATATATATATATATATATATATATATAAAATAAGTGACACATATGCATAAGGAAAATGCGTAAATGATAGTACATTCATATAACGATATAAGATATGATTGGGGGTGTCCTCGTGGTGTAATGGTTAAAGCGATGGACTGCGGAATCGTAGTAAGCAAGTTCGTACTCCAGTCACGCTATTACGTTCACTTTCAGGCAAATACCCTTGGGAAAGGTATGAACCCCCTTATCCTCCCAGATATGGGTTAAATAGTACCATTACTGTTCTTCAAGGAGAATAGCTTTGGCATTAAATAACCTACAAAGGTTGATACGCCATTAAACAAACAAACAAACATACAAAGATTAATATATGATTGTATATATATATAATTTGTGTTTATATATATATATATATATATATGTGTGTGTGTAATGTTATAATAAATAAATAAATAAAATTTAGTTTATATATATATTTAATTGAATGGAAGCTTATCTTCGACCACTGGTTTCATGCTGTCTTTATACAACAGTCATCAAGTAGAAAAAAAAATTTTTTCTACCTTATGATTGCCATATAAAGACGGCATGAAAGCAGTGGTCGTAGATAAGTATCCATGCTATTAAATATATCTATGAACTAATCTATATTTATTTATTATAATATTATATAATAGCTCTATCACAGATATTGAGCACTCTCTTAATAAAACCACACTTGGTCTGCCACAAACACACCAAGTGAGATAATGATAAACATATACTGTAGATATATATTTATATATATATATATATATGTGTGTGTGTGTGTGTGTGTGTGTGTGTGTGTGTGTGTGTGTGTTTGTTGAATATGATTGAATAAAACAATCATCTACAAATAAACAAATATAATGAAAATTTAACTTTTTTTAAATTGAGTGAAATGTTTGTTGAAAAATAGAAATTACAAAGTCTTTTCTTGCAAGAAAAGATAATAATTGTCAGAGAATAAAAATATTTGCCGGCATTTAATGTAATGGCTTGTGTTATCTAAGTCTCTGTCGATACTATTTACCAACCCCTCCGCCCGGGCAGGATATGACACAAAGTCAATTTTTAAGCCGAGTTTAACAGGTTTAAAGGCTGAAAAACCTAGTCTGTCCTACTATTTACCCATTGCTGGAGGGAGAATAATTGGATTCATACCTTTCCCAAGGGTATTAGTGCTATGTGAAATGCAATCAGTCTGGTCCAGGATTTGAACTCGTGTCGCCGTGTCCATTTCCTACGACGATAACGACTACACCACGGGCAACTCTAAGTCTCTGTCGATAAATGCTGTGTGTGTAATAGATCTTGAGTAAATAAAAGTTGACCTTAGTCGTGGGTGACTCAATGCCTCCCTTTTCAATAGCTAGAACACCGAAGTGTTAGGGGAGAGCACCACTGCATTCCCTGTATTGCTCTACTTTACCCTTGATTCTTACCTTATAGTGCTGAGTGCTAAGCCAAGCAGCATCAAGTACTATTTTTTGAGTCTGGTATGACTCGACGTAGGATTGAACCCCGGTCTCCCGTACCATTGACGAACACTCTACTCATTAGGTCAATGGCGGGGATTTTTTTTTCTTGAGTAAGAGTGTCACTTTATGATAAGAAAATTGTATTTATGGTTTAAACAATTATGCAGCTGCAACGTAAATTTTCATCGGTAAGCTTAGTTTGTTGTTGCAGTATTAATGAATTATTGTAAACAATAAAATATTCGTTCAATTTAAGATAATTAAAAGATTTTGAAATTAAATGTATTCTTAAAAGTAAAGAATGTAAATTTCCATTCAAAAGAAAAAAAAAGATAATATTGAATAAGTCATAGATTGATTATGTGAGAACTATTTAAGAAATATCATTTTTATCGCTCTTAATAAGATTGAAGTTAGCTTGAAATTAGATTTTAAAAAGTTAATGGCTTATCAATGATTCTAATTGGTTAAAAAAATGTATTTTAAACATTTCTTGGAGGGGAGAAGATTTCTTTAACGATTTTTGGTTTTGGTGCTTCAAATTTTTTGGGCAAGTCAGAAATTGTCATCTGGAATTATTTTTAGGGCAAGTCAAAAATTGTCATCTGGCATTATTTTTTGGCCAATTCAAAAATTGTCATCTGGAATTATTTTTAGGGCAAGTCAGAAATTATCATCTGGAATTAAGTTTTGGCCAAGTCAAAAATTGTCATCTGGAATTATTTCTTGGCCAGGTCAAAAATTATCATCAGGAATTATTTTTAGGGCAAGTCTGAAATTGTCATCTAGAATTATTTTTTGGCCAAGTCAAAAATTGTCATCTAGAATTATTTTTTGGCCAAGTCAAAAATAGT
>OY757911.1:7178415-7238415 GCA_963585895.1 Sepioteuthis lessoniana
CTGTTAACGATCTAATTACCCCCACACCTTTCCCATGATTATAGCATTAAATCTACACAAGAACTCATCGAAATCCTTTAAACCCATAAACCAAACAAAAGAATACTATCCTCTTTAGACGTGGAAAATTTATTCACAAATGTTCCAGTTCTAGAAATAATCAATATAATTAAAAATATTTACCACCATCCAACGCTCCCTCCACTCAAAATCAATTCCAATACCTCACGCAAAATACTTTTACTCTGCACTGCTGAGGAACCATTTTACGATCCCCATGGAAATATATTCATCCAAAATGATGGAACTGCGATGGGGTCAGTTTTGGGACCCATTTTCAGTAATTTTTACATGTCAGACCTTGAAAATAAGATTTTTAATACCATCAATAAACCTAATATTTATTTAAGGTACGCTGATAACGTACTCCTCACTAAAAGCACTGATGAAATCAACATTATACAAGTGACCTTTCAAAATAATTCTGTTCTCAATTTCACCCAAGAAATTAATATCAACAATAAAATTCCATTTCTTGGTGTACTAACAGACACAAGCAATATTGACCGATTTACTACCTCCACAAATAAAAAAACCTACCAACAATTCCCATAGGAAATGCCCCTTCCGTCAAAAAAGATCAATCATAAAAACACTTATTTCCAGAGCTAAACTACTACCTTCCTCTCGAACTATCTTCTTTAATGAACTTAAAAATATAAAACAAGCACTTATTAATAATGAGTTTCCCAACTACATTGTCGATACAAAAATTAAACATTTCATTAATAAAACTGAATAACATTACATACATAACACCCTAAATATAAAACAATTAACAAATCTTTACTACAAAAACCAATTTCATAGTAATTATAAGATAGATAAACATATATTAAAAAATCTTAGCCAACAAATGTTCTCCCTGTTGATCCTGCCCAAAAAATAAGACCTATCATTTACAACAAAAAATTTAAAACCTTCAACCTGATTATTTCCCAAACTCTCCCATCCCCCCACTAAACTTCTTGATAGGACAAACGTCTTATATATGTTCAAATGTCCCATGGGATATAGTTTCTCCAACGAAAATAACACGTACGTTGGTCCTACCACTACAACTCTTTCAAGACGACTTACTATGCACCTTAATGATTCTAGCTCTATAGCCTTACAACTTAAAACCAACTTAATTCCTAAATACAAGTTTCGAAAAATTCTACTTGAAAACATAACTGTAATTGTACACGAAATTAATAACCTACGACAACAAATCTTAGAAACCCTATATAAAAAAAACTAAAATCAATAGAATTAATTTAGAATTAATAGAATGTTTTGAAATCCCTTTAGTTTTTTTTTTTTTTTGCTTTTGTTTTTTGTTTTTTCATTTTTGCTACTCTATTTCCGTTGATTGCGTTCTGTTTTTTAAATAAATCAGCATCTTAGTTTTATCCAAATCTGCGTTTATGTAGGTTTGTAATGTTATAAAAAACCTAAAAAACTCTTTAAAAAAACTCTTTCAAAAACATTCATTACTTATGCAAATAAACCCTGATGATGACCTATGAAGGATCCGAAAGCGCTCGGGACAATGTTTCGTAAATTCATCCCTCAATTTCAAACTGAAACTAAGATACCTATCAGGAAACTTGAAAGGATCTTAATAAAATTATATAGACAAAATGTGTCTTTATTATTTAATCAAACATGTTTAAATGAAAGATTGCTACCCAATTACACCACCGACAAATATATATATATATATATATATATATATATATATATATATATATATAGTTATAAATATATAATTATATGTATATATACAGGATATATATATATATATATATATATATATATATAACGTAAAGTTGGGCGGGTTTCGATCCCAGCTTCAAGTGTCTAGCCACACTCGAGAGTTGTGATACAACGAAACAGTCTATCTGGATGATATATATATATATATATATATATATATATATATATATATATATATATATATTGAATCAACAACACTTAGTGAACGTTAGTTTCTCGCTTATGCGATGATCTGACCAAGTGTACACACATATTTCGAATGCTTAAACTGTATATCCTACGGAGGTTTAACCCCGCTCGAGAAAAGAATTGGTGCCCTGAGTATGATAATATACTGCATCCAGAAGTGGTGAGACTCCCGTTCTGGACCTCTGGTAAATGTAGAGTATTGTCTTGAAATCGATTTCTTAACTGCCACCTGCATTTCTTAATCCACAAAAATTCGATCTAATATTCCCTACAAATCTGCTAACTAACCCCCTAATATGCCGATTTCATACACTGCAATGGGGAAAGAGTTATCCTTGGTATGACACTAAACTGCATTTGATAAGAGGATCCAGTTCTGGAGCTCTAGAAAGTGTAGAGCACACTTTCATTTTTTGCCGTCACTCCCAGGTTTAGTCTAACCCGAAGTAGCACCATTTATAGGTAAAAAAAGATCCGTTCAAAATTTATTTGTATAAAATAGGAAAACTTGAAACCATACAACAGTGAACAAATTATTTGCATTAGATAAGAATACTTGATATCATATAACTGTGTAAAACCCCCAAAGAAACAACCTCACAAAAATGTACATATGAAGTTACGCTAAATCAGATTCCATAAACTCGGGGCGTAAAATTACCATTGATGGGTTAACATACCGTTAAAGTCAACTAATCAATCAATCAATGAGCCAAATTTAGTAAATGACATTATCGATATTGTACTTTCCAGTTAAACCGGTTTTTATTAACTTGAATTCGTATCGATATTTCTAGCCAGATACCAAACAGTTGTTGAATATTCTGTTTAAGAAGATTCATTTCTAAAACGGGGAATACATTTTTTCTATCGGTCCCATTTATATCTATCTATCTATTAATTAATCTATCAATCTAAGCTTGTTCATATCTATCTATCTATCTATCTATCTATCTATCTATCTATCTCAGTTTGTTTAGATCTATCTATCTATCTAAGCTTGTTCAGGTCTATCTATCTAGCTCTTATTGATTAGATCTATCTATCTAAGCTCGTTCGGATCTATCTTTCTATCTATCTATCTATCTATCTCTTTTTGATTAGATCTATCTATCTATCTATGCAAAAATTTTCTTCAAGTGTATACCGTGGCTAAAATTGAAATATCTAGTTGTGTAACTAACATAGTGCAATGTTCAATAAGTTTGTCTCGTCTTCAATTCTTTAATGTAGTTTACATCCACCGTTCAGTCAGTGCTCCAAAATCCTGACCTTGTGCCTTGCTGCCTGAAGTTGTTGAATACGCTGATTGCACTTCTTCAATTCCCACACCCACAACGAGGTTTAACTGTTGGCCGCGGGTAACCACCTGTAATACTGGAGGATTGGATCCTGGTGGCTAAGCTGGTGAACCGGCAACCAAATTTACTTCGGCCCTTCTTTGGCTAGACTGGCGGTCAGTGAGGCGTGATCCAATCTATTAGATGGTCATGTCAAGCCGTTGCAACTCTCTGGTTATTTCTAACGTATTCTAACTCTTTTGGTAAACAATTACTCAGCTTTATTTAAACTTAAAGGTATTAAACGATGATAGCTGAGGGTCAAATGTTCCGAATCAGCTATACATGAAAACATTTAAACGTCTGCAAATACATGATTACTGTTAAATAGAATGGTGTTACATAGCAATACTTGAAAGCATTTCATTGCGAGCAAACAAATGGGCTCAGGTTTGTTTAAAAATAAGATTACCTACAAACTATTCGCTTACAAATCAGATATATATATATATATATATATATATATATATGTATGTATATATATGTCTCTTCGTATTCGAATTGAGATCTCGGCGGCCGTTTGAACGGATGGATGTAAACAATAGTAATTGTGATACATAACCGTTTAAAAATGTACTTCGTAGCTAATATCTCCTCGTAGCTAAATGGGTTAGAAGCTTTGGCTTGGTGTTTCAGTCAACCGGG
Source organism: Sepioteuthis lessoniana (assembly GCA_963585895.1). Lineage (NCBI taxonomy): Eukaryota > Metazoa > Mollusca > Cephalopoda > Myopsida > Loliginidae > Sepioteuthis > Sepioteuthis lessoniana. Next base: position 7,182,411 of record OY757911.1, read on the forward strand.
TTTCTATCCCAGCTACGGGGAGATACTGTCTAGCCACACTGATGAGTTCTGATAGAATGAAACAGATCTGTCTGTGGATGACTATATATATATATATATATATATACTCTCCTACCCCCGTAGGGTTGAGTTCTCTAGCGAAGAAGTAATCGTGTAGCCATTAGCGCCTTTGCAAGTCTCTTCGTATTTGAATTGAGATCTCGGCGGCCGTTTGAACGGATGGATGTAAACAATAGTAATTGTGATACATAACAGTTTAAAAATGTACTTCGTAGCTAATATCTCCTCGTAGCTAAATAGTTAGAAGCTTTGGCTTGGTGTTTCAGTCAACCGGGTTTCGATCCCAGCTACGGGAAGATACAGTCTAGCCACACTGATGAGTTCTGATAGAACAGAACAGATCTGTCTGTGGATGACTATATATATATACATATATATATATATATATATATATATATATATATATATATATATATATACTCCCCTACCCCCGTAGGGTTGAGTTCTCTAGCGAAGAAGTAATCGTGTTGCCATGAGCGCCTTTGCAAGTCTCTTCGTATTCCAATTGTGATCTCGGCGGCCATTTGAACGGATGGATGTAAACAATAGTAATTGTGATACATAACAGTTTAAAAATGTACTTCGTAGCTAATATCTCCTCGTAGCTAAATGGTTAGAAGCTTTGGCTTGGTGTTTCAGTCAACCGGGTTTCGATCCCAGCTACGGGAAGATACAGTCTAGCCACACTGATGAGTTCTGATAGAACGGAACAGATCTGTCTGTGGATGACTATATATATATATATATATATATATATATACTCCCCTACCCACGTAGGGTTGAGTTCTCTAGCGAAGAAGTCATCGTGTTGCCATTAGCGCCTTTGCAAGTCTTTTCGTATTTGAATTGAGATCTCGGCGGCCGTTTGAACGGATGTATGTAAACAATAGTAATAGTGATTCATAACCGATTAAAAATGTACTTCGTAGCTAATATCTCCTCGTAGCTAAATGGTTAGAAGCTTTGGCTTGGTGTTTTAGTCAACCGGGTTTCGATCTCAGCTACAGGGAGATACTGTCTAGCCACACTGATGAGTTCTGATAGAACGGAACAAATCTGTCTGTGGATGACTATATATATATATGTGTGTGTGTGTGTGTGCATTTAAATAGAATTTGACTTTAAATAACTTACAAAGATTGATTTGTCATAAAACTAAAAAAAAAAGTAATTTTTCTTTTTTTTGCTTTATTATTTTTATCATTATTTTTCTTTTTTTGTTGTTGGTTTTCTTTTCCAGTCTTTCTAAATTGTTTTTGTCACATTGTTTCTTTCAGCCTTGAAGACCAACTTTGAAAAAAGCGCAAAACATTCTCCGCATTTCTCTCAGGCTAACAACTGACCACAAATAAAAAGAAAATATGATGATAATGTGTGTGTGGGGTAGGGAATGCTACGTGCCACTTTTCATTCTCTTGGTATAAAAGACCATAAAAATCTCTCATACTTTAGTTCATCTGCCATTGTAACAATTCAGACTTTATTTTAACCTACTGACACAGCATGACTCGTGTGATGTAATGGTTAACGACCTAGAATTGCAAGCCATTGTTAGTGAGTTCATTTCCCCTTTGAGTGAACCATTCAACTAGCTTTGAGATAAATTTAGCTCCAGTTAGTAAATGACTGGATGCGGAGAGCGTGGCGTGACGTTTATCGACGTAAAAGGCTCATTAAATAAGTTTCCAGACTTTTTTCGTATGTGCACTTTTATTGATAGTACACACATGAAAATCTAGTCCTCTTCGAAGCAATCTCCTCCGGTTGCAATGCACTTGTTTTACCGTTCCAACAACTTCTGGAAGGCCCCATGGAAATCGTCTTGTGTGAGCGTGTCAATGACCCTCGTCACAGCCTCTTTCATCTCCTCAATTGTCTCATAACGACAGCCTGTGAACTTAGGGTATTACCAAAAGTCACAGGGAGCAAGGTCTGGGCTATAGGCAGGGTGAGGAACTGTGTTGATGCCCATCTTAGTCAAATTGTCCGTGACAAGGATGGAGTTGTGAACTGGTGCATTGTCCAGATGGAAATGCCTCTGACCCGATTTGAAGAGTGCTGGCCTCTTCCCTAGGAATCTCTTCCTGAACTCCCTTAAAACCTCAACATAGTAACCCTAACCCTAACCCTAAACCTTTGGCCTATCAACTCTGGTGTACTGACTTCCTTACTCCTCCCACACCTCTCATCATCCCTCACAGACTCCCTGCCTTCCTTGAATCTCTTATGCCACTCAAAAACTGATGCTCGATTAATGCAAGATGCTCCAAAAGCAGTCTGAAGCATTCCATACGTTTTTTGTGGCGTTTTTCCAAGTTAAAAAACAGAATTTTATTGCATATCGTTCTTCCTCACGACCAGATTGCATTTTTGAAATTCACCAGCTGTGACAATCAGGCTTTAGTAGGGTGTATTTCAATTGCTGCTGTGGCTGTTTATTTGAACCTGAAATCCTAAAAATTGGTCAGTAATCTCATAAGATGTATAGCAATAACATAGTGTCTACGCCAATTACAATGCCTGTACAAAAAAGTCTGGGAACTTATTGAAGTCACCTCGTACGAAATGAACTTAACGTGTCAAGTTCAGGTTTTAGACGTGACATTCCCTCACATTCTCCCGAGAAAAGCATAAATCCCACAATGAGTAAATGGTTGGACATACTGGGCTATATCGCTTGGATGAGGCGACCGTTCGAGGAGAAGGAAATATTCTAAATTCAAAACTAGAGGGGGCGTGGCGCGTACACATAAAAAAACTACTTGCAATGAAGCCACTGTACAATCAAAGTCAGCATCATCATTTAACATATAGCTGTCCAGCTCCGAAGGACACGGGACCGCTATATATTAAATGATAGATAAAAGGATGGATTGATAGATATGAAGGGACATAGATAGATAGATAGATAGATAGATAGATAGATAGATAGACACATCTTGTTATATGTATGTGTCCATTAAATCTTCGTTTCTAAAGACATGCTATGACATGAATATATAACAATAGCCATACATCGAGCACTCCTTTAGTTTTATATTTGCCCAGTCGGCTGGAGCTGTAGAATACACCGACTGCTTCTCTGCAGAGGGGTAAGACACCCCCCAACGAGTGTCCTGGATATGACACTAAACAATCTGATGGTGAGGTTCTAGCAATGCTGGAGCTTTGGGGAATGCGGAGTACCCCTTCATTGCCATCGCTCCCAGGTCCACTCTGGCCCGGAGTGGTAGCACCTGATAGGGCCCTATCTATGGGTTAAATAGAACTAACAGCATACTTATGCTAAAATGAATTGAGTAAACTGAATAGCTTGAAATAGAAACGTTTTTGACAATTAAACCGTATTATGCTTAACTGAATTATTTCAAATAGAACTGTTTTTTACATTAAAACTGTATTTACATTTAACCGAATTATTACATATAACTGCTTGAATAGTTTGAAATGGAAATGTTTTTGACAATTAAACTGTGTACTTATGCTAAACTGAATTGTTTTCAATAGAACAGATTATTTACATAAAAATGGATTTGGCATTAAATAACCTGTATAGGTTGATATGCCATAAAACCAAACCAAACCAAACCAAACCTTTATGAAATTCTTCATATATTCTATACGCAAATAATCCATACCCACTGTCTTCGGACACTGACTGGATATTACTGATATACATAAATATATATACATTTAGGTCTATTGGTCGATGAAGAAATATGGATTAGTAATAACGGATAAGATTAATGGTTACTGACTGACTCGAGGGCATTAATAAATATACATGACGGTTAATAGGAAAAAATCCTAAAAAAAAAACCCAAAACGTTTATGACCCTTTACATTTCTGATGATTAAAAAAAGTACCAATGTATAATAAATTTCCTTTTTTTTTGTTTTTTTGCTTTATTTTAACGTTCATAAATGACATGGTCACAAGTGTGTATTTTTCTTTTCTACATTTTTTAAAATTATCAATATTGTCGATCAGGATTAGGAATCATGAAAGCCAATCGATATTTATAAAGTTGATTTTAATCATAAATATGAGTTAGGTACCATGTGAGATTGGACTCGTTCTCCAAGCAATGATCTTCGAGACTCTCTTTTTAGCTCTCCTTCAACGCCAATGTGTGTTGGTTATTGTATCGCAGAAATAATAAAAAGTAAGATTAATTTACTTTGGTTGATGGCGTATCAACCCTCGATGGTTATTCAATGCCAAATTCTGTTTATATATATATATATATATATATATATATATATATATATATATAAGAATTTTTTTGTTTTAGGTTCAAAGAGAGGAAGAAATATTTTAAAATGAGTGGTTCCATGAAGAGATTTGTATTTTCTTAGGGTTTATTTATTTATTTCGTTCTTACATACATGTCTGTTTCCCGCTTGTTGCTTTCGTCAGAGAAGATATATAGCACAAAATATATTTCTATGAGGGGGGATGTGCTTATTCATTTGCCATGTTCTCGTTCTCTCTCTCTCTCTCTCTCTCTCTCTCTCTATCTATCTATCTATCTATCTATCTATCTATCTATCCTCTTTCGATTGATAGATAGATAGATAGATAGATAGATAGATATGTATTCACTAGCTGAAAGAAAGAAAGAAAGAACAGGTTAAACTGGACTCGATAAAAGTTAATTGATACTAGTTGACTGATAGATAGATATATAGATAAGTGAATACAATAAACAAATTGCAACTAACTGATTAAAACAGGAAAAGATTACGATCGATAAGACGGAGGTAGATTTTTGCTAACTTATCTCGTCTCATAAACACCGTTTCTTACTGGATGCACCAAGCTAAGAAAAATTATTAAAAAATTATTTGGACAGATATAAACTAGCAGATAGATTTAAAGGAAAAATATCTGATAGATTGACAGAGAGAGATGTGAACAGAATAAGATAGATAGATAGAGAGAGAGAGATGAGAACAGAATAAGATAGATAGATAGATAGATGGATAGATAGATATGAACAGAATAAGATAGATAGATAGATAGATAGATAGATAGATAGATAGATATGAACAAAATAAGATAGATAGATAGATAGATAGATAGATAGATATGAACAAAATAAGATAGATAGATAGATAGATAGATATGAACAAAATAAGATAGATAGATCGATAGATAGATAGATAGATAGATAGATATGAACAAAATAAGATAGATAGATAGATAGATAGATAGATAGATAGATATGAACAAAATAAGATAGATAGATAGATAGATAGATAGATAGATAGATATGAACAAAATAAGATAGATAGATAGATAGATAGATAGATAGATAGATAGATAGATAGATAGATATGAACAAAATAAGATAGATAGATAGATAGATAGATAGATAGATAGATAGATAGATAGATATGAACAAAATAAGATAGATAGATAGATAGATTGATAGATAGATAGATATGAAAAAAATAAGATAGATAGATAGATAGATATGAACAAAATAAGATAGATAGATAGATAGATAGATAAACGACAGCTTAAGATGCAGCTTCAGAAAGTTCTCCAAAAAATTATACTTTGAAAATGATTTCATACTTCCGGTTATTTAGACATTGTTTCGCAAACAAATAATACACAAGATGTTATACTTTTCGTATAATCTTTATTCCCGCCATTACAGAATTCTATTAATAAGAAAATAAATGAATTTCCAGGAAGACTACAAAAGGCACCGAGAGAAATTGTTAGCAAAGATAAAAAATATATATTTCTGGAAGTGAAGATTTATGAATCTACTTGAAGATAGTAATAAAAAAACGATAGGAGGACACGTCAGCCGAAACGCTGCGAATATAATAATAATAACAATAATAACAAAAATGAAGACAATAGTCCGAAAACACTGATTGATAAAAAGCAAGCTTTGTCTCAGAAATTCAGACAACTAAACATATTTAAGTTAAGTTAATATTGAACATAAGAAAAAATTCTTTTTATTTTCACTTAATATACTGGATGAAATATCTGGGTCATCCAATGAATATTTAAGAATATTTCAGAAAATAAGATTGCAAATAGAATTTAACTATCTCCGGATATTCAAACATCTTTACAACTAATGTTCGTCATTAAAAAAATTGTAATTGATTGAAACCAAAACCTACATAAAGATCTCGAAGTGAACTCCAAGAACGATTCTACAAGAGAGATGTGGTGGGATGAGGGGAATAATCATGCCATCTTCAAGCACTGAAAGTCAAAATACTTTCTTTTATTTTTCACCTTTTCCGGATTATCGATTCTTATTATCCATTTATCTATTGCAAATTTACTTGGTGATCTGTTATTAGGAAATATCCAATACTGAAAATATAAACTGAAACACACACACACACACACACACACACACACACACACACACACACACACATATATATATATATAGTACTTGCCAAAATAGAAAAATAAAAACTATACATCAATAAATGAAAGAACTTGATCAGTTGGTCGGTCGCTTTATATGTCATAGGTAATTTAATGCCAAATCCTGTTTAAACACACACACACACATATGTATATATGATTTGTAAACGAATACTTTTTGATATATCAGAGTTCATTTGTCTGCACATTGACAGTTTCAAGTATTCCTATCTAACGCTAAGAATTCAATTAACACCACTCATTTGTTAAAACACAGTTCTATTTGACCCATAGATGGGACCATACAGGTACTACCACTTCTAATCAGGGGCGTACTCCATATTCCCAAAAGCTCCAGGATTGAAGCCTCATTGTTGTATATTGACCTTCGACCCGGCCAAACATGCCATTCCAAAGTGATGCACCGGAAGGAAGTGACACATTCCAATGGCAGTTATGAGGAGAAATCGCGTAGGCGGACTTGGTTGAAAAAATCCCATGGTACACTCATAGACTGATGCACCGGAAGAGAGTGACCTGTGAACTGCATGATAGTTATTTCCGCTTGATGACGATCAAACATGCCATTCCAAAGATTGAGTGGGCGATTGAACTATTTATTATATAACTCGGTGGAGACAGGAAGTCAGTGAGTTGGAGATCAGACGAGTTGGAGAAAGATGTGGTAGGGAAAGCCACCACCCAGCAGAAGGAGCCCTCGGGACCCCCGATGGAGTTTGGGAACCAGACCAGTTGGTGATAAGATGCAGTAGAGAAAGCCAGCAGAATGGGCCCTCAGGCCTCTGGTTGAGCATCAGGAGAACGAGAAAGACACAACGCTGATGGCCATCAGAGTGGGGGTCAATATATTGCAGTCTTTGTTCAGTCTCCAACTCCCTCTCACACGCAAACCTTATAATAAAGCGAGAGGTATATTTTTTTAAGAAGTTTTCGCTCGTCTGTTTATCATTGCGTCAAAATGTATTCTGTATATATATATATATATATATGCAAATTTCATTAAACATAATAGACATCTTATGCCTACATATTCTCTTTTGGATCCGTTCGAATTCCCGTATTACTTTTATCGTATTCGGGGGGAATTGATTTAGGTATTGTCCATAGTTGTATGTATCCCTAGTACTTTCTGCCCGACTTTTAAAAGCAAGCGCCATAATCTCCAACAGCAAAGACGTCCTTACACTGTAGTAATTTGCTAAAACAAAAGTTACATCACTGTTGTAACAGATTCTCCCCTGATGATGGCCCAAAGTCGGGCAGAAAGTACTAGGGATACATACAACTATGGACGATACATAAATCAATTCCCCCCGAATACGATAAAAGTTATACGGGAATTCGAACGGATCCAAAAGAGAATATGTAGACATAAGATGTCTATTATGTTTAATGAAATTTGCATTAACGAAGAAATGCTGCCTAAATATACATATATATATATATATATATATGTAAATATATATATATATATATATATATAAATATATATATATATATAAATATATATATATATATATATATAAATATATATATATATAAATATATATATATATTTATATATATATATATATATATTTATATATATATATATATTTATATATATATATATATATATATATAAATATATATATATATATATAAATATATATATATATAAATATATATATATATAAATATATATAAATATATATATATATATATATAAATATACATATATATATATGTATATATGTACATATATGTAAATATATATATATATATAAATATATATATATATATATAAATATATATATATATATAAATATATATATATATATATAAATATATATATATATAAATATATATATATATATAAGTATATATATATATATATATATATATATATATGTACATATGTATATGTGTATAATTGTAGCATATGACTATACAACATCATTATCCGATGATTTCGTGTTATATGCAGAATACACATTGGGGGTTTACCGCTCTGCAGAAATGCAGCTGGTTTATTCTACAACCCTAGCCACATGGGCTGCATTGAACTTGAAACAATATGAAGTCGGGAGATCTGAAATTAGTTGACCAGTTCATATATCTCCGGGTCAATATCTTATCTACTGAAAGTGATTCTAAGATACCCATTTGTGAAGGATAGGCTGCTATTGACTGATTATCAACCACGTTGAAATGTGATCTATCTGATAAATAAAATGTGAATTCTTCCTTGCTGTAGCCGTTTTAGTACTACTGTATAGTTCCACCATTTGAACTCTAAAGAAACGCCAAAAGGAAAGGCTAGATTGGAACTACATATGAATGATTAGTGCTATTTTGAACAAACCTTGAAAGTAGCACCCTACAAAACAGCAGCTGTACTGCCACTTACATCCCATCTCACGAACAATCCAAGTAAAATGACCAAGACATACTAGACGCAGTTGAAGTAATGATGAACTCATAACTGACATTCTACATATGGACACACGAGTGTTAACCAACTGGAAAAAAACTTATATTCATGAACATAGTGCAGCCACTGTATACCTTCTAGGTGACTTACCGAAAACGATGACTGTTTTGAACGGATGACTACACTCAGAGAGAGAGAGAGAGAGAGAGAGAGACTTAAGGTAATCCGTGCAATCGGCACGCGTTTATGAAGATGATAGGATGGAGACTATGGAATTTAGTCGGGGCATTGTGCTGGTCATTTTTTGATTTCAATCTTTTCTTCTTCCAAAAAATCCTCCACTCATTCAGCAAATAGTATGACTTAGGGTGTCGTCCTACATATAAAGCAACCCAATCGGCTTGACCTGCAGAATACACTAACTGCATCTCTGCAGAAGAGTAAAACTCCCACAACGCGTGTCCTGGATATGACACTAAACAATATGATGGTAAGTCTCCAGTAATGCTGGAGCTTTGGGGAATACAGAGTACTCTTTTAATGACATCGTTCCCAGGTCCACTCTGGTCTGTAGTGGTTGCACCTGAGAGGGTCCTATCTGGGGGTCAAAACTGTACTTATACTAAACTGAATTGTTTGAAATAGAACAGATTTTTGTATAAAAATGAATTTAAACACACACACACACACACACACACACACATATATATATATATATATATATATATGTGTGTGTGTGTGTGTGTGTGTGATTTGTAAACGAATGAGGAGGTGCCCGTGGTGTGAGGGTTATCGTCGTAGGAAATGGACACGGCGACACGAGTTCAAATCATGGATGAGACTGATTGCATTTCACATAGCACTAATACCCTTGGGAAAGGTACGAATCCAATTATTCTCCCTCCTGTTATGGGTAAATAGTAGGGCAGACTGGTTTCTTCATCCTTGGTGAGACAACTAGTCTAGGAGAAGGAAAACTCTGAATTCAAACCTGTTAAACTCCGCTTAACAATTGACCATGTGTCATATCCTGCCCTAGCGGAAGGGTTGGTAAATTAGTATGTATAAAAATAAATTTAGTATAAAATAACCCCCAATGGTTGATATGCCATAAAACCAATCCCATCCTATATATATAAAGAATTGTCTGATTGGAAGATGCTTGTGGGGAACGAATGGTATTTTGTTTTACTAAGTTTAGATACACATCGACATAAGCAGATAATTTATTTTCACAATGCTACCCTTGAACAAAACTATGGAATTAGCAAAGTTAGAAAATGTTTATTTCTCTTGCTTAGCAGGATATAAATTAGAATTAAAACATCTTTCCTTTAATAGCTGAACACTCTGATTCATAAAATATGCCTTAAACAAACTAGGTAGAATTATTTCAATAAATGATATTTTTCCAAGCCATACAAAGAAAAATATTATGGACTCCCTCAATGTTAAGTAAAAATTAAGGAATGATCTTGTAATTGGTATTCCCAACACAAACACTAGCGGAAGCTTAGCATATGCGAATCAATCAACTGTTAAAAAGAGTTCTTTCAAAGTATTTGGGCGAAACATGTAAGGAAACATGGTTCTGAAAAAAGAACTGTCAATTCAAATAATTGAAATCATCGTAAAACTTACATGAAGGCAATTCACATTGGGGAGTGGACAAAAACGTTTTGCCCTGTCGGCTGGGGCTGTAGAATACACTGACGGAACCTCTGCAGAGGGGTAAGACCACCCCCAATGAATGTCCTGGATATGACATTAAACAATCTGATGGTGAGGTTCCAGCAGTGCTGGAGCTTTGGGGAATGCGGAGTACCCCTTTATTGCCATCGCTCCCATGTCCACTCTGGCCCGTAGTGGTAGCACCTAATAAGGGTCCTATCAATGGGTTAAATAGAACTAACAGCATACTTATGCTAAACTAAATTGAGTAAACTGAATAGCTTGAAATAGAAATGTTTTAGACAATTAAACCGTACTTACATTTTAACTGCATGCTTATGCTTAACTGAATTTTTAAAAATAAAACTGTTTATCGACATTAAAGCTGTATTTACACTTAACTGAATTGTTGCATATAACTGCTTGAATAGTTTGAAATAGAAATATTTTTGACAATTAAACTGTGTACTTATGCTAAACTGAATTGTTTTAAATAGAACAGATTATTTACATAAAAATGGATTTGGCGTTAAATAACCTACAAAGGTTGATATGTCATAAAACCCAACCAACCAAACTAAACCAAATCAACCAAAGACGTTGATTGTTCCACTGCAGTTCATATTAATAGTGATAATATTCTATAATGATAATATTCTATTGCAAATAAAAAGAATAAGGAAGTTAAAATTGAAAATGTTTGTTCTGTTTTGCTTTGTCTTTGTTTTGATATTTTTTGTATCGTTGTACTTTTATTTCTTCCCAAAATTCATTGTGTGAAATTGCTTCAAAATATTAAGAAATACTTTCACAGGGACTTTTGAAATTCTTTTGCGATTCTATAGAAATAACTGTTTTAGCTTTATGGAGATAATTGTTTTTAGCCTTATGCAATTTCCCGAGCAGTACCAGTGTTTCAAATCGGACTAAAATGTGCGCTAAAGACTATCCCAAATTTTGATGCCCTTCTATGTCGACGAAAAACGATTACACTGAGATGTTTCAGTGAAAGACGAGACGAATATCGTTCCAAATCATCCACATTCTACAGATTTGTGTTTTTATAATCGTTTAACTATTTCCTATTCCTATAAAGCTATTTGGTATGTATATACCTAACCCTTTTGTCTCGAACAGGATTCAACTCCAGATCAGTTTTTAAGCGGAGTACAACTGGTTTGAATTAAAGAGTTTTTTCTTTTCCTGAACTAGTTGCCTAGCCAAACCTAAAGAATTTAGTTTGCCCTACATATCAAAACAGTTCTATTTCAAACAATTCAGTTTAGCGTAAGTACAGTTTCAATATCAAAAACAGTTCTTCTTCAAACAATTCAGTTTAGCATAAGTACACAATTTAATTCTATTTGACCCATAGAGAGGACCCTATTAGATACTACCACTATGGGCCAGAGTGAACCTGGGAGCGATGGCAATGAAGGGGTACTCCGCATTCCCCAAAGCTCTAGCATTACTGGAACCTCAGCATCGGATTGTTTATTGTCATATCCAGGACACTCGTTCAGGGTGGTCTTACCCCTCTGCAGAGGTTCTGTCGGTATATTCTACAGCCTCAGCCGACTGGACAATGTTCAGTTGAATTTTCTTATAGGTCGACTTGAATCAAAGGTTTCATTTACATCCTCTGGGTTATACGCGCAAGTGCTCCATTTATTCAGTAGGACAAGCTCGGGGTCGATATTGTGGTTAATATATTATATATAAGAGATACCAATCAATACAAAAATAATGAACTTTGCAAGTGGTACCAGAAAAGAACAGGCCTAGAGAAAGAAACCAACAAAGCATTATCTCTTAAGAATATATTTTCTTTTATCACATAATCAACTGACATTTGAACTAATATCTATTGATTCACTTGGACAAGTTAACTTGCTTTTGTTGTTTGTAATCAAAATGTTACGGCTTTCTTCAGCTTTCATTCCGTTAACTCTTTGTGGCAGTATTCATCATGGCTTACCATGTCTCGCCAGCGAGCCGATCTCTCTGTCTGTGTGTCTCGGTCTCTGTCTCTCTCAAACTCTCTCTCTCTCTATATATATATATATATATCTCCGCGTTGTGATAGTTTCTAGAGGGAGATCTATCAGCCACGGGTTTTGTCGAAATTGCTATAATATTCTATTTCCGTTGATAGCGTTCTGTTTTAAATTCGTTCGATGTAATCAGCATCACAGTTTTATCCAACACACCTTGGGACAGCTTTAGAAGCAAAAAAAAAAAAAAAAAGACAAAAAACGCAAAACAAATTTCAGAATTCACACCTATGGCCATTTGTTTTGATTGTTTTCTGGTTTATACTGCTCAGAGATTAAGGTCGGGGTGGTTTGTGACATTTTGCAATATGGACTTGGACGCTGACCCTTAATTGTCGAGACAGGGACAGCTGACAAAAACTCGAACATTTCTTAACCCCATTCTTTGTCTAAAAGCCGACCCTTAACTCTGCTGTCTAGGTTCTTCTTTTGACCACCTACGATGGGCTGGTAAGTCCCGGGGCTTTGGGGAATGTGGAGTACTCTTTCATTACCATTACTTCCAGGTCCACACAGACTCTTACGGTCTCGTCTATTGGTCAAATAAAACCGTTTAAGTATTTAACAAATGAATAGCTGAAGTTGAATTGTATTGTTAGCGTTATCAAGTAACAACTTGAACCATTTAACTGTGTGCAAACAAATAAGTATAGATAAATAGAATTATTACAATTAAATAGCAATACTTTATATCCTAGGAGTGGTGTGTATAACTTGAGTTATTGGTATTTCATAACAATATTTGGAACTATTTAACTGTGTGCAAATAAAACTATTAGCGCAGAATAATTGAAACAGTTTAACTGTGTGCGAAAATTTAATTATTGGTATTTAATAGAAACACGTGGAACTATTTGATTGTCTGCAAATAAATGAATCGTGATAAATAGAATTATTAGTGTTAGATAACAATACCGGGAACCATTCAACTGTGCGCAAACAATAACAATATTTTACACGAATATATACATGTATAAACATGATGTGGCATTAAATAACCTACAAGGATTGATATGCCATAAAACTTAACGAACCCACTTCTGATGGCTGGAGGAGGCCCACTGTCCAACGGTCAACCCAGCCATTGTTGATCGGGTTGCTACTCATCGAACCCGTGATCGTTCACTTGAATATCTCATTCAATAATGATAAAACTAGTAATTGTTTAAAAACTTTTTCAAATTTTAAATTTAGTGGGGTTGGGTGTTTTTATTGACGACGCCATATTAAGTAAAAAAATTCTTTAAAAGATAATGAGAATATTTATCATTGTTATTATTTTACTCCTTGCGTGTTTTTCACACCAGCGTAATCTGACCGTCTTTCACAGAGTGACAGCAAATCTCTTCAGATCTCCAGGACTCTTCTCAGTATTCAGGCCAATCTCAATAATGCAGTAGTTTGGATGTTCTCGTTTCGTCCTCCAATTTTCAACTCTTCCAAACCCTTTCAAAGCCTTTGTGTAATATTCCAAGTGTGTCATTTACACAGTCATCCTCATGTTTCGCAGCTTTCTTATCTCTCTCTCTCTCTCTCTCTCTCTCTCTCTCTCTCTCTCTCTCTCTCTCTCTCAATCTGGTTTGATGGGATACGACAGGCTCTATTTTTTCTGATTGTGTGTTTTTTTCTATGCGAATTATCAATATCACAAGGACTTGTCTTCTTGCCGGGGTTGGGTGATATGTTTGTATCTCAAAATCCCAGAGAATTATGCATGTTTCCTTCTCTTGGACAGATTCTGGTTTGTGCATCTATCATTTGGTAGTTTGGTCAATTTCAATTTCAGTTTTTTGCACAATTCCCAGTAGATCGTCTTCTTCCCCACCAATTTGTGTCTAGTCTTATATTCACTTTACACTAGTTTGCTGCATTCACTTATTATGTGATTAATGGTTTCGTCTTTATCACCATATAACATACACTTGCGATTCTGTTGTGTATTATTATTATTATAGTTACTCCTTGAGAGTTTTTCACATCTGCATTAGCTGATGGTCTTTCACTGGAATTTGAGTTACAACAAGTCTCCTCAAGTCTCCAGGACTCTTCTCTGTATTCTGACCGATCTCAATAAGATTGTTTCCACTCGTCCTCTTATTTCCAATAATATCAATCTTTTTGGTGACTGTACCAAGAACACTAATTACAATAGGTATAATCGTCACTTTCATGTTCTACAATTTTTTTTTCAATTCCCAAGTAAGCCTCAGGTACTTATCCTTCTTTTCACTCTCTTTCAATTTTACTCAGTAATCAGGCGGAACAGCAAAGTTAACGATTCTGCAAGTTCTCTTTTTTGTTGATTATTATAAAGTCTGGTCGTCTGGCCGAAGTTAGGGGTTAATAATTGTGATTTTTTCATACCAGCGTTAGCTGATAGTTTTCCACTGGAGTGAGTGACACCAAGTTTCCTCGAGTCTCTAGGATTTTTCTTAGTGTTCCGGCCGATTATTATTATTATTAGTGATTTTTTTTTCATACCAGTGTTAGCTGGTAGTCTTTATATTCATACCAATACGGAAAACGTTCACAATGTTCATAGAATGTTCATACGCATATAGGAATCCGAAAACACTCGAAACACTTGACGACTCTCTTTTAGTCCAGGTACGAAACTTTTTATTACCTTTTTGAGTTTAAGGTTTTTTGACATGAGGAGAGAGAAACACAATTTCTTTCTATGCTGACTTTTCCATCTGACCCCACCACGTGCGGCACCCCACCGCAAACTACTGGTCTGGCCTCGGCGAGCTCCGAAAATCAACTCCCTTCCTCTAGCGTCGAATCTCAACTCACTGTTTTTGTTTTTTTTTCAAATCCCAAAATCCTCAGCCCGTCGCTTCCGGGCATGACGTCATTCACATCCCCAGTTCCATTTACAATCTGGGGGTTTTATTTTGACATTTGTGATTGTCACATCCTCCCCGCACACGTGAACACCTGCACTCAATGTGTGCACCTAACTAACCCATGCACTAAGCCGAAAGGTTCTCAGCCTAACTAAACCGAAAGGTAAGATATATAAAACGAAAAATGATAATATAAAAAAATCCCTCTGCAATTATATAACACATGCTCACCAACAAAATTTAATATCTCTGTTACTCAAATGTTGAACATCTTTTATAATTATCTTTCTCATCGCTTTCTTTTATTTTTCCTCTATAATGATATTTACCCAACTCCCCCGCTCGGGCAGGATATGACACAAGGTCGATTTTTTTAAGCGGAGTTTAACAGGTTTGAATTCAGAGTTTTCCTTCTCCTAGACTAGTTGCCTAACCAAGGCTGAAGAACCTAGTCTGCCCTACTATTTACCCATAGCTGGAGGGAGAATAATAGGATTCATACCTTTCCCAAGGGTATTAGTGCTATGTGAAATGCAATCAGTCTCGTCCAGGATTTGAACTCGTATCGCCGTGTCCATTTCCTACGACAATAACCATTACTCCACAGGCTCCTCTGTAATATCCTCCAGATGATAATTTCTTTTTTATTTGTTGATCAACATTAGCTGTGTATGATAATTTTTTCCTACCACCGTTACCTGGTAGTCTTACACTGGAATCTGAGTGAGGGCAAGTTTCTTCCGGTTTCCAGAACTCTTCTGAGTATTCTAGCCAGTTTCAACAATGGTCTTGATTCTTCTTCTGATAACCAATTCCTCCAGTCTTTTTCCCAAGACTTTGTGAATTGTCCCTTGCACATCAACTTCAGTGGATATCACCGTCACCATGTTCAACAGTTTTTTTTTTGTTCTCTGTCGAGATCCAAGTATTTGTCTATTTTTTCGTTTTCTTTCATGTTCACGCTGTGGTCTGGCTGAACAGCAAAAATTTCTGCATGATATAATCTTTAATTCTTGTTGATTAACACAAGGATTGGCCTTCAAGCTGAGATTGTATGATCCGTTTGTTTCCCAGTCCCAGAAAATTTCATGAATCCCATTCTCTATGATAGATTCTGCTTTGTGAACATACCATTTGTGTTGTGGGAGCCTTACCCATCTTACCATAATGGACTCTTCTCACCGTTATTAGTACAGAGAGATTTCGCTGCCAGAGGGCAGATCAATCTCGGTCTGACACCTCTCCAGTTGCCGGGTAGCGCTTCGGCCGGCCGTGTTATCTGCGGCACGGATCTGGCCGAGTGTGTCTCGGTACCTGGAGATTTCCTTCGACCTCAGGGGGCCTTCCCCCAGGCTTTTACCTCCTTCGGGAGGGTTACTATTTACCCAACCCCTCCGCTCGAGCAGGATATGACACAAGGTCAATTTTTAAGCGGAGTTTAACAGGTTTGAATTCAGAGTTTTCCTTCCCCTAGACAAGTTGCCTAACCAAGGCTGAAGAACCTAGTCTGTCCTACTATTTACCCATAGCTGGAGGGAGAATAATTGGATTCATACCTTCCCCAAGGGTATTAGTGCTATGTGAAATGCAATCAGTCTCGTCCAGGATTTAAACTCGTGTCGCCGTGTCCATTTCCTACGACGAAAACGACTACACCACGGGCACCTCCACGGGAGGGTTGGGTTAATCGCCCGGCGCCTGAGGCGCCCCTAATAAGGGGAATGCCGACGGAGCCGTAGGCATTTTTGGCAAATGCCGGGCGCGTGTGGGCTACGGCCCTGCGCCCGGACCCACCATAAAAAGGGCCTTGTGCTACACTTGCCCGTTGGGTGGGGCGGTTAACAAATACCGCAGATCAATATCGGTGTTATCTGAACAGTACGAGACGTCTTACCTTTTCTATGTAACTCTATCTTTCTTGTTGTAATATAATCTGTTATCTAATATCCGTGTTTGTGTTTTCATTAGTGACCCTTTCCGGGGCCACAACAATTTGTTAGTATTTACAAATTTTAATCTCTTGCGTAAATCCTTGTGGATCATCTTTTCTATCAAGTCGTGCTTTGTCTTATACTCTTTTTTCATAAGTCCTGAATCTTTTTCGTGTATAACACGAGTCCTTGAAGGGTTGCTTCAACACAATCCTTAATGCTGACTGGTCGTCTTCCGTCTTTTCTTGATACACATGGTCTGTACGTGTCTTTTCTCTTAAGGCTATGTAAATTATTATTATTAGCGGTAAATTCTTCGGTATGGATGCACCAAAGGGACGCTAACGAAACGCATACAGAAAAACCTTGATGAGAACTACACAAAAATGTTACCTGCCGTACTGAACAAATCCTGGCAGCAACACCCGCAAAAAAAGCACCTGTACGGTTACATACCGTCCATCTTACAATGGCCTAGTCGGCTGGGGCTGTAGAATACACCGACTATATCTCTGCAGAGGATTAAGAGACCCCCCCCCGACGAGTATTTTCATATGGCACAAATCAATCTGATGTTGAAGCTCCAGTACAGCTGGAGCTTAGAGGAACGTGGTGTACCCCTTCAATGCTATCGCTGCCAGGTCCACTTTGGACCGGAGTGATAGCACCTGATAGGGTCCTATTTATGGTTCAAATAGAATTGTTTTTGACATTTTAACAGTGTACTTATGCTAAACTGAATTGTTTGAAATAGAACAGCTTGATCTCTTAAATGTGTGTAAACAAATGACTGGTGTTTAATTGAATTGATTGAGATTCGTATCAATACTTGGAACTATTTATCTTTGACATGCTAAAGCGAATTATTTGAAGTAAATGGAAGTATTCGTATTAGATAGAAATATGTGAAACCTATTATCTGTGTTAAAAAAAATAAACTTCGGCTGGTTTGAAAGTTTTATCTGCAAAATGTGTTTAGAAATCATATATTTAGTATAGACGTATATAAATATATATGTTCTCGTAGTTACAGCGCTCGGTTGCGAGTTAAAACTCCAGTCACTTTCGGACAAATCCTCTTGGGAATGGTATGAACCCCCTTATCCTTCCAGCTCTGGGTTAAATAGCATCACTGCTGTTCTTTTGGATAGATAGCTTCAGCATTAAATAACCCACGAAGGTTGATATGCCATTAAAACAAAGAAACCTAGTTAAACTATATATGTATAAAAAGGATTTGGCATTAAATAACCTACAATGGTGGATATGCCATAAAACTAAACCCATCTCACAAACTATCCAAGTTAGACAAGATAGGGAACAGCTGGAGAAGTAAGAACGAACTCATAAACGACGTACTCTAATGGACTTCTACACATAGACATACCAATTTTGGCAGAGGAGGTGCCTGTGGTGTAATGGTTATCGTCGTAGGAAATGGACGCGACGACACGAGTTCAAATCCTGGACGAGACTAATACCCTTGGGAAAGGTATGAATCCAATTATTCTCCCTCCAGCTATGGGTAAATAGTAGGTCAGACTAGGTTCTACAGCCTTGGTGAGGCAACTAGTCTAGGAGAAGGAAAACTCCAAATTCAAACCTGTTAAACTCCGCTTAAAAATTGACGTTGTGTCATATCCTGCTCGAGCGGTTGGTAAATATGCATACCAGTGTTGGCTGACCAGCAAGGACTTACATACATCAGCTCTATGTGGATACTGGATGCGATCAGAGGCGATTAGATGATCGGGACGGATGGCGAGAGAGAGAGAGAGAGAGAGAGAGAGAGTCAGGGCATCAGATTTTTACAATTGGGAGTGAAGCATTTTGCAATATTTGATTATGTTTTTTTGTAATGCTCACATGTGAATAAAAAAGAAATAATTAAGAGACAAATACAAGCAAAATTAATACATTAACAGAAAATAAGACCGACGAAAGATTTCTACAATCTGTAACACAACAGTCTTGTCTAGAAGAATAACAGCATCACTTTGAACCAAAAGTGTACCGGCCAAGCTATTACTGAAGTCTTTCTCTCGCTGAAGTCCGTCTCTCGAAGAAGTCCACTCGACTATTGTCATTCACTCTTAAAGCACATTACCTCTATATAAACTATCAGGAGGTTTGCCATTTTCGTTTACGGGCGATCGGTGTTCAAACCCACTCTATTCTTATATGACAACGTTCTAGTTTGCGGCGAGTATATCACGTGACCAAAGCAGCTTAAGCGGTGAGCGGCATCCACTGTGGTTGGTGGTATCATGATAATTGGTGCGCTAACACGCTGTGTATTGCTTCATACTATGTATGATTTGAAAGCTGCATAGATGAACGTGCAACGTCGTCTAATTCGGGAATTCATGCTTTACGATTTCGAACCCAGATATAATGACGTGAAAAAAAAAATAAACAAAAATATTTGTTGACTGAAACGGGAAGATGCATTTGTTCATGATACAGTAACCAGGATTTTTCGATAAATATCGCTCGAATGAAACTCTATGATCAGGAAAGCTCAGTTAGGCCTTTTACCATAGATTACGAAGCCATACTCCAAACCAAAGTAACACTCGGAGAGTATCAGGCGAGCATGGTGTCTCATCGCTCAGTGTCGTTAGTTATTTTCCTCACCTCTGCAAAAGCAAACAGAACCGCAAAATTGTATCTCACATTACTAAAACATCGCAAAACTTTTTACTCGCCCTTTTATTGTTTCCCTCACTGAATTCTGACGGACAGCAAGTCTCCTCAGGTCTCCAGGACTCTTCTCGGTATTCTAGCAGATCTTAACAATGCTGCAGTCATTTCGCTCCTTGTGAATTCTGAATACTGAATTCTGATTGATAGGAAGTCTCCTCATATCTCCAAGGCTCCGCTACGTATCCTAGCAGTGCAGTTGTCTGTATGGTCTTGAATCTTCTTCTGATCTCTGGTTCCCGAGTCTCTTTCCAGGCTCCTGCAGACTGTTCCAAGGATTCCGACTACGACTGGTATCACCGTCACCTTAACGTTTAGCAAGTTCTTGTTAACTGACACTAGATTTGTTCTTATAACTGGGATTTGGCGTTCCGTTAGTATCTCAAAATCCTAAAGGGTATGAGTCTCATTCTCTACTTATTTATTATTTCCCTGCGAGACATATTTTTTTACACCATTGTTTGCTGGTGGTCTTACACTGAAGTCTGAGCAACAGCAAGTCTCCTCAAGTCTCTAGGACTCTTCTCTGTATTATAAGTGATTTTAACGATGCAGTTGTCTGCATAGGCTCGATTTATCTTCCGATTTCTAACTCGTTTAGTCCTTTTAATTATTTTACTCCTTAGAGAGTTTTTCATACCAGCATCAGCTAATGGTCTTCACGGGAGTTTGAATGACAGAAAGGCTCCTTAAGTCTCTAGGACTCTTCTCAGTATTCCAGACGATCTTAGTAGTCCTGTCGTTTGGTGCACACACACACACACACATACACACATAACAAATATTGACCATCCATAGAATCCTTGAGGGCGTACGGGCAAAAAACCTTAATATTTGTCGACTTTACCATTCCATTCACAGAGGAAAGATGGAACAAATCCTTCTAGCATACGGTCAACCTAAAGAAACTGTAGCAGCAATAACGATTCTCTACAGAAACACCAAAGTGAAAGTACGTTCACCAGATGGAGACAGAATTTTTTGACATTGTAGCAGGAGTACTACAAGGGGACACGCTAGCCCCATACCTCTTTATCATCTGTCTAGAGTACGTGCTTAGAACATCGATTGATAAAATCAGAGAAAACGGCTAAGAGCTGACAAAGAAAAGAAGCAGAAGGTACGCTGCAAAAACAATTACCGACGCCGACTACGCCGATTACATAGCGATACTGGCAAATACATCCAACCAAGCCGAAACACTACTGCATAGTTTGAAACGAGCCACCGCAGGCATTGGCCTCCATGTCAATGCACACAAAACGGAATATATGTGCTATAATCAAACAGGCGACATCACAACACTAGACGGAACCCCTCTGAAACAAGTAGACAAATTCACCTACCTAAGAAGCAGCGTCTCATCAACCGAAAAGGACATCGACACACGGCTAACGAAGGCGTGGACAGCTATATGATCGATATCATATGAAAATCAGACCTAACTGATAAAATGAAACGCAGATTCTTCAAGGCAGCGGTCGTATCGATACTGCTGTATGGATGCACTACTTGGACGCTAACAAAACAGCTGGAGAAAAGGCGAGACGGCTATTACACAAGAATGCTGCGAGCAATACTGAACAAGTCCTGGCGGCAACACCCAACAAAGCACCAACTATACGGCCACCTAACTCCCATCACGAAAACTATCCAAGTTAGACGAACCAGACACGCAGGACACTGCTGGAGAAGCAGGGACGAGCTCATAAGTGATGTACTCCTATGGACTCCCACATATGGCCGGACAAAAGCAGGACAACCAGCTCGGACATACATTCACCAGCTATGTGAGTATACGGGATGTAGCCCTGCAGACCTACCAGAGGCGATGAACGATCGGGAGAAGTGGCGAGAGAGGGTCAGGGATATCCGTGCTAGCGGCATGACATGATCATCATGATTATATATATATATATATATAAAAGTAAGTAAAGTAAAGTTGGTGACCGTAGTCGAGGGCGACCAGAAGGCTCCCTTTTCAATAGCTACTACATCGAAGTGTAAGAGAGGGCGCAAATCCTTTCACTGGATTGCTCCACTTTAACGTTGATACGTACCTTATATTGCTGAGTGTTGAGCAAGGAGGTATCAAGTACCATTTTTAAAGTCTTTGGTATGACGCGACCTAGGATTGAACCCAGGTCTCCTAGACCATTAGCGAACACTCTTCCCCGAATACGCTATCCCAAAGGAAAATCATTTTGGCTTTCTGCTGCGCTTAATGCAATATGAACATATATTTCGCCGTGTCCATCTATGAGTCCTCCTAATCGAGATTAACCAAGTGACTGGAAAACGATGAAAGCGAAGACGATTCGACCATTTCCGACGAATTAACGATTATAATAAGTAACAAGGCAATTGGCACCCATTGTACAATAAATAAGAAAGAAAACAATAAGAACATAAATATTATTTCTTGGCAAATTTATTGCTTTCTATAGATTACTCTTCATTTTTGGAAACGTTTAATCTATCTATCTATCTATATATACATGTATATATATATATATATATATATAGAGAGAGAGAGAGAGAGGGGGGAGAGATACCATTTTTTTTTTTTTTTTTGCCCAGTCGGCTGGGGCTGAAGAATACACCGACTGCGTCTCTACAGAGGGGTAAGACGCCCAAAACGAGTGTCCAGGATATAACACTAAACAATCTGATGATGAGGTTCCAGCAATGCTGGAGCTTTGGGGAATGTGGAGTACCCCTTTATTGCCATTGCTCCCAGGTCTACTCTGACTCGGAGTGGTAGCACCTGATAGGGCCATATCTTTGGGTTAAATAGAACTAACGGCATACTTATGCTAAACTGAATGGTTCGATTAAACTGAATAGCTTGAAATAGAAATGTTTTTGAAAATTAAACAGTATTTACATATAAACTGCGCGCTTATGCTAAACTGAATTGTTTGAAATTGAACTGTTTTTGACACTAAACTGAATAGTTAGATATAACTGCTTGAATAGTTTGAAATAGAAATGTTTTTTACAAACTGTGTACTCATGCTAAACTGAATTGACAAAACGTGTACTCATGCTAAACTGAATTGTTTTAATTGGAACAGAATATTTAAGTAAAAATGGATTTGGATGCGTTGAATGGTTTCAAGTATTGTTATATAATATGAATAATTCTATTTACTATTAATCATTTGTTTGCACACAGTTAAATGATTTCAAGTATTGCTATATAACAATAACAATTTAACATCAATCATTTGTTAGCATACATTTAAATGGAAATACATACATGATTTGTAAACGTATAGTTTGTTGGTAATTTCATTTCTGCACTTTAGTACAGCTATTGTTTCTATACAGTTAAATGATATCTAACATTAATAATCCTATTCAATATTAATCATTTGTTTGCAAACTTGAAGTTGTTACAAGTATTGCTATTTAACACTAATTGCTCTACTCAACGCTATTCATTCATTTTCACTCAGTTAAATGGTTCCAAGTATTGCTACGTAATACCAATAATTTATTTTAGGCACATACTTAAAGAGTTTTCAGAATTTCTTTTTAGTACAAATAAATCTATTCAATATAACTCACTCGTTTAATTGATTACTATTCAATTTAACATCAGTCATTTGTCAATACTCAGTTTGAATATCAAACAGTTCTCTTTGACTCATATCAGGAGCTACCACCGCTGTTCAGAGTGAACTTGGAAGCAATAGTCTGGAAGCTCCAGGACTGGAGCCTCACCATCAGATAATTTAGTGCCATATCCAGGAAACTCGTTAGGAAGTGGTGTCTGCATTCGATGTATCTTACAGCTACAACTGACTGGACTAATAAACATGCATATATATATATATATATATAGAGAGAGAGAGAGAGAGAGAGAAAGAGAGGGTGAAAATAGGAGAGAGATACAAGAAAAAAAATGAGTACTCTAAATCTGCCCACAACCGTGACCTCAAAATTTCACTCTAAATTAATGATACAATTCACAGAATATTCCCACTCACCGGAACACAGAATATCCTTGCCTAGTCGGTCGGGACTGTAGAATACACCAACTGCTTCAATGTAGAGGGATAAGCCCCCCACCAATGAGTGTCCTATATATGACAATAAACAATCTGATGGTGAGGTTCTAATGATGCTGGAGTTTTGGGGAAAGCGGTGTACGCCTTCATTACCATCGCTCCCTGGTCCATTTTGGCCCCGAGTAGTGGCACCTGATAGGGCCATATCCATGGGTAAAATAGAATTAAACTGCATACTTATGCTAAACTAAATTGTTTGAAATGAAACTGTTTTTGACATTGGAAATGTAGGTACGCTAAACTGATTTGTTTAATATAGAACTGTTTTGACATTTAACTGCGTGTAAACAAAATATATACTTATACTAAACTGAATTGGTTGAATTAGAATTCTTTGACCTATCTGAATAGCTTGAAATAGAAATGTTTTTGACAATTAAACGGTGTGCTTATGCTAAGCTGAATTGTTTGAAATAGAACTGACTGTTTAAATAAAAATGAATTTGGCATTAAATAAACTACAAAGGTTGATATGCCATAAAACCGAAACAACCAACTTAACAGAATATCTATTTAGTTACGCACGTCTCACTTTATTATTTATTTAAACTACGTATAATCACATGAATATTAGTTTGCTGGTCGATGCCAAAAGAGGAATTTTACTTTATACTGACACTTAGAAATTACCCCAGACATTTTAATATGGACACTTTTATTGATAGTACACACATGAAACTCTAGTCCTCTTCGAAGTCATCTCCTCCGGTTGCAATGCACTTGTTGCACCGTTCCAACAACTTCTGGAAGGCCCCATGGAAGTCTTCTTGTGTGAGCGTGTCAAGGACTTTCGTCACAGCCTCTTTCATCTCCTCAATTGTCTCATAACGACAGCCTCTGAGCTTAGGGAATAACCAAAAGTCACTGGGAGCAAGGTCTCGACTATAGGGAGGCTGAGGAACTGTCTTGATGCCTATTTTGGTCAAATAGTCTGTGACAAAGATGGAGCTGTGAACTGGTGCATTATCCTGGTGAAAATACCACTGACCCGATTTGAAAAGTGCTGGCCTCTTCCCAAGGAATCTTTTCCTGAACTCTCTTAAAACCTCAACATAGTAATCCTAACCCTTTGGTCAATCAACTCTGGTCGATTGACTTCCTTACTCCTCTCACACCTCTCATCATCCCTCATAGACTCCCTGCCTTCCTTAAATCTCGTATGCCACTCAAAAACTGATGCTCGATTCATGCAAGATGGTCGAAAAGTAGTCTACGTTTCTGTGGCGTTTTTTCCGAGTTTAAAACAGAATTTTATTGCATACCATTCTTCTAAAGTGTCCTCACGTCCAGATTGCATTTTTGAAATTCATCAGCTGTGACAGTCAGGCTTTAGTAGGGTGTATTCCAATTCCTACTGTAGCTGTTCATTTGAAGCAGAAATCATAAAAATTGGTCAGTCATATTATAAGATGTATAGCAATAAGATACTGAATTTTTAAGAGTCTACGACAATCGTAAATACCTGTACAAAAAAGTCTGGAAACTTATTGAAGGCACCTCGTATATACTCAATGTATATATTTAATGTATATTTACTCTTCTGCTTCAACTCGAACAGAACACAATGCAGGTACAGCCTGTTTGTCGTCAGAATTTTCCTTCTTCAAGACTAGTTGCCATACCAAGCCTAACAGATATGTATCTCGCCATAAAGAAATGAATTCATGTCTTTCCGAAGGGCATTAGCGTGAGGATAGCGTGAAAGAAGACTGTTTGTGTTTCAAGGTTGTTACGCTACAAGGACCTCTGTAGTATGCGGATACCTATTAATATTTCCTACTTGAATCTTGGAGTGAATAAAGTATTAAATAACAAGTCTGAAGTAATTTTTTAAAGTGCCGGTTAGCAACAGACTTCCTCTACGACAAGATTAACCCACTTTGGTTGTATCTAGTTTTAATGCATAACAATGAGGTGTTGCGAAATAATTGTTTGAAACAGACTAATGAATGTTTTATTAATAGAACCTGTAATATCTTACGTTTCATAAAGTGTTAGAATTTTTAAAAAAAGGGAAAAAAAAGAAAGAAAAAAGACTTCATCAAAATAAGCTTTTTAGAAACGAAATTAAACTTATAGATTCATGAATCTTTAATTAAATTTTCAATACTACGCCAACTGTTTTTTCGATCTACGATACAAAAAAGTCTCCTCAGTGAACTGAGAAGGTTAAGCCTTTTAAGAAGAAAGAAAAAACACACAGCAGAAGAGAATGACCTTTGATATTATTGTTTTCTTTTAAATCATAGTAAAGTTATTGGGTCTCAGAAGAGCCGTAGAATTTGGCAAGATTCCAACCGATTGATTGAGAGCGTCTCGTTTGAATGTCATTTTGACTTTCACGACTGCAATTAGACTTCATAATTAAAAAAAAGAAAAGAATAAAAAGAAAAGAAAAATTAAAAAAAAAAAACGAAAAATAAAATGGCTTCTCGGAAATTGTTTAGAAATGATGAGATCGATAAAGGGAAGTGACATATCCTGTGGTTGAAGTAGTTGAGATAATGGTGGATTTTTTGTCACAATACTGGGAAGACTGGCGCAGCACCATCTTCCAACCCAATAGTTTTTCTCACATTTAGGTCAGTATAGACATACAGAAGACTAACGCCGTAATTCCATTATCTGTTGATAGATTTACTTATTCATATACACACAAACGCGGGGATTCCCTGTGGCGTAGAGACTATCATACTGGACATCATAGTAAGCGAGTCAGAACTCCTGTTGCTCTATTATTTTCATTCATACACTAATATCTTTGGATAAGGAGTGAAATCCCTGACCCTCTCCGACTACAAGTTAAATAGTACCAATACTGTCTTTCAACAAAGTTGGTTTGACATTAGATAACTCACAAAGGTTGATATGCTCTTAAACAAAGAACCAAAACAAAACAAAATTAACGTAAGTGATCGAGTGAGCTGTGTGTAGCGTAACGAGTATCGGGATAGGAAATGAGTTTGACGGCTCAAGTTCAAATCCTGGGTGAGATTTTTTTTGCGTTTCACTTCTTACTTATACAATTAGGAAAGGCATGAATCTATTAGTTATCTCCCCCGCCAATGAGCAAATGTTTGAAAGAAATGTGTTCTTTAGCCTTAGTTAGGGAACTGGTCCAGGAGAAGGAAAACTCTAAATTCAAACTAGCTTGAAAATTTACCTAGTATCGCATTTTGCTTGTATCATAGGGGTTTCGTAAATACACATATTAGAATATACAATATAGGGTTTCTAGATGTCTATTTAAATTCAGAGGAATTTAATCTGCTTTCTTGTTCACGACCCAAAGTTTCCAGCCCACGCTCAGAACTACGAAAGTCTATTGACTTCTGACTACTACGGCCTATTCAAGTAAAAACTTGATAAAGTTCAACACCTCATCCGGTAAGTTAAGAGTAGCAAAATATGCATCATGAACAAGCAACAGCAAGCCCAGTCGGCTGGTACTGTAAAATATATCGACTGCATTGCGACAGAAAGGTAAAACCCCAACGTGTGTCCTAAATATGAAACTGAACCATCTGCTGGTGGGACTCCTGTCCTAGAGCTTTTGCGGACGTGGAATATCTCTTCATTGCTATTACTCCCAGGGTCCACTCAAACCCAGAGTGGTAGTGCCTGTTAGGATTCAATTTATGGGTCGAATAGAATGGTTTAATCATTTGCTATACTTGAAACCATTTAACTGTGTATGAAAAAATGACTGACGTTGAAATGAATTATTAGTATTACATAGAAATACCTGAAACAATTTTACTGTGTGCAAATTGAAGAAAAATATTGAATAGAATTATTTGTGTTAGATAGTAATTGATGAAATCTTTTAACCGTATGAAAACAATAAATTGTGATACTTGAAGCTATTTAACTGGTTGCAAACAAATGATTAATTGTAAATAGAATTATTCATGTTATATAGCAATACTTGAGACCATTTAACTGTTTGCAAAAAAAGTTCTGGGGGGGTGTCCTCGTGGTGTAATGGTTAAAGTGATGGACTGCGGAATCGTAGTAAGCGAGTTCGTACTCAAGTTGCGCTATTACGTTCACTTTCGGGCAAATACCCTTGGGAAATGTATGAACCCCCTTATCCTCCCAGCTATGGGTTAAATAGTACTACTACTGTTCTTCAAGGAGAATAGCTTTGGCATTAAATAACCTACAAAGGTTGATATGCCATTACATAAAGAAACCAAACCAAACCAAATCAAAAAAGTTCTTGCTCGTTTAAAAATAATGTTACCTACAAACTATTGGTTTATAAATAATTAGTTATGTATGTATAAATATTGAGCAGCACACAAGGGTTGATATGCCATTGAACACAACCAAGACTTGTGACCCGATCAGCCATCAAAGCCTTGGTAGAAGCTAACCAAACGATCCTGCCCGCGTAAGGTGAAAGTTGGAATTAGGTGATCTGTAGATCCCAATAAAAGAGGACGTGTTTCCTGATTCACCCACACTTTTGGTGGCTGGGGCACGATGGGATAAGTATCCGTGTGTATGAAGAGGTCGTGAACCTCACAAAGATACGAGAAAGAGCCGTTGTGACCGTTATCCATTTTCATCATCTTCCAAGGTCTCGGAAATTGGATGGAGTTCTGCAATCAAAATATGTTGCAAATATTCATAAAATTTGGATCTGGTGGTGAGGCTCTAGTTCTGGATATCTGGAAAGTGTGAAATACCCCTTCTTAATCATTACTGCCAGGTCCACCTGTTAAGGTCCCATTTATGGGGCAAATAACTCGATTCGAAAGTAATTAGTATGAGATATGAATATTTGGTAACGATATAACTGTATGCAAATTTTTATCATAACGGCTTTTCGGACTATTGTCTTCATCTTTATTGTTATTTCCACAACGTTTCGGTCGATATGTCCCCGGGCTTCTTCAGGTGCTTGTCGAACTCGGGAACCTACACGGAACTTAGGACTACGTCCTTTATTGAATCCACAGGGGTTGCCTGTTCTGATTCTGTTAGCCATAACCGGGTACAAGTGTTAAGTATTCCTGCATTGTTCCTCGTCTGCAATCAGGATTGAACCTGCAACCTCCAGATGATTGTCTCCTTAGAAGCTTAGAGAACCAACGCCTATAACTGTTACGCTATGTGTCCTTCTGGACAGTTTAGAGGGAATTTTTGGAACTTAAAAAGATGAAGACAATAGTCCGAAAACCCTTAATGATAAAAATTATCACGCTTCGTCTCAGAAATTTAGACAACTGTATGCAAATTATTTAAATTAATTGTTGCTTGAAGATATTGTTAACTCAGGATTATCATTTATAGTAATCTGAAACTATACAAGGGCTTAGAAATTATCAATGTTATTTGAAACCATATAATTGTGTTTAGATTATTATTAGTGTTAGATTGGTATACTTGCAACCATATAAGTGTTTGGTTTGGTTTCTTTGTTTTAATGGCACATCAACCTTCGTGGCTTATTTGATACCAAAGTCAACCCTGAAGAAGATGGCCACTAACTGCATCTCTGCAGAGGGGTAAAACTGCTCCAATAAGTGTCCTGGATATGACACTAAACAATCCGATGGTCAGGCTCCAGTAATGCTAGAGCTTTAGGGAATGCAGAATACCCCTTTATTGCCATCACTCCCATATCCACTCAGGCCCGGAGTGGTAGCACCTGATAGGATCCTATTTATGCGTCAAATAGAACTAAACTCTGTACTTTTACTAAACTGAACTGTTGTAACATATTGACCTCCGACCCAGCCAGGCTGTCGGATGAGAAATGCACCTGTGTAAATAACAAGTGCATCCGGTCGAAGATATCAGGGGGATAACCTTGACGGTCGATGGGTTGAATTGAGTGCGAATTGTGACGCCACCGGAAGCATGTGGACATCAAACCATGATATAACCCAGGTGCGGTAGGAAGTCAGTCAGTTGGAGAAAGAAATGCTGCTATAGCCAGATGGGCTGGGGGTCAATATGTTGCAGTCTTTGTTCGGTCTCCAACTCGCCTCTCACACAATAACCCTTTCGTAACCCTTTCGAATAAAGAACTGTGTCCGCTCGTCTTTATTGTGTTGACTATGTTTCCGCACGTATATGTGTATGTATCGTAGGTTGTAACTATGCAAAACTGTTTGAAATAGGACTGTTTATATGTATAAATATGGATTTGGCATTAAATAATCTACAATGGTTGATATGCTATAAAACTTGTAAAAGAACAATAGTGATATTATTTAACCAATTGCTGTAAGAATAAAGGTGTTTGTAACTTTCCCAAGAACAATAGTTTGAAAGTGAATGCGACAGTCGTATAAACAAATGAAGCAAATCCATCCAACCAAAAAATGAATGAAATTTCTGCATAAAATAAATCATAAGGAAATGATGTAGAATTAAATAAATAAACCAAAATAAAAATTAATCAAATTTTGGCTTTAAATAATCCATAAGAAGTTTATATGCCGTTAAAGAAATTAACTAAACGAAATCGAAACGAACGAATAAAATGCTGGCACCAAATAACCCATAAGGTGTTGATATGGCTTTAAATTAATAAACCAAACAAAATCAAACCAAACTAAATGAATCATATTTTAGCATTAAAAAACCAATAAGATATGCCACTAAGCGAAATAAATCAAACCAATTAATTTTCTGATTGTTGTGAATTTTTTCTTTTTAAAATTCATAATTTCCTGGAATCTTTCAACAGAATTTACGTCTGAATTGATTTGCTCAGAGAAGTCACTAAAAATCGTTTTTTACATCGTCTGTTCTCTCTCTATTTTCTCTATCCAGTTGTATAATCTATAAACTGTGTCTTGCCAAGTCAGCTAGGACAGTAGAATACACCGACAGCGTCTCTATCGAAGGGTAATACTCCCTAACGAGTGTCCTGTATAGTACACTTAACAATCTGATGGTGAGGTTCCAGTAATGCTGGAGCTTTGGGAAATATAGTGTAACCCTTCATTGCCATCGCTCCCAGGTCCTCTCTTCTCCGGAGAGGTAGCAGCTGATAGGGTCCTATCTATGGATCAAATAGGACTAAACTGTGTACTTGTGCTAAACTGAATTGTTTGAAAAAGAACTGTTTTTGTATGCTAAACTAAATTGTTTGAAATAGAAGTATTTATTTGTATACAAATGGATTTGGCATTGAATAACCAACAAGGGTTGATATGCCATTAAACTCAAACAAACAAACAAACAAACAAAACAAAATGTGTCGTTTCTGTTTTAAAAAAAAGAAGTCCAACTTGTTGAATGGACAATCAGTTTTTTCTCCATATTTATTAGCTTAACGTGTGGTTCGCAACCCCCTTTTTTTTTATCTGTGGCTCCTTTTGACTGCATTTTACTCTGATGGACTCCCATAGCCATTCTCTGTGTAAAAATTCTATTTCATTTTTATCATCAAATATTATTAGGAATTGAATAAAAAACATAATTATTTTGTGTATTGCATAAGCATAAAAAGTTTATTGCACATAAACTTTAGCAATTTGTTGTAAAGTTGGCGACCGTAGTCAAGGGTGACCCGAAGGCTCCCTTTTCAATAGCTACTACACCAAGGTGTAAGGGGAAGCGCACTATTCCGTTCCCTAGATTGCTGCTCTTTACCCTTGAACTGTACCTTATAATGCTGAGTGTTAAGCAAGGCGGTATCAAGTACCATTTTTTGAGTCTTTAGTATGACTCGACCTGAGATTGAACCATGGTCTTCCAGACCATTGGCAAAAATATACTTGAACATAAAAATATAGACTTTAAGAAATATACAAGGACATAAAAATATAAACTTTAGAAGAATATACTGTGACATAAAAATATAAACTTAAAAAATATACTAGGACATAAAATATGAACTTTAAAAGAATATACTAGGACATAAAATTATAAACTTAAAAAATATCCTAGGACACAAAAATATAAACTTTAAAAGATTATACTAGGACATAAAGGCATAAACTTTAAAAGAATATACTAGGACATAAAAATATAAACTTTAAAAGAATATACTGTGACATAAAAATATAAACTTAAAAAATATACTAGGACATAAAATATGACCTTTAAAAGAATATACTAGGACATAAAAATATAA
Organism: Sepioteuthis lessoniana; assembly: GCA_963585895.1. Lineage (NCBI taxonomy): Eukaryota > Metazoa > Mollusca > Cephalopoda > Myopsida > Loliginidae > Sepioteuthis > Sepioteuthis lessoniana. The sequence goes on from OY757911.1 coordinate 7,214,702, forward strand.
ACTTAAAAAATATACTAGGACATAAAAATGTAAACTTTAAAAAATATACTAGGACATGAATATATAAGCTTTTAAAAGTACACTAGGACATAAAAATATGAACTTTAAAAGAATATACTAGGACATAAAAATTTAAACTTTAAAAGAATATACTAGGACATAAAAATTTAAACTTGAAAAGAATATACGAGGACATAAAAATTTAAACTTGAAAAGAATATACTAGGACATAAAAATATAAACTTTAAAAAATATATTTATTTAAGAAAAAGTAAGTTACTACTTTAGAAATCTTTATTCAAATGTTGTTATTCCTGCTCTGCTAGTTTCGCAGTATTTTGCTCCAAAGTTGTCAATCATAATCAAAGATCAGCTTTATTGTACAATATTTGGTTTGGTTTGACTTGTTTGTTTAATGCCATATCCACCTTCGTGGGCTATTTAATGCCAAAATCATCCATGTAGAAAAGTAGTGGAATTATTTAACAAAGAGTTAGGGTTTAAGCTTTTTCCCCGAAAATATTAGTCCGAAAGTTAACGAAACAGCACGCCTAAGGCTCGAACTCGTTTACAAAGATGTCGCAATCTAGCGCGTTAGCAACTTCGCCACGAAGATTCCCATCACCCTTTGTTCAATGTCTATTCGGTTATGATCGTGGTTTAGAAACAATACTGAAACCAGGCTCAAACAAGGTAAGATGAAAAAAAAAAAAAAAACAGAAACAAATAGAGAAAAAAAAAGTTACATATAACTTCTCAAACAAAATTATTTTCATTGACCACTGAAATACTATTGTTGGACCTAAATATACTATTTTGCTTGTTCAGACGCCAAAAAATCTAACATGAAACTCCAGGTGCTATATGGACCTCTGTTGAGAACCAGTATTTTCTGAAGATTACATGGGTTCAATCAGTACCTTAAATTGTTATTAATGCACCTTGACCGAAAATATACCATATTTGATTATCATATTTACAAAACCCTCCGCTCGGGCAGGATATGACACCGGGTCAATTTTTAAGCGGAGTTTAACAGGTTTGAATTCAGTTTTCCTTCTCCTAGACTAGTTGCCACACCAAGGCTGAAGAAACCAGTCTACCCTACTATTTACCCGTTGCTGGAGGGAGAATAATTGGATTCATACCTTGCCCATGGGTAGTAGTGCTATGTGAAATGCTATCAGTCTCGTCCAGAATTTGAACTCGTGTCGCCGTGTCCATTTCCTACGACGATAACCATTACACCACGGGCACCTCCGCACATATTTGATTATGGATTGCAAGCACTTCAAAATCCCTCATTGAGCTGTCAATAAACCTATCCTCATATTTTGTTTAAAAAGAAGATTTAATGAAGATTAAAACGCAAAAATAACAATGTTGAAAACGTTCGTGGATTTGGCCATCACTTAAGGTACGATCGAAGCCGCCGGACGTGGATACCGGGAAGCCGGCGTTCATGTCACGGGTGCTAAGAACGGTTCTCCTCGAGCCTCATGGGACCGTCTCCATAAGCTCTAACTCTCTTCGGAGAGGCAAAGTTATAAAATTATGCTAGAGGTTATCATTTAATCCTACTTTCAAATGGAATATACATAAGCCAGAATGAAACGTAGAAAATTATGCTAGAGGTTACCATTTGTTCCTACTTTCAAATGGAATATACATAAGCCAGAATGGAGCGTATAAAATTATGCTAGAGGTTACCATTTGATCCGACTTTCAAATGGAATATACATAAGCCAGAATGGAGCGTATAAAATTATGCTAGAGGTTACCATTTGATCCTACTTTCAAATGGAATATACATAAGCCAGAATGGAGCGTATAAAATTATGCTAGAGGTTACCATTTGATCCTACTTTCAAATGGAATATACATAAGCCAGAATGGAGCGTATAAAATTATGCTAGAGGTTACCATTTGATCCGACTTTCAAATGGAATATACATAAGCCAGAATGGAGCGTATAAAATTATGCTAGAGGTTACCATTTGATCCTACTTTCAAATGGAATATACATAAGCCAGAATGGAGCATATAAAATTATGCTAGAGGTTACCATTTGATCCGACTTTCAAAGGGAATATACATAAGCCAGAATAGAGCGTATAAAATTATGCTAGAGGTTACCATTTGATCCTACTTTCAAATGGAATATACATAAGCCACAAATGGAGCGTATAAAATTATGCTAGAGGTTACCATTTGATCCTACTTTCAAATGGAATATACATAAGCCAGAATGGAGCGTATAAAATTCTGCTAGAGGTTACCATTTGATCCGACTTTCAAATGGAATATACATAAGTCAAAATGGAGCGTATAAAATTATGCTAGAGGTTACCATTTGATCCTACTTTCAAATGGAATATACATAAGCCAGAATGGAGCGTATAAAATTATGCTAGAGGTTACCATTTGATCCTACTTTCAAATGGAATATACATAAGCCAGAATGGAGCGTATAAAATTCTGCTAGAGGTTACCATTTGATCCGACTTTCAAATGGAATATACATAAGTCAAAATGGAGCGTATAAAATTATGCTAGAGGTTACCATTTGATCCTACTTTCAAATGGAATATACATAAGCCAGAATGGAGCGTATAAAATTATGCTAGAGGTTACCATTTGATCCGACTTTCAAATGGAATATACATAAGCCAGAATGGAGCGTATAAAATTATGCTCGAGGTTACCATTTGATCCGACTTTCAAATGGAATATACATAAGCCAGAATGGAGCGTATAAAATTATGCTAGAGGTTACCATTTGATCCTACTTTCAAATGGAATATACATAAGCCAGAATGGAGCGTATAAAATTATGCTAGAGCTTACCATTTGTTCCTACTTTCAAATGGAATATACATAAGCCAGAATGGAGCGTATAAAATTATGCTAGAGGTTACCATTTGATCCTACTTTCAAATGGAATATACATAAGCCAGAATGGAGCGTATAAAATTATGCTAGAGGTTACCATTTGATCCTACTTTCAAATGGAATATACATAAGCCAGAATGGAGCGTATAAAATTATGCTAGAGGTTACCATTTGATCCTACTTTCAAATGGAATATACATAAGCCAGAATAGAGCGTATAAAATTATGCTAGAGGTTACCATTTGATCCGACTTTCAAATGGAATATACATAAGCCAGAATGGAGCGTATAAAATTATGCTAGAGGTTACCATTTGATCCGACTTTCAAATGGAATATACATAAGCCAGAATGGAGCGTATAAAATTATGCTCGAGGTTACCATTTGATCCGACTTTCAAATGGAATATACATAAGCCAGAATGGAGCGTATAAAATTATGCTAGAGGTTACCATTTGATCCTACTTTCAAATGGAATATACATAAGCCAGAATGGAGCGTACAAAATTATGCTAGAGGTTACCATTTGATCCGACTTTCAAATGGAATATACATAAGCCAGAATGGAGCGTATAAAATTATGCTAGAGGTTACCATTTGATCCGACTTTCAAATGGAATATACATAAGCCAGAATGGAGCGTATAAAATTATGCTCGAGGTTACCATTTGATCCGACTTTCAAATGGAATATACATGAGCCAGAATGGAGCGTATAAAATTATGCGAGAGGTTACCATTTGATCCGACTTTCAAATGGAATATACATAAGCCAGAATGGAGCGTATAAAATTATGCTCGAGGTTACCATTTGATCCGACTTTCAAATGGAATATACATAAGCCAGAATGGAGCATATAAAATTATGCTCGAGGTTACCATTTGATCCTACTTTCAAATGGAATATACATAAGCCAGAATGGAGCGTATAAAATTATGCTAGAGGTTACCATTTGATCCGACTTTCAAATGGAATATACATAAGCCAGAATGGAGCGTATAAAATTATGCTCGAGGTTACCATTTGATCCTACTTTCAAATGGAATATACATAAGCCAGAATGGAGCGTATAAAATTATGCTAGAGGTTACCATTTGATCCGACTTTCAAATGGAATATACATAAGCCAGAATGGAGCGTATAAAATTATGCTAGAGGTTACCATTTGATCCGACTTTCAAATGGAATATACATAAGCCAGAATGGAGCTTATAAAATTATGCTAGAGGTTACCATTTGATCCGACTTTCAAATGGAATATACATAAGCCAGAATGGAGCGTATAAAATTATGCTAGAGGTTACCATTTGATCCGACTTTCAAATGGAATATACATAAGCCAGAATGGAGCGTATAAAATTATGCTAGAGGTTACCATTTGATCCGACTTTCAAATGGAATATACATAAGCCAGAATGGAACGTATAAAATTATGCTCGAGGTTACCATTTGATCCGACTTTCAAATGGAATATACATAAGCCAGAATGGAGCGTATTAAATTATGCTCGAGGTTACCATTTGATCCGACTTTCAAATGGAATATACATAAGCCAGAATGGAGCGTATAAAATTATGCTAGAGGTTACCATTTGATCCGACTTTCAAATGGAATATACATAAGCCAGAATGGAGCGTATAAAATTATGCTAGAGGTTACCATTTGATCCTACTTTCAAATGGAATATACATAAGCCAGAATGGAGCGTATAAAATTATGCTAGAGGTTACCATTTGATCCTACTTTCAAATGGAATATACATAAGCCAGAATGGAGCGTATAAAATTATGCTAGAGGTTACCATTTGATCCGACTTTCAAATGGAATATACATAAGCCAGAATGGAGCGTATAAAATTATGCTAGAGGTTACCATTTGATCCTACTTTCAAAATGAATATACATAAGCCAGAATGGAGCGTATAAAATTATGCTAGAGGTTACCATTTGATCCGACTTTCAAATGGAATATACATAAGCCAGAATGGAGCGTATAAAATTATGCTCGAGGTTACCATTTGATCCGACTTTCAAATGGAATATACATAAGCCAGAATGGAGCGTATAAAATTATGCTCGAGGTTACCATTTGATCCTACTTTCAAATGGAATATACATAAGCCAGAATGGAGCGTATAATATTATGCTCGAGGTTACCATTTGATCCGACTTTCAAATGGAATATACATAAGTCAAAATGGAGCGTATAAAATTATGCTAGAGGTTACCATTTGATCCTACTTTCAAATGGAATATACATAAGCCAGAATGGAGCGTATAAAATTATGCTAGAGGTTACCATTTGATCCTACTTTCAAATGGAATATACATAAGCCAGAATGGAGCGTATAAAATTATGCTAGAGGTTACCATTTGATCCGACTTTCAAATGGAATATACATAAGCCAGAATGGAGCGTATAAAATTATGCTAGAGGTTACCATTTGATCCGACTTTCAAATGGAATATACATAAGCCAGAATGGAGCGTATAAAATTATGCTAGAGGTTACCATTTGATCCGACTTTCAAATGGAATATACATAAGCCAGAATGGAGCGTATAAAATTATGCTAGAGGTTACCATTTGATCCGACTTTCAAATGGAATATACATAAGCCAGAATGGAGCGTATAAAATTATGCTAGAGGTTACCATTTGATCCTACTTTCAAATGGAATATACATAAGCCAGAATGGAGCGTATAAAATTATGCTCGAGGTTACCATTTGATCCGACTTTCAAATGGAATATACATAAGCCAGAATGGAGCGTATAAAATTATGCTAGAGGTTACCATTTGATCCGACTTTCAAATGGAATATACATAAGCCAGAATGGAGCTTATAAAATTATGCTAGAGGTTACCATTTGATCCGACTTTCAAATGGAATATACATAAGCCAGAATGGAGCGTATAAAATTATGCTAGAGGTTACCATTTGATCCGACTTTCAAATGGAATATACATAAGCCAGAATGGAGCGTATAAAATTATGCTAGAGGTTACCATTTGATCCGACTTTCAAATGGAATATACATAAGCCAGAATGGAACGTATAAAATTATGCTCGAGGTTACCATTTGATCCGACTTTCAAATGGAATATACATAAGCCAGAATGGAGCGTATTAAATTATGCTCGAGGTTACCATTTGATCCGACTTTCAAATGGAATATACATAAGCCAGAATGGAGCGTATAAAATTATGCTAGAGGTTACCATTTGATCCGACTTTCAAATGGAATATACATAAGCCAGAATGGAGCGTATAAAATTATGCTAGAGGTTACCATTTGATCCTACTTTCAAATGGAATATACATAAGCCAGAATGGAGCGTATAAAATTATGCTAGAGGTTACCATTTGATCCGACTTTCAAATGGAATATACATAAGCCAGAATGGAGCGTATAGAAATTATGCTAGAGGTTACCATTTGATCCTACTTTCAAATGGAATATACATAAGCCAGAATGGAGTGTATAAAATTATGCTAGAGGTTACCATTTGATCCTACTTTCAAATGGAATATACATAAGCCAGAATGGAGCGTATAAAATTATGCTAGAGGTTACCATTTGATCCGACTTTCAAATGGAATATACATAAGCCAGAATGGAGCGTATAAAATTATGCTAGAGGTTACCATTTGATCCTACTTTCAAATGGAATATACATAAGCGAGAATGGAGCGTATAAAATTATGCTAGAGGTTACCATTTGATCCGACTTTCAAATGGAATATACATAAGCCAGAATGGAGCGTATAAAATTATGCTAGAGGTTACCATTTGATCCGACTTTCCAATGGAATATACATAAGCCAGAATGGAGCGTATAAAATTATGCTAGAGGTTACCATTTGATCCTACTTTCAAATGGAATATACATAAGCCAGAATGGAGCGTATAAAATTATGCTAGAGGTTACCATTTGATCCTACTTTCAAATGGAATATACATAAGCCAGAATGGAGCGTATAAAATTATGCTAGAGGTTACTATTTGATCCGACTTTCAAATGGAATATACATAAGCCAGAATGGAGCGTATAAAATTATGCTAGAGGTTACCATTTGATCCGACTTTCAAATGGAATATACATAAGCCAGAATGGAGCGTATAAAATTATGCTAGAGGTTACCATTTGATCCGACTTTCAAATGGAATATACATAAGCCAGAATGGAGCGTATAAAATTATGCTAGAGGTTACCATTTGATCCGACTTTCAAATGGAATATACATAAGCCAGAATGGAGCGTATAAAATTATGCTAGAGGTTACCATTTGATCCTACTTTCAAATGGAATATACATAAGCCAGAATGGAGCGTATAAAATTATGCTCGAGGTTACCATTTGATCCGACTTTCAAATGGAATATACATAAGCCAGAATGGAGCGTATAAAATTATGCTAGAGGTTACCATTTGATCCGACTTTCAAATGGAATATACATAAGCCAGAATGGAGCGTATAAAATTATGCTAGAGGTTACCATTTGATCCGACTTTCAAATGGAATATACATAAGCCAGAATGGAGCGTATAAAATTATGCTAGAGGTTACCATTTGATCCGACTTTCAAAATGAATATACATAAGCCAGAATGGAGCATATAAAATTCTTCAGGACTTGAAGAAACAAACCGTTCCTATGAACAATAATGAGTATGTCCGAATCCTCATTGATTCGTTGGACACTATTGTGTGGGGGTTAATATGCTGATTATAGTCGGCATGTTATAACACCAGCTCTCCTCGGGACTCGGTGGGGGCATCAACCCAGGATGTAACCATCTCTGGAGGTGCCTAGTTTATCCCCTGTCGCCTGAGACGCCACTTTTCGGAGGAATGCCGAGGGGTTCGAAGTATTTTTGAAGGCGCAGGGTGTGTATGGACAACGGTCACACGCCCGTACCCACCTTAAAAAGGCCTTATGCCGCCCTCGCCAGTTTGGTGGGACGTGTGACAAATATGGTAATATGCTGATTAAGTAATACACCATTTGCAGTCGTTTATCTTCTTCACTAGGCTGGCTTGTATTGTATTTTGTTAAAGTTATAAAGATTTCCATTTTATTTCCATCTTCCATTTTAGTTATTTCTCACTCAGTAACCTTTTCTGAGGATACAGTAAAACTGATCACCCAATATTGGCCAGAAGCCTAGACCTAGAGTTGATTTTAAAAAATGAACGTGTCATCTGATGGATTTTGCTGTTCCAGCGGACCACAGAAAAAAAAGAAAATAAAGCAAAAAGATAGAAAATTACTTGGATTTGGCCAGAGAGCTGAAAAGGCTGTGTAGCATGAAGGTGATGACGATACCAATAAATATCACACTCGGAACAGCACCCAGGAACTTGGAGGAGAAAAAAAACTAGAGAAATTGGAAATCAGAGGAAGACTCGGCACCATATAGACAACAACATTGTTGAGATCGGCTAGAATACTGAGAAGAGTCCTGGACTCCAGAGAAGACATAATCCAGTAAAATACAACCAGCTTACCTATGAGAAAAAATCAAAAGAAAAACAAGAGTACAATAGAAGGAGTATAAGACTAGACACAAGTGAGTGGGCAAGGTGATCCACAGGGAGTTGTGCAAGAAATTTAAATTTGACCATCTGAACAAATGGTACATGGACAACCTAGCATTTGTCCAGGAGAATGAGACACATAAACTCCGATGGGATTTTAACATACAAACGGATGACTTATTCTCGGCCAAACGATAAGACCTTATAATAATCAAAAAAAAAAAGAGAACTTGCAAATTTGTGAGGGTTGCTGTCCCAGTTAACCACAGTGTAAAACTGAAACAAAATGAAAATAAGGATAAGTACCTAGAATTTGCTAGGTTATGGAAAAAAAACTGTGGAACATGAAGGTGAGGTTTATACCAATTGTAATCGGTGCTCTTATTACAGTCACAGTTATTAAAGGTACTGGAAAACTTGGAAATAAGAGGATGGGTGGAGACCATTCAAACTACTACATTATTGAGATCGGCCAGAATACTAAAAAGAGTCATGGAGACTTGAGGAGACTTGCTGTCACTTAAACTTCAATGAAATACCATTAGCTAACGCTGATGTGAAAAACTCTGAAGGAGTAAGAAAGAAGAAGAACTGTAACAACAAGATAAGAAGAACCGAAAATGATACACATTAACTCCTACAGGATTTTGACATACAGACGGATCACCTAATCTCGGCCAGAAGACCAGACCTAATCATAATCAACAAAAAAGAAAAAATAGAATTTGCAAAATTGTCGACTTTGCTGTCCCGGCTGACCTTAGAATAGAATTGAAAGAATGTGAAAAGAGAGATAAGTACCTTGACCTTGCTAGAGAATTGAAAAAATTATGGAAGATGAAGGTGAAAATTATACCAATTGAGATCGGTGTTTTTGGTACAGTTACTAAAAAATTATTGAAGTCGGCGGACAGGTAGAGACTATCCAAACTACAGCATTATTGAGAACGGCCAGAATACTGAGAAGAGTCCTGGAGACTTGAGGAGACTTGCTGTCACTCAGACTCCAGTGAAAGACCATTAGCTAATGCTGATGTGAAAAACTTTAATGAGTAAATAATAATAATAATAATAATATATATATATATATATATATATATACAAACAGATCACCTAATCCCAGCCAGGAGACCAGACTTAATAATAATCAACAAAAAAAAAGAGAACTTGCAAAATCGTCGACTTTGCTGTCCCGGCAGACCACAGGATAAAACAGAAAGAAAGTGAAAAGAAGGATAAATACCTCGACCTTGCTAGGGAATTGAAAAAACTGTGGAACATGCAGGTGACAATTATACCAATTATAATGGGTGCGTTTGGAACAGTAACTAAGGGATTACTAAAAGGACTAGATGACTTGGAGGTTGGCGGACGAGTGGAGACCATCCAAACGACAGCATTGTTAAGAACTGCCAGAATACAAAGAAGAGTCCTGGAGACTTGAGGAGACTTGCTGTCACTCAGACTTCAGTGAAAAACCATCGGCTTTCGCTGATGTGAAAAGCTCTAATGAGTGAATAATAATAATAATAATAATAATAATAATAATAATAATAATAAAATAATAATAACAACAACAACAGCAAAGAATGGATTTTTTCAGGACTAATGATTTTTACATGTCATCATTACCTGAAATTATTGAATAGTAAACAAAATTTCTATGGAACGCTATGTTGAAAATGTCACCCTGGAACCCCACTGATGGAGATCATGTTTAGGGTGGAACAAAGGTAGCGAATTAGGGAGAAGGGAAAAGTACACTGAAAGATTGGGAGTGATAATTCGAATACGTCTTCTTTTTTTCTTTTTTTTTTCCCTTTTTATTTTCGATCAACCGAAAATATCGTCGATGATGATGGTGATCGCAGTGGTGATGGTGACGATAATGATGATGATGATGATGATGATGATGACACAAAAAAAAAACAACAAAAAAAATCAAAAAGGAATTATCGAACAATAGAAAAAAAAATACGCAAGGTGCAAAAAGGAAATTGAAAAGTAAAAGCACAACAGTGTACAAATAAAAGGAGAGCAAGGAGGAATTGAAGAGCTAGGTGAGCAAGTGTTAATGTGAGCCGATGTCGATCACGCGGGAATTATTTCTTCGGTAATGCACATTTTGACAGCGTTTGGCGCGAAAAAAAAGCGAAAAAAAAAAACAAAAAAAAAACAACCCTACCAAATGAAGTTGTATGCGTTTGTGTGCACATGTAAACGCACGAATTTTTAATGCATCCGTGACACTAAGAATGAGTACACTTTGTCGGTGTACGTATGTATGTGTGCGTGTGCAAGTGGGCCCACTTGTGCTTGCGTTTGTGTGTGTATCAAAATTATTTCGAATAGCTTTTATCATATATGTTTAAATATGAAAATCGTTTGCTAGTTGCTATATGCGCACGTATTGTGTGTGTGTGTGTGTGTGTGTGTGTGTGTGTGTGTGTGTGTGTGTGTGTGCGCACACATATATCCCAAGTGTAAATATTCGCGTGTAAAACTGCTGTTCTTCTATTAGAATGGCTTTGGAATTAAATAACCCAAGAACGTTAATATGCCATTATACAAAGAAACCAAACCGTAAGTGTGAAATTTATTTGCCTTTGTGTGTGTTTGTTTACATTTTATACAAAAACGGCATGGTGATTTGCTCATCTCTTTCAACCAATAAAATTTGCATGCTTGCATTTGTGGGTGGGTGTGGTTCTGTTTGTTTATTTGTTGGTTTATGTGCATGCATGTGAAGTGTTCATGTGACCGGGTGCAGTGTCGGCGTATGGGGTGATTAAGTGCATCTGAAGGTATTGATTAGTAGTACAAGATAACGACAGTTTACTCCAAGGTCAAATGCAGAGATACTACACTCTGAGCCTTCGATAAAAATACCGATCTTTACATAAATAATCCAGCCATTTTATAATGTAATTTTCATAGCTCACACGCACACGTACACACGCACATATATATGATATTTCAATAACCAACAAAATAAAATAAAACAGGGTAAAATCACTCACAATTCTGGATTTCACGTATCCAAGTTCTATGTAAGTTTTTACTTTTTTCTATTTTATAGTTTAAATATCGAGATATATTGTTTTATGCACAAGAATCCGAAACAATATTTCAATGATCTAGAGTGTTTTAGCGGTAAATTAAAATCACACACACACACACACACAGACATATATATATATATATATATATAATAGAAATATGTAAAAAGTTAGATAAATCAAACACTTAACTCAGATTTAGATGTGTGGTATATCGTTTGGGCTTTATTTCATCTTCACAAACTTCATCAATAAAGCCCGAACGAAATATCACACATCTAAATTTGAGTTAAGTGTTTGTTTTATCTAACTTTCCACATATTTCTATCATACTGTCAGATTCATAACGAATCTATTTTTAAACATACACACACACATATATATATATATATATATATATATATATATATATATCATACTTCAAACGTATTGATTCAAGCTCATCTCATGATCTGGTTCGAGAAACTCGGAGTTGTGAGTAATTTTCCACTTATATTTTATCATGGAAATATTGTGATATTAGTCCGTATTGTTAAGATCAGAACATAATTTGCTACTGCTTTCGTCGTATAAGTATTTTAATTATATATATATATATAATTGGAGGAATTGATATTATATAAATTAGATTACCATAGCCAGAAAATCCAGCAAATACCCACAAGCGACATACGGAACACTGAACAGTTGCTTCGACCTTGTTGGGTCTCATCAGCAGTGCATACCGTGGTCTCCACCACTAGAGATCGAACCGGCAACCCCAGAATGCAGAAACCGAAATTCTACCAATGGGCCACCAGTTCACGCCACACATAAGCGATGCCAAATCAACTAGTCATGGTAAGAAAGCGCGCCCACATGATCTAATGTATCTTAAAAGTACGTTTTTACCTTACAGAGGACACGACCACCTCTAGGGCTACGTGTTATGCTTCCGCATAGACTATAACCCCATGGGCAGGAATTAGATTATATATATATATATATATATATATCATGCCCATATATATATATATATATATATCATGTCTACATATATATATATATATACATGTGTTTTGGAGGTGTTTTTGTTAATTCTATAATGTTGTAATAAGTAGCGAGCTAGTTTTGAAAGTTTTGGTTGCTGTTGATTATTTGGTTTTTGTGAATGATAGAAAGCCAAATCCTGTTCATGCGAGGTGCATACGATAAGTTTCCAGACTTTTTTCGTATGGGCACTTTTATTGATAGTACACCCATGAAACTCTAGTCCCCTTCGAAATAGTCTCCTCCGATTGCAATGCACTTGATGTGCCGTTCCAACAACTTCTGCAAGGCCCCATGGAAGTCCTCATGTGTGAGCGTGTCAATGACCTTCGTCACAGCCTCTTTTATCTCTTCAATTGTCACATAACGCAGCCTCTGAGCTTAGGGAATAACCAATAGTCACAGGAACCAACGTCTGGACTATAGGGAGGCTGAGGAACTGTCTTGATGCCCATCTTGGTCAAAAAGTCTGTGACAAAGATGGAGTTGCGGACTAGTGTATTGTCCAGGTGGAAATGCCACTGACCCGATTTGAAGAGTGCTGGCCTCTTTCCTAGGAATCTCTTCCTGAACCCCCTTAAAACCTCAACATAGTAACCCTAACCCTAACCCTTTGACCAATCAACTCTGGTGTATTGACTTCCTTACTCCTCCCACACCTCTCATCCTCCCTCACAGACTCCCTGGCTTCCTTGAATCTCTTATGCCACTCAAAAACTGATGCTCGATTCATGCAAGATGGTAGAAAAGCAGTCTGAAGCATTCCATACGTTTTTTGTGGCATATTTTCCAAGTTTAAAACAGAATTTCATTGGATATCGTTCTTCTAATGTGTCAGATTGTATTTTTGAAATTCACCTGCTGTGACCATCAGAATTTAGTAGGGTGTATTCCAATTACTGCTGTGGCTGTTTATTTGAACCTGAAATCCTAAAAATTGGTCAGTCATCTGATACGATGTATAGCAATAACATAGTGAATTTTCAAGAGTATACGAGAATTTTAAATAAGAAAAAAGCCTGGAAACTTATCGTATGCACTTTGTACACACATATATATATATATATATAGTTTGTAGGTATCATTTTGAAATCAGCCAGAGCCCATTTGTTTGCAGAAAATTTAATGGTCCCAAGCTTTGCAATGTACTACTAATTATTCAATTTCACATTAGTCATTTTCTTGCACACAAATAAATGGTTTCAGGTTTAGAAAATGATTACATATTTCTGTTTGACGCACAGATAGGACTCTAACAGGTACCGCCACTTCAGGTTAGAGTGGACCTGACAGTAATGGCAACGAAGAGGTCTTCCACATTCACCAAAGGTCCAGAAGTAGAGCCTCATTATGAGATGGTTTAGTACACTGGACACTCTTCGTGGGGAGGTTTACCCTTCTGCAGAGATGTAGTCGGTGTGTTCAACAGCCCCAGCCGATGTGGCTATTTTTGTAACGGAAGAGTGGGTTCGATCCTCCGTGGTTGCCCTCATCCGTGCAGCCTTGTGCAAAATCTAAGCTTTTCTTAGTTTTTCAGTGACTTACAATCAAGTCAAGCTGAAAGCAACCGTTCCAACCAGGTCAATAAATTTAATGTTCCAGCAAAATCCATCTTTTCTGACAGGTGGGCCTCTTTGTGGTTTAGTGGCTAAAGTCTAAGACTACGACATCGTAGTAAGCGAGTTCGAACTCCAGTCGGGCTATTTCGTTTACTTTCGGACTCATACCCTTTGTAAAAATATGAACCCTCGTATCACACCAAGCAGTGTCAGTTGAAGACTTTCAGTACTGTTTGCAGGAATTTGATTTGTTATTGTTATTTTATAAGCGTTGTTTAGTTGAGTTTGCTTAGATTTGGTTTGGTTGTTTTGTTTAATGGCATACCAGCTTTCACAAGTTGTCTAATGCCAAAGCCATCCTTGTGAAAGAACCTTATTCATATTATTAAATCCATAAATGGGGCGATGAGGGAATTCATAGATTTTTGAATGGTAAGTAGACATAAGCGCGTAACTGGAGTTCGAACTTACTGACTACGATGCTGCAGTCCTGCACATTAGCCACTACGCCACAGGGGCTCTTTTGCTGTGTCTGGTGCAATGACCTTCTCACATTACCAGGTGTTATCAAGTGGTTACCGACTGAACAGGTTCATTGTTGCTACATAGTCTGGAAAGGGAAGCTACTGGCATAGGCCTCCATGTCAATGCACACAAGACGGAATATATGTGCTTTAATCAAAGAGGTGACATCTCCACACTAAACGGTAGCTTGCTAAAACTAGTACACAATTTGGCCTGCCTAGGAAGCAGTGTTTCATCAACTGAGACAGACATTAACACGCGACTAGCAGTGGCATAGACAGCTTGATAGGCTATCAATTGGCTATCGGTCATACGGAAGTCAGACCTGACCGATAAAATAAAACGCAATTTCTTCCAAGCACCAGCCGTGTCGATACTACTGAATGGATGCACTATATGAACGCCAAGTAAACGTATGGAGAAAAAGCTAGAAGGCAACAACACAAGAATGCTGCGAGCAATATTGAACAAGTCCTGGAGGCAGCACCCCACAAAGCTGCAGCTTTACGGCCACTCACCTCCCATCACGAAAACTATCCAACTTAGACGAACCAGACATGTGGGACACTGCTGGAGAAGTAGGGACGAACTCATAAGTGACGTACTCCTGTACACCCCTTCACATGGACGAGCAAAGGCAAGACGACAAGCTCAAACCTATATACAGCAGCTCTGTGCCGATACGGGATATAGCCCTGAAGACCTGCAAGAGGCGATGAACGATAGGGAGAAGAGGTGAGAGAGAGAGAGAGAGTCAGGGATATCCGTGCTAGCGGCACAACATGATGATGATGATGATAATTGTTTACATATGATTAACATCAGAACTTACTTGAATTAATATAAATGCTTGCAAAAGATTTGAGACAGACTTCATAATTAGATAACACAGCAAGAGTTGACACTCCTCTAGAAGTAGGGACGAACTCATAAGTGTCGTACTCCTGTATACCCCTTCTCATGGACGAGCAAAGCCAGGACGACAAGCTCAAACCTACATACAGCAGCTCGGTGCCAATACGGGATATAGCCCTGAAGACCTGCCGGAAGCAGTGGACGATAGGGAGGGGTGGGGAGAAAGGGTCAGGGATATCCATGCTGATGGCGCGACATGATGATGATCATTCCTACTCTAAACCAATGATTTTCAAAAACATCTATTTGATACATAGATGAAATATTGACAGTTATTACCACTGTAGTGTTCCGAAATCGGAAAACACGTCAAGTTTTTAAGCATATTTTTAATATATATATTTTCCATATGTATATATATGTATGTGTTTGTAGGAATTTACCAAACCCCTTCGCCACAAGCAGGGTGTGACACATGGTCAATTTTTAAGCGGAGTTTAACAGGCTTGAATTTAGAGTTTTCCTTCTCCTAGACTGGTTGCCATACCAAAGTCAAAGAACATAGTCCGCCCTATGATTCATTCATAGCTGAAAAGAATTAGATGCATGTCTTTTCCTACGTGAAATGCAAATAACCACGTCCAGTGTTTGAACTTCGTTCGCCGTGTCTATTTTCTACGACGATAAACATTATACTACGTGCTTCTCCACACACTTATATGTGTGTGGGGAGTATGTGTGTGTATTCGTGCATGGATTCGGTAATTATTTTCCTTCTTAATGCCGTAATTTCCAACTAATTCGAAATTTCTTTGAAAATCTGACCCACAAGTTTACCTCGTGTCAAGTTTAGAGTGGACCAGGGAGGTACTCAGCATCTCCACCACGAGCATCAGAACAGAAGGTTCATCACTCGATGGGGACTTAACCGGCCTATTCTAAGCCCCACCAACAAGATGGTTGGAGATGTAGATTATGATGGCTGATGTATCCAAAAGTCAAACACCGTGTATTCATTTGGATTCTGACGAAACGCATAGAGAAAAACATTGATAAGAACTACGCAAGACGGCGGCTTTGCATATTCCGACATAATCCTAATTACCTTGGGAAATGTATGAATCCAAGCTAAGGGTAAATAGTAGGGCAAACTGTGCTCTTTAACCATGATATAAAGACCGGTCTAGAATGAAAACTTTAAATTCAAACCTTTTTAGCTTTGCTTCAAAAATGACCTTGTGTCTCATCAAGCTCCTGCAGAGGGACTGATATATATATATATATATATATATAATTGGTCTGGCTCTATAAGCTTTACTACTTTATATATATATATATATATATATATATATATATGTGTGTGTGTGTGTGTGTGTGTGTGCATTTCTGTACACGTGACATACTTGCACATTTGCTTGACTTCCTTATAAAAAATATGTGGATACAAATGCATGTGCATACAAATGCATGTGCATATGTATTCAAGGCCTTGTTCAAACTGCACTTGTTATCAGAAGCATCAATAAATCATATCGATTAGCACTAGACCAACTCAGTGCTACCCAAAGTCAACGGAGTGCGTGTCAGCGCGTGCACGCGTAGACATAGAAAGGAATGCACGCACTCATGCATTGCATGTACACACATACGTACGGGGAAAATCGCTTTGGGCGGTAAATGTTCTTACATAGAAGCACCTGACTAAGCAGATCCACCAAACAACTGCGCACACTTGAAGCCATATGGACAGAAACTATGTCAATATACACATTAATAAACTGAAGCACCAAAACTTAAAGACGGTTGCCAAATAAACATGTAAGTATTTACCATTCCCTCAGCTACAAGTAGGATGTGACACAAGGTCAATTTTTGAGGGACGTTTAAACAAGTTTGGATTTAGAGTTTTCATTCTCCTAGACCGGTTGCCATTACAATGTTAAAGAGCCTAGTCTACCAAAATTTTTAACACTAAAAAACATTGCGTTTCAAAGGAGGAAAAGAAATGGCATTTAAAGATTTCTTGGCTTTAATTTTTTTTTATCGTACAGGAATAAAAAAACCCCTTGTTAATCAATAAAAGAAATGCATTGACGTTCAGAGATTATACGTTGACTGATTAAAGCTTTTTGGATCAAGAAATTCAGATGTAAAAATTTTCTTTAAAACCCCGCGTTAATTTTCGAACAGCATGATATATATATATATATATATATATATATATATATATATATATATATATATATATATATATATATAATGCTCGTTTTCCGAATAACCGAATTTGATAGCTAATATGCTAGCCACGAAAAACATTGCCCGCACGTTTTATTGCCACCATACTTCCGGTCTGGCAGCAAAACTAAGGTAATTGGTTGGTTGTGGGTTGTTTGGGTTTTATGGCATATCAACCTTTGTAGTTTATTTATTGCTAAATCCATTTTTATACGAATAATCACTCCTATTACAAACAATCTAGTTTAGCATGAGTACATAGCTTAACTGTCAAAAACATTTCTATTTCAAGCTATTCAGTTTAGTCAAACAGTTCTAATTCAAACAATTCAGTTTAGTATAAGTACAGTTTCAATGTCAAAAACATTTCTATATCAAATAATTCAGTTTAACATAAGTACGCAGTTTAAATATCAAAGCAGTTATATTGAAGTAATATAGTTTAGCATAAGTATGCAGAGACAGAGCCTTATCAGGTGCTACCACTCCGGGCCAGAGTGAACCTGGGAGCAATGGCAATGAAAATATGCTCCACATTCCGCAAAGCTCCAACATCACTGGAACCACACCATCAAATTGTTGAGTGTCATATCCAGGACACTCGTTGTGGAGGTTTGTCCCTCTGCAGGGATGCAGTCGATGTATTCTACAGCCCCAGCCGATTGGATAAAAAATAAGGTAAGTTAAGCGTCATCATCATCATCATGTCGTGCAGCTAGCACGGATATCCCTGACCCTCTCTCGCCACTTCTCCCTATCATTCATCGCTTTTGGCAGGTCTTCAGAGTTACATCCCGTATCCTCACATAGCTGCTGTATGTATGTTCGAGCTGGTCGTCCTGCTTTTGCTTGGCCATATGCGGGGGTCCATAGGAGTGCATCACTGATGAGTTCGTCCTTGCTTCTCCAGCAGTATCCTGTGTGTCTGGTTCGTCTAACTGCTTCTCCAGCTGTGTCCTGCGTGTCTGGTTCGTCTAACTGCTTCTCCAGCAGTGTCCTGCGTGTCTGGTTCCGAAATCGGAAAACACGTCAAGTTTTTAAGCATATTTTTAATATATATTTTTTCTATATATGTATATATATGAATATATATCTATGTGTTTGTATGCATTTGCCAAACCCCTTCGCCACAAGCAGGGCGTGACACATGATCAATTTTTAAGCGGAGTTTAAAAGGCTTGAATTTAGAGTTTTCCTTCTCCTAGACTGGTTGCCATACCAAAGTTTAAGAGCATAGTCCGCCCTATGATTCATTCATAGCTGAAAAGAATTAGATGCATGTCTTTTCCTACGTGAAATGCAAACAGCCACGTCCAGGGTTTGAACTTCGGTCGCCGTGCATGGATTCGGTAATTATTTTCCTTCTAAATGCCGTAATTTTCAACTAATTCGAAATTTCTTTGAAAATCTGACCCACAAATTTACCTTTTGTCATAAACAGTCTTAACCATGCTTGGGGGTCATGTCTTAAATCTACATATATTTTTAGTAGAAGCTGAGGGAGATTTCAGAAAAATGTCATCTATTTTTCCCGCCAAATTTCCATCTTAAATCAGTGTAGGGTCTTCTAAGCCAAAGTATCTTAAATTGATTGATTGATTTTTAATGGCATGTCAGCTCGTCTTGTTTATGTTTTTAAATATTCATTCCTTAAGAGCTTTTTTTTTCTCACGGTCTAATTGAATACGAAATACTTTATATCTATTAGAGATATAGATGGATTTTACCACCGCTGGTCAGAGTGTGCCTGCTAATATTGACAATAAATGGGTATGCATTTAAACAAGGTCAGTTTTAAGCGGTGTACTGTTGTTTTGATTCAATCTAAAGTTTTCCTTCACATAGACCAGTTGCCATACCAAGACTAAAGAACCCAGTCTGCCCCACTATTTAACTATAACTGGAAGGAACAGATGGATTCAGGCCTTTTCCAAAAGTATTAGCCCCAAGTTTAATACAAGCAGCTTCGTCAAGGATCTGATTTTGGGTCACTAATTCTATTTCCAAATAACCATTACACAACGCATGATTTCAATGAAGGGGTATACCACACTTCTCAGATCCGGAGCCACAACATCAGAAACAGTTTAGTGTCATATCCAGGTAGGTTGGTTGGTTGGTTGGTTGGGTTTCATGACATATCAACCTTTGTAGGTTATTTAACGCCAAATCAACTTTTATGCAAATAATCAGTTCTATTTCAAACAATTCAGTTTAGCATGAGTACACAGTTTAATTTTCAAAAACATTTCTTTTTCAACCTATTCAGTTTATTCAAACAGATCTAATTCAGCCATATCAGTTTAGTATAACTACAGATTTTGTTTACACACAAGTAAATGTCAAAACGGTTCTATATATAACAATTTAGTTTTGTGTAAGTAGAGTTTCAATGTCAAAAACAGTTCCATTTCAAACAATTCAGTTTAGAACAAGCACGTAGTTTAAATGTAAGTACACAGTTCAATTGTTAAAAACATTTCTATTTCAAGCACTTCAGTTTAGTCAAACAGTTCTAATTCAAACATTTCAGTTTAGCATAAATATGCAGTTTAGTTCTATATAATCCATAGATAGAGCCCTATCAGGTGCTACCATTCCGGGCCAGAGTGGACCTGGAAGCAATAGTAATGAAGGGGTGCTCCGCATTCCCCAGAGCCCCAGCATCACTGGAACCTCACCATCAGATTATTTAGTGTCATATCTAGGACACTCGTTGGGGTCGGTGTATTCTACGGCCCCAGCCGACTGGGCAAGTCATATCCAGAAAAAACAGTTAAATCTAAATCAGTAAATGATAAAGTAAAGTTGGTGACCGTAGTCGAGGGTGACCCGAAGGCTCCCTTTTCGATAGCTACTACATCAAGGTATAGGGGATGGCGCTACTCCTTTCTCTGAATTGCTCCACTTTACCTTTGATCCTTACCTTATAATACTCAGTGTTAAGCAAGGTAGCATCAAGTACCATTTTTTGGGTCTTTGGTATGACTCGACCTGGGATTGAACCCAGGTCTCCCGGGCTATCTGTTCTTAGTTAACCAAAAAGAATCTGCCTCGTGGCCAAAATTGATATCATTTTCCATTTGTTCAAGAGGCCAGAACACAAGACCGTTTTAAATCAAGATTTCTGAGTGAAGGAGTACATAAGGGTAATTTAGACTGTGTTTAAGAAATTTGTCCATCTTTTCTTTCTGAAAAAAAGAAAGACATAGCGTTAAAAAGAAAATGATTATGGCAAAAATCTAAAAACAGGTATTGAGAAGTCTTCGCGTTCACTTACAGTAGACATCTCAACCAGAATCAAATCAGCGAAGAATTTTAAAATTAAGACAAACAAGACATGCTGGGCACTGCTGGACAGACGAAGACGAACTCGTAAGCGACATTCTCCAGTGGACTCCTACACATGAACACACCAGGGTTGGCTAACCATGCAGAAAAAGACTTGCCAAAAGTGATGGCCGATAGGGACCGATGTCGAAAGAGAGAGAGTTAAGAGAATGTGAGCTATCAATATAACTTGATGATTACGACTAGACCCTGAACTAACTTGCCCAGGGAAGTCCAATATGTATTTTTTTTTCATCCATAGACTGACTGTTACGTTGTATCACAACTCTTTAATGTGACTAGACCTGCGAGGTGGTTCTATTGTCAGAGTGTTTGCTTGGTTGTTTTGTTTTACAGTGTATCAACCCTTTTTGGATCATTTAACACCGAATTAAATTTCAAACAGTTAGGTTCAATATAAGTACAGTTTTTTGTTAACAAACAGTTAAAGATCTATACAGTTCAGTCAAATGTCACAACAGTTCTATTTCAAACAATTCAGTTTCACATAAGTACAAAATTTCAATGTCAAAAACAATTCTATTTCAAACAGTTCAGTTTAGCATAAAAACATAGTTTAGTACTATTTGGCTCATAGATCGGACCCTATCAGGTGCTCACACTCCGAACGATGACAATGAAGGAGTACCTCGCATTCTCCAAGATTACTGGAACCTCACCATCAGCTTGTTTAGTGTCATATCCAGGACACTCGTTAGTGGGGAGATTACCCCTCTGTAAAGAAGTAGCCGACCGGGCAAGAGATTCTTCAAGGTGGGATTGAAACCCGTCTAACTTTACGCCAGTCGGACTTCTTACCCCAGAACCATAGTCATTCTCAGCGTAAGTGAAGGAATTTTATACATATATTTATACATATACGCTATCGGCAACATGGAGTGTTCTTTTTTTGCGAACAGCTATGGTTTTCAGCGTAAGTGGTAGCCGGCAAATTTTCCCCAACGTACTGGAGGGAGCATATATATATATATATATATTGTCACCCACAGACAGGCAGTTTCGTTGTACCACAACTCTTCAGTGTGGCCAGGCCCGCGAGACGCTTCAAGCTGGGATCGAAACTCGACTGACTTTACGTCAATCAGACTTCTTAATCCTGAACCATTGTCATTCTCAGCGTAAGTGAAGGAATTTGATACATAAATCTTTTTATATATACGTTATCGGCTACCTAATCAACAAAATTTATACGACAAAGAGGAATACATTTTTTGTGCTATTTATACTTTGATCGTCCCAAACTAGTTTAGACCTTCGTTCATTGTCAGGAGAAAAGGTGTGGGAAAAAGTTTTCTAGAAAGTTTTTAAAGTTGATATGCTATAAAATAAGCTACGAAAAATGTATTAGTGATGTTGTATATCCATTTGGTAATTGAGTGTTCGCCAATGGCCAGGTAGACCGGGGTTCAATTCCAGGTCGAGTCATACCAAAGCCTCAAAAAATGGAAGTTGATGATGCCTTGCTTAACGCTCAGCCTTATAAGGTATGGATCAAGGGTAAAGTGGAGCAATCCAAGGAAAGGAGTAGCACTCTCCCCAATTGTAGTAGCTGATGAAAAGAGAGCCCTTACTTTTATACATTTATGTATGTGCATTTATGTGTGTGTGTGTGTATCAGTTATATCCGATTAGTGTCCAGAGACTATGAATTTGAAGTACTCCAATGTTGGGCATGAGAAAATTCATAAAATTCAAGAGGAGTGCTCGATGTATGGCTCAGAGCATTAGGATCAATGAGGATATATATAAAAACACTCAAATACAGACCGAATATGTTTTTCTTCCTTTGCGTTACAAACAAATATATATATTGCCCCGTCGGCTGGGACTGTATAATACACTGACTGCTTCTCTGCTGAGGAGTAAGACACGCCCGAACAAGTGTCCTGGATATGACACTAAACAATCTGATGGTAACGTTCCAGCAACGCTGATAAGGGTCCTATCTATAGGTTAAATAGAACTAACAGCATACTTATGCAAAACTGAATTTTTTGAGTAAACTGAATAGCTTGAAATAGAAATGTTTTTGACAATTAAACCGTACTTACATTGAAACTGCGTGCTCATGCTAAACTGAATTATTTGAAATAGAATTGTTTTTGTCATTGAAATTGTATTTACACTAAAATGAATTGTTTAACATAGAACTCTTTTGACATGTAACTGTGTGTAAGCAAAATCTGTACTTATAGTAAACTGAATTAGCTGAATTAGAACTGCTTGACTAAACTGAATAGCTTGAAATAGAAATGTTTTCAAAATTAATCTGCACTTACAATTAAACAGCAGGCTAATGCTAAACTGAATTATTCGAAATTGAACTGTTTTTCACATTGAATCTGTACTTTCACTAAACTGAATTGTTATATATATAACTTGAATAGTTTGAAATAGAAATGTTTTTGACCATTAAACTGTGTACTTGTGCTAAACTGAATAATTTTTTAATAGAACTGATTATTTACGTAAAAATGGATTAGGCGTTAAATAACCTACAAAGGTTGATATGCCATAAAACTCAACAAACCAAACCAAACCAAACAAACAAACACACACACACACACACACACACACATATATATATATATATAATAGAGTATATATATATATATATGTGTGTGTGTGTGTGTGTGTGTTCTTTTTATATAAAAAATAAAAATAAAA
>OY757911.1:7243415-7285915 GCA_963585895.1 Sepioteuthis lessoniana
ACGAGTAAGATTCACCCAACGATTGTTCTAGATATGACACTAAACAATCTGATGGCGAGGCTCCAGTATGCTGGAGCTTTGGGGAATGCAGAGATAACCCTTTTATTGCCATCGCTCCGGGGTCCACTCTGGTCCGGAATGGTAGCACCTGATAGGGTTCTATATATGGGTCAAATAGAACTAAACGATGTGATTATGCTAAACTGAATTGTTTGAAAATAACTGTTTCGACATTTAACTGTGTATAAACTAATGTTTAATTGAATTGCTTGCGATAGACAGAAATATCCGGAATCATGTAAAACTGAATAGTTTGAAATAGAACTGTTTTTTTACATTTAAACTGCGTACTTAGGCTAAACTGAATTGTTTGAAATAGAACTGCTTTTACTTTAAACTGTATGTAAACAAAAACTGTAGTTATGCTAAACTGATTTGTTTAAAATAGAACTGTTTATAAGTGTAAGGATGGATTTGGCATTAAAAAGGCTACAATGGTTGATATGCTATAAAACCAAGCCAAACACAATCAAACCAAATCAAAACTATAATTGTTTACAAAGGATTATTATTATTAATTACTTGAAAGATTTAACTGTGGCCAAACAAACGATAATCATTAAATAGAAATTAATTATTTGAAACCATATAATTATTAGTATTTAGTATGAATACTCGAAACGTTAAAACTGCAAATTATTTGTATTGGGAATACTTGATATCATATAACTCTTTGCAAAATGCTCTCAAGAAACAACGACACAAAAAAATGAGAAAATGAAATAAAATGAAAGTAATTCTCTAATCTTTTGGCAAAAATACCCAAGACGAGTTAACATGCCACAAAAAACATTAAAGCTGAAAATGAATTAAGCAAAGAAACCAAAAAAGTAAATAAGGAATGCGATTTAGTTTGTTTTTTTTTTTTGTTTAATGGCATATCAACCTTTGTAGGTTATTAAATGCCAAAGCCATTCTCCCAGAAGAACAGTAGTGATACTATTTAAACCATAGCTAGGATAACGGGTTCATACCTTTCCCAAGGGTATTTGTTCGGAAGTGAACATAATAGCGCGACTGGAATTCGAACTAGCTTAACCATTACACCACGAAGACACCCCCTAAAATGCGATTTAGGGGTTTTGCTTTGATTATAGATTAAAAGCTGACACATATATTTTGTTTATTGTATCGGGATATCATAGAATGATTAACTGGATGGTTTGAAATTTTCTTTTGCCTAGTCGGCTGGGGCTGTAGAATACACCGACTACTTCTCTACAGAGGGGTAATACCCCCACCCCAATGAGAGTCCTGGATATGACACTAAACAATCTGATGGTTAGGTTCTAGAGATGCCGGGGTCTTGGAGAATGCGGAGTACCCCTTTATTGCCATTGCTCCCTGGTCCACTCTGGCCCGGCGTCGTAGCAACTGATATGGTTCCTATCTATTTAACCCACCGATAGGACTAAACCCAAGAAACCAACCAACCATGAAATTCTATTACAAATGTCTTAAAAATATATAAAACCCTAATAAAACCTCAATATAATTATGTACTCGGGAGTGGGCTCCTGCGTCAAAACATGGAAATTAGAGTGTAACATTGATGTTGGAGGGTATACGAAGAAACCTGACAAAAATAATAAAAAGAGTAAAAGATTACAGCGACAAAGAGAGATCAGACTAATTAACATTCTCATTGGCCTAGTGAGTAGAGTGTTCGCTAATAGTCCGGGTGTTCTAACTTATTCAAAAATGAAATTACCGACAAACTAATCTCTTACCTATGTATATCGACCAGGCCATTGGCTTAATGAGTAGAGTGTTCGCTAATGGTCCGGGAGACCTCGGTTCAATCCTAGGTCGCGTCATACTAAAGACGTTTAAAATGGTACGCGATTCCTCCTTGCTTAGTACTCAGCAATGTAAGGTACGTATCAAGAATAAAGTGGAGCAATCCAGTGAAAGGATTAGTGCCCTTCCCTGCACCTCGATGTAGTAGCTATTGAAATGGTCGCCAATTTTACTTATATTACCAGAAAGAAAAATGAGAGGTAATCGAATGAAAAACTTTCTAAATATTTCATGGAATTTTTTATTATGGTAGATATCTTTTTTAATATTTCTCCTCCAAGTGGTTGGTTGGTTTTATGGCATATCTACCTTTGTAGGTAATTAAACGCCAAATACATGTTTATGAAAATAGTTCTATTTCAAACAATTCAGTTGAGGATAAGTAAGTAGTTTAAGTGTAAGTACAGTTTAATTGTGAAAAACATTTCTATTTCTAGCTATTCAGTTTAGTCAAGCAATTCTAATTCAGCTAATTCAGTTTACTATTAGTACAGATTTTCTTTACACACAGTTAAACGTCAAAACAGTTCTATATTAACCAAATCAGTTTAGTTTAAGTACATTTTCAATGTCAAAAACAGTTCCATTTCAAATAATTCAATTTAGCATAAGCACGCAGTTTAAATGCAAGTACAGTTTAATTGTCTAAAACATTTCTATTTAAGCTATTCAATTCAGCATAAGTATGCAGTTAGTTCTATTTAACCCATAGATAGGGCCCTATCAGGTGCTACCACGCCGGACCAGAGTGGACCTAGGAGCGATGGCAATAAAGGGTACTCTGCATTCCCCAAAGCACCAGAATCACTGGAACCTCACCATCAGATTGTTTAGTGTCATATCTAGGACACTCATTGGTGGGGGTCTTACTCCTCTGCAGAGAAGCAGTCGGTGTATTCTACAGCCCCAGCCGACTAGGCAATCCTATCAGTGGAAATTTACTGTCACGACAGATTTCGAAATCCAAGTTTACTAACCAATTGATTTATTTGCTAATTGAGTAATATATATTTTGAGTTAATTACAAAAACAGATCAGAAGCAGAAATAGTGTAAAAATACTGAGATTAAATTGAATGATATCTGAGAAAATGGTTTAAAAAAGAATTTAAGAGGGCATTTTTGGGGAACTATTGAATGAATTACTTGACAGAATTTGATATGTATATAAATACTGTATTAACTGTGAATATATTCAGTGGAAAGATTTTTTCCTTTGGATTTCAAAAGTTTGTCTGCGAATATTGTAAATTACAAGAATACCAAATGAGGCATAAGAAACAAATAATACCAACAAATGGTATATGCACAACGCAGCACTTGTCCTAGAAAATAACACACAAACTCCTATGGGACTTTGACATACACACGGATCACCGAATCTCGGCCAGAAGACCAGACCTAATGATAATCAACAGAAAAAAGAGAAATTGCTAAATTGTCAACTTTGCTGTCCCGGTTGACCACAGAATAAAATTGAAAGAATGTGAAAAGAAGGATAAGTACCTCGATCGGGCTAGGGAATTAAAAAGAATCTGTGGAACGTGCAGGTGACAATTATGCCAATTGTGATTGGTGCTTTTGGTACAGTAACTAAAGGATTACTAAAAGGACTGAAGGAATTGGAAGTTGGCGGACGAGTGAAAACCATCCAAACTACAGCACTATTGAGAACGGCCAGAATACTGAGAAGAGTCCTGGAGATTTGAGGAGACTTGCTGTCACTCAAACTCCAGTGAAAGACCATCAGTTAACACTGATGTTAAAAACTCTAATTAGTAAATAATAACGATAAAAATAATAATAATGATGATAATAATAAATTTGACCATATTGCCAGATGGTATATGTACAAAACAGAATAAGACACAACATTCTCTGGGATATTGAAATACAAACAGATCTCCTTATGCTGACTAGATAACCGAACTTTGTGATAGTTTAAAAATAAAGAGAGAACCAGCTGAGTTGTGGATTTTGCTGTCCTTGTCGGCCACAGAGTGAAAATCAAAGAAAACGAAAAAAGAGACAAACACTTACATCTTCTTATCAGAGAACTAATAAAATTATAAGGAACATAAAAGTGACGGTCCCCAAAGGAGATCGTTCAATATGCACCAATGAGGGTTGGAAGAATTGTAAATCGGAGGACGAGCCGAAACCATCCAAACAACAGCATTGTTGAGGTCGACCAAAATACTGAGAAGAGTCCTGGAGACCTGAGGAGACTTGCTTTCACACATACTCCTGTGAAAGATCATCAGCTAACGCTGGAGTGAAAATCTCTTCAGGAGTAATATAATATATATATATATATATATATATATAAGAACGATATTCATTGTTTTTGTCTATGGTCTTATATATATAAGACCATAGACAAAAACAATGACTATCGTTCTTGGTTTTTGTTTTTGCGTAGGAGGGGGATCTTTAAACTTACTTGACAAACAGTGCGAACAGAACATACAAAAATATCTCAAGTAAATAAATATGGTTGGTTGCTTTCTCGATTGACCATCCGGGTTTCAAGTGCGTTACAACACCCTTCCACTAACCGCCAAGATAATGCTGGATGGACTAAAAGTCACTCAAGTAGGAGGCACTCAACCATGAGACTGTTAGCTAATTCCAAAGAACTCGCTACGTAAAAGAGAAGATCTAAAACGATTCGCTTCCAGGAAAGACTATCCAAAGAAAATTTTTGAAAATTCTCAAAAGATCCAAAGTAGCTCTTGTTCGACGAAAAAGTTGTAAATAAAAATATTAGTTATGAAATTTGTTTTATACTTTTCTTTTCACACACACACGCACGTATATATATATATATATATATATATATATATATATATATGGTTTTGTTTTATGGCATATGAGTTCAGGAAGAGATTCCGTCGGAAGAGGCCAACACTCTTCAAATCGGGTCAGTGGTATTTCCACCAGGACAGTGCACCAGTCGACAACTCCATCCTTGTCACAGACTATTTGACCAAGATGGGCATCAACACAGTTCCTCAGCCTCCCTATAGTTCAGACCTTGCTCACTGTGACTTGCTTATTCCCTAAGCTCACAGGCTGTCGTTATGAGACGATTGAGGAGATGAAAGAGGCTGTGACGAAGGTCATTGACACGCTCATGCAAGAGGACTTCCATAGGGCCTTCCAGAAGTTGTTAGAACGGTACAAGTGCATTGCAGCCGGAGGAGATTACTTCCAAGGGGAGTAGAGTTTCATGTGTGTACTATCAATAAAAGTGCCCATACGAAAAAATTCTGGAAACTTATTTAATGATCCTTGTAATTTGTAAGCGAATAGGTGACGTCATTTTAAACGAACTAGAGCTCATTTGTTTGCCCTCAGTTAAATGGTTTCAAGTATTTCTATTTAATACAAATAATTCCATTTAGAATTATTCTTCCCTTTGTACAGAGTTAAATGGTTTCAAGTGATACTAATAAATCAATTCAACTGCTATTTGGTAGCACACAAATGGTTTCAATTATAGTAAATGATTAAACGTAGTATTTGACCAACTGATGGACCCTAATAGGTACTCCCACGCCGGGTTAGACTGGATCTCTGAGTAATGGAGGAGAATTCCATATTTCTTAAAGGTCCAGAACTGGAGCCTCAGCCTTTGGTGGTTTTGTGTCATATCCACGACACTAGTTGGAGGTTCCCACTGCAGAAATACACTCAGCGTATTCTACTTCCCAAACCGATAGGACTGATGTGTGTGTGTGTGTGTGTGTGTGTGTGTGTGTGTGTGTGTGTGTGTGTGTGTGAATGTGTGTGCGCGTATATGTTTGTGACTGTGTGCATGTGTATCTGAGTCTGTGTCTGAGTGTGTGTGTGTGTGTGTGTGGTAAGTTTGAATTATGCAATAGTGTGGGAATTTTCATTTTATAAATATCTGAAAAAAAATGAAAATACTCTGGAACATAAACTTTTCCTTATCATTGCTGATTTGATTGATGTATTTGAACGGCATGCTAACTCGTCTTGGGTTATTTAATATCTTGAGTACGGAAATCGCTATCATATTTACATTTTTGAGGAATTATTTCTTAAGGGTTTCTGTTTTCTGTTTTGTTTTGTTTTTACCTAGAATATTATAAGTTCCGCTGAAGAGGTGGGCATTATTTTTAAGTACTTTAAACAACACAAAAATATCAAGCAGAAACTATGGAAAATAGGAAAACTTGATACTTACCTTCCTTCATTAAATTTTCAGTTGTTCAGCTAATTATTTGACTCAAGAAATAGATGAATAATCAAGAATAAAGTGGTCAGAATTTAAGTTGGTTGGTTGGTTGGTTGGTTGGATTTTATGGCATATGAACCCTTTTAGGTTCTTAAATGCTAAATTCTCTTTATACATAAATTAAGTTTATAGGTAACACTTTAAACGAGCTTGATTTTTTATATTTGCACACAGTTAAAGGAATTCAAGTATTGGTGTTTGATATTAAAAAAATCAATCTAACATCAGTTATTTGTTTATACTCAGTTAAATGGATATACATAAAATGATTTGCAAGGGAATAATTGATAGATAATATCATTTTTAAAAAGTTAGAGTAATGTTTCCACACAATAAAGTATTGCTATTGTTTTCACATAGTTAAAGGGTTTTAAGTATTGCTATCTAACACTAAAAATTCTATTCCACATTATTCATTCGTTTGCACACAGTTTAATGGTTTCAAGTGTTGCTATATAACACTAACAATTTAATTAAACATCAGTCATTTGTTTAAATAAAGTTATATAGCGAAACAGTTCTATTTGACGCATAGATGGGACCCTAGTATGTACAACCAATCTGAGTCGGAGTGGACTTGAGAGTAATGGCAATAAAGAATTCTTCCACATTCCCTATCGCCCTATGACTGGAGCCTCACCGTCAGATGCAGTTTAGAGGCATAGAAAGGACACTAGTTCTATTTGATCCATAGATAGGACCCTAACATATTCTACTACTCCGGTTCCGAGTAGACTCAGGATTAAGCGCAGTGAAGGGATACTCCACATTCCCTAAAGCTCCAGGTCTTGGGCCTCACCATCAAATACAATTTTATGTCCTCTCTAGGATACTTGTTGAGTTGGAGGCTCTTCCCTCTCAGCAGTGATGCAGTTGGTGTATTCCACAGCCCCAGCCAAGTGGGCTATAGAAATTAAGGAAATTGTTACTGATAGAATAATGTTTTATGTAAACACATTGCTTATACTTATACCATAAATACCACACCAAAAAACAGGAAAAGTAGATTGTCAGTGATTGTTGGTGGCTTCTACAATTTCCTTCCATTTGGCCCTGTGCCTTCAACTAACAAAGCTTCGGCAATATCTATTGGCGTCGTGTAAAACATACTAAGATTTTTGCATTATTTGTCATGCATTGGTCGTAGGTTTTAATCTTCTTTTCATTAGGTATCTGAAAAATCTATGATACAGATGCCAGCTCATTGGTTCGAATAAAAGTGTCATTATTTATATGAATTCTTCTCTTCTGATTATCAATATCATCGAGTGAACGAACAATGGGAATCACTGAGTCTTGTAAATTTCTTTGTGGCGTGAATAGCTGCGTATTTGTTTCTCGTGCCAGAGATCAGAAGTAAAGCCCTGGTAATAAGTCAGAATCTCTAATCCTGATTTCCAAGGCAAGTTAAGTAGATCCTCTTGCTTCATTTTCAGTATCACGCCCATCTGATCTTGAGTCAGACCTTTTCTTTTTCTTTTTTTTTTACCAATAAAGTTTACATTTGTTGATAATGCATTTTTAGCATCGGATACCTGGAGATTAATTTCAGTCTTCGGTATGTTCCAAAAAACACTAATTATCTATAACCCAATTAGTTTGGTTTAATTTATGTTTTTAATGGCGTATCAACTCCTTATGGGTTATTAATGCCGAAATTTTATTCATTTGTTAAGGTTTGTTTACAATAGACGAGAGGAAGAGAAAGAAAGAAGAGAGGAGGTAAGCAAGAAAGAAGAGGAGAAGAGAGAGAAAGAGAAGTAAGGAGGTGAGAGAGAAAGAAGGGGAGAAGAGAGAGAGAGATAAAAGAGAAGAGCGAGAGAGAAGAGAGGAAGTGAGAAAGAAAGAAGAGAAGAGAGAAGGTGATAGAGATAGAAGAGAAGAAGAGAGAGAGAGAGAGGAGGAGAAAAGGTGAGAGAGAAAGAAGGGGAGAAGAGAGAGAGAGATAAAAGAGGAGATGAGAGAGAAAGAAGAGGAGAAGAGCGAGAGAGAAGAGAGGAAGTGAGAAAGAAAGAAGAGAAGAGAGAAGGTGATAGAGATAGAAGAGAAGAAGAGAGAGAGAGAGAGAGGAGGAGAAAAGGTGAGAGAGAAAGAAGAGGAGAAGAGAGAGAGAGAGAGAGAAACGTGAAAGGAGAGTTGGTTGGCTGGTTGTCTCGGTTTTATGGCATATCAATCAAAAATTTAAAACCAAATCCATTTTTATGCAATTAGTCATTTCTATTTCAAACAATTTAGTTTACTATGAAAATACTGTTTGATTGTCAAAAACATTTTTTCAAGCTATTCAGTTTATACAAACAGCTCTAATTCAGCTAATTCAGTTTAGTAAAAGTACAGATTTTCTTTACACACAGTTAAAAGTCAAAACAGTTCTCTATTAAACAAATCAGTTTTGTGTAAGTACAGATTCTATGTCAGAAACAGTTCTATTTCAAACAATTCAGTTTAGCATAAGTACGCAGTTTAAATGCACGTACAAGATAATTGTCAAAAACATTGCTATTTCAAGCTATTCAGTTTAGTCAAACACTTTTAATTCAAACAATTCAGTTAGTTCTATTTAACCCATGCTAGGGCCCTATCAGGTGCTACCATTCCGGATCAGAGTGGACCAGGGAGCAATGGCAATGAAGGGGTGCTCTGTATTCCCCAAATATCTAGTATCACTGGAACCTCACTATCAGATTGTTTAGTGTCATATCCAGGACACACGTCGGGGGAGGGGTCTTACTCCTCTGCAGAGGAGCAGTCGGTGTATTCTACAGCCCCAGCCGACTGGGCAAGTGAAAAGAGAGGTGAGAGAAGGCACGACAAGAAGAGAGAGAGAGAGAGAGAGAGAGATAGAGATAAAGAGAGAGAGAGAGAGAGAGAGAGAAATAGACAGAAAATCAGAAAGAGAGAGAAAAGACGAGGAAAAAAAAAGTTTACTAGGGTTTATTTAACAGCATGATTCCTTATGGGCTATTTAGAGCTGAAATTTGATTCATTAGTAAAGGTTATATTTCGAGAGAGAGAGAGAGAGAGAGAGAGAGAGAGATGGTTGTTTGCGGGATGTTTAATGGCATATCAACTCTTGTTGGTCATTTTATGTCAATATATATATATATATATATATATATATATATTACTAGAGTATATGATTGTCACTATCTCACTTGATGGGTTTGTTGCTGACCAAATATTGCATGATTTGGAAAGTGCTCAATATCTGTGATAGAGTTATTTTGTGATGTAATAATAAATAAATGTATATTAGTTTCTTTCTACATATTTTATAGCATGGATGCCTATCTGTGGCCATACCATCTTTATACGACAATCTGCCGGATGAAAGATGGCATGAAACCAGTGATCGCAGATAAGCATCCATGCTATTAAATATATATAAAAAATAATATATATATATATATATATATAGCACTAATACCCTTGGGAAAGGTTTGAATCCAATTATTCTCCCTCCAGCTATGGGTAAATAGTAGGACAGACTAGGTTCTTCAGCCTTGGTTAGGCAACTAGTCCAGGAGAAGGAAAACTTTGAAAAAATTGACCTTGTGTCATATCCTGCCCGAGCGGAGGGGTTGGTATATATATATATATATATAATTTGAAATTGAACAGTTTGTGGGTATGTTTATTTTTAGGGATGCCGTGTCATTTTATGAGTAATCTAAAACTGAAATGCCATTCATTTGTAAATATTTTATTGCAATCATGATAACATTTTTAATGCCCCATTACATTTTATATACGAGGATCATTAAATAAGTTCCCAGACTTTTTTCGTATAGGCACTTTTATTGATAGTACACACATGAAACCCAAGTCCCCCTTCGAAGTAATCTCCGGCTGCAATGCACTTGTTGTGTCGTTCCAACAACTTCTGGAAGGCCCCATAGAAGTCCTCTTGTGTGAGCGCGTCGATCGCCATCGTCACAGCCTCTTTCACCTCCTCAATTGCCTCAATACGGCAGCCTCTGAGCTTAGGGAATAGCCAAAAGTCACAGGGAGCAAGGTCTGGACTATAGGGAGGGTGACGAACTGTCTTGATGTCCATCTTGGTCAAATAGTCTGTGACAAGAATGGAGCTGTGTACTGGTGCATTGTCCTGGTGGAAATGCCACTGACCCGATTTGAAGAGTGCTGGCCTCTTCCCTAGGAATCTCTTTCTGAACTCCCTTAAAACCTTAACATAGTATTCCTTGTTGACTCTCAATCCAGTGGGCACCCGGTGCGTGTAGATCATGCCAGAGCTGTCAAAAAAAGCATCATCAAAAGTTTGTGGGTGGATTTGCTCTGTCTGGCCTTCTTGGGTCTGGGAGAGCCAGCATGCTTCCACTGGGAACTCTGTCTCTTGGTCTCTGGGTCATAGCAGTAAATCCAGCTTTCATTGCATGGCATTTATTCCAAGTTTAAAACAGGATTTTATTGCATATTGTTCTTCTAAATGTCCTCACGACCAGATTGCATTTTTTGAAATTCACCAGCAGTGACAATCAGGTTTTAGAAGGGTATATTCCAATTGCTGCTGTAGCTGTACATTTAAACAAATATTATAAGACTCGCGCAGTGGGTGTTATGTCCTAAGTTGCTCTTACTACTGACTGAGATCTTTCAGTACCCACGTGCTCAAGAAACACCATGTCTTTTATACCTCCGAGATACCGGAAGTCACGTGGTACGAGCTATTATACAACACAATGTTGTAGTCTGGAGGGTCTTGATTCTTCCTCTGATTTTCATTTCTAAGCACACTAATTTCAATTGATATCCCCGTCACACTCATATTCCACAGCTTTTTTTTAGTTCTCAAGCAAGGTCCAAGTACTTTTCTATCTTTTTGCTTTCTTTTTTTTTAACACTGTGAAATCCAGCAAACGGTAAGTTTTCTCTCGTTAATTTCCTCTAGATCTGGCTTTCTAACCGAAATTAGGCGAGCTTTTTATATCTCAAAGTCTCAGAGAATTATTATTATTATTATTATTATTATTATTATTATTATTATTATATACTATTTTAGAGATTGCCACATCAGCGTCAGCTGATGGTTTTTCACTGGAGTTTGAGTGACAGCAAGTCTCCTCAAGTTTCCAGGACTCTTCTCAGTATTCTGGCCGTGTTCAATAATGCTGTCGTTTGGATGCTCTCCACTCGTCTGCCAACTTTCAAATCCTCCTGACCCGTTAATAATCCTTTAGTTACTGTGCCAAAAGCCCCAATCACAATTGGTACAATGGTCACTTTCATGTTCCATAGTTTTTTCAATTCTTTAATTATAATTATTTACTCCTTTAGAGTTTTTCACATCAGTGTTAGCTGATGGTTTTTTCACAGGAGTTTGAGTGACAGCAAGTCTTCTCAAGTCTCCAGGACTCGTCTCAGGATTCTGGCCGTTCTTAGCAATGCTGTCGTTTGAATAGTCTCTACCCGTCCGCCAACTTCCAAGTCCTCCAGGCCTTTTAATAATCCTTTAGTTATTGTGCCTAACGCACCAATCACAATTGGCACAATCGTTTCTTTCATGTTCTACAGCTTTTTCGATTCTCTAGCAAGGTCGAGGTACTTATCCTTCTTTTCACTTTCCTTCAGATTTATTCTGTGGTCTGCCGGGACAGCAAAGTCGACAATTTTGCAAATTCTCTTTTTTTTTTATTATCATTTACTCTAGAGTTTTTCACATCAGTATTAGCTGATGGTTTTTCACTGGAGTTTGAGTGACAGCAAGTCTCCTCAAGTCTCCAGGACTCGTCTCAGTATTCTGGCCGTCCTCAGCATCTTTCATTTTTAACCTTAAGATGTTTTTCTCGCATCTCACACGCATTACCAATGTACGATAACAGTATAGTCTTTTAACAACGATTGATAATACGTGTATTAAATACAAATTGATTGTAAGGAATGGGCAAATGATATAGAATATTGGTTTTGTATTCATCCATGGTTTTCATATATTGAATTAGAACTATTAAACGATAATTCCCAAATTCTGTGTTCGTACAAATAAAGAACTGAAAAATTGGCCCTGAGATATCTTACCTTAACCTAACAGTTCTTAAACATATCTACTCAGTATATTGTCTGCTGGTCTATTTAGTGAATAACAAAAGAGGAAAAGAAAGAAAACACTGCTGTTGAAACAGTCGTGATAGCTTAGTATTTGCGAAAAGGAAAAAAAAAAAGAAAGATTGCTATCAAGTTTAGTGGGTACCTTTTTTTTTGCAACTCCAGCAAATTGAAAATATCTGGCACCATTTTGCAAGAATCAGAATGTTAGGGTGATGTGTGGGGTGTGAGGAGAGAGACTGCATGTTGCAAAAGCGTTGTTGTAGGTCTCCTTCCGCGTTCCATCAGGCCTCCACCGCCATCTTCGTCGTCATCGTCGACATCTTCTGCAGTGAGCCGTGACGTAGAATTCCCTTGTCGAACAACTAGTATCTGGTTTCATCTCCAAGCAAATGGCCAGGACCATTTTAAGTAATAACGAATTGCGTGTAATGATTTACCTATGGTAGCCCGTCTCAGGAGACTATACAATCGTTTAATGGCGTCTCTTGGTGTAAATGAAAACGTTACAATAGATAGATAGATAGATAGATCTGAACAAACAGATAGATAGATAGATAGATAGATATGAACAGACTGAGATAGATAGATAGATAGATATTTGAAAAAATTGGTAGACTGGTTTCCGAATTTGTATGGACTTAATTGCTTATCGTTTAATTACTATTTAAGTAGGTAAGTTAATTGAATTAATGATCAGATGTTGAAAGAAACGTTACTTTTTCACAATGAATATTTTCATCTTCACTTGTCCTGCTCAGCCGACTGGGATTGTAGAAAACGCCAACTGCATCTCTGAAGAGGAGTAAGACCCATCACCAAGGAGCGTCCAGGATATGACATTAAACCATTTGATGGCGAAGAGCTTTGGGGAATTTGGAGTACCCTCTCATTGCCATTGCTTCTAGGTCCACTCTGATCAAGAGAGGTAACACCTGAGAGGGTCCAATCTCTGGATCAAATCGAACAAATTGTGTTCAAATAAATGACTGATGTAATATTGTGACTGTTATAAATCAATACTTGAAACCATTAGATTGTAAGCAAAAAGATTTTAACCAAAGTTGAATAAAACACGAATCATACACACGCACAAATGGAAATAAATATACATACATACATACCCTACAAATCTCAAGAAACACATTTGCACACACAGAGAAATAATAACTATAAGTGAAATTGGAAACCACTCCAACACACATACACACACACACACACACAAATTATCAAATATCAAAAGTGAAGGAGGGATAAAGCAGGCTAAGAGAAACACATACTAAGAAAAAGGACCAGCATTCATTAAAAAAAAAGCAAAGAAGTAAAAACATTTAAACTACAAACACAAAGTTCAAGTTCCATTGAATACCCCATTAAGTAGACCTTGTGCCAGACATGTTCTCTGATGAAAACATCAAGCTAGAAACACACACACACACACTCACACATATATATATATATATATATATATATATATATATATATATATATATATATGTGTGTGTGTGTGTGTGTGTGTGTGTGTATACACACCGACAAAAACTATTTGGAAAAAAGTTACCAGTAAATTTTAAAACCCACTACTTCACATACACACACAAAAAATCCCCAAGACACACACTCACACTCACACAGAAGAAAAATAACAGTCAGTGAAATCCAAGACCATTCCAATGCACACACACACACACACATACATCAAATATCAAAGAGGAGTAAAGTAGACTAAGGTAAACACACTCTAAGGAAAAGAGAGGAAGAACTCTATATAAACCTATAACCAAGTGAAAATCATTCAAACTGCAAATAGAAGTGAGTTCAAGTCTCATTGAGTAGACCATTAAAAAAGGCCTTGTGCCATATATGTTCACTAACGAAAGCAACATGCTGGAAACATACACGTATGTAAGAACAAAATAAACAAAGTCAAAAAATACATTTCTCTTCGTAGACCTACACATTTTAAAATAGTTTTATTCTCTCTTTGGACCTACAACAAAAATGATACACACACACACACACACACACACATATATATATATATATATATATAATATACAAGTATGTAATACATAAATATATATAACATATATGTATGTAATGCATACATTTATAAATCGATATATGTATATCTATACCTAAAAATTATATATATATATATATATATATATATATATATATAGAAGAAAAACGTTTGAGAATTATTCATATTTTTGGTAATAATATTTATCTAAGTAGACCCTATATTTTTAAAATGTTACATCTGCATTTTCAGATAACGGAAGATATATATATATATATATATATATAAATGTAAATGTATATAATATATACGTATATAATGCATAAAAATATAAAAAGGATTCCATATAATATATATATTTCATATGTTGTATCCCTTTGTTTAGTATTGTCTCTTCAGAAGAATTCAGTATTTACTACTGTAAATGATTGCATTGATGGGTAATGTGCATATAATATATATATATATATATCATAAGTACATAAATAGGATTATATATATATATATATATATGTGTGTGTGTGTGTCGAACTGATCAAAGTCATGGATAGTTATTAATTAAACTTTTCTAATACATGGTACACAGACCTCAGGTCGGCCCATTCGACTTGGGCTGCAGAATACACCGACTGCATCTCTACAAAGAGGTAAGATTCCCCCAATGAGTGTCTTGGATATGACACTTAACAATCCAATGGTGATGCTCCAGTAGTGCTGGAGCTTTGGGGAATGCGGAGTACCCCTTCATTGCCATCACTCCCAGTTTCACTCTGACTCGGAGTGGTAGCACCTGATAAGGTCCTGTCTCTTGGTCAAATAGAACTAAAATTTGTACTTCTGCTAAACTGAATTGTTATAAATTAACTGTTTTGAAATTTAACTGTGAGTAAAGAGAAAAAAGGCGTACTTAGGCTAAACTGAATTGTTTGAAATAGAACTGTTTGATCATCTATTTGTGTGTAAAGCAAAGACTGTATTAAAACCAATGACTAAATGTGTAAACAAAAGACTGTTCCTCTGCAAAACTGAATTGTTATAAATTAACTGTTTTGAAATTTAACTGTGTGTAAAGAAAAAAAAAACTTACTTAAGCTAAACTGAATAGTTTGAAATAGAACTGTTTGATCATCTAATTGTGTGTAAACCAAAAACTGTATTAAAACCAATGTCTAAATGTGTAAACAAAAGACTGTAACTCTGCAAAACTGAATGGCTAGAAATCAAGCAAAACTATATAACTAATTTTAAACAAGAAGAAAAGGGCTTACGCTTGTTTAAAAACGTAACCTTCAAAATGTGTTTAGAAATCATATATCAAATATATGTATAAAAAGGATTTGGCATTAAATGACAAGCAATGGTCGATATACCATAAAACCAAACCAAAGACCGCAGGCTGCTAATAGTACCTACAGTTGCTTTTGTAGTTCCACATTTAAGATTTCATCAGAATCATCGATGGTTAACTTCAGTAATCTAACGGGAAACGTTAATAACAGTGTGACTTCGCTCCAGCTTTTTAAAAAAAATGAGATAATTAGCACAAGTATAGGGGATCCAGTGGAGATCGAACTCACTATTCGATCGTTAATGAATAGAACGAAAAGAGCCGCCAAGACAGGACACACAGTAAAAATTAAGAGTAATTTGGAACAAAAATTAATATCTATATTTAAAGTGTCGTAATTTGGACCGGAAATTAACCTTCACAATTAAAGAGTGTCGTAAATTAAAATGCCGTGAAAATTAAAATTAAATTTAAAAAAATAAAATCATCAACGAGAAAATGAGTCAATTTAAAAGAAAAATATGAATGGGAAAAAAAAAACACGATAAATAAATACAGAAAAGCCCTAGGGTGTAATTCGTGAATCTCAATTTCTTTCGAAAATTTTACCGGACAATTAAAACAGGTTTCTCTCGTCAAAAACTATGGAACATATTAAACAATGTTAATATGTCATTTGGCGTGCTTTGATTGGACAATTAACTAACATTACAGACTTTATTAACAGTGCATTTTAGCCTTCAGTAGAGCAGTTATGATAGCAAGACTAATATTGACAGATCAAGACACGTTAAAAGAACCAGTTTCTGACAGTTCACCGAAGTTAATCAACAATAAACACACTAAATACTAAAGTGAGAAACCACGGATACTTAAAGCAATCAGAGTATGTCAACCTAAGATCAGCTAAGAAAATAATAACATAGACAACTGAAGCCGTTTTGTTGGCATACGATTAAAAAACCTTGGGAGCATCTGTTTCTTTCAAGTGATCATTAAGCAATGATAAACTTGTTCAATGCTTAGATGGGTGAAAGAATAAACACTGCAGGCAATGTAATTCTCATGTGCCAGACTCAGTACAGCTAAGTAAATTTTAGCAGCTGAATTAAGATCAAGTAATGTTAAGGTCATCTTTGCCTTTCAGATCATCTTAGTAAGACAATGATGAACATGATGATTTACGATGAATATGCTCCAACCCAAAAGGACATATATATATATATATATATATATATATATATATATATATATATATATATATATATATATATATATATATATATCCTTATATTGTCCAACGTCAAGTCAGCTGGTGGTGGTAACGATTCTATTTATGGATTTCCTTTCTTCAATATCCATGTAATTCAAAATACAATCGAGGGTTCAATGTAAAATAATAATAAATCAAAATACAGAGCAAATAATTCCATATAAAAGAAAAACCTTTTAAAATTACTCATATTTTCTAGAACAATATCTATTTCAGCAAACCACATATCTTTTTTTAATGTTAGATCTGCATCTTCAGACAAAGAAATAAGGAGAAATTTCTTAAGAAAATTTCGAAAAACCCACAAAATTCCGGCCACCCTATTTCCGTAAGCCAAATTTCATCACGGCTGCCGCTCGCATAATGCAAAGCTCTTCGAACGAATTGAACCCTCTGGTATCCGGTAAGGTATAAAATGTAAACAAACGAACGCTACTACTTAATACCTTATAATTCCCTGGCTGACGTAGTACGCTTGTTTACCGAGCGGTCTGATACTAAGTCTAACGAAATGTTGGGCGCGTTTTGATCCAAGCTTCAAGCGTCCTACATGTCTAGCTACACTGAAGAGTTGTGATACAACGAAACAGTCTGTCTGTGGATGACTATATATATATATATATACTCATGTAGTTTTTGAACATCTCTTTGCACACGGTTATATAGTATTAAGTATTCCTATCTATAACTAATAGTTGTTTCAAGTAACTATTTTTGTTTTATAAAAGTCATTTGTTTACACACAGGATTGGGTTAATGGTACAGTGCTCGCCAATGGTCCGGGAGACCTGGGTTCAATCCCAGGTCGCGTCATACCAAAGACTTTAAAATGGTACTTGATACTTCCTTGCTTAACACTCAGCAATATAAGGTACGTATCAAGTGTACAGTGGAACAATCCAGGGAAAGGATTAGCGCTCTCCCCTACACCTCGGTGTTGTAGCTATTGAAAAAGGAGCCTTCTGGTCGCCCTCGACTAGGGTCGCCAACTTTACCTTTTACTTATTTGTGTATGGTAGTGGATGATTTTATTCGGGGACGTTTCGATAAAGTAACAGTGCCGGCTTATGAAAATGCATATTTGCACGCACACACACACGCGCTATGCAAATATGGCCATAGAGAACACATTATAGATGATACATAAGCGGCGCCATAACAGTCGCACCTGCATTGTACCAGTACTACTGGGTACCTCGAGTGATGTAAGGGTTAGCTAGCGTGATTAGCTAACCTTTACAAGTGAGTTCGAATCTCATTGAGTTCCCTATTCAATCGACTTTGTGCAACATCTAAGCAAAAAAAGCTTAG
Organism: Sepioteuthis lessoniana; assembly: GCA_963585895.1. Classification (NCBI taxonomy): domain Eukaryota; kingdom Metazoa; phylum Mollusca; class Cephalopoda; order Myopsida; family Loliginidae; genus Sepioteuthis; species Sepioteuthis lessoniana. Next base: position 7,261,497 of record OY757911.1, read on the forward strand.
TAAATTACTATTGTACCAGAGTCCACTTGTCAGGAAGACGTCACGCTGTATGCACCACAAACGCTCCAGTCCGACCTCAACCAACACAGCCGACCTCAGTCAACCCAACAATATGGTTTCAAGTAACTGATAATGATCCTAAGTAAACAATAATAACATGAAGCAACTATTCTTAATACAAATAATTGGCGTAGTGAGTAGAGTGGTCGCCAATGGTCTGGGAGACCGGAATTCAATTCCAGGTTGAGTCATGTCAAAGACTCAAAAGCGGTACTTGATGCCGCTTTGCTTAGCAATCAGCATTATAATGTATGGATCAAGGGTAAAGTGGAACAATCAAGGGAATGGAGTAGCAGGCTCCCCTACACCTCGGTGTAGTAGCTATTGAAAAGGGAGCCTTCGGGTCATTCTCGACTACAGTCGCCAATTGTATTTATATGGTTGGAAGTATCGAATTCGAATAATTCTATGTGACCTATCTCTCCAAATCAGAGTGGACCTGGGAATAATTGCAATGATTGGGTATTCCACGCTTCCTAGTGCTCCTGAACTGGAGTCTCATCATCAGATGAATGTCATACTTAGAACACCCCTTTTGGGAACTCTTACCCCTCCGTAAGGGATTAAGTCAGCTTATTATTATCCTCGCTGACAAGGCTTAATAAAAACCATTATTTCTTGCTTTAAAAATTCCTTTGAGCACTATTTCTACTCACGATTGCAACAGATTTTACTTAACTTAGCAAAATCTTAGACAAAGCCTGAATAGTAAGTCACTAGGTGAGAATCGAACTCATTCTATTTGCAAACGATTTGCTAATACAAATGCGTTTAATTAATCACTTTATGGTACGTATTCACCTAACCCTTCCTTGCCCTGTCAGCTGGGGCTGTAGAATACACCGACTGCACCTCTGCAGAGGGGTAAGACTCCCCCCTAACGAGTGTCCTGGATACGACACTAAACAATCTGATGGTGAGGTTCCAGCAGTGCTGGAGCTTTGGGGAATGCGGAGTACCCCTTCATTGCCATCGCTCCCAGGTCCACTCTGGCCCGGAGTGGTAGCACCTGATAGGGCCCTATCTATGGGTTAAATAGAACTAACAGCATACTTATGCTGAAATGAATTGAGTAAACTGAATAGCTTGAAATAGAAACGTTTTTGACAATTAAACCGTACTTACACTTAAACTGCGGGTTTATGTTTAACTGGATTATTTCAAATAGAACTGTTTTTCGACATTAAAACTGTATTTACACTTAACTGAATTATTACATATAACTGCTTGAATAGTTTGAAATGGAGATTTTTTTGACAGTTAAACTGTGTACTTATGCTAAACTGAACTGTTTTCAATAGAACAGATTATTTACATAAAAATGGATTTGGCGTTAAATAACCTACAAAGGTTGATATGCCATAAAACCAAACAAACCAAACCAAACCTAACCCTTTCGTCATGGGTGTGACACAAGGTCAATTTTTTAGCGAGTAAAGCTGGTTTAATTGATTTGGTTTTATAGCATATCAACCATTGTAAGTCATTAAATCCTCTTCACACACACACACACACACACACACACACACACATATATATATATATATATATATATATATATATATATATATATATATGATTTATAAACACATTTTGTTGATAGCGTTTTTAAACGGGCCTTAGCTTATCTTTTTGCACACAATTAAATAGTTCAAAATATTGTTATGAATCACTAACAATTCAATTAAATATCAGTCATTTGTTTACACATAGATAACTGTAAAAGAGTTCAATTTCAAACAATTCAATTTAAATGTCAAACAGTTCTTTTTGGCCCATAGATAGGAACCAATCGGGTGCTACCGCTCCAGATCAGAGAAGACCAGAAAGTGATGGCAGCGAGAGATACTCCGCATTCCCCAAAGCTTCAGCATTTCTGGAGCCTTACCATCAGATTATTCAGTGTCTTATTCTGGACACTCATTTCAGGGGAGGGGCTTACTCCTCTGCAGCCCCAGCCGACTGGAAGCCGGTTCGAATCTAAAATCCTTTCCCCCTAGACTGATTACTGCGCCTTGGCAAAAAAGTTTAATCTGCTGTATTATTTACTCATAATTGGAGGAAGATAAAGTGGATTCTTTGTAAGTTTGTATTTATATTTTTTGTTTTGTTTCTTTGGAGTTTGTTTTTGTTTCTACTTTTTTTCGTACATGTTTATATCAAGTAACCCTATCTTACATAAATAAGTGTAAAAATAATCTAATTGATCCAAGTCCACCCTGATAGGTCAGAATGAACCTGGGAGTAATTACAATGAAGATGTACTCCTCTCTTTCCAGAGGTAATTTACTAAGCTTTTTTGCTTAGATGTAGCACAAGGGCATGAATTGGGCACCCAATGAGAATCGAACTCATTCGTGTAGGTTTGCTAGTCTACCTTGCTAACCATTACACCACCCGAGGTGCCCCATCCTCTCTTTCCAGAGCTCCAGAACTGGACCCTTATCATCAGACACAGTTTAGTATGATTTGAACTACGATCGCCGATTCCATTTCTTATGACGGCCACCAATGGTTTCGTCAGTAGGATTAACAAGTTCGATCCCGGGTGTCAGAAGCTGAATTTCTTTTTTTAATTACTTCCTTCGTTTCTTCGTTCAATCTCTCGAAATTACCTTCATTGTTTTGTTATCGTTGTTGTTTCTCTTACTAAGATCGAAAAAACCGTTAAATAAAAGGGTATCTGGGTACAACACACACAAAAACGGGAAGGAAGGAAGGAAAAAAATTGAAAGAAAACGGAAGAAAGAAAATAAAATTAAATAATATAAAAAGAATGATTAGCATAGACGCCAGAATTTAACAGAACGGGAAGGTTCTTTTATAAGAACGTAAGGAAACACATCGAGGCGGGAAAAAAGACACATGTGTAAACAAAGTGAGAGAGAGAGAGAGAGAGAGAGAGAGAGAGAGAGAGAGAGAGAGGAAGTGATTGTAAAAACGATTTTTAAAAGAAAAAAAAACAGATTGAAAGAAAACTTGATGGCAGGTAGACTTTTCTTTATCTTTTACTTTTTTTTTTTTTTCATTTTGGTGAGAAGATAGCAGCTCAGGGTGAAAGGGGGGATTGAACGTGTTTAGATGTGTAAAAAAAAAGTGGGTAGGGGATAGACGATGGTATAAAAGGAAATCTAGGCACGTGCGAAAGGGTATGTTAACTTTGAGAATCACATTAAGAAACGAGCACCTGGGAAAAAAAAAAGTTTTACCAAATTAGAAACGACTAATCGATAATGCCTCGCCCCCTACTTTTAATTCTGATTGATTTGCAAGGATGGGAATTGGGTTGAGTAGGTGAAGAGATTTTTCTCTGGGTACGAGTGATTGCGTCTACTTGGACGCGATAACCGACCCGTCTACCCAATGCACTTGGTCTAGGCGGGTGCTGGTGAGCAGCATCCTAAGCAGAGATGATTACGGATCGGGTCAGATGTTAAAGACAAGACTGAATAAATGATAATAACTTTTAATCACTTTAAGCAACTCAAGTAGGATTACATCAACTATATCTACTAATATGACGATAACTGCAAAGATAATTATAAGGATAGATAGAAGAAAACAATTAAGGTTAATTCAAAGAAAAAGCACATCAAATAAGAACCAGGTGACTGAGATGTATCTCACGGCTTTGTTTTATGTCACATCAACCCTTCTGGGTCATTAAAAACGCAAACATGTTTATATATATATGTGTGTGTGTGTGTGTGTGTATTTTGGTAGCATTTCTACATTAATACAAATTTCGTTAAACATAATAGACCTTTTCTGTCTACATATTTTCTTGCTGATCCTTTCATATAGCTGTATTGCTTTTATCGTATTCAGCGGGAATTGATTGATGTATTTTCCATAATTGTATATATCCCAAGTACCTTCTGCCCGACTTTGGGCCATCATCAGGGGAGGATCTATTACAAAAGTGATGTAACTTTGGTTTTTGTATTACTACTATGTAAGAGCGTCTTTACCGTTGGGGTGTGTTGCGTTTGCTTTTAAATGTGTTTCTATAAATAGTGTCAGTAGCTAAAGACATTTAAGTACATTAGCACTGGTTTGAAAATTAATTTTGTTAAGTGTGGGTTGCATGTTTCTAATATGTAGTGCTTCGAGAATCTGTAGTTTTTGTTTGTTATTTTGATGTTCTAATATTGTTGTGTTGTCCGTGAGAATTTTTCGTAATTCCGTTGTTGGGCATGAATGTTTTTTAATAGCTCAGCATTTTAAAAAAACATTCATGCCCAACAACAAAAAATGGTTTCAAGTATTTAATCAAACCTGAAACGCAGTTTCTTCCAGGCAGCAGTCGTGTCGATACAGCTGTATGGATGCACCACTTGGACATTAACAAAACGGCTGGAAAAGAAGCTAGACGACAATTACACAAGAATGTTGAATAAGTCCTGGCGTTGCCGCTTTGTGGGGTGTTGCTACCCCACAAAGCACCAACTATACGGCCACCTGCCGCCCATCACGAAAACTATCCAAGTTAGACCAACCAGACACGCGGGACACTGCTGGAGAAGCAGAGCCGAGCTAATAAGTGATGTACTCCTATGGACCCCCATATATGGCCGAGCAAAAGCAGAACGACCAGCACGAATATACATACAGCAGCTATGCGAGGATACGGGATGTATCCCTGAAGACCTGCCAGAGGCGATGAACGACAGGGAAAAGTGGCGAGAGAGGGTCAGGGATATCCGTGCTAGCGGCATGACATGATGATGATGATGATTGTCTGACTCAAGTAGTTCTTTTTGCACACTGTTAAATGGTTTCAAGTATTGCTATCGATCACAATAGTTCTATTTGTACAGTTAAATGATTTCAAGTTTTGTTGTCTAACACAAGTAGTTCTATTTGCACACAGTTAATGTGTTTCAAGTATTGCTATCTAACACTAATAATTCGATTTGAAATTAAACATCTATTTTCACACCGTTCAATGTTTTAGAGAATTGCTATTTATCCCTAATAGATCTATTTAATAATTGTAATCCTTTGTAAAAGATTGAACAGTACTATTTTAAACATAGATGGGAGCTTAACAGGTATTATAATTCCGGCTAAGAGTGGACCTGGGAGTAATGGCAATGAAGGGTCACTCTACATTCCCCAAACTCTATGAAGGAGTCTTGCTATCAGATGCGCTATACTATTATAAAGCAAGTCGGAGTAATGCGGAGGGGTTGGGTAAATACATACAATATCCAGATTTAAGGTGGGGATCCTGGTGATATAATACCTAAAGTGCTTGACTGTAACCCTGAAGTAAACTAGTTCGCTCTATCACGTTCACTTTTAGACTAATACCCATCGGAATGGTATGAGCCCACTTATCCCCGCTCCCAGCAACTGTAGAAGTAGTTTCATTGCTGTTCTTGTACAAGAATGGCTTTGGCATTAAATGACCCACGAATGTTGGAATGTCTTTAAGCAAAGAAACCAAACCAGATTTTTAGTTGGAACTTATTTAGATACACGAATTAATTATGCATTAAATTTATTTCAATTCTGTATTTTTCATTAACCCGAAAAAATTGATAATCACCTTGCCGACCTTGGAGCCATCGATCCTGAAACGGAAAAAAAAAGGTTTAAAAACTGTCGAATGGCTTTTAATTGAAGGCAGTAAAGGTATCATCAGCCACATCAAGTTATTCTGATTTCCTTGACTCTCTCTCTCTCTCTCTCTCTCTCGCACGCGCGCGCCATCCGTCCTTATTATCCATCGCTCTTGGCAGGTTCTCCAGACTGCGTCCAGTGCTCGCACATAGCTGATTATGTCCCTGCTGGTGGGCTAACACTGGCACCTCATTGAATAGGAGTACATATGAGAACGTCGCTAATCAGTGACCAGCATGTATAGTTCGTCCTACTCGGATGGTTTATGAGATGGGTGGTAAGTGGCCGTACGCCAGCAGTTTTGGGGGGTGTAGCTTTCCAGGATTAGCTCAAAAGAGCACGTAGCATTTTTGGGGTAGTTTCCATCTACCTTTGGCTCAATGCGTGTCGTTAGCGTCCAGGTGGTGCATCCATACAGTAGTACTGACTCAGTCACAGCTTGGAAGAAATCCCATTTTATTTTGTCAGGGAGATAATATTTCCATATTATCGATAACCTGTCAATCGCTGTCCATACCTTCGCTAGGCGTGTTTAAACATCACTTTCAATAGATGAGATATTGCTGCCGAGATATCTGAATTGATGTAAGTGATTTAGAAATGCAATTGTTGGTTGGTTGGTTGGGTTTTTGAAAATGAGGGTGTGGGTGATACAAATTGTAGTAGGTGAACTTGGAACGGTCTCCAAAGGTTGGGAAAGGAGACCGGACGGGTTAAAATTAGCGGACAAATTGAGACCATGCATAGTAGAGCATTATTGAGCTCGTCCAGAATACTGAGAAGAGTCCTGGAGATCTGACCAGGCTTGCTGTCACTTAGACTTCAGTTAAAGACCACCAGTTAACGCTGATGTTAAAAACTCGCTAGAAGTAAAATAATATAAATTATAAGCCAGATCGATAAAGAAATCCAGATTTTCTGGCCGGAATTCTGACTGTCCGTGTTAAAGTACCTCAAGTTTGCGGCCCTAATACGGGTGGATCCCATTCTAAAAGTTAAATTTCTATAAATCATCAACCGTTTCATGATGATATAGATACTTCTGTTTAGAAAGGAGTGAAGAATTCTAAGTGACATAACATTAAACATACATAAAACAACTGATATTATCCGGCCAAATAACTGAGCAAAGCATGAAATAATTGTCCTAATTGGTGAGGTTTCAACTTTCAAATTATCTTAAGCTATGATTATTCAGTTGTTATCATAATCCGATACAGAATAATTCTCATCTTGTAAACAAACTATGTTGTCACAAACACATTTTCAGTTGGAATGAGTAAGGGAAAAAACTAAACTTCAATTCTTGCAAGAACACCTCATGGTATTGCAACCAAATCTGCAGGAGCATTGAATAACTCCCAGGAGTTTCGATGGATTCTGAGGGTATCCTGATGAGCATAGACTACTAAAGTTCAATAGGCGATTTAAACCTTTTTTACTCAATATCATTGGCATAGTGGCTAATGCGCTGGACTATGACATCTGCGTTATGGAGTTCGAACTCCAGTCGCGCCATTATGTTCCCTTTCGGACTAATACCCTTAGGAAAAGTATAATCCACTAATCCATCCAGCAATGGATTAAATAATACCACTACTGTTTTTCTACAAGGATGTCTTTGACATTAAATAACACACGAAGGTTAATAAGCAAAGAAACCAAACCAAAACAAATTTGAGTGTCAGTTGCAGATTTTTCAAAGATTGCTCGAACTCGCGAAACTTAGAGGACGGAGTTCAAGTCTCATTGAGTACCCCATTAACAAGGCCTTGTGCCACATTTGTTCTCTGACAAAAGCAACGAGCTGGAAACATGCATATATATAACACATATGTAAGAACAAAATAAATAAATTTTAAAAATTACAAATCTCCTTGTGGACCTTCCTATTTTAAAATAGGTTTGGTTTGGTTTCTTTGTTTTAATGGCGTATCAACATTTCTCTGTTATTTAATGCCAAAGCCATTCTCTTAGAAGAACAGTAGTGGTACTATTTAACCCATAGCAGGGAGGATAAGGGGGTTCATACCTTTCCCAAGGGTATTTGCCCGAAGTGCACGTTATAGCGCGGCTGGAATACGAACTCGCTTACTACGATTCTGCAGTCCCGCGATTTAACCATTACACCATGAAGACAACCCGATTTTAAAATATATTTTTATTCTTTCTTTGGACCTACAACAAACATATATTTTAGGACAGTTTGTCTGCCACTGGACCTCCCCTGGCACTCAGCTCTCAGCTGTGGCTCCCCACAGCTGTCGCATGCAGCGGCGGCCACATCCTAGGTACTGGCTTTGGCGAGCTTGCTAAACCAGGTGCGGGTAACCGACGGGTCTTAAACCCTCAGTGAGTTTTAATTGGGCAGTGTCAGCCCTACTGCATGCAAATCCTGACTCCCGGCAGAACAAGCGGAAGAGTTCACGTGAAGAACCAACAGTTGTGAAGGCGATGGCAGCAAGTGCCTTTGGAGCGCCTAGACAAGGATGTGATCCCCAGAGAAGTCCTGGTCATCCATTGCAGCCTGGCAGTCTCCCGTCGTAACGGTTATTCATGCCACTTGGTCAAGACTTCCCAGGCCGAGAGAGTGGGATTGCCCCTGTGTACCGGTCTTCTCACTATAAAATTTTCACGTAAAGGGCAGTTTCGCAACTCATCACGTCATCATCGGATCCGATTGACAACTACTATATATATATGTGTGTGTGTGTGTGTGTGTGTGTGTGTGTGTGTGTGTGTGTGTGTGTATACTTTACCATATTTATGAATAAACTGTTCAATATTGATGATAAGGCACATATATCTAAGTATGGAAAGTGTATCAACTCATCTGACTGTTGTTTGACCCACATGATTCATTCAGTAACGGACTTGTCGAAACCATTACTTGGATACGTATAAAGATCTATGCCGGCTGTACCATAGTTCGTAGCATGAAGCATTATTCAAGAAATTTTCTGATTTGCATTTTTTCTGATAGCTCTCTCTCTCTCTCTCTCTCTCTCTCTCTTTCTCTCTCTCTCTCTCTCTCAATAAACTCCGTTGGTCAAATTCCAGTCTTAGAGCTTTAAGAGATATGGAATATCCCTTCATTGTCATTAGTCTCAGGTCCTCTCTCACCCGGAGTGCGAGTACCTGTCAGGGTCTCATTTATAGGATTGTTGTTATTAGTCAATTGAAACGTTACAGCTGTGTGTAAATTGTTCGGATAAGAATTAGATATTTGAAAAACGGAATTACTTATGTTACATGGCAATACTTGAAACCATTTAACAATGTGCAAATATATGATTGATATTAAATAAAATTATTTGCGTTAGATAGCAATACTTGCAAATATTTAACTGCGTCAGGGAGTTCGAACAAATGAGTTCTAACTCATTGAAAAATAAAGTTCCCAAAAAACCTATTCACTTACAAATTATATATATATATATATATATATATATATATATATAACTTGTAAGTGAATAGATTTTAGGTAACTTTATTTTCAAATGAGGATTTATCATTGAATGATCCACAAGGGTTGATATACCATATAACACTCAACTAACCAACCAACCAACTCCCTCTGTTTCTCACTCCCTCTCTCTCTCTATATATATATATATATATAACCAGTATTTTTTGAAAAGATACAGGTTTTAAGGCAGTACCATAAATATGAATTAAAAAGTTGAATAAGATCTTCAGGTTTGGTTTGGCCTGATTTCTTTGTTTAATGGCATATCAACTCTTTTTAGGTTATCTAATGCCAAAGCCATTCTCCTAGAAGAACAGTAGTGGTACTATTTAACCCATAGCTGGGAGGATAAGGGGATTCATACCTTTCCCAAGGGTATTTTCCCGAAATTGAACGTAATAGCGCGACTGGAGTACGAACTCGCGTACTACGATTCCGCAGTCCATCGCTTTAACCATTACACCACGAGGACACCCCCAAGATCTTCAGCTAAGGTACTCAGATTTCTATGTATTTTTAAGAAATGTCCAAAGAACCTCTCTTGCATATTATCAATTAGTTACATCATTTTAACTGAAGGACCACATTTCTGTTATTATATGTAATTTAGGTACATATTTAGATTGCCTTGTCGACAGGGGCTGTAGAATTCGCTGACTGCGTTTCTGCGAAGGTGTAAAACCCTCCCTAACGAGTGTCCCGGGTAAGACGTTAAGCTATTTGACGGTAAGCTTCCATTTCTGAAGTTTTGAAGAATATTGAGTGATCCTTTATTGCCATTACTCCCATGCCCACTCTGACCCAAAGTGGTAGTACCTGCTAGAGTCCTATCAATGGCTCAATAACTATTTAATCCTTTATTCTACTCGAAAATCAATTAACTATGTGCAAACAAATGATTGATTTTAAATTGAACTATTTCTTTTAAACTGCAGTGACGAAGTGGCTCAAAGAACAGTCAGCAGAATTTTACGATGCGGGGATACATGCTCTCATTCTAAGGTAGAAAATTGCTAATGAGAGAAACGGTGGCTATGTTAAGAAGTAGGGATGTGATCCACAGAAGACCAGCATGATTTTGATGTATGATTCATGTTCCTGTGTCGGTAATTATTCCTTTACTAAAGAAAAAGGCATTGAATTGAATTATTGATTTAAGATGGGAATACTTGAAACTAATGGACTTTTTGCAAACCAATAAATAATGTTGTATACTATTGTGTTAGATTGCAATTCTTAAAAAAAATTAACAGTATGCGAGCAATAAATTGTAATACTTGAAACCATTTTAGTGTGTGCTAACAAATAAGCCCGGGTACATTTAAAAGTAATCTTACCTACCAAGTATTCGTTTACAAATCCTGAATTTAATATGTGTGCGTGTGTGTGTAAACAGGATTTGCTATTACGAGGATCATTAAATAAGTTTCCAGACTTTTTTCGTATGGGCACTTTTATTGATAGTACACACATGAAACTCTAGTCCCCTTCGAAGTACTCTCCTCCAGTTGCAATGCACTTGTTCTACCGTTCCAACAACTTCTGGAAGGCCCCATGGAAGTCCTCTTGTGTGAGCGTGTCAAGGACCTTCGTCACGGCTTCTTTCTTCTCTTCAATTGTCTCATAACCACAGCCTCTGAGCTTGGGGAATAACCAAAGGTCACAGGGACCAAGGTCTGGACTATAGGGAGGCTGAGGAACTGTGCTGATGCTTATCTTGGTCAAATAGTCTATGACAGGGATGGAGTTGTGGACTGGTGCACTGTCCTGGTGGAAATGCTACTGACCCGATTTGAAGAGTGCTGACCTCTTCCCTAGGAATCTCTTCCTGAACTCCCTTAAAACCTCAGCATAGTAACCCTAACCCTAACCCTTTGGCCAATCAACTCTGGTGCATTGACTTCCTTACTCCTCCCACAGCTCTCATCATCCCCCACAGACTCCGTGCCTTCCTTGAATCTCTTATGCCACTCAAAAACTGATGCTCGATTCATGCAAGATGCTCCGAATGCAGTCTGAAGCATTCCATACGTTTCTGTGGCATCATTCTTTCCAAGTTTAAGACACAATCTTATTGCATATCGTTTTTCTAAAGTGTTCTCTCGTGCAGATTGCATTTTTTTAATTCACCAGCTGTGACAATCAAGCTTTAGTAGGGTGTATTCCAATTGCTGCAGTAGGCGTTCATTTGAAGCTGAAATCATCAAAATTGAACAGTCATCTCATAAGATGCATAGCAATAATATACTGAATTCTCAAGAGTCTACGACAATTTTAAATGCTTCTACAAAAAAGTCTCGAAACTTATTGAAGGCACCATGTAAATAGCCTACAAGTGTAGACATAAAACACAACCAACCAACCAACCAACCATAGTGGAATGGTTAACAGTATTTCTGAATACATTCTCATCCAAAGAAAACTTCCTACTACAATCGTTCTCGACTTCGAGATTTTCATCTCTTGCATCGAAAACTTTGAATCTTCTAATCCTGAAAATATTCTTTAATACGTTTTTTTTTTTTTATCCAAGGTCGTACTTTTCTGTTAAAATCTTTCTGGTTTCCGAAGATTTTATCTCCGGGTTGAAATCCTTCGTATCAGCTCATCCAACATGTGTGGCTGGTCCTACACAAACTTTCACAATAATTTGTGTTCGCAGTTCAACAGTTCATATCGTCAACCAAACTGTTGGATCTTCACTACGTTGATCTCAACCAGAGAGTCCAGAATATATATATATATATATATATATATATATATATATATATATATTATTCGGTCCAGTTAAACCAGAGTCGGGAATAATTCCGTCAGGACAAAAAATCATTCAACTATGAACATTTAATTTTTCCTGGTAAAGAGCTGACATCACAGAGCAATAATTTCTGTAAGAAAAACCAAAACCGGTCACATTAGGATTATAAATTTATTTCCATCCTATTATGGGTATTGATATGAATCAATAACACCAAAAATAACAGGACTTCTTCAGATCTAATCGATAAAATAATTCCGAATAGACACGGGACGGAAGGATGGGAGCGGGTAGAAGAGGGGTGAAGAGTTTCCTCCCCATTTTGCCCACTTCCGGTTTTTAGTTTTTTATTACCGGTTGGAATTATAGTAAATTAAATTTTTAAGATTTTTAAATTCTAAATACATTTCAACTTAAAACTCCAGATTTAATAATAATTTAGGGAAGTACAACATTCCTTATTAACCTTACGTAAGGATACAGTAATACTTATCTTAAATCAAATTCAAAATTTAGAATTAAAATTTTAAATTCAAAATTTATATTCATGCCTATTGATTCAGTTACCCTTCCATTGAAAAGTACGTACACATTCTTTTTATATAAACAAGAAAAGGAAAAATTCACTTGATTATACATTGAAAGCCATTGACATTGAGAACTCAACTGGATGATAAATCTGTTCAACACTGAAATGGATGACCCCTTAATAACACCAACCTGAGGCAGTATATCCAACTTAGCAAAGAGTAGATAATAAGAGCACTTCATTAGGATATAATAAATAGCATGTTTGGCTAACAGACCATTATTAATAAGTTTGGTTCTTACTGGGTGCTCCATATTTCTGGCTTTGTGCTAAACTAAGCTATTCCTAGTCAATGATGACCTAGAACGATTGAATCATACTAATTATTAGTCACTCTTCAGTCTCTAATTATCTCCATTCTAAAGTTTTCAATTTCACTCTCATTTCTCTGTTCTTAAATTTCTAATCTCGTAATCAGCATAGAACTTGATATTTTCTTTTTTATATGCGGAATAAAATTATATGTATATATATAATGCTTTCAAAATTACAGCTGCATAATAAAGTAGAGAAAAAATTTAAAAGGTAAAAAAAAATAAAGAAATAAAGAGAAGCAAAATATATACATATATCTTCATCATCATCATCATAATCATATCGTGCTGCTTGCACGGATTTCCCTAACACACACACACTCTCTCTCTCTCTCTCTCTCTCTCTCTCTCTCTCTCTCCATCCGTCTCTATCGTCCATCGCTTCCGGCAGGTGTTCGTACAGTGCTGCTGTAAATAGGTTCTAACTGTGAAGAGGTCCATAGGAGAATGTCGCTTATGAGTTCGTCCTTGTCCCTCCTACACTGTCCCGCACGTGTTGTTCGTCTAATTTAGATTGTCCGGTCGGTAGCGTACGGCTACCGACCGGACAATCCAAATTAGACAATCCAAATTAGCTGTTGTTTTGAGTGATGTTGCTTCAAGGATTTTTTAAAATATAGCTCTTAGCATCCTTGTGCAATTGCCGTCAAAGTTTTTCTATACACGCTTACTCAGTGTCCAAGTGGCTCACCCATGCAGTAGGTTGAACATATATATATATATATATATATATATATATATATATATATATATATATGAAACGCAGTTTCTTCCAGGCAGCGGTCACATCGGTACTGCAATATGGCTGCACTGCATGGACGCTAACAAAACGGCTGGAGAAGAAGCTAGACGGCAATTACACAAGAATGCTACGTGCAATCTTGAACAAGTCCTGGCGGCAACACCCCACAAGACACCAACTGTACGGCCATCTGCCTCCTATCACAAAAACTATTCAAGTTATACGAACCAGACATGCAGGACACTGCTGGAGAAGCAGGGACGAACTCATAAGTGATGTACTCTTATGGACCCCCACACATGGCCGTGCAAAAGCAGGACGACCAGCATACATTCAGCAGCTATGTGAGGATACGGGATGTTATCCTGAAGACCTACCTAGGGCGATGAACGATAGGGAGGAGTGGCGAGAGAGGGTCAAGGATATCCGTGCTACCAGCGCGATATGATGATGATGATGATGATGATATATATTAAGGAAATATGTTATGCTTTAAAATAACCTCGAGTTCTAATTACGTCACATAATTTGAAAAACAATGCCATGAGCGGAAAAGAATGTTGAAACTGTTCTCATTTTTCGTTTCATTTTGAAAATAAAAGCAAATAAAATTTAGAAGATTCAACATCGCATACTTATTGAACCTGTCAATGGTTTATTGTAAAAACTGAAACATATATCATGGGAATATAATTCAACTATAAGAATAAAATCATCATCAAAATGCCTCAGGTTTTTCATAGTTGTAGATTTATATATATATATATATATATATATATATATATATATATATTGTCATCCACAGACAAACTGTTTCGTTGTATCACAACTCTTCGGTGTAGCTAGACACGTAGAACGCTTGAAGCCGGGATCGAAACCCGCCCAACTGTTACGTTAGACTTTGTATCAGACCGCTCGGCCAATAAGCGTACCAGGTTGGCTAAGGAATTTTAAGGTATTATGTTGCAGCAGCAGCAGCTTTCGTTTGTTTACATTTTTATACCTTATCGGATACCATAGTGCTCCATTCGTTCGAATATATATATATATATTCTCATTATTCTGTAGTTAATGTAAAAACTTCGTATACGGCTTTGAAATTAGCAGACTAAAGCAATGATTTTTCGCATTAAGGATTTTCAGACTATTGTCTTCATCTTTATTGTTATTTCCACAACGTTTCGGCCGATAGGTCCTCCGGCCTTTTTCAGGTGTTTGTCAAACTCGTGGAAATGACAATAGAGATGAAGATAATAGTCCGAAAACCCTTAAGAAATTTAGACAACTAAACCAATGATTGATATTAGTCAAACAGTTAGAAAAGAAACTTTATCCTTTATTCAATTGTTTTATTTAGAATAATCTTCAGTCCAAATTTTGTCAGTTTCAAGCTAAATCATCATCATCTAAATGACCCCACAGCATAGATCCCTTTGACGTTTTCTCCCTATCCGTACCTAACGGCCATCTTTCTTAATTGGTCTTTATACTGCATCCAGAGACCGCACTGATCTGATGTACGTAAGTTTTTGCTGCTAAATCAAAACGGGTGTATCAATGTATAGGAGTCCACAGTAGAACGTCGCTTATGAGTTTATCCCTTCTTCAGCAGTGCCCCGCGTGTCTTGTTCGACTTTCTTTAATGTTTTGAGAGATGGGAGGTAAGTTACCATACTACTGCTTTTTGTGCTGTGCTGTTTCCAGATTTCTTCAACTCAGCATGAAGCGTTTTCTCTAAACTTTTTGTTAGAGTCAAGGTGGTAAAACCATGCAGTAGAACTTATAAGGCTACAGCTTGTAAGAAACCTTATTTTATTATTATAAGGGGTCCGATGTCCATAGGATCGATGACCGGTCAATAGCAGATTAGGCCTTAACTATTCTTATATTGACATTGTTTTTAGTAGATGAGATGCTACTACCGGTTATTGTGAACTAGCCTACTAATTTAGGGGTTTTGCTATTTAACCTGGGTATGGTTCCATTTTCTCAAAACGCCGGTTTTTTATCTGAATTCACGTAGAAACCAATGCATTTTGCTGCCTATTACAGGCTATGCAGCAGAGATTCGGTTTGAGTGGGTATATTTGCAAGAAGTGCTATATCATCTCATTGTAACATATTTACCCTCGACTGAGCCGCCAATCAAGAAACAGGTGCATCCAGTCGAAGATATCGGAACATCACCTTGACCTGTGGACGGGGTTGAATTCGATACAGAAGCGTACTCCCACAGGAAGCAGGCGGATGTCAAACAATTATATAACCAGGTGACACAGAGGGCTTAGGCAGTTGGAGTTCGAGTTGCAGTTCAGTTTCAGTCGCAGTTGCCCGCGGAGTGAGAACCAGCTCCAGACAGAGGGCTTGGGCCATCAGGACCCCCGTTGAGCAGCCCAGCAGAATGAGGAAGAAGTGCTTGGGGTCAATATGTGGCAGTCTCTCTCCGTCTCCAACTCACCTCTTACACATAAACAACATCAACCCTTTCGCAACCCTTTCGCAACCCTTTCGAGAATAAAGTGTGAGAGGTATATTTTTTATAAAGAAGTGTGTTCGCTCGTCATTATTGTTGATTATGTTTCCGCATGAATACGTATACGTATAGTTGTATCACGGCTATACAACATCAGTTGTCTGCCTCCGTAATGTTTTCTGGAGGATATGGTCTACTTCTTCCTTTTTGTTTTCCTATGAAACTATTTTCTTTCATTAGATCTATTACGTTGATATTACGAAATCTAGGCAGATGATTAACATATATGTTGCAAATGTATTTCTTTGCAAGACGGGCGAGCGAACCATTGCTTTCGTGTTTTTTGTTAAGCATCATTATATCAGGAACTGTTTCTTTGGGAAGACCATATTTTAGAAATTGTTGTTCCATCTTTCTTCAGTGTAAATGCTTTGGAGAAATCTAAAAATAAGAATGTTGCCTCAAGATTTTTTGCACTTCGATGATTCGGCAAATAATCAGTATCTGAATAGTTATAAAGCAGATTCTCCAAAAAAAGTTCTTATTTTTCCTATGAATTTTCCCCGCTTCAACTCAGATACGACTAGGGAGCACGGCATAATAAAACTTATCTGCTAAAACAGTAAGAGTTATGCCTCTTTAGTTCTTAGAGATTCCGGGTCACCTTTCTTGAGAAAGTAGAGGATGCAGCCTTTCGTTCCTTTGCTTCTGTTTGTGGTTCTGGTCGCTGTTTATATCATTCTTTACAATCCAATATTCCATTACGCGCTTCCCAATGAATGTTATGTCTTATTCTATCATGTAATGTCCTATTTCATCTTTCTTAATTTTCTCTCATGTTAAAACTTGACAGCGGCACACTAAATGGTCAATTGATTCAGTTTTTTACTCGCACAATCTATATAAAGGGTTTGATTCGTTCATTATGTTTGCCTGATAGTGTGTAGTTGGTAGGCTCCAGTTGTGTGCTGCTATTATTAACCCCTTTGTCTCCATCTTCTCACCAGCATTTTTCAGTCATCACTATAAATCTATATCAATATCGGCACTTGTAACTCTTTTCGCGTATCGTCCATGTAAGTGTTTTTATTCTTACTTATTCGCTTCTTGCTGAATGATTTTTTGCTGCCTTTTCTACTTTGTCTTTTATGCCTATTTCTTTCGGTGTGAGACCAATTTTGTCTATAGATATTTTCTTTTTAATAATAAACTTATTCATTTATTATTTTTGAATATCTTATCTAATTATTCTTTTTTTTTTTTTTTTTTTTGTGTTCTGGTTAGTGAACACAAGTAGTAGTAATAATAAGACAAACCACGATATGTGAGGAAAATAGTTATATTTACAGGAAAGAGTAATTACAAGAGAGGGACTGTTAGTAATAAGAACATAGGATTAGTGATAGAGTAATGATATACTTCAACAATAGGAACGGCTCTTCTGGTCTGGCTGGTAGGCTTATTCTTCCAGACTGATCTCCGCTACTGCCATATATGGCAGATGGAACAGCTCATTATGCTGAAAAGGTAGGTGATACCCAACATTTTTCATTTCATCAATCTCATATTTTAAAAGCAAAATTCTCATTATATTTTAATAACAAAATTCCTTCTTTATTAATTGTTGAAATGAAGAAATTTCTTTTAGCGATGTTTACTTCTCATCAGTTGTTCATTTATTTTGTGCCGGGCTAAATTTCTTTGGATATTTTTTATTCTTTTAATGTGTAGCAACAATTTAAGAAAAACAAAAACAAAAACCCAAAACAATGCATTCGGTTGCGGCTGTAGAATATGCCGATTGCATCTCAGCAGAGGTGTGAAACATTTCCCACGAGTGTCCTGTATATGATATTAAACAATCTGCTGTTGAAACTCAAGTCCTCGAGCTTTGGGGAATGTAGAGTACACCTTTATTGCCATTACTCCCATTTCAACCCAAGCCCTGATTGGTAGAACCTATCAAGGTCCCATCTAGGGTCAAATAGAACTGTTTAATCATTTACTATAGTTGAAACCATTTAACTGTGTGCAAACAAATGATCAATAGAATATTGAATTATTAGTGTTAGATAGCAATATTTGAAACCACTTACCTGTGTGCGAACAATAAATTTCCATACTTGAAACCATTTAACTGTGTGCAAACAAATGATGGAGAATAAAATTACAAATGTTCGATAATATTACTTGAAACAACTGTATTTAAGCAGATGAGGTCTGGCTGGTTTAATAATAATGTTCCCGGCAAACTATTCGTTCATATATATATATATATATATATAAACAGGATTGGGTATTACATAACCTACAAGGGTTGATGGGCTGTAAAACATAAACACCTAACCAAACCAGAAAATAACCCACATCAAACTTTATGGAAAATGCGGATCCGAAAATCAAGTACAGTATGTTTACACGAACGTTGTAGTAAACGAGATTCACCAGTCTAAATCGCTTACTACATTAACTAATTGTGGTAAGGAAAAGATACACAGTGTTGGAGTTAATTATATATTAACTCAAGTGGTACAGTCCGACTAGTATTATGAGTCTCGCACTGTTGGTGTTACGCCCGAAGTTGGTCTTCAACTGACCGATATCCTTGCAGAGCAGTCTCTTTCTGCTTCTCCGTGCTTAAGAGTCACGGCGTCTTTTATACTCCCGCGATACCGGAAGTCACTTGGTACGAGCCACTATACAACACTAATCAACAACCATTATTTCATATAACTGTAATAGAATTCTTAGAAACGTCGATCCTGTCATGATTAATAAACACTCGGAATTCATGCGACTCCCCTAGTCGACACAGAACCACAAGTCACAAATGAAAATAAATGGTCTAGCTATAAAAAAAAAAGTCGAGAATTTTGTCGGAAATATCTTTTTTTTCCTTAAGCATACAGAAGTATTTCACAGTTTCAAAAAATATCGATGTTTATCGATTTTAGACTGTGTTCCAGTTTATAATGTAAATAAATACTACGTCGAAACAATCACAGATTCAGCAATAATAACAAGAAAATATGCCATATGTAAGTAGCAGATCAGTAAACAGGGTTGGGTTAGTTTAAGTGGACGTAGTAGTATATGTACCACCTGTCTGAATTTTTATTTACAGTCCAATCAAGATTTCAAATAGCTATTATGAATAAAGATTTAGATCCTTAGAAATGCCGATCCAGTTGTTACACATAAATATGATGCTTTCTTCTAACAACTCAGTAGTTGCTACATGGACTGCCAAAATTGGGCAGCAAACTCCAAGCTACCTTACCCCACCAAAAAAAAAGCACCTTCTATCTTATCCCGTTTGCATTTTAGAAGACTCTTCTCTTTTCAACTCTCAAAAAAAAATTTACCTGAAGAACTTCTAACTCTAACACATCAAAAGTGAGTAAATTTCTTTTTACGGACAAAATTTCTCTCACCCCGCCCACACACATTATTTCGTCTTTGAATGATTTGAGTGATCTGCCAAATATTATCCAGAAAACAATTCTTTCTGCATAATCACCACTTCTCAACTGTAAGTTATACTTAAAGAAGGCAGTTTTGAACAGCTTATAGAATTTCTTGGTATTTAATGAGTATTACAAAATTCCACCGTAATGATAATACAAAGTATTACTCTGCTTCGACAGAAGTTCCTAATAATTCTCTCGTTTTTACGGGTACTATGCAAGACAAACAAAAGTTGCCGATAAAACTTCTGTTCATTCAGTTGGCTTATTTTAAAATGTCTTTGATTAGCCTGAACTTTATTATGCATGACACAAGGCTATTAAAGAGCGCCTTACAATGAATCAATAGCAACCAGACTAGTGACACGGACTATTATCCCGCTGTGTAATGAGTTTCATTCTCATCGAGTAATATATTTGTAAACTTAGATCACACAACACTAAGCTTTGTAATGATTTCCAATCTCACTGAGTGACATATATTCAAAATTTAGATTAGATTAAGTCAAGGTTAGTAATGAGATCGATTCTCACCGAGTTACATATATTTGTAACTTTACATCAGATTAAGTTAAGCTTAGTTATAAAACAAGAAAAGAAATAGGGACAATTTTAGTAAATAGTAGATGCTGATAAAAAAAAAGCATAGGCATTTGTGTACAGACCTTTAAAACTAATAAAATAATGAAAATGGGGTTTCTTCTTTGAGAATAGACTTCCATTTCATCTGATACGTGAAAAAGTTGACACCTTTGTGAGCTTTTGCAAAAATTACCTATTTTGTAAAAGACTGAAAACAGTTAAAAACACAACAAAAAAAAGGGTTAATGTAGTACTTTGTAGACACTGATAAAAATGAATAAAACAACTACATATAAATTTGTGTACTGCTTCTTAAAACTAATAAAATCATATATGCATCAAGTTGGATTTGGTCGAAAGCGAGAAAGTTTCAACACGAAGGTAATACACGCGGAACCACCTTTCCCGTGTGATTACGTAAGAAACGGTTACTGTAAACGCGTACTAACATCAACCGCTGAAAGTAAACGTGTTTTTTAAATCACAAACTGCACTCAGAAAATGAAGATTAACGTCCAATATAGTCTCTGCATTTAATTGATCTGGCGTATATATATATATATATATATATATATATGATTCTCTTAATACCTGTCCGGTGGCAAATGCTGCTTGGTAGCGACAGGGGTGGCAGTACCGCCTTGAGCTACCGAAACTGTGTTATCACCCCTGGATGGCGGCTGATGAGGACATGGTATCGCACGTGCTTTCACACGTTGTATGAGGGGGGGGGAATTGTAAATAGGTTTTCTAGGGTGAGAATAAACACTCCAAGTATATCTGATAATTGACAAATCTGAATTTTTCGTATTTATTTGCCGAAATCATTTTTGTTGAAAAATAATAAAAACAGGTCAAAAATTGGACGTTTTAGTAACTTGAAGATGCGAATAAAAAAACTTGTATACAAACCGTTAAAACTCATTAGAAAATTTAAATAGAGTTTTCTTGAGTACAAGAAACTTTACATCTAATTATAAAAATATAACGGTTCAAAACTTAAAAATTAAATAAAATATTTTGAATTTATCTTTTCGAACGTTTAGTAACGCTTACAAAGGAAATGCAGGCTGATATGAAATTAAGTTTTACGAACCGAAATATTAATACGTATGAAAATGTGCTTTTAATGTTCGATATGATACCTAATTTAACTATTAGAATAAATAAACAATATTTAGAAAAATTTATTTTTTAATAACCGATATTTACGGTAAAATAAACAATTTGATTAACTGTCATTTACACAAAATCGCTACCTTTATCAAGTTTAATGGAAGATGATTCAGAAATTTGTTTAAGACAGGATGAATAGTTCTTTTAGTGGCACAATTTTATCTTGAACCTGGAGTCGGATAAACAAAGACTAATAGAGATAGACACATACACAGTATATATATATATATATATATACAAACAAATAGCCCAATTTTAATCCTTTTTTAAAAGATAAAATAAAATAACCGGTTTCGGTCCTCTCTGATCACAGTTAAAATGAGGACAACGATTAAGAAGGAAAAGGGGCAGGAACTATATAATGAGATGGAGGAAAGAAAAAAATCCAGGTTGACTAAAAAGAGAGGGGTGAATTAAATAGTAATCAAAATCAGACCCAATAAACATTCCCTCTGTTTACTGAGGGACGGTTTATAGGAGAGAATATGAATGGTCTCCGGTACTTTCAGGTGATAGTCCGAGTGGGACTAGCTCAAAATGGTAAACAGATCCGCAATGTAGGACGGGGAACAATTACGGTTATTTATGAGATGTTCTGCAATGGAAGACTCGTATGTGTTGTTCATTTGGTCAGCAATGTAGTTCCTTTGCAGTATTTTTGTGGGTACATGTTGTTTAATTCTTGAATCCAGACGGTGATCGGTTCTCCCGATGTATTGCAATCCGCAAACACATATAAAAGAATAAATGAAAGAACTACTGTTTTTTTTTGGGGGGGGGGCGTCTTTTCGACCAGATGTCAAAACAGTCCGCCTGCAGAAGACTACACACTGGTTGGAAGAAAAATAGCACTTACGTACACAAGCAGAGATCTGGTTGGTAAATTCATCACTATCACCGAGCCAAGGTAACCTTTGATATACAGGGCACCTCTGGACAGAATCAGGTTTAATTTCAAATTCGACCTCATCGCCCAATTTAGAGCATATCATTAATACCCAGTGTGTTAGGGTCTTAATTAGATTTATCTTCCGCTTCTTTGGACAAAATGAATCCCAACGAATGTATAAGCCAGTAAATGTAGGCTTACGATGTACAGTCGTTAGGAATGCAGAAGTCTCTTTACACCCTAATATGTCGAGAAAAGGGAGAATGGATTTATTCTCCTTCTCAATAGTAAATCTAAGTGCAGGGTGCATACAATTTAAATGTGAGAAAAATTCGACAGCCTCGGTCTCAATGCCGAATACACAAAAAGTGTCGTCTACGTGACGAAAGAACACTTCAGGTGTTTTATATTTGGAGAAGAAATCAACCTCCTCGAAACCCACAAAAATTCCGGCCATAGTAGGGCCTAAAGCTGAGTGCATCAAAATTCCATCCACCTGTCTATACATGATGTTATCGAAATTGAATTCGTCAGATGGGGTTGCAAATTTCATCAATTACAGAAACACTACCTCCGGTGCGACATATCTGCACATATTTTGATAGTTTCCAAGATGGGAACACAAGTGAAGAGACTACAGATATCAAAAGAACACATAAATTTGTTCTGTGGAGAACACTAGCAAATTCGGAAGAATCTTTTATGCAAACTGTACTATAATGTACAAGCACTGGTTATAATAACTTGTCAAGCTACTCGGTGACTTTTTGCTGTGGAGAGCCCACCATCGATAGTATAAGTCTAAATAGTACCTTATCCTAATGGATTTTAGGTAATCCATTAAGACGAGGTCGTATAAATCCAGTGGGTCTAATCTAGTCCGAGATGGCGGATTGCAACACATCGGGAGAAACGATAAACATCTGGATTCTAGAATTAAACATGTATCCACAAAAATACTGCAGGGGAACTACTTTGCTGACCAAATAAACAACACCTACTGGTCTTCCATTGCAGAAGATCTCATAAATTTTTTACCCCCCGCCATAAAATATATATATATATATATGAGGGTCATTCGAAAAGTTGGACCAATTTGCTCGGGCTGCAGAATACACCGACTGCAGAGGAGTAAGACTCCCCCAAACGACACTAAACAATCTGATATTGAGGCTTCAGTAATGCTGGAGCTTTGGGGAATGCGGAGTACCCCTTCAATGCTATCCCTCCAAAGTCCACTTTGGTTTGATATGGTCCTATCAATTGGTCAAATAGAACTGCTTGACATTTAAACTCTGTACTTATGTTAAACTAAGTTGTTTGGAATAGAACTGTTTTTACATTTAACTGTGTAAACAAAAAAAAAACTGTACTTGTTTGAAATAGACATGTCTTTCGATTTTAAACTGTGTAATTATGCTAAACTGAATTATTTGAAATATAATTACTTATATGTATGAAAATGGATTTGGCATCAAATAACCAACAATGGTTGATATGCCATAAAACCAAACCAAACGAAACGTTCGAAAGGTAAAGTCTCAACTTTTACATTTGGATGGGTCTTATCTGTTCAGAAGGTAACATAAAAATTCGAATTCGTTTGTCTAGTTTTATCAGAAGTTGTGTGTTGCTACAATAAAAATTAGTCACGCTATTGCGTTCGCTTTTGGACTAACACCCTTTGGAAAGGCATGAATCCCCTTATTCCTCACATGTGAGTCAAATAGTATCATTGCTGTTCTTCGACAAGAATGGCTTTGGTATTGAATATGCCATTTAACAAAGAAATAAAGCCATACAACAAAAATGTTTACGTAGGCTCTTCTTTCTGGGTAAGGTTTAGAACTTTTTGAATGACCTTTCTCTCTCTCTCTCTCTCTCTCTCTCTCTCTCTCTCTCTCTCTCTCTCTCTCTCTCTCTCTCTCGATAGATAGATAGATAGATAGATAGATATGAACAAGCTTAGGTATATGGATGGTTAAATAGATATAAAGATATTGTTGGAGAGAATGAGAGAGATGAACAAGCTTAGGTAGTTGGATAGATATAAAAATATTGAGATAGATAGATAGATAGATTGATAGATAAGTTCAGTATGCAAAAGTCAGCGAAGCGTAGGATTGTGACAGTGAAGCTTCACTTACTGCAGATGTCCCAGTTAGAAAAGTGCACCAATTGATCTCTCCCAATGTCACGTGTTGGTTACATCATGGAAGTTTAAGGTGGGAATTGCATAGCAGAAATCACAGAATCGATAAACTGGCAATAC
>OY757911.1:7290915-7308415 GCA_963585895.1 Sepioteuthis lessoniana
AGCATAATTTTACGCTACAAATATTGATTTCTCAACATAATCTCCTCTTTTATCCTGCTCCCAATCTTTAATATCAATGACAGAGATCAAACATTCTATGATATAAATCTTATATTAGAATTCATTCAACCCTGGCAAAAGTTGTATAGTTCATCTTGAAGATGTTCACATAAGTTTTGGCTATTATTATTGTTATTATTATAATCATTATTACAGTCAGAATTTTTAATACAAACCGTTAGATGAGAGCGTTCTATAGGAGTTTAAGTGACAGCAAGTCTCCTCAAGTCTCCAGGATTCTTCTCAGTATTCTGGCCGATTTTAATAATGCTGTAATCTGGATAATTTCCACTTATTTTATTATCTCCAAGTCTTCCATTCCCTGTACCAATTCTTTGAGAATTGTTCCGGGAGCACCAATTACAATCGGTATCACTGTCACCTTCGTGTTCCTGAGTTTTTTATTGCCCAGTCGGCTGGGGCTGTAGAATACACCGACTGCACCTCTGCTGAGGGGTAAGACTCCACCCCCAATGAGAGTCCTGAATATGGTATTAAAATATCTGATGGTGAGCTTCCAGTGATTCTGGAGCTTTGAGGAATGCGAAGCACTCCTTCATTACCATTGCTCCCAGGTCCACTCTGGCCCGGAATGGTAGCACCTGATAGGGCCTTATCTACAAGTTAAATAGAACTAACTGCATACTTATGCTAAACTGAATTGTTTGAAAAAGAACTGTTTTTTTAATTGAAACTCTACTTTCGCTAAACTGAATTGTGTAATATAGAACTGTTTTGATATAAAACAGTGTTTAAATAAAATCTTTACTTATACTAAACTGAATTACAACCGGTGGAATAAATTAAATAGCTTGAAATAGAAATGTTTTTGACAATTAAACTGTGTACTCATGCTAAACTGAATTGTTTAAAATCGAAAAAAATAGAACTATTTGCATAAAAATGGATTTGGCGTTAAATAACCTATAAAGGTTAATATTCCATTTAACCCAACCAACCAACCAACCAACCAGAGTTCTTTTTTAGTTCCCAAACAATGTCTTGGTACTTATCTCTCTTTCGGGCTCTTTTAATTTTATTCTGTGGTCTGCCGAGACGGCAAAGTTTACTATTCGGTAGCTTCTGAGTTCTGATCGTCTAGCCGAGATTAGGCGAGGGGGGATCACGATTATTTAAATAAATAATAAAAAATAAATAAATAAATATAGCAATTAAACTAAGAACAAATAAAACAAAAATCGCCTTTATTTAATAGCTGAACATTTTAGCTTCCTAAAAAATTCTTAAAAAACTAGATTAGATTATTTAAATTAATGCTATAATCTTTTCTAAACCATCCATAGAAAAATATTATGGAATATCATAACATTGATAAAAAAAAAACATTGAATAATTTTGTAATTTGCATTCCAAAAATAAACACCAGCGGAAGCCTAGACATGCAAATCGGTCTAAAGTTAAAAGACAATTATTTCAAACCATAACAAGCGGTTGAGTATGCCTAATTGAAAGGAAACATGGCTCCAGCAAAAGAACTGCCAATTGAAACAATGGCCCGTATCATATCACCCATTTAGCCCAGTCGGCTAGGGCTATAGAATACGCTAACTGCATCTCTGCAGAGAGGTAAGACCACCCACTATCACCAACGTGTGTCCTGATATATGACACTAAACCATCTGATGCTTAGGCTCCTGTCCTAGCGCTTTGGGGGAATTTGCCATTACTCCTAGTTCCACTCTGACCTGGAGTGGTAATACCTGTTAGGGTTCCATTTAGGGTCAAATAGAGATATCTAATCCTTTTCTTCACTTGAAACCATTTAACTGTGTGAAAACAAATGACTAATGTTAAATCGCTTTATTAGTATTACATAGTATTTAACTGTCCGCAAACGGATAAATAAGCTGAATAGAATTACTAGTGTTAAATAACATTACTTAAAACCATTCAACTGTGCAAACTGGTTCGTTTGAAAGTTGTTACCTACAAACTATTTGTCAACAAATCGTGTATATCTAATATAAACATAAACAGGATTTGGCATTGAATAGTCTATTAGAGTTGATATTCCATAAAATACAAACAATTAAAGTAAAACACATTGAAGAAAAAGATAACATACTGGTAGACCATGAAGGCATCAAAACATCTGGATAGACAACTTAAAGCAATATTTCTTGAAAATAAAAAAAATGTACCAGAAAACAAAAGAAAAACAAAAGGATGGACACCGGAGTTATCTTTGGTGATAGAGCAGTGAGAAATCGGCAGACTGAAATGAGATTCCAACCGACCAAGGCCAGACAAAAACCTGCACAAAAAACACAAATGGAAGAAAATGAGGTTAAAAGTGGAGCAAACAGTGGAGAGACAATCATGATGTGTTTACAATTGGATGAAAGTGATATTCAGTGATAAATCAAAATTGACCAAACAACAATGCCGAAACTTGAGTTTGGCATAGTTTAAATCAGACATATAAAGATCGCTACCTGAAGAAAACAAGAATATTCTTGATATGGGTCTGGCATTTAAAGGAAAAGAAGACATAGCAATCATTACCTCATTGATCAATCCACGTGCACATGAGAATCCGGGATACTTCTATCATTCCATCGATAGAAAATTGGTTTTGTAATGATGGTTTTTTTTTTCCGGAAGATAATGCATCTTATCACAAACCCATTATCATTAAGGGTTTTCGGACTACAGTCTTCATCTTTATTATTATTTCCACAAATATCTGGCCGATATATCCTCCGGCCTTCTTCAGGTGTTTGTAAAACTCGGGAACGTTCACGGAACTTCGAACTCCGTCCTTTATTGAATCCACGAGTGTCGCCTTTTCTCATTCCGTTAGCCATAACCGAGTACAAGTGTTAAGTATTACTCGCCTACAAGCAGGATTGAACCTGCAACCTCCAGATGATTGTCTCGTTGGAAGCTTTGCTAGACAATTCAGAGTGAATTTTTGGGACTTATAAACTTAATGTTCTTACTTGCCAAGAATTACTACTATTAAGTATGATTTTTTACCTGTGCTCATATTCAGATTTTTTTTTTTCTCTTCAGAAAAAGCATTTAAAATCAATGACATGGCCCGCGAAGATACCGGATTTAAATCCAATAAAAAAAACTTTGTAGGGGAAATTGATTTACAAATATTCCATGAGAATTCTGAATCCACCAAAGATCAATGGACTGACATTCGGAAAAGTTGGGACCATTTTGATAAAAAAAAATTATTGATTTAAATTAGCAAAATCCATGACTGAAAAAAATTAAGGCTGTCATGAAGTTCTGTTTGAGGTAACTAATTATCAATTTTAATTTTTGGTCAATGAATCTCATAATTTTTTCCTCAATACTGGGTTATTTGATATTTTCCTCTACATGGTTCGGAAAAATTGTACCATTAATTTAAATAATTTAATCTTCTTTGTTTTATATATTTTATGAATCCAGTATGTTTAGCTATTAAATTAAAATGTTTTGCATCTTATCTGTCATTAGTTTCTTTACTGCTACTGGAAAACGCAAAGTTAGCATAATCTAAGTGTGTTAATTCTGAAATTTTTTGCCAACTACAGTTTATGACGAAAATACTGTATTGTTGTTCTTGAGTTGGTGTGAAAACCATACTTCGAGATCTTGGATCATTTTAAAATCTTTTCATAATACTCGAAAATACAATTCATGTGGCTTAAATTGAGTCTGAAAATCCCCTTGTGGCTTCTTAAACGACGCATCTTACAATCTCATTAGGTGCCCTTTTCATGCGGCCTTGTGCCACATCTAAGCAAAAAGCTTAGTAAATTACTACGCATCTTACAATTAAAAATGGAATTCCCATTAGCAATTTGTACTCGTGACTAATTTTTGGGTCGGACCAACTCTGCATACGATTTGTCACTTCAAAAAAGAAACATGACGCTTTATCTCGTTTAAAATTAATTTCGCACAGACCTTTGCGAGACATAAATTGTTCGACAATCTGCATTTTCGTAGTAGGTGATATTTATCTGCACTTCCCACCAGGTAAGATTTGACACAAGGTCATTTTAATGTGGTGGGGACGCGCAGGAATCGAGACTTATGAGTGGCAAGGGCAAAGATTCTTGACTCCGTTGGCACTTAATGGGGTGCCTCAGGCACCAAGCTATAAACTTAGTCATGCAAGTTGATAAAAGTCTGGGGACGGCTCTTGATACGAGCATAGTCCAACAAAGGAAAACTTGAGGCCGTAAGGCCCCCGATTCAGCTGGGCCACCTTCGGGTGAGCGAGCTGCATCATAGTTCAGCAGAGCTCGAGCCTAGGCTCGTGTCAGACCTTCTCCTCCCCTAAACCCTCGCTATAATCGACCTTCGCGTCATTGACCTTGTGTCAAGTCCTGTCTGGTGGGAGGCAGTGACAAATATCGGTTCCCTGAGACCAAGTGTTCAAAAAACATTTTTCTGACCAGCCGGCACGATACTAGGTGGCCAGCTCGAAGGCAACGGGAAAAATAGCTGGCATCAATATATATATATATATATATATATATATATAAACATTCATTTATTTATTTATAGTGGGAGAAAAACAGACATAAAGTGACGAAGGATGAGAGTCACGCCGCACGTCTCAAACATTGTACGTTTCTCTTGTCGCTAATATGTGTCATTATTGCTGGTTAAATGTTATATATATATTACAAAGGTTTATGACTGTCACTATCTCATTTGGTGCATTAGTGGTAGACCAAATGCAGTATAATTTGCTGAGTGCTCAATACATGGGAGAGAACTATTATATAATAAATAAATATATATTAGATTTTATATATATTTAATGAATATTATATGAATATTAAATATATATAAGTATCAAATATATATATATAAAAACCAATATATATAAATATTATATATATATATATATATATATATAAACCTCTTTATATGGGTGTATGTAGAGGTTATTTCATTTCACATTGCACTCATATCTTTGGGAAAAGGAGGAATCCAGTAATTCTCCCTGCAGCTATAAGTAAATAGTAGAGCAGACTGTACTTTTGACTATGGTATGGCAACCAGTCTAGGAGAAAGAAAACTCCGTATTCAAACTTGTTAAACTATATTTTAAAACTGATTCCATGTCATATCTTGATCATGCAGAAGAGCAGACTATATATATATATATATATATATTAAAAATTATCGGAGTGTTGATAATATATAGATGATGATAAATGACAATCAATATAATTTCATTAATTATCAACTGTGGAAAATGAATGAACTACTCGTACCTATTTACTTCTAATATAAAGCAGCCATGGTGAGGCAACTAGTCTAGGAGAAGGAAAACTCTGAATCCAAACCTGCTAAACTCCGCTTAAAAATTGACCTTGTGTCATATCCTGCCTGAGCGGAGGGGTTGGTAAATATGATATGGAGGTAACCGTGGTGTAATGGTTATCGTCGTAGGAAATGGACACGGCGACACGAGTTCAAATCCTGGACGAGACTGATTGCATTTCACATAGCACTAATACCCTTGGGAAAGGTATGAATCCAATTATTCTCCCTCCAGCTATGGGTAAAATAGTAGGGCAGACTAGGTTCTTCAGCCTTGGTGAGGCAACGAGTCTAGGAGAAGGAAAACTCGGAATTCAAACCTGTTAAACTCCGCTTAAAAAATTGACCTTGTGTCATATCCTGCCTGAGCGGAGGGATTGGTAAATATGTATAAAGCACAAAATTTCTTCCAAATATTTCCGGTGGCTGCAAAATTGGCCGGTTAGTCTCAAAGGGTTGCCTCCCCGCCAGCCAATTCCTGCTTACGGAGCTAAGTTTGTCGCCTGTCACCTGAAGCGCCCAAAAAAGGGGAATGCCAACGAGAACAAGCATTTTTTTGTACCATCCGCGCATAAGTTTCTATCTCTGCATGACTCCTTACATTAAAGTGGTGTCAAATCCTAACAGGTGGCTGATACGGATAAATGTTCCCTTAATTTTCCCTGAGTTATTCTATTAATAGAAACATCTTTTCTTTTGATATGGTCGGCAGCTGAGTCATCTTATTTCTTTAAACGTTCTTCACGTCTTTAAATCATGAGATGAATTTTCAATTTAGAAAAAAATAGTCTGGTTTGATTGTTTAGGTTTTATGGCATACCAACCTTTGTAGGTTATTTAATGCCAAATCCATTTTTATATAAATAATCCGTTCAATTTCAAACAATTCAGTTTAGCATGAGTACACAATTTGTCAAAAACATTTCTATTTCAAACTATTCAATTTATTCCAGCAGTCTTAATTCAAACAGTTCTGTTTAGTATAAATACAGATTTTATTTACACACAGTTAAATATCTAAACAGTTCTATATTAAACAATTCAGTTTAGCGTAAGTAGAGTTTCAATGTCAAAAACAGTTCCATTTCAAACAATTCAGTTTTGCATAAGTATGCAGTTTATTTCTATTTAACCCACAGATAGAGCCCTACCGGTCTGGGCCCGAGTGGACCTGGGAGCAATGGCAATGAAGGGGTGCTCTGCATTCCCCTAAACTCCAGCATCACTGGAACCTCACCATCAGATTGTTTAGTGTCATATCAGGACACTCGTTGGGGGGGATACCCCTTTACAGAAGTGCAGTCGGTGTATTCTTCAATCCCAGTCGACTGGGCCAAAAAAAAAAAGCTAGTCGCTTGGAGTTAGTTCTAGTAACTATGGAGAGTGATGCAGTTGCATAGTCCTGTGTTTTAACAAAAATTAAATGCTGGTCAAAAAGATTCAACACTTAGTTATCGCGACAAAGTCTAAATGTTTAAGCAACAATCTAGATATCCAGATATCGTCTCTTTTTATATTAGTAATGTTAAGATTCAATCGATTCTTAGTTGTCATATCTTGTAACTTTAGGCAATGTATTGGCCTAATGAGTAGAGTGTTCGCCCATGGGTTCAATCCCAAGTCAAGTCATACTAGAGACTCAAAAAAATGGTACTTGATACAGTCTTGCTTAACACTCAGCATTATAAAGTAAGAATGAAGGGAAAAGTGGAACAATCCAGTGAATGGAATAGAGCGCTCCCCTACACGTCGGTGTGGGAGCTATTGAAGGGAACCTTCGGGTCAGCCCCGACTAAGGTCACCAACTTTACTTGCTTATTATTTATCTTGAATCTTTAATAATACAGTGAATAATTAATTAAATAATTAAATAATTTCTTTACTCTTACCTTTGTCTTTGAATGCAGCATGTTGATAAAAGTTTTGCATGGGCGTATTAATTTAATCCTATAAGATTAAATACTCGTAAATTTGTATTCAGTTGTTAAAATGATTATCCGCGTGAAAAAAGACAATCGTCTTTTCCGTGTTTCTTCTATCATTGTATTATAGATGTACAGGGCGTTTCACAACTTTTGAAACAAAATAAAAAACAAAAATCAAAGACAACAAATGAGAAAGTAATCAAAACTACATTTATTGAAAGGTAAAAGGAATATGTTGCAATCATTTAACCTCAAAGATGAACCAAAAATGTAAAAAGGAGTACATACCCCAGTGTTCCTTAATTGTTAGTTATGTTGATTTATTTTAACGACATCCCAATCCGTCAACGCCCCGAGGTAAGGGAATCGAGTTAACATTCACGTTTTTGTGAAGCTGTTTCTTAAGATTTTTTTTTTTTCGCGCGAAAATTTGGTCTGGTTTTATGACAATTCAACCATTGGAGGTCATTAATGCCAAATCCATTTTTATACATATAAACAGTTCATTTTCAAACAATTCAGTTTATTATAAGTATAGTTTTTTCACACACAGCTAAATATCAAAACAGTTCTATTTCAAACAATTCAGTTTAGCATAAGTACACAGGTTCAATGTTAAAAAACAGTTCAATTTCAAGCAATTCAGTTTAGCATAAGTACACAAGTTAGTTCTATTTAACAGTACTTGAATGGACTTGAGAACCATTGGCAATAAAGAGTACTCTGCATTCTCCAAAGATCCAGCATCACTGGAACCTCACTATTAGATTGTTTAGTGTCATATCTTGGACACTCGTTGGGGAAGTCTTACGCCTCTGCAGAGATGCAGTCGGTGTATTCTCCAGCTTCAGCCAACTGGGCCTCGTAATAATAGTTTCAAGTTTTCCAATCTGATTGTAATTTATGCACAATAACATAGTTTCAAGCAATTATTTCTACTTAGTAATAGTCATTTTTTGCACACACTTATTTAGTTTCAAATAACAAATAATGATAATTTTCAGTAAACATTTATAGCTTCAAGCAACTATTCCCTCTTTTGGAGGAGTCTTACCTCTTTTCTGTTGCCCAGTCGGCTGGGGCTGTAGAATACACCGACTGCACCTCTGCAGAGGGGTAATTAGTGTCCGAGATTTGACACTAAAGAATCTGATAGTGAGGTTCCAGTGATGCTGGAACTTTGGGGAGTGCAGAGCACGCATTCACTGCCATTGCTTCCAGGTCCACTCTGGCCCTGAATGGTGACACCTGGTAGGGCCCTATCTATGGGTTAAATAGATCTAAACTGCATACTTTTCCTAAACTGTATTGTTTGAATTAGAACTGTTTGACTAACGGGAATAACTTGAAATAGAAATATTTTTGACAAACTGTGTACTTACATTTAAACTACGTGCTTATGCTAAACTGAATTGTTTGAAATAGAACCGACTATTTGCATAAAAGTTTGATATGCCATAAACCCCAAACGACCAACCAATCTCTCTTCAGGGAATACTGTCCGCATATTCTAAACATCAAAGACATAGCGGGCTGGCAGTGTGGAACTATCAACATATGACTGTGTATGAACAAATAAGCTCTGGGAATTATATGCAGTGTACTATTCTATGGTGTCATGTTCAATGCGACTTATGTTATGATGAAGAGGAAAACGTTCCTCAGCGAGGGACGATGCACGTCTTCTTTCTTAGACCTCCTGTGGGAAAACAGAAACGAATAGGCCTCCTTCTTATATGCTGCCTTAGCAATGCCATCTAGCTGGCACTAGCAGAAATTATTTAGCGGGCAAGTTTGGTAATCCCATAATGTTTAGATTTTTATGTAGTAATGTCCTTATCGTACGTATGTGTGTGTGAATGTTCTAAGAGACGTTTGTGGGATGATTTAGATATTTAAGAAGTATTCCTTAATTGTAGGTTGTATGCAATCATACGACTGTGTGTTGGTAATTAGACTTAGGGTATTATATGCTGTGTACTGTTCAGTGGCGTGATAAACAAAGAGACACTGAGTACCGGAAAGTTCCTCTGAGGGTGTCGGAATATGGTTTCTTTCCACGACATCCTATGGGTAAAAAGGATCTATTTTCGTGCCTCCTTGCTTTGGCAATGTCATCTAGCGAGCACAAGCAGAAATTATGAGGCAGTCAAGGGTGATAATCCCACAATGGTTGTGATGAGGAAGACAGTAGGAGAGTTAAAAGTCGTTATAAATTATCTACGACAGTAGAAAAGGGATATAAATTTGCTGTCGTTGAAACCACTCGAGAAATTGATTGTTAGAGAGACAAGAGGCAGATTTATGTACAACAAATTCGAGAAATAATTCGATATGACCAATAGATTTTCTAAGGGATTGGAAAATATTAATAGAAAGTTTTAATTCTTTTTTTTTCTTTTTTCTTTTTTTTTTTTTTCTTTTTTTGAGGGAGACAATGTGGACGATGACAAGGCAAAGAGAAAAGGGTAAATAATTAAGTAAGTAAAAAGGAAAAGAAAAGGAAGAAGAATGGCGAACTGGTAGAATGAGAAGTTGGAAAATGTTAAAAATTGGAAATGTCTCCGAGTAAATGCTACGTAAACGATGATGATGTGGAAGAGAAAAAATAAAAAAAAACTTTTTTAAATGTTGAATGAATGTTAAAGGTGACTTTAATAGCAGGGATGTTACAAAAAAATGAAGCGGCAAAAATAAAATAATCGTCAAATGATTGGTGATCTTCTGGGTAATGAAAAGTTTTATGAAATGGCAGATACGATGTCAGATAAAATGATAAGAGATAGAAAAAAGAGCACGGATTAATTTAGAGTCGAAGAAAGAAAGAAAGAGTAAATTATGTCAGAAAATATAGTGACTACTTAACGAGAGAGAGAGAGAGAGAGAGAGAGAGAGAGAGAGAGAGAGAGAAAGACAGAGAGCAGGAGAAAGAGAGAAGTTTGAGTTTAAGAGAGAGTGGGAAAATTTTTAGATAAAGAAAGAAAGAATCTGAAACGAATACTAAAATATAGAATATTTCATTGTTGAAATTCAAAAGGAAAGAAGGAAGGAAGGAAAAAGAGAGAAGGAAGGAGGGAAGGAAGGAAAAAGGAGAGAAGGGGTAAATACAGGAAGAAAGGAAGTGAAAATGATGACAAAGAAAAGTAAGAAAGAAAGAAAAAGAAAGAAGGAAGGAAAAAGAAGGAAGAAAAAGTAAAAATGGAAAAATAGAGAGAGAGGAGAGAATAGAGAGAAAGAAAATGTAAAAAAAAAAAAAAAAAAAAGAACATGGGAAAGAAAGAAAAGATGCCAAATCGAAATGCTGAAAGGAAGAAAGGAAGGAAGACCAATAAAAAAAAGGAGAAAAAAAAAGAAGGTAGAAAAAGAGGGAGAAAGAAAGAGAAAAGTAGAAAGGGGAGAAGTCAGCAAGGTACGAAATAGCGTGCGGAGAAGAAAGAAATGAACGAATGAACGATGGCAGGAAGAAAGAAAGAAAGAAAGAAGGAAGAAGAAAATCTTAAGGACAGAAGGAAAGAGAGAAGAGAGAAAGAATGAAGAAACGAATAAACAAAGGAAGAAAGGAGGGAAAGACGGGGAAAAGAAAGAAACAATTAGACAAATTACCGAAGGAATGAAACCACGAACGAAGGAAATAAGAAGAAAGAAAGAGAGGAAAAACGAAAGAAGTGAAGAAGATGTAAAATGTGATAGACAAAAAAAACCCGAAATAAATCAAGTGGCTTGAAAGGTACGGGAAAGTTAATATTCACAGCACACAAATCGATGGCTAAAATAAGATCAAAATAATATTCGAGCAAGAGAAACTCTATCTATGTATGAGTTAGTAAAAAAAATGTTATGTTTCTTTGCATATCAACCTTTGTAGGTTATTTAATGCCAAATCTATTCTCCAAGAAGAAGAGTAGTTGTACTATTTAACCAATAGCTGGGGTTCGTACCTTTCCCAAGGGAATTTTCCCGAAAGTGAACATAATAGCGCGACTGGAGTACGAACTCTCGTATTACAATGCTGCAGTACATCGCTTTAACCATTACACCACGAGGACACCCGAATAAATAAATATAAATATTAATAAATAAATAAATAAAAAATTAAAAAAATGTTAAAAGAAACAAACTGTACAGAATTTTAACACTGGAAAAATCAATATTCACAACTGTTGTCTAAAATTTCGAGAGGAGTTATCAAATTCTAGACTTGTCAACTGAACGTGAATTCCGACAGCAAAACTAAATGTTTTCAATGTCAGCACTGATCATGGTCACCAACCTGAAAAAAATTGTTTTATTATTCTTATTTAGTTTGATTTGGTTGGGTTGGGGTTTTACGAGGATCATTAAATAAGTTTCCAGCCTTTTTTTCGTATGGGCTCTTTTATTGATAGTACACACATGAAACTCTAGTCCCCTTTGAAGTAATCTCCTCCGGATGCAATGCACTTGTTGTACCGTTCCAACAACTTCTGGAAGTCCTCTTGTGTGAGCGTGTCAATGACCTACGTCACAGCCTCTTTCATCTCAATTGTCTCATAACAAGAGCCTCTCAGCTTAAGGAATAACCAAAAGTCACAAGGAGCAACGTCTGAACTATAGGGAGGGTGACGAACTGTCTTGATGGCCATCTTGGTCAAATAGTCTGTGACAAGGATGGAGCTGTAGACTGGTGTATTGCCCTGGTGGAAATGCCACTGGCCCGATTTGAAGAGTGCAAGCCTCTTCCGACGGAATCTCTTCCTGAACTCCCTTAAAACCTCAACATAGTAACCCTAACTCTAACCCTTTGGCCAATCAACTCTGGTGTATTGACTTCCTTACTTCTCCCACAGCTCTCATCATCCCTCACAGACTCCCTGCCTTCCTTGAATCTCTTGTGCCACTCAAAAACTGATGCTCGATTTATGCAAGATGCTCCAAAAGTAGTCTGAAGCATTCCATACGTCTCTGTGGCATTTTTTCCAAGTTTAAAACATAATTTTATTGCATATCGTTCTTCTAAAGTGCCATCACGTCCAGATTGTATTTTTGAAACTCACCAGCAGTGACAATCAGGCTTTAGTAGGGTGTATTCCAAACCCATGCTCTAGGTGTTCATTTGAAGCTGAAATCATAAAGATTGGTCAGTCATCTCATAAGATGTATAGCAATAATAGTGAATGTTCAAGAGTCCACAACAATTTTAAATGCCTGTACAAAAAAATTCTGGAACCTTATTGAATGCACCACGTAAGTAATATCAACCATTGTAGGTTATTTAATGCACATTTAGTTGATAACACTTTTAAACAAGCCTGAGCTCATTTTCCCCACAGTTAAATGGTTCCAAGTATTGCTATGTATCTCTAACAATTCATTTAAACATGTAATTTGTTTACGCATAGTAAACTGATTAAAAAGTTCTATTTCTAACAATTCAATTTAACATAAGTAATTTGTTAGCCCACAGTTTAAATGTTAAACAGTCCTATTTGACCCATAAAGAAGACCCTATCAGGTGCTACCACTCCAGTTCAGAGTGGACCTAGGAGCAATGGGAATGAAAGGGTATTTCACCTTTCCCAAACCTCCAAGACTGAAGCCTCACCTACAGATAGTTTTGTGTCACATCCAGAACACTCATTAGAGGGTCTTAATCCTCTGCAGAGATGCAGTTGATGTAGTCTACAGTCCAAGCCGACTTAGTCATTACTTTCTAAGCAATCATTGTGAAATAAATACCCTTGTTTATTGTCTCCTGACTTCAAATTCCAGATTTCTCCAGCATCCATGGCTACTGAAACTATTAGTCGAAACTAACTGAGAACTGTCACATGGGGTACCAAATTCAAAAATAGAAAAAAGACCCACGTGTTACATGGTTTCCTGAAAGAGCCATACTGAGAAGAGTCTCCATGAGGCCGAAGCTAGCTGTGAATTAGGGTGAGTGAGTTCGAATTCAAGTCAACCTATTCCGTTTACTTTTGGACTGATATCGTTGGAAAAGGTATGAACCTTTTCGTATCTCCAGCTATGAGCCAGATATCACCACTGGTGTCCTTCAGCAACAATAGCTTTGGCATTAAATATCCCATTAAGTTTGGTATGCCATTTTTGGAAAGAATCCAAACCAAAATGAACCTAATTTATTGTGAAAAGAAATTGACTAAAATCTCCAAGAAAAAAAGAAGCTGAGGACAAACGAACCAAAAGTAATCAGCTCCAACATTTCTTGACGGTAAATAAGTTTTATCCTCTACGGAATTTCAGTACTGACAAGCAAGAAAGCAGTGAAAAAATGCTGCAATATTTATGTACAATGTAAACATATTCAATGTATATAAATATTTCACTATAATTTTTCTCTACTTTTTTGCTCGTCCTGAAATTCCTTACTGGTAAAACTTATTTACCGTCAAGAAATTTTGGAGCTGATTACTTTTGGTTCGTTTATCCTCCGCAGCTTTTTGAGATTTTGGTCTATTTCTTTTCACAAGCATTTTTGCAATAAAGTAGATTCATTTTGGTTTGGCTTCTTTCTGAAATGGCATAACAAACTTCATGGGTTATTTAAAGCCAAAACTATCGTTGTAGGAGGACACCAGTGGTACTATTTAACTCATAAAAGCTTAAAGATGAATACTGCAAAAAAGATATTTTAAAAATTGTTGCTCATTACCAAAATTGACGTCTAAAAAGATCTTTTTTATCATTAAGAGTTTTCAGACTATTGTCTTCATCTCTATTGTTTTTCCCACAATGTTTTGGCTGATATGTCCTCCGACCTTCTTTAGGTGTTTGTCGAACTCGGGTATCTACACGGAACTTCGAACTACGTCCTTTACTGAATCCACGGGGCGGGAGTCGCTTGTTCTGATTCCGTTAACAATAGCCGGGTACAAGTGTTAAGAATTCCTATATTGTTACTCGCCAACAATCCGGGTTGAACAAGCAACCTCCAGATGATTGTCTCCTTAGAAGCTTATGGAACACTTTGTATCCAAAGATGTCTTTTTAAACGCAAATTCCCGTTGTTGGCTTTAATATTTGCCTGTTTTATTTATAATACTTGGTTGGTTTTCTAGGTTCCTTTCTTTAATGCGCAACCAAACTTAATGGCAAAGTCATCCCTGTAGAAGAACAGAAATGACGCTATCTAACCCATAACTAGGAGAATAAGGGAGTTCATACGTTTCCCGGAGGTATTTGTCCGAAAGTGAACGTAACGGCGCGACGAGGTTTCGAACTCGTTCACATTGAGGCCGAAGTCAAGTACTTTAGCCCCTACACCATGGGGACCCTCTTCCACTAATTTCAAGCCAGTAGACGGGTTGATATGCTGTTAAAATCAATGAACCAATAAAAAGTTTTTTGTTTAATGGCATATCAACCTCCATAGATTTTTTGATGCCAAAGTTATCCATGTAAAAGAACAGCAGTTGTACAATTTAACAGATGACCAGAGGTTATAAAGGGGCTTCGTACGTTTCCCAAAGGGAATTTATTCAAAAATAAATATAATAGTGTTACTTGACTTTAAGCTTGCTTGCTGCCATGTTGCGCAGTCTAGTACCGTTCGCCCCGACACCACTGAGACTTACCCTATTTTCAACATTCATTTCAGCATTATGTGTTTTATTATATTTCCCAAGAAACTTCTCTGCTACGATATTGAGCGAAATTTCGTTACGAAAATATAATTCGCTATAACATTCACCCTAAACCTCTTAACAGTTGTGACCTCGCCGTAAAAATGAAACATTCCTATTTGTTTTATCGCTTTTATTCGACTCTTACATATATATATATATATATATATATATATATATAATTATATATTATCGACATCCTTTGTCTTCATACTTGAATTTCGATCGTTCCAAATTGCCGTATGGATGTTATGATACCCGGCTGGAATTGGCTAATAAATTTTCCGTAATTAGTTATTTTCCCAGTTCGTTCGGACCACTCTTGCGCCATCATCAGGGAGTGTGTATATGATAAAAGTACAATACGGCGTTTTATTTATACTGGTGAAACTTTTTTTTATTTTGTTCTATATATGACAACAGTGGCTAAAGACATTCGAATACATTAGCGCTGGTTTCAAAATTAATTTTATTGCGATTGGGACTTTTATTTCTAATGTTTTGGGTTTCAAGAATCTGTAATCTTTATTTGCTGTTTTGCTGCTCCAATTGGTGTTATCGGTAAGAATTTTCCGAAATTCAGTTTTTGGCAGGAATGTTTTTTCAGGTGTGTTATAGAGCTTGTGTCGAAAAGATGCATGGTAAGTCGTCTCGACAATGTATTTGATGTGAAATCAATGTGTATTTTTTTGTTTTTTTTGTTTTCGGAGATAGAATCTCCTAAAGGACCTTCAAATTGATGTATAACGTTAGTTCTTTGCAAATCTCCGACTGGTGGAGGGGAGAAATTATTGTTGATAACCAAGTCAGGTTTTAAATTCGTTAAAGCATATGAAAAGTTTTATTTTTTATTAGGGTCAGTGAGGAGTATATGTCTTCGAATGAACGTTTTAGAAATATTTTCACCTAATTTATGATTGCAGTGCATTTGGTTACGGTAAAAAAAAATTGATATCTGCTTGTTAATTGGGTGGGTTGTTACTGTGTCAATTTTGTTGGCTAAAATTTTAAATTGCACGTTTAATTTGTCCACCAACAATTGAGTTAGGGAGCCAATTATTGATGAGGGCTTCTTCTATGTTTTTTAATTCTATATAAAATATTATTTTGGAGGAGGAGATTAATTTTCCACAGGATATTAAGTTATCAATAATTGATATTTTATATCGGAAGGGGCATTCACTTTTAAAGTTGATGTAATAGGTGTTGTTGTTTGAGGTTTTTACTATGCCATGCATAGAACTAAAAAATTTTAAAAGTTACTATTGTAAAAATAAAACGCTATATTGTTCATTTGAATTATATAGCCCCACCCCAATGATGATGGCGCAAGAGTGGTTCGACAGTACTTGGGAACCAAATAATTATGGA
This sequence comes from Sepioteuthis lessoniana, assembly GCA_963585895.1. Classification (NCBI taxonomy): domain Eukaryota; kingdom Metazoa; phylum Mollusca; class Cephalopoda; order Myopsida; family Loliginidae; genus Sepioteuthis; species Sepioteuthis lessoniana. The sequence continues at coordinate 7,307,198 of OY757911.1, forward strand.
AAATTTATTCCCCAATTTCAGCCGGATACCATAACATACATGCGGCGATTTGAACGGTTGGAAATAAAAGTATGTAGAAAAAGGATGTCTATGATATTTAATCAAATATGCTTCAACGAAGAAATGCAGCCTAAACACACACACATACACACACACACACACACACACACACACACATATATATATAAATATATAGTAAACCTTTCATTTTTCCAGTCTGCTGGAGCTGTAGAATACACCTCTGCAAAGGGTTAAGACTCCCTCAACGTGTGTCCTGCATTTGACACTAAACAATCTGATGCTGAGGTTCCAGTGATGCTGGGCCTTTGGGGAATCCGGAGTACCTTTTCATTGCCATAGCTCCCAGGTCCACTCTGGCCTGGAATGGTAGCACCAGAAAGGCACTATCTATGGATTAAATAGAACTAAACAGCGTACTTATGTTCAAGTGAATTACTTGAAAAAGAACAGTTTTTGACATTGAAACTGTATTTACGATAAACTGAATCGTTTGAAATAGAACCGTTTTAACATCTAACTGTGTGGACAAAAATATATTTATACTAAACTGAATTCTTTTAATTAGAACTGTTTGACTAAACTGAATAGCTTGAAATAGAAATATTTTTGACAATTCATCTGTGTACCTATGCTAAACTGAATTGTAAGAAATATAACTTCATTTGTATGTAAATGGATTCGGCATTAAATAACTTTTAGAGGTGGATATGCCATTAAACCCCACAAAAAAAAAAACAAGCATAAACCTTTCATGCTGAAAGGAAAGTTTCGGACACTTGGAGAAATTTACAACAGCTTTGAGAAGTCTTGTGAGGGTGCAAAGGGACAATGTCAATGGAAAAGACAGCTAATTCCTTTGCAAAGGCATGAATCGGTCTCTTCTCCCTTACAGTTATGAGCAAATTGTTTGTCAAATTGATCTATTTCGATTTGGAAGAGCAAACAGTCAAGGAAGAGAAAACAAATTGTAATTCAGATCCTCAAATATTATTTCACGGGCCAACGTGGCATATTAAGCCACTTTACTCTCTCCATCTTATAGACTTCAAACGGATTTTCAAACAAATGAGATTTGACATGAACTCGTTTAATAATGGAAGGCCGCACACGAATCGATGTAACGTTACCTCAACGACACTGCACTAGCTTGAATATCAATAGGTGTTACATTTCGCAAAATACGGACCTAGTTGTTCG
>OY757911.1:7313415-7335915 GCA_963585895.1 Sepioteuthis lessoniana
TTTTAGAGAAATGAACAAAAACAAAGTGTTTACAAAATAAATATGCACGTCAGCATTGGCTAATATTTGTAAGTTTCATGATTTACAACCCCTTACAATCTCTTCGTAGTGCAATGGTTAAAGCGTCAGGCTGTGGAATCGTAGTAAGTCCGTTCGAATTCAAGTTGCGCTATTTCGGTCACTTTCGGACAAATACCATTGGAAAATGTATGGACCCCCTTATCAGCCTAGTTATGGGTTAAACAGTAACACTATTGTTCCTCTCGAAGGATGGCTTTGGCATTAAATAACCTGCAAACTTGATATGCCATGAAACAGAATTCTTATAAATAATCTCCTCGATATTTGCATTTTCCTATCTCATTTTATCTACGAGGTACATTCCATAAGTTTCCAGACATTTTTTATACAGGCATTTGAAATTGTCGTAGACTCTTGAAAATTCAGTGTTTCATTGCTATACATGTTATGAAATGACTGACCAATTTTTATGATTTCAGCTTCAAATTAATCTCTTACAGTTCATGTATGTCTACCAGGCCATTGGTCTAATGAGTAGAGTGTTCACCAATAGTCCGGGAGACTGGGGTTCAATCCAAGGTTGAGTCATACCAAAGACTGAAAAAATGGTACTTGATGCCGCCCTGCTTAGCACTCAGCACTGTAAGGTAAGGATAAAGGGTAAAGTTGGAATAGAGTAGCGCCTCCCCTACGCCTCGGTGTAGTAGCTACCGAAAACGGAGCCTTCGCTTCACCCTCGACTAAGGTCGCCAACTCTACTCTTACTTACTTATTTAAATGTGTTCACACAAATGACTGATGTAAAATTATTACTGTTGCAATACTTGGAACCATTTAACTGTGTGCAAACAAGTGAGCCCAGGCTTGTTTGAGGATGATATCAACAAAACGTCTTTACAAAGCATATATATTTAATATATATATATATAAACAGGATTGGGCATTAAATAACATAAAATGGTTGATATGCCATAAAACCAAAGCATCCAGCCATCCACGATACTATTTAACCCATAGCCGGGGGAATAAGGGAGCTCATACCTTTCCCAAGGGAACATAATAACGCGATTGGAATTCAAACTCCTTCACTTCAAGTCTGCACTCCAGCTTGTTAACGAGTTTTAAATCCAATTACGCAATGACGGTCAATTTTGGACTATTAGCTGTAAAGGTATGTACCTCTTATCTATGAGTATTTTTTATTATCATTGATCATCTACAATGATAGCTTTGGTATAAAAATAATCCACAAAGGTTGTTATACTTTGTGCCTTCAATAAGTTTCCAAACTTCTTTTATACAGGCATTTAAAATTGTCGTAAATCTTGAAAATTCAGTCTGTTATTGCTATAATCTTATGAGATGACTGACAAATTGTTATGATTTCAGGTTCAAATGAACAGCTACAGCAGGAATTGGAATGCACCCTACTAAAACCTGATTGTCACAGCTGGTGAGTTTCAAAAATACAATCTGGACGTGAGGACACTTTAGAATAACGGTATGTAATAAAATTTTAAACTTGGAAAAAATGCCACAGAAACGTATGGAATGCTTCAGACTGCTTTTGGACCATCTTGCATGAATCAAGCATCAGTTTTTGAGTGGCATAAGAAATTCAAGGAAAACAGGGAGTCTGTAAGGGATGATGAGGGGTGTTGGAGGAGTAAGGAAGTCGATACATCAGAGTTGATTAGCCAAATGGTTTGGGTTAGGGTTACTATGTTGAGGTTTTAAGGGAGTTCAGGAAGAGAAGAGGCAAGCACTCTTCAAATCGGGTCAGTGACATTTCCAGCAGGACAATACACCAGTCCACAACTCCATCCTTGTCACAGCCTATTTGACCAAGATGAGCATCAAGACAGTTCGTCACCCTCCCTATAGTCCAGACCTTGCTCCCTGTGACTTTTGGTTATTCCCTAAGCTCAGAGGCTGTCGTAATGAGACAATTGAGGAGATGAAAGAGTCTGTGACGGAGGTCATTGACACGCTCACTCAAGAGGACTTCTACGGGGCCTTCCAGAAGTTGTTGGAACGGTACAACAAGTGCATTGCAGCCGGAGGAGATTACTTGGAAGGGGACTAGAGTTTCCTGTGTGTTCTATCAATAAAAGTGCCCATACGAAAAAAGTCTGAAAACTTATTTAATGATCCTCCTATATCTCCATCTACAAACATGTATATGCATCAGTATTTTCATACCTCGTATTCATATAGAATTATTAGTGTGTGATAGGAATGCTTGAAACCTTTACTGTGAGTAAACAAATGAACTCTAACCACTCAAGCCAAGTCGGGTGGAGCAGCAGAATACACCGACTGCATCTCAGCAGAGGGGTTAGACCCCCGCACACATACACCAACGAGTATCCTGATTTTCATACTAAGCAATCTGATGATGAGACTCTATTAATGGTGGAGTTTGGGGAATGTGAAGTACCCCTTCATTGCCATTGTTCCCAGATCCACTCTGTCCCCAAGTCTTATCTATGTGTCAAATAGTACTGCTTAACATTTAAACTGTGTGCAAACAAATGATTTATACTAAATTGAATTGTTAAGAATAGAAGGGTTTGATCATTTACCAGTGTGAAAACAAACGACTGATTTTTAATTGAATTGTTTGCGATACATCGCAATATTTGGAACCATTTAGCTTTGTTGACTTATACTAAACTGAATTGTTTGAAATAGAACTGTTTGGCCATTTAACTGAGTGTAAATAAATGACTGATATTTAATTATATTGTTAGTGATACATAGCAATACTTGGATAAATCATAAAGATAATATATATGTATCAAACAGATTTGGAATTAAATAAATAAAAATGGTTGATGAACCATAAAACCAAATCTAACCACACTACTATCAAAATATTCGTTTACAAATATCACACACACACACGCATATATATATATATATATATATATATATATATATATAAACAAGATATAGTATTAAACAAACCAGGAGGGATAAAGGAATTCATACCTTTCCCAAAGACATTAGTCTGAAAGTGAACGTCCTAGCACGACTGGAGATCGAACTCACTTACTACGCCACGAGGACTCACTCGCATCCGATATTCTTACCTTATGCCAATAATTTGCAAGCACTTATATGGTTTCGAGAAAGTAATAATTATAATCATTATTAAACAATTATAACTTCAAGTAATTATTCTTGATATTAATCGTATTTTTCACTCGCATTTCGATCTAACATTAATATATCATCATGAAGTCGTGCTGATGGAACAGATTCACTCGAATTTGGGGTGTCCTCGTGGTGTAATGGTTAACGCGATGGACTGCGGAATCGTAGTACGCGAGTTCGTACTCCAGTTGCGCTATTACGTTCACTTTCGGGCAAATACCCTTGGGAAAGGTATAAACCCCCTTATCCTCCCAGCTATGAGTTAAATAGCACCACTACTGTTTTTCTAGGAGAATGGCTTTGGCATTAAATAACCTAAAAAGAGTTGATATGCCATTAAACAAAAAAAAAAAAAACCAAACCAATCGAATTTCTCTTGCCACCCGTACGTATCACCTATCACTCTTGGCATGTCCTCTAGACGGCATGCATCTAAAAGATATCGTTATTTTTTTTATAATAATTATTTGTTTGTACAGTTATAAGTCTACACGTATTCTTATGCCTTATAAATTTTGCAACTACTGTATTTGATCAGAAGATGGAATCTTAGATGCAACAATTCCAAGTCAGAGTGTACCGGTAAATAATGGTAAAGAAATGGTACTGTTGAGCACCAGGGTAGATCAAGTGACAAACAACACTGGTTTATAAAATACATTTGTTTGTTTTTCCTTGTTTAATGGCGTATCAACCTTTGTAACTCCGCTTAAAAATTGACCTTGTGTCATATCCTGCCCGAGCAGAGGGGTTGGTAAATAGTACCTTTGTAGGTTATTTAATGCCAAAGCCATCGTTCGAGAAAAACAGTAGTTGAACTATATAACCCATAACTGGGAGGATAAGGGGGTTTATACCTTTCCCCAGGGTATTTGTCCGAAAGTGAACGTAATAGCGTGGCTGGAGTTCGAACTCGCTTACTACGATTCAGCAGTCCATCGCTTTAACCATTACATCACGAGCACCCCCCTTATAAAAAATATAAACTCCTTCTTTATTATGAAACGTAGAAATCGTTGTCAGAGAGAGAAAGAGAGAAAGAGAGAGTCGGACTCTTATGATTGACACCATATTGCGATACCTATATTCAGAGTCCTGCTTCTTTCACAGATACAGGGCCAGCTTTTTAATCCGGGAGCTGCCGCCCCCGGCTGGTGCCCAAAACGGCTGGGGTGATTACTCTGCTGACTGCCGACTCCGACTGACCACTGGAGTCGAGAACTCCCATCATTATATCTAATCTCTGGACGCGCACATATTCATCTTCCAGCTCCCCATCTACGCAGTTCACCCACCCAATTCACAAGATATTTCAGCTGTCTTTTGTTTACCTTTAGGCGCTGGTGCATATCCTGTTTTGACATCCACGACTTACATGGCCTGTCAAAAGTCAATATGTAACAGTTCGCCATACTCACCACAGGATGGTGTAAAGTACTTGTCTTTAATTGGAATCATTTTGAGATTAGGCTTCTTAATCTGAGAATTAATATTTATTTATTGATTCCAATTAAAGACAAGTACAAAAATTCGGTACGGACCCGACTCTGGAAGACCAGATAAGGATTTATAAGACAAAAAAATCCATCCTTGATCGCCCTTCGGGGCCCGTGGCGCAGCGAATAGAGGCGTTGAGTCTCTACGGTTCCAGGTGAGCTTTGTCAGAAGATAGCGGTTTCAAATCCTACCCAAGCCGCCCAGAGGTTTACTTGGTCAAAAACGTGGTGCGAGAGACAACAACTATGGAAGGCAGTAATTACTGGGGATACGGTTACAAGACTCAGCATTCCTATCCGAGGTCGCGGTAAATCACCTGAAGAAGGCCAGAGGTGAAATTTGGCCGAAACGTAGAGAAAGAAGAAACAACACAAAAACTACCAAGATGAGGACAAAAAGTCCGCAATAAATAAAAATTAATGGTGTAAAGTGTCATACGCTGGACATCCCTTTCGTAGGGTCTTACCCCTCAGCAGATTTTACGGTCGGAATATTCTAATCCTTACCGACTGGGCAGACATTGAATTGAAGTCAAACAGAAATATATGATGACAAAATGTAACATGTGTCAGTCTAGTTAAATATACATTCATTCGTTTAGCAACACATACGACTGGAGTAATGTTCGAATAAGCTTATGCAATCACATGGGAAATGCATATGGGAACACTTAATCACCCCAATACACACTCATTTGTGTCACCAGGCAGGCATACGCACGTACAATTGTGCCTACAAATCTTTTTTCATAAGCATATTTACTGTATAACATTGTTTTTCGTGTACAAATTGACACAACCCCAAAGCAATACTTAAATCTTTGCGTATAGCTCTTCTTTATTTTGAGGGAAAAAAATGTCTTTAAAAAAAGAGTTCAACGGAAGCTGATGTATTAAATTGTGCAAAAGAAGGAAGAGGGAATTTTAATTTGAAAATGATCGGCGGCGTTTCGAAGCAAAAAAAAAAAAAAAAGAAAGACGAAGTGGGGAAAAGACAAATTGTAAATAATGACAGTGTGGCGGAAGAAGATAAAACAAATGCAAGCCGATTGAAAACGGAAAGTTGCAATTGTCATCTTTATCGGAAAGCTTTGAATAACAAAAGAATTGTTTAATGCATGTCAGAAATTCTGGAGAATAACTCGCGTGATGCAACATTAAAAACAGCGAAAATGTTTTGAAGTATTTTCATGAATCTTTCATAGATACGTATATTCAGCGCTATTTTTGAATGAAATATATGAATATTAGAATTGTGAGTTTATGAATATATATATATATATATATATATATATATATATATATATATATATATATATATATATATATATTTTCAGTCGAGCATTTCCATTAGTCTGAAGAACGTTGTCTGATCAAAGTGTGTTTGGCCTCAAACGGACACACTTTGATCAGACAACATTCTTCAGACTAATGGATATGCTATGGGATGTACATTTTGCATCACTTTTCATATAGCATAGAACTTTTTTTTTAATTTTTCAAAAAAATATTAAATTGAAAAAGAAAAAATCGATATTTTTTTTTAAATGCTTCCTTTCTTTTCCATAAAACTAGATTAAAACGATTTTTAAAAAAACTACATTATAGTAATATTTGTATATATATATATATATATATATATATATATATATATATGATAAATAATTTTTTGGCAGCGGACGCACAGAAAACAAGTAAAAATCTCTCTCTCATTCTCTCTCTCTCTCATTCTCGCATTCTCTCTCTCTCTCTCTCTCTCTCTCTTTCTTATTCTCTCTCTCACACCATGTCCATAGATATTTATGCGTGTGTGTGTGTGTCGCCCATAAATAAGTGCGCCATGAATAATATTTAATATAAAACGTTAGGATCTCATTATTTCTCGTGGAAATTTATTCCATCAAAACAGATATCATTAGATATTATCTATTACCAAACTTTACAGAATTGAAACTTCGTAACCAAAAATATGAATATTTCGGGTCAAAAATAAATTTCTACTTACCCATCCCTTCTGTCACGAACAAAATGTGACATAAAATCTTCTCTCGCTCTCTCTCTCTCTCTCTCTCTCACTCTCTCTCTCTCTCTCTGTTTTTCTACGCCTCAACACACACATCTCTCTCTCTCTATATATATATATATATATATATATGACATTATCCATAAATAAGTACACCACAAAGGGATGTTTGATAAGTCTATCTAAGTTGGATGTTTTGTTTTACGGCCTATCAACCCTTTTTGGGTCATTTACCGCCGAATTAAGTCATTTTGGTTTGGTTTGGTTTGGTTTTATGGCACATCAAATATTGTAGGTTATTTAAAGCCAAATCCATTTTTATACATATGAACAGTTCTATTTCAAACAATGCAGTTTAGCATAAGTACGCTGTTTAGATGTAAAAACAATTCTATTCCAAGCAATTCTGTTTAGTATAAGTACGCAGTTTAAATGCAAAAACAGTTCTATTTCAAACAATTCATTTTAGTATGAGTACACTGTTTAGTTCCATTTCATCCATAGATAGGACCCTATCATGTGCTACCACTCCGGGCCAGAGTGCATGTGGGAGTGATGGCAATGAAGGAGTACTCCGTATTCCCCAAAGCTCCAGCATTAATGGAACCTCAGCATCAGATCGTTTAGTGTCATATCCAGGACACTTGTTGGGGAAGTCTTACTCCTCTGAAGAGATGCAGTTGGTGTATTTTGCAGTCTCAGCCGACTAGGCTTAAGTTTATGTTTTAAACCAAAGATACCATATTACCACAAGTATTTAAAGCAATCAAAACAGATATTATTAGGTATCATTCATTACTGAACTTTACAGAATTTAAACTTTGTAACAAAAAAAATGGATAAATTACAGTTCAGAAATAAGTACATATTTACCCACCCGCTTTCCCAAAAGTAGAATGCGGAACAAGGTCACCTCTTTTTTCCCTCTCCCTTTCTTTTTCAATAGCTTTGTCTGTCTGTCTGTCTCTCTCTTTCTATATATATATATATATATATATATATACTTTTGTTAGGCCACATTGGTCTTCGTTGACTAGGCAAAAGATTCTGCTAAAACGAATCAAATCGTCAGTTTTATTGGGAAAGATACAACTTTTAACAGTTCACCACACTCGTTTTGGCTGGGGGGGCATGGTATAAACGCCAGGTGGATTATATTGAGCTAACCGCCTTGTCCCTTCGAGGCTTCCCCCAGTCAAGATCTGCTTGGCAAAGCTAACCTAATCGCTTGGTACCTATGGTGCCTAAAAATGGAGAATGCCAATAGGATCGAGCATTTTCTATGACGACTACGTATGTCTTGATTCGTGCATGGACCCCCACAATAAAATGACCTTGTGTCAGATCTGACCAGGAGAGAGGTCGGATAAATACTAAACACTTCAATATTACCAAGTATTTTTTAATGATTAACTTGTAAACATGAGATTTGCGGATTTTTAATTTTAAAAATGAGGACAACTGATGCACTACTAAATTTTGGGCTTTACGAAACTTTAGATACTAACCGTAAAAGAAATGTCATCTTCCCAGCGTTTTGAAGTTTTTAATATCAGAGTATAAGAATGTGTTTAAGAGGTGCCCAGACATTCAAATTTCCCTTCCGGTGTTTGTTTTTCTATTGCTTCAACTGAGAAATGACTGGTGGAAGCATTTTGATGTACTGGACATGTTTATTACAGTCGTAAAATTGAATTTCTGTCAAGTTTGTTTTCTTCGTTCAATATCGTTTGGTTGGCTGGAAATTGGCCTGGAGTGTTAGTTGTACGTATGGCATGACGTCTGCTTGGCAATTAGACTCTGGGCTTGCATAAATAACTACGACTGCTATTGGACGCTACTTATGTAACTTCTATTTGTGTGCTATTTGGCCATATTTGCATTGCACGTGTGTGCGCGCGCGCAAATGTGAATATTCATAAGCGGCGGTGTTACTAGTCTTCGTGAGTTATTTGATATCAAAGCTATTCAAGAAGATGAACAGCAGTGATATTATATATAACCCAGTCGGTTGAGGCGGTAGAATACACCGTCTGTATCTCTACAGTGATGTAAGACTCCCCCGCCAACGAGTGTCCTGGTTTTGACACAAAACAATCTGATGGTGTGGCGCCTTCATTGCCGTTGCTATAAGGTCCACTCTGGTCCGAAGTGGTAGCATCTTATAGGGTCCTATCTATGGGTCCAATAAAACTATTTTATATTTAAACCGAGAGCAAATAAATGACTTATGCTTCATTGAATTGTTAGAAATAGAACTGTTTGATAATTTAACTGTGTGTAAACAAGTAGTTGATGTTTAATTGTATTATTAATGATCTACAGCAATAATGGAAAGAATTTAACTGTATAAAAACTATAACAATACTTGAATGCAAACGAATTAGTTCTAACTCATTTGAAAAATGAAATTACCGACAAATGAATCTCTTACAGTTCATGTATGTCTACCAGGCCATTGGTCTAATGAGTAGAGTGTTCACCAATAGTCCGGGAGACTGGGGTTCAATCCAAGGTTGAGTCATACCAAAGACTGAAAAAATGGTACTTGATGCCGCCCTGCTTAGCACTCAGCACTGTAAGGTAAGGATAAAGGGTAAAGTTGGAATAGAGTAGCGCCTCCCCTACGCCTCGGTGTAGTAGCTACCGAAAACGGAGCCTTCGCTTCACCCTCGACTAAGGTCGCCAACTCTACTCTTACTTATTTAAATGTGTTCACACAAATGACTGATGTAAAATTATTACTGTTGCAATACTTGGAACCATTTAACTGTGTGCAAACAAGTGAGCCCAGGCTTGTTTGAGGATGATATCAACAAAACGTCTTTACAAAGCATATATATTTAATATATATATATATAAACAGGATTGGGCATTAAATAACATAAAATGGTTGATATGCCATAAAACCAAAGCATCCAGCCATCCACGATACTATTTAACCCATAGCCGGGGGAATAAGGGAGCTCATACCTTTCCCAAGGGAACATAATAACGCGATTGGAATTCAAACTCCTTCACTTCAAGTCTGCACTCCAGCTTGTTAACGAGTTTTAAATCCAATTACGCAATGACGGTCAATTTTGGACTATTAGCTGTAAAGGTATGTACCTCTTATCTATGAGTATTTTTTATTATCATTGATCATCTACAATGATAGCTTTGGTATAAAAATAATCCACAAAGGTTGTTATACTTTGTGCCTTCAATAAGTTTCCAAACTTCTTTTATACAGGCATTTAAAATTGTCGTAAATCTTGAAAATTCAGTCTGTTATTGCTATAATCTTATGAGATGACTGACAAATTGTTATGATTTCAGGTTCAAATGAACAGCTACAGCAGGAATTGGAATGCACCCAACTAAAACCTGATTGTCACAGCTGGTGAGTTTCAAAAATACAATCTGGACGTGAGGACACTTTAGAATAACGGTATGTAATAAAATTTTAAACTTGGAAAAAATGCCACAGAAACGTATGGAATGCTTCAGACTGCTTTTGGACCATCTTGCATGAATCAAGCATCAGTTTTTGAGTGGCATAAGAAATTCAAGGAAAACAGGGAGTCTGTAAGGGATGATGAGGGGTGTTGGAGGAGTAAGGAAGTCGATACATCAGAGTTGATTAGCTAAATGGTTTGGGTTAGGGTTACTATGTTGAGGTTTTAAGGGAGTTCAGGGAGGGAAGAGGCAAGCACTCTTCAAATCGGGTCAGTGACATTTCCAGCAGGACAATACACCAGTCCACAACTCCATCCTTGTCACAGCCTATTTGACCAAGATGAGCATCAAGACAGTTCGTCACCCTCCCTATAGTCCAGACCTTGCTCCCTGTGACTTTTGGTTATTCCCTAATCTCAGATGCTGTCGTTATGAGACAACTGAGATGAAAGAGTCTTTGACGAAGGTCATTGACACGCTCACACGAGAGGACCTCGATGGGGCATTCCAGAAGTTGTTGGAACGGTACAACAAGTGCATTGCAGCCGGAGGAGATTGCTTCGAAGGGGACTTATCTAATACAAATAACTTGCACACAATAGTATAATTTTAAGTATTCCTATTAGATCCTAATAATTATATGGTTTCAAATAATTATTTCTATCTAATAAAAGTAATTTCTTTGCGTAGAGTTTTATGGTTTCAAGTAATACTAATAATACTTAATAAACAATTATGATTTTCAAGTAACTATTCTTAGTAAAATAAATTTAAAGTTATATGGTTCAAGTAGGACACCTTAGGTGGTGTAATGGTTAGTAAGCTAGACTCGCAAACCTTCACGAGTAAATTCGATCCTTATTGGATGCCCCATTCATATGCCCTTGTGCCACATTTAAGCAAAACGCTTAGTAAATTACTATATGGTATCACGAATTCCTCTCTGATTCAAGTAATTTTGAAACAGATTTACTAGACCCAGAGATCGAACGCTAACAGGTACTTTCTCTTAGGGTAAGAATGATATACTGAGTCTCCCTCGAATAGGGGTGCTTTCAGTATGGTGCTAAATTGAGTTTAGCCATTATGCTCCACTGTTGGAAATCCATGAAGTGTGAAGTAACCCTTAATTGCAGTTACCACTGGTTTATTCTGACCTGGATTTGTGGTATCAGTTTGGAGTGCGGAAGCAAAATATGGAATAATTTTTAAAACTTTTTTTTAGTCTAATTAGTCCGGTTTTTAAAGAAATTCGATAAATCTAAGTTTTCGTAATTAGCTCTCATCGGATGGGGCTGTAGAATACACCGACTACATCTCTGCAGAGAGGTAAGACTCCCACAATGAATGTCCTGGATATGACACTAAACAATCTAATGGAGAGGCTCCAGTAATGCTGGAGCTTTGGGAAATACAGAGTACCCCTTCATTGCCATCGCACTTAGGTCCACTGGCCTGGAGTTAGCGCCTGAGAGGGTCCTATCTATGTGTTAAATAGAACTAAACTGCGTACTTATGCTAAACTGAATTACTCGAAATAGAACTGTTTTGGCATTTAAACTGCGTGCTTATGCTAAACTGAATTGTTTAGAATAGAAATGCTTTGACATTTAGATGTGTGTGGACAAAAACTATACTTGTACTAAACTGAATTGTTTGAATTAGAACTGTTTGACTAAACTGAATAACTTGAAATAGAAATATTTTTGACAATACAACTGTCTACTTGCATTTAAACTGCGTACTTATGCTAAACTGAATTGTTTGAAATAGAACTAATTATTTGTATAAAAATGGATTTGGCATTAAATAACCAACAAAGGTTAATATGCCATAAAATCCAACCAACCAACCAACTAGTATTCAAGCGCTTTTTTAATTAAAATTCTGCCCAATATGAGTGAACCAAAAAACAAACGACAAAGAATCTATTATTTGCTTAAAGCCGAAACCAAACCCCAAATAATTTCCGAAATAATTGGAGTTTCTTTATGGCCTCCAGACCATAACCCCCCTTGATTACGCTATATGGGGCGTTTTAGAAAACAAAACATGCAAATTCCCATCCAAAGATTGATATTGAGGAAGAATGGGATAAAATGTTTGAAGAATTTCTTTTAAAGGCGTGTTTCGAAGGCGTGTGAAATTAAGTGAAATTATGGCAACCATATTGAGTAAATTTACTGTTTTGTATTTATCTTCTTATTTTATTGTTTATTTCTTAAAGATTAAAATTAATCTTGTTTTATAATTGTTGTGGTCTTGAAGGGCATGAAATGAATAACACAAAGAGATGTAAGGTTTATAGCAGTATATATTCATGGAAATACAGACAATAACAGTTACCGGTAACTGTTAAGACTCGCTTGACTCGTTTATCGAGTCAGTCACTATCTATAGTATCGAGGAGGGTCCATGCGGTTACGTCATGGGGTATATCACCATAACAATAACAGAGTCGTTTATTATTGTATTAGAATATTTCTAATTTTGCTTCCGCACCCAGTATATCATATAACCATATTTACCCGACCCCTCCGATCGGGCAGGATATGACACAAGGTCAATTTTTAAGCGGAGTTTAACAGGTTTGAATTAAGAGTTTTCCTTCTCCTAGACTAGTTGCCTCACCATGGCTGAAGAACCTAGTCTGCAATACTATTTACCCATAGCTGGAGGGAGAATAATTGGATTCATACCTTTCCCAATGGATATTAGTGCTATGTGAAATGCAATCAGTCTCGTCCAGGATTTGAACTCGTGTCGCCGTGTCCATTTCCTAGGACCATAACCATTACACCACGGGCACCTCCTGTATATCATATAACGGTGTGGAAAAGACCTTTAGAAACTATAGAAAAGTTTTTCATGGAAAGGTGTAGTATATGCGATTCTATAACATGGTGGTATAAAATAACCCTAGACGGAGGAGATTTGACCTCGGAGTAATAGTGATGAAGCGGTACTCCACACTTTCCCGAGCTCCTGTCCTGGATCCTCGTCATCAGAGGCAATTTAATGTCATTGTAACATATATAGGTCCAAAAATACGACCAAGATACGTGAACTGTACATAAGGAATCCCGAGATATACGAAATTGGTTCAGGTACGAAACTTTTATATACCTTTTTGAGTTTAAAGGTTTTTCGACATGAGGAGAGAGAGAGACACAATTTCTTTCTATGCTGACTTTTCCATCTAACCCCACCACGTGCAGCCAAACAAAACTACTGGTCTGGCCTCGGCGAGCTCCGAAGATCGACTTGCTTCGTCCAAGTCCAAAACTCAACTAACCCATGCACTAACTCACCCATGCACAAAGCGAAAGGTTCTCAGCCTAACTAAACCGAAAGGCAAGCTATATAAAACGAAAAATGATAATAAAAAAAAAATCCCTCCGCAATTACATTGCATCATGTCCAGGACATGGCTTTTTTTAGAGGGAGAAGACTTACCCCTCTATAGGAGATACAATCAATCGCGTCAAAATGTTGCCTATTGTCCTCCGACCCGGCCAAGCTGTCAAAAGAAGAAATGCACCAGTGTAAATGACAGGTGCATCCGGTTGAAGATATCAGGTGATCAGGGGCAACCTTGACTGTCGAGGGGTTGAATTGAGTGCAAAATTGTGAAGCTCGCAGGAAGTAGGTGGACGTCAAATATATTATATAACCCCGGTGACAGGAAGTTCAGATCAGTTGGAGAGAAGATACTGGAACGAGGACTATATCCCAGCTGAGGCAGGGCCCCCAGGTCCCCGGTTAAGCATCCCAGGAGAACGGGAAAGAAAGACTGTGATAGCCAGAAGAGTTGTGGGGTCAATATGTTGCATCCTTTGTTCGGTCTCCAACTCCCTCTCACACACAACCCTTTCAATAAAGTGAGAGGTATATTTTTCTAAAGAACTGTGTCCGCTCGTCTTTATTGTGTCGTCGTTATGATTCTGCATGCATCTGCATATGAATATGCAATATGTATATGTATTATGTTGCTATGCAACAAAAAAACGTTGGTCAGAGGTTCCTAATATGGACACTGTATGTACTTTTTAATTTTATATATCTGCTAGATTTATGATTGATGGATTGATTTTAACGGCATGTAAGCCCGTCTAGGATTATTTCATACCTAGATGTTATGGAACTGCGTTCATTGTACATTTATATTTACGTTTTTTGTATTGATTTTAAGAGTCTTTTTTACAGTTGTGTTCGAACGAATGAATACTATTAAATGAAATTATTTGTATTTGATAGCAATACTTGAAACCATATAACTGCGTTAAACAATTGTAAGATATCAAGTATTCCTATCTAATACAACTAATTTTCACACAGTTCTATGATATTAAGTATTCCTATCTAATACAAATAATTTTCGCACAGTTTTATGATATCAAGTATTTTCTAATACAAATAATTTTCACATTGTTCTATATCAAGTATTCCTATCTAATACAAATAATTTTCGCACAGTTTTATGATATCAAGTATTCCTATCTAATACAAATAATTTTCACATAGTTCTATATCAAATATTCCTATCTAATACAAATAATTTTTACACAGTTCTATGATGTCAAGTATTCCTATCTAATACAAATAATTTGCACACAATTCTATAATATAAAGTATTCCTATCTAATACAAATAATTTTTAAACGGGGCGGAGTTCATTTTATCCCCCACAGTTAAACGGTTTCAAGTGTTCCTATGTAACAGTAACAATTTAACTTCCGTCATTTGTTTGTACACATTTAAATAGATATAGATGTTATCTAAGAGATTAGTTTGTTAGTAATTTCATTTTTAAATGAGTAAGAACTTATTTGTTTGCTCACTTCAATTGCTATTGTTTCTACACATTTATACGATTTCAATTATTGCTAACAATTCGATTAAACATCAGACATTTGCTTACACACAGTTAAATGATCAAACAGTTCACTTTCAAACGATTCAATTTAACATAAGCACACAGTTTAAATGTCAAACAGTTTTATTTGAACTATTGATAGATCAGATTGAATTTTGGAGGGATGGCATAATTGGGGCCTCACTATCAGATTGTTTAGTGTCGTATCCAGGACGTTCGTTGCGAGAGTAGTTTTACCCCGCGGCAGGGACGCAGTCGGTGTATTCTACAACCCCAGCTGACTGGGCTGACAGTTTTATTGTAGTAACAAATGATAATTCAATGATAGTTTCAAGTTACTGTCCTTATTATAAATGATTTACATTGATGAAGTATGAAGTATTCTTATAAAATATGAATAATAATGAAAGATATCTATTTGACCGATAAATAGACCCTTAAAAGGTTTCACTCCGGTTCATAGAGGACCAGGGAATAATGGCAATCTAAGAGTACAATACACTTCCAAGATCTCCGGAACTGGAGCCTTTCTATTAGATGGCGTTTAGAGTCGTATTCAGGACGTCCCTTTTAGGGATAGCTACCCCTCTCCATGTGATACAGTCAACGGAATCTAAGAGAGGATTTGATAAGATCAAGTATAAATAGGGACATAGATGCATACGTGTTTGAAAGACAAAAACTGTCCAGTTTTCATGTTTTGGGGGCGCCTTAGGCATCAGGGATTGAACCTGACTCTTTTGTCAACTCTTTTCGGACGGCTTTTGAAGTTTTACCATAATTAACTTCAGTTTGTGAAGCATTCTTCGTTGATATGAATAAATAAGTTTATCATTAGAACAATCACACGTGACGTCACAATTCGCGTAATCATCGCTCCCTTTTTAATTTCCGTTTTTTCATTAATTTTTTTCCACTAAAAAAGGCAATTGTTTTGTTAAAGTGAGAAATTCATGGGCTTTTTTTTTTTTATTCCTCTAGTTATTTACTTTTAATTTAATTTTTCGAATCTCCCAACTTTTTCACCACCCACTCTCGACCCTTTTAAAAATCATCTCCTCCTTATCCTCTTTTCCTTGCTTTCATCTCCTCCCCCTTTGCAACCGCCTCCATACCTTTCATTTCGACAGTTTTTTAATCTCGCGATTATTTTTTTCTTTTTTTCCCCCTCGCTCTTTCAGTTCTCTTCATTCTCGTCGTCTTTTTTCTTCCTTTGACTCCTACTCACCTATACGAGTTTTTTGTTTGTTAAAAGGCAATTAGTATTCTTTTAAAGATCCCTACTCTTCAAGTGACTTTTAAATGGCTTTATCTACACCTGTTTTTTGTTTTTTGGGTTTTTTTTTAGTTTTTCTTTTATTTATTTGGTTCTTTAAGGCGTTATTATAAATTTCATTCTTTGTTTTGCCACTATTGTATAAGCAACATCACCTCCGCCTCATCATTATTATCGGTATATATCGGAACTAAAATTTTTTTCTCAATAAAAGAGACATATATTTGTAAACTTTAGCGATATATTTCTTTTTCTTGTTCTTGTTCTTCTTGTTCTTGGTCTTCTTCTTCTTCTTCTTATTATTATTATTATTATTATTATTATTTTACTCCTTGAGAGTTATTCACATCAGCGATACCTGATGGTTTTCCACTGTAGTTTGAGTGACAGCAAGTCTCCTCTAGTCTCCAGGACTCTTCTCAGTATTCTGACCGATCTCAATAATATAGTAGTGTGGATGGTCTCCACTCGTCCTCTTATTTCCAAGTCCTCCAGTCCCTTTAATTATCCTTTGGTGACTGTACCAAAAGTACCAATCACGATTGGTATAATTATCACTTTCATGTTCCACAGTTTTTTTCAATTCCCTAGCAAGGTCCAGGTACTTATCCTATTTTTCACTTTCTTTCAGAATAAAAATCAACTTACTTTTTGAATAAAAATGTCAAAGTCCCATAGGAGCTTATGTGTGTCATTCTCCAGGACAGATGCTTGGTTGTGCATATACCATTTGTTCGTATAATCAAATTTAAATTTCTTGTACAACTCCCAGTCGAGTCTAGTCTTATACTCCTTCTGTGCTAATTTGCCGTATTCACTTATAATGGAATTGATCGTTTCGTCTCTGTTACCATATTATCTACATTTACTATTTTGTTGCATCTTATTTATTCTCTCTTTGATATGATTGTTCTGATGGCGTTGTTTAGTGTTGCTCTCAGGAGAGATTCAGTTTATTATTATTCACTCATTAGAGCTTTTCACACCAGCGATAGCCGATGGTTTATCACTGGAGTCTGAGTGACACCAAGTCTCCTCAAGTCACCAGGACTCTTCTTAGTATTCTGGCCGTTCTCAACAATGCTGTCGTTTGGATGGTCTCCACTCGTCCTATTACAATTGGTATAATTGTTACCAGCATGTTCCACAGTTTTTTCAATTCCCTAGCGAGGTCGAGGTACTTATCCCTCTTATTATTATTATTATTATTATTATTATTAATCATAAATTTTCAGCTCTTCTTTCGGTTTCTTACAATCCTTTACTGAGACCTAGCGTGAGGGAAAATATTCATTATATGTATTTTAAGTATTTATGCTTTTTCTGCGGCTTCTTTTATATTATATTTTTCTCTCATATTGATTATACTCTCCTAAGGAGATGAGCAGTTCCACAAAGTGCCGTTTTTAGTATTTCATATCGGCTGGTACTGCCAAGTATCTTTTTAGTGTGTTTATCCGTCTCTATCTTAATCATACCCCGGGCTTCCATTATTACTGGCACATTAGGAGGGGCCCGTGGTGTAATGGTTATCGTCGTAGGAAATGGACACGGCGACACGAGTTCAAATCCTGGACGACACTGATTTGCATTTCAAAGGTATGAATCCAATTATTCTCCCTCCAGCCATGGGTAAATAGTAGGACAGACTGGGTTCTTCAGCCTTGGTGAGGCAACTAGTCTTGAAGAAGGAAAAACTCTGAATTCTCACCTATTAAATTCCGCTTCAAAATTGACATTGTGTCATATCCTGCCAGAGAGGAGGGGTTGGGTAAATGGTAGTTTTAAGGTGCCACAATGTTTTCATTTTTTATCATTATGTGTCTCCTTATGAGTTCTTCAAATATATTTCACTAAAGTCAGAGTGACAACAATTCTCCTCAAGTCTCCAGCAATCTTCTCTGTAGTCTAGCCGATCTTATCATAGCTGTAGTTTGAATAGTCTCGACTCAGCCTTTGATTTCCAACTCTTCTAGTCCCCTTCCAAGACCCAGGAAACTGTTCCAAGTGCGTCAGTCATAGTAGGTATCACCCACACTTTCATGTTCCACCTCTTACTCAGTTTTCTGGCAAGGTCTAAGTACTTGTCTCTCCTTTCGCTTTTTGGATTTTCACTTTGTGTTCGCTGGGATGGCAAAATACGGCAAGTTTTTTTTTCTTTTTCTCGTTTTTTTTTTCTTTTTTTTTTTCTTTTTTTTTTTTTTGTTAATTATCACTAGAACAGGTCTTCTGCCCCTGGTGATCTGTTTGCATTTTTAAATCCCAGGGAATTTTGATCGTCTCATTTCCTCGGACAGATTCTGGTTTGTGCATATACCAATTGGTTGTATGGTCAAATTCCGATTTCTTGCACAATTCCCAGTCGATCATCGTTCCCACCAGTCGTGTCTCTTTTTATACTCCTATTGCGCTAGTTTGCTACATTCGATTACTATATGATTAATCGTTACGTCTTCGTCACCACATAATCTGCACTTGCTATTCTGTTACATATAATTGATTCGGGCTTTAATATAATTAATCCTTATGGTGTTGTTTCGTGCTGCTATTAGAGGATATTTA
Source organism: Sepioteuthis lessoniana (assembly GCA_963585895.1). NCBI lineage: Eukaryota > Metazoa > Mollusca > Cephalopoda > Myopsida > Loliginidae > Sepioteuthis > Sepioteuthis lessoniana. The sequence goes on from OY757911.1 coordinate 7,332,270, forward strand.
GTATTTATCTTAAAATTTCCATTTTGTAATCATGCCCAGGTCTTCTCATGTGAGATTTCATCAAATTTCTCGTTTGAAATACGAGGTGCATACGATAAGTTTCCAGACTTTTTTGTACAGGCATTTATAATTGCCGTAGACTCTTGAAAATTCTGTTTGTTATTGCTATACATCTAATGAGATGACTGATCAATTTTTATGATTTCAGGTTCAAATAAACAGCTACAGCAGCAATTGAAATACACCCTACTAAAGCCTGATTGTCACAGATGGTGAGTTTCAAAAATGCAATCTGACACTTTAGAAGAACGATATGCAATAAAATTCTGTTTTAAACTTGGAAAAAATGATGCCACAGAAACGTATGGAATGCTTCAGACTGCTTTTCGACCATCTTGCATGAATTGAGCATCAGTTTTTAAGTGGCATAAGAGATTCAAGAAGGCAGGGAGTCTGTGAGGGATGATGGGAGGTGTGGGAGGAGTAAGGAGGTCAATACACCAGAGTTGATTGGCCAGAGGGTTAGGGTCAGAGTTACTATGTTGCAGTTTTAAGGGAGTTCAGTCAGAGATTCCTAGGGAAGAGGCCAGCACACTTCAAATCGAGTCAGTGACATTTCCACCAGGACAATGCACCAGTCCACAACTCCATCCTTGTCACAGAATATTTGACCAAGATGGGCATCAACACAGTTCCTCAGCCTCCCTATAGTTCAGACCTTGCTCCCTGTGACTTTTGGTTATTCCCTAAGCTAAGAGGTTGTCGTTATGAGACAATTGTGGAGATGAAAAAGGCTGTGACGAAGGTCATTAACACGCTCACACAAGAGGACTTCCATGGGGCCTTCAAGAAGTTGTTGGAACGGTTCAACAAGTGCAATGTAGCCGGAGGAGATTACTTCGAAGGGGACTAAAGTTTCATGTGTGTACTACCAATAAAATTGCCCATACGAAAAAAGTCTAAAAACTTATTGAAGGCACCTCGTATCTTTACGGTTGTTTGTCTTCCCATTTCTGTTTCCTACGTTTTGTTGTTGTTCCCTTGGACCTTATGCTGTCAGTGCTGTTAATGGCCTTTATAATTTGTATTTCCTTGTTCTTTTTATTGTTGTCCTCGTGTTCTCGTCATAATATATTATTATCATTATTATTTTTGTTACTCCTAGCGAGTTTTTTACACCAGCGTAAGCTGACGGCATTTCACTGGAGTCTGAGTGACAGCTAGTCTCCTCAAGTCTTCAGGACTCTTCTCAGTATTCTGGACGATCTTAACAATGTTGTATACTTCACTCGTCCCGTCCTCTGATCACTAATTCTTCCATTCACTTTACCAAGCCACTGAAGATTGTTTCGAGCGCACCAATTACGATTGGTTTCAGCATCACCTTCTTGTTCCATAGCAAGGTCTAAGTACTTTTCCTTCTTTTCGCTCTCTTTTAATTTTACAAAGTGGTCTTCCGAGACGGCAAAGTCCACTATTCAACATGATGTCTTTTTTTCGGCTGGGGCAGAAGAATACTCCCACTGCATCTCTGAAGAGGGGTAAGACTCTCCCAACGAGTGTATTGATATGACACTAAAGAATCTGATGCTGGAGCTTCAGTAATGCTGGAGCTTTGGGGAATGTGGAGTACTCCTTCATCGCCATCGTTCCTAGGTCCACTCTGACCCGGAGTGGTAGCACCTGATAGGGTCCTACGTGTCAAATAGAAGTGTTTGACATTTAAACTGTATACTTATGCTAAACTGAATTGCTTGAAATAGAACCGTTTTTACATTTAACTGTGTGTAAACAAAAACTGTGTACTTATGCTAAATTGAACTGCTTAGAATAGAACTGTGATCATCAACTGTGTATAAACAAATGACTGATGTTTAATTGAATCGTTAGTGATACATAGCAATACTTGAAAACTTTAAACTGTGTGCAAACAAATTATTAAAGCCCAGTTTTCGAAAAGTTTTCTTGTAATTCTGAAGTATTCTTTACTTACTTTTTCTTTCATTTCTGTTTGTCTAATTCCATTCCCATATCCTGGCTGTATATTTGTATTGTTCCTATCAGGGTTTCTCGTTCTTTACAGTTTTGATGAATATCGTGATATCATCTATGTACATACGGCAGTTCATTTTTAATGCCAAATTCAATTCCTATATCATCTATATACATAAGGCAGTTTATCTTTAAAGACTATTTCCATTCCCATATCATTTTTACGTCTTAACTGTAATTAGTTTATTTATTGATAAATAAAACAAAGTATAAACAAAGTGCACGCCCTCTAATTGTGATAATTTTGCCAGGGGAAGTATATATATATATATATATATATATATATTGGGTCCTGACTGATAAAATGAAATGCAGTTTCTTCCAGGCAGCGGTCGTATCGATACTGCTGTATGGATGCACTACTTGGACGCTAACTAAACGGCTGGAAAAGAAGACAGACAGCAATTACGCAAGAATACTGCGAGCAATATTGAACAAGTCCTGGCGGCAACACCTCACAAGGCACCAACTATACGACCACCTGCCTCCTATCACGAAAACTATCCAAGTTAGACGAACCAGACATGCAGGACACTGCTAGAGAAGCAGGGATGAGCTCATAAGTGATGTACTCCTATGGACCCCCACATATGGCCGGGCAAAAGCAGGACGACCAGCTCGAACATACATTCAGCAGCTATGTGAGGATACGGGATGTAACCCTGAAGACCTACCAGAGGCGATGAACGAAAGTGAGAAGTGACGAGAGAGAGTCAGGGATACCCGTGCAAACAGCATGACCTGATGATGATGATGATAACTATATAAAAAAATAAATAATTTTACTTCCAGTAAAAATTTTTTAACCTTTCTTATGAAATCAATCAAATCAAGAATGTATTTGGTGATGTTTTAAGGTTTATACTCATGAAGGTTATGGAAAATACGGTTCATAAATATTTGAACAGACACAAAATATATTTTCATCGTCTAGGATTCCAGAAGCCATAAACAATTTTGATGAGAAGTTCGTCAATTAACTTATTAGTCTGAAAACTCTTCCAAATAGTTCGGTTGGTTTAACTTTTATATCGTTTTGATCGAATTTAGACAAAACTTTAGAAGCAGATATGAAAAAAGAAATTAATTTTATTAAGGATATTTAACAAAATTTCACGATCGGAAACAAATATCACTAAAGGAATATTCTAATTAACTGATTAATTGATTTTCAGGGCATATCAACATGCCAAGGGTTATTTTATACCAAGATTTTAGGGAATTGCGTTTGTCGTACAGTTATCTATTGTTTCTGTAGAGGGTTGTTTTTATGCATGGTCCTATTAAATACGAATAATTTTAAAACAGAATGGATTGACCCATTGCTAGAACCCTAACCTATATTACCTCTTCAGGTCAAAATCGACCTGGGAGTAATGGCAATGAAAGAGTTATTCCCATCACTAAAGCTCCAGAACTCGAGCCTCACTATTAGATAGAATTTTGTGTCATGTCAGGACATTCCTTATTTGAGGGAATCGGTTATTCCTTCCTGCAAGGCTGCATGCTTTGAGTGCTCTATGATATGCTTCTTCTCGCGTAATGGACCTTTTTTGACTTTGAAAACCAATCATTAGAAACGGTTTGTTAATTA
>OY757911.1:7340915-7345915 GCA_963585895.1 Sepioteuthis lessoniana
TAAGACTCCCCAAACGAGTGTCCTGGATATGATACCAAATAATCTGATGGTGAGGTTCCAGTCCTAGAGGTTTGAGGATTGTGGAGTAACCCTTCATTGCCATCGCTCCCAGGTCCACTCTGGCCCAGAGTAGTAGCACCTGAGAGGCTCCTATCAATGGGTAAATAGAACTAAACTATGTACTTGGCTAAACTGAAGTGTTTAAAATAGAACTGTTTTTATTTATAAAAACGGATTTGGTATTAAGTAACCTACAATGGTTGATAAGCCATAAAACAAAACAAAACAAAACAAAACAAAACGAGCCATAAAACTAAAGCAAACCAAACCAAATTTAGCTAAGAGGTAAATAGTACCACTAACTTTCTTCTACGTGGATACCTTTGCCATTAAATAGCCCATGAAAGTTGATATGCCATTGAAGAAAGAAGCCGAAATGCTCTAGGAATAAGTATATGTGTATTTAAGCATGTTTCAACCGAGGATTGTAAAACGACTATGAATAGATAAATAAAAAACATTTAAAACAATGTTCAACATTGAAAATGTTTTAAAACAACAACCATACTTCTTATCGAATGAGACGTAAAAAAAAACACGAATACCAATTCCCTAGCGTTCCTAAGTTTATCAGTCTTGAAATAAACACCTTTTGAGACCGATACCGATCGGGATAAATAAATTTATAAAATCCATTTACCAATGTTTACGTGCCTATTTTTATTTCACACACACACACACACACACACACACATACATACAGACACATACACACACACACACACAGAAAAAATACACAAACACACACACACATAAATAGATAGATATATAAACATATATATATATATATATATATATATATATATATATATATATATATGTGAGAGTGTTGGCGGTAATTGCATATAACTACGTGTACATATAGATATATATTTGTGTGTCAGTCTACGGGTGCATGAATGTGTGAGGAGCGATATTTTGTCTGTATGTTCATGGATATGCATGTATCTGTGTTGGCTGTATTCATGCGTTTGCGTGAGTGCTAAGTATTCACCATTTGTATAAATGAACAAGGTTTTAGTTTCGTAATCGATTATTGATTTCTTACATCTTCGTTGTTCTGAATTAACATTCGCTTATATATATATATATATATATATATATATATATATGTATGTATGTATGTACTGAAACAATTAACACATACAGGCTTTTATATTCATTCATACTAATTAAGGATCTAGCATATAAGTATATATCTTAAAATACACTATCTCTCACTCACACACACACACATACGTTACACACACACACACACGTTACACACATTACACAGAGCTATATTCATAAAGACAGAGATAAAGCGATATGTGTACACATAAGTATATATCTAAATATATGAAATTATTACATGTGTGTTATATATATATATATGTGTGTGTGTGTGTGTGTGTGTGTGTGTGTGTGTGTGTGTGTGTGTGTGTGTGTGAGAGAGAGAGAGAGAGAGAGAGAGAGAGATAATCCAAAGAATATTTACGTGCATAACCGAATGTAAATACATATTTATATCAGATTATCTATATAATCTGATATAAACATTATTTTATTACAGTTATTCCTATTAGTTCATATATATATATATATATATATATATATATATATATATATACGTGTAAAAATGTCTATATCAAATTTCATCATCATTTCACTATATATATATATATATATATATATATATATATATATATATATATGCTAGCACACACACACACAAGCATATATATATATATATATATATATATATATATATATATATATATGCTTGTGTGTGTGTGTGCTAGCATATATATATATATATATATATATATATATATATATATATATATATATATATATATATATGCTAGCACACACACACACAAGCATATATATATATATATATATATATATATATATATATATATATATATGCTTGTGTGTGTGTGTGTGTGTGTGCTAGCATATATATATATATATATATATATATATATATATATATATATATATATATATATAATTGGTTTGAAACAGTTTGCAAGTGCATGCGTATACAGATTATATCATAAATATGCACGCATATATATATATATATATATATATATATATATGAAACATTTCTTATCTGTACAGTGTCTTACACCGTACATACGTGCTTACTAAATTCTGTTCGGATCTATTTAAGCTATTACGCAAACAACTTTGCACTGAAATGGAAGCTTTGTGCAGCGTTCAGTTACAGCGTCTCGCAAATGCAACTAATCAATCAATTATCTTGCAAATTTTTCCGCATCTGTTCTCTTCTCTTCTCTCTTTTCATTTTTCTCTTCTCCTTTTTTCATTTTTTTTCTTCTTTTTTCTTTATTTCTTTTTTATTTCGATCCGTTTTATTCCTTGTTTTAATTATGCACGTGATTCCCCATCCGTGATAATTGGCACTAATAGATTTTAGATAAATCTCCCATTTTATTAAATTCCATCCAACATTTTCTGTGTTGTTCAGCTTGCAGCCCAAGTGTTAGAACGCGGGATTCGTGAATGAGGTTTTTGTTGTTGTTGTTGTTGTTGTTGTTATTGTTTTCAAGGTCATTGATTCGGACTACTTTGATCAAGCAGGATATTTATTTCTTGAAAAGCAAATATTTCTCTGGATATGATAACGAAAACTTTAATAATCACTGAAAATCTGTCACTCTCTCTTGGTATCGGAATCAAGCTAAAAATCTCAATTATCAAATCCTTGGTTCCCAAAAATATCTCCTTTCAATGTTCGATAGTTTTCTAATCCCTTGAGTAATATTCTATTATGGTTCTAAAATCTACAATATTCGTTCAATATATATATATACAGAGAGAGAGAGAGAGAGAGAGAGAGAGAGAGAGAGAGAGAATATTAAAGAACCAACAATGGTTGATATTCAATTAAACTAAAGAAAAAAAAAGAAAACCAAAGCTGTATATTGTGCATTGCCCTAAGAAGCATCAGATTGTGAGGTTCCAGTTCTGAAGATCTGGTAAATGTAGATTACCCCTTTCTTGCCATTACTCTCATGTCCACTCAGAACCAGAGTTGTAGAACCTTTACAGCCAAATCAGTTTACGGGACAGGTAATAATACATATATATACATATATATATATATATATATATGTGCACACACACACATACACACACACACACACATACACACACACACACATATATATATATATATATATATAAGTTAGAAAGTAGATAAATCAAATACTTACAAAGGGTTTACAAGTAATATTTCGTTCTTTATTCAATGAAGAACTTCTTTAGAGTCTGAAAAAAATCTTCCGGTGATAAAGATTTGCTACGGCAATCTGTCAAGAATTTAAACTGAATTTATTGACCCAGTTTGTGGGGTTTAGAATGTGCTATACATTCTCTGCAAAGTGACCCCTCCTTCCCTTCAGAAAGGGGTGTCTGGTGCTCTCAGCTGGGGATGTAGAAAACACCGACAGCGTCACTGCAGAGTTTTAAGGCTCCCCAACGTGTATCCTGGATATGACTCTAAGCAATCTGGAGCTTTGGGGAATATAATATTTTATTATCTATTCAAGGAAGAACTTCTTTTGAGTCTGAAGGAGTTCTTCCAGGAATAAAAAAGGAAATATTGCAACTAATTCCGTTGATTTATTTACTTTTTTTACTTATGTTTATCATCTTGTCAGGCTCACCAAAATCTCCTATTTCTCCACACATATACAAACTTATATTTATAAATAAGAATACAAAAAGTAAAGTTGTCGACCTTAATCGCGGGCGACCAGAAGGCTCCCTTTTCAATAGCTAAAACTCCAAGGTGTAGGGGAGGGCGCTACTCCTTTTACTGGATTTTACTAATTTACTCTTGATCTTACCTTATAATGCCGAGTGTTAAGCAAAGAGGTATCAAGTACCATTTTTTAGTCTTTGGTATGACTCAACCTGGGTTTGAACCCCGGTTTCCCGGGGCATTAGCAGTATATATATATATATATATATATATATATATATTCATCATACAACCTGTGAAAACACGTGCGATACCCTGCTCTCGTCAGCCGCCAACCAGGGTGACAACACAGTATATATATATATATATATATATATATCATCGTCATCATGGTCGAGTAATTTAGTTTTGCCGTAGGGGCACCAACCTAACGGACCCCATCCCTATCCAGGTTTACAACTAGTTCATTCAAAATTCACCTTCTACATTTTTACCCAAATCTTTCACCACGGACAAGGTGTGACACAAGATCAATTTTTAAGAAGAGCACATCTGGTTTGAATTCAGATTTCCTTTCTTTTAGGACAATATATCATGAAAACAAACGTTATTAGGTAACATTTTATCTTAAAATCTTCTGTATATAAAATCTTTTACCAAAAATGAATATATATATATATATATATATATATATATATATACGTGAGTGGGAGAGAATGAGAAAAAGAGAAAGAGAGAGAGAAAGAGGGTATGCGCTTCTGATAATTGTTAATTAGTAACACTCTATTGTTAATTGCTTACACTGCTGAATGGGCTCTTTAGATTTGCTACGGCAATCTTTCAAGAATTTAAACTGAATTTATTGACCCAGTCTGCGAGGCTTAGAATATGCGCTATACATTCTCTGCAAAGTGACCACCCCTCCCCTTCGGGAAGGGGTGTCTGGTGCTCTCACCTGGGGCTGTAAAATACACAGACTGTATCTCTGATGAAGGGTAAGACTCCCCCAACGAGTGTCCTGTTTATGACTCTAAGCAATGTGGAGTTTTGGGGAATGCGGAGTACTCCTTCATTGCCATTACTCCCAGGTCCACTCTGACCTTTCTTGGTAGGACCTGATATGGTCCAATCTATGGGCCAAATAGAATGATCTGATATTTAAACTCAATCCAAAAAATGACTTATGCGAAATTGAATTGTTTGAAATAGAACTGTTTGACCA
>OY757911.1:7350915-7380915 GCA_963585895.1 Sepioteuthis lessoniana
TTAAATGCAAAAAAAATCAGTATGGTGAAAGAAGCTCGGTTCTATTTAACCCATAGATAGGACCTGAGAGCGATGGCAATGAAGGGGTTCTATTTAACCCATAGACAGGGCCTATCAGGTGCTACCACTCCAGGCAAGAGTGAACCTGAGAGCGATGGCAATGAAGGGGTACCCCGAATTCCCCAAAGCTCCAGCACTGCTGGAACCTCGCCATCAGATTGTTTCGTGTTATATCCAGGACACTCGTTGGGGGGTTCTTGCCTCTCTGCAGCCCCAGCCGACTGGGCAAGTAGGAAATGGAATTGACGACCTGAATTCAAACCTATTTGTTTCACTTTGCATTTTTGCCCAGGGGAAAGGAATACCTTTATTTGCTCTGCCCAATATATGTCTAAATAGTAGGGTAGACTGATTTCTTTAGCATTTCTGAAGAAGTTTTATTCACTTTTGGAATGTTACATATTCTGAGATTTTAATAAAAAGTTTGTATACAGTGGACTTTGTTAATAAATAATATCTAATAACATTCGTTTGGAGTGTATATTGTTCTAGGAGGAAAAAAAATGAATTCAATCCACATGAAAAAAAGACCTTTTGTCACATTTTGTTCCTGGTGGATGGGTTGGATAGATACATGCAAAAGATACAGTGAGCAATACAACACAAATGGATAGGGAATGTTTTCGGCTACAGAACATATTTGCTACGCTTAGTCACCACTACGAGTGATGCCTTTTCACAAGTGATAAAGAGGGAGTCAACGCGTTGCTCTCATAACAAAATGAACCAGCGGAAGCGACCGACAATTTCGCGACAGCGATGATGGTATCGTTTGTCAGGAAGAATGTTGTCAACGTAGTCCATCTTTTATTGGTTCGATTCGAGCGGGTGTGTTGATCGAGGAATTCTTTATTTCATCATATGATATCTCTGATATGTCAGTTAAATAGTTGTTGGCAATGTTCACTGCAAATGATCAGCAAGCGTCGATGAATGACTGTGGATGGAATGTTTTTGTTTGTTCTGTTTTCTTTTTCTTTTCTTCTTGTAGGAATTTAATGACACACTTCTGCTTTCCTGTCAAATGCCATTATGCCAGACTGACGCCCGGTAACAAGGCAAAAAAATCGGTTATTGGAGGGGAGTGTGTGTGTGTGTGTGTATTGGTTGGTTGGTTGGATTTTATGATATATCAACCTTTGTTGGTTATTTGATGTCAAATCCATTTTTATACAAATATTCAGTTCTATTTCAAACAATTCAGTTTAACATAAGTACGCAGTTTAAATGTAAAAACAGTTCTATTTCAAACAATTCAGTTTAGCATCAGTACGCAGTTTAATTCTATTTGACCTATAGATAAACTATCAAGTGCTACCACTCCGGGCCAATAAAGCGATGACAATGAAGGGGTACTCCACATTGCCCAAAGCTCCAGTATTACAGGAACCTCACCATCAGATTATTTAGTATCATATCCAGGACACTAATTGGTGCGGTCTTACCCCTCTACAGAAATGCAGTCGGTGTATTCTACAGCCCCAGCCGACAGGGCCACGCTGTTTGTGTGTGTGTGTGTGTGTGTGTGTTCGTTCAGCCACGAATACAGTTGAAGCATTTCAGAAAACCTTGTGTCATACCGAGATAGCAGGACTGGAAGGATCAATAAAAACTCCTGATCAATGTCTGATTTTTTTTTTCTGATTTCTAATGTGCAACATTGTCCTGTTGACTAGAGCTATAAAATACGCCGAGTGCACCTCTGCAGAGGTGTAAGACTCCCCACCCAACGAGTCTCCTGGGTATGACAAAAAAAAACATCTGATAATGAAGTTCCAGCCCAGGAGCTTTGGGAAATATGAAATTCCTCTGAATTGCCATTTCTCGCAAATATACTCCGACCCAGATTAGCAGTACCTGTTAGAGCCCTATCTATCGGTCAAACAGAACGGTTACTATTACTCCCAAATCCACTCAAACCCAGTGCAGAAGTACTTCTTAAGGTACTTGGCCTAGTCGCCTGGGGCCGTAGAATCTCTGCTGAGGAGTATGACCACCACCCGACGAGTCTCCAGATATGATACTAAGCCATCTGATGGTGAGGAATGCGGGTACCTCTTCATTGCCATCGCTCCCAGGTCCACTCTAGCCCGGAGTGGTAGCATCTGATAGGGTCCCATCTATGAGTCAAATAGAACTAATTGACATTTAAACGGTAAGCTAATAAATGACTTATGCTAAATTGAATTGTTAAAAATAGAACAGTTTGATCATTTAATTGTAAGTATCTACAAAATGTGTTTACAAACTGTATATTCAATGCATATGTAAAAACAGGATTCGGCATTAAATAAGTAACAATGTTTGATATGTCATAAAACCAAACTAAACCAAGCCAATCTTAAGGTCCCATGTATAATTCATATAGATTAATCTATCATTTACTATCCTTTAAACCATTTTAATGTGTGCAAATAATGGAATAATATCAAATATAAGGATGAGTATTTAATAGCAAAACTTTTAGTCTGTGTGCAAACGAATAAATAATGTTGACAAGAATTATTAGGGATTGATAGTCATACTTGCTAAATATTGAATAGAATTATCATAAGTTGACCCGTAGTCGAGGGCGTCCAGAAGGATCCCTTTTTCAATAGCTACCACACCGACGCGTAGGGGAGGGTGCTACTCCTTTCCCTGTATTGCTCCACTGTACCCTTGATACGTGCCTTATCTTACTGAGTATTAAGCAAGGAGGTATCAAGAACCACTTTTAAAGTCTTTGGTATGACGCGACGTGGGACTGAACCCAGGCCTTCCTGACCATTAGCGAACACTCTACCCACGGGGGCCAATGAGCCGGCAATGAATTGAATTATAAATTTTGGATAACAATAGGTGAAACCATTTTCACGTATTGTTATCCAAAACTTAAAACTCTAGTGTGTGAGCGCGTGTGTGCGTGTGTGTGAGCGAGTACGTGTGTGTGTGTGTGTTTATAAGGTTTGGTATTAAATACCCCACATGAACTTATATGCAATAACCTAGCCCAAACATATGCACAACAGAAAGATTGTGTAATGAAATATGCTGTAACACATTTATAGTAAAACATCTATATATGTAGACACACACACACACACACACATATATATATATATATATATATATAGAGAGAGAGAGAGCGGGGTGGAGAGAGAGACAGTCAGAGACAAGGATAGGTAGATAGATGGGTAAACTGAGAGCCAGTTGGTCAATTATACAAACAGAAAAAACAATATCCAATTCACAACGTAACGATTACATAATGAAACTTGCCATAATAAATTTGAAGATTAAAAAAAAAATCTGTAAAATTCAGCGGCAAAGGAAGACCTTTGCCTTGACGTTAGTTTACTGTGATTTCTAATGAAGTCAGTTGATTAATCACAAAATTGATTAACCAAATTTAACTTAATTACATTAGCATCCGTTTGATTTCCTTCTTTAAAGTGCGTTATTTCTTTCAGAACAACTTACAATACACACGTATATATATATATATATATATATATATATATATAATCAATCTTTTCATGAGCAGTTTACGAAGAAAACAGAAGCAGTTCCTAAAAGAAAAAAAAAATTCCTCAGTTAATGATTCTAAGACCAGGCGTGGTTTCGGGATCGGGCTATGGATGTAATTTTAAGATCGTGCAGCGATTGAAATATCAACTGTGCTAACAACGAAGCTTTGTTCTTATAAAGGGAGTTAGATACAGAGGACCAACAAATCCAATCAGTGTACCCCATGGGTATTTTGTGTTACCATCAGGTTTTGTTGGTTTTACATCACAGTGTTTGAACGCCAGATGAAAATTCGGCCTTATTATATATCAGATGTTGAATTCACCACTTTCCGACCATGTCAATCAGATCACTTGTCATATTCCCAAATGAAACTTGAATTACCTGGTGGGAATTTGTATCAAATGACCAGATAACAGGGGAAATCTTCGTGGCGTAGTGGCTAACATGCAAGACTGTAGCATCATAGTGAGTTCGAACTCCAGTTGCTCGATTACAGTCACTTTTGGACTAATGCTCCAAGAGAAGGTAAAAAAGAAAATCCCGCCCATTCTCACAGCTATGGATTAGATAATACAACTAATGTTCTTCTTCAAGGATGGTTTTGACATTATATAACCCATGAAGGTTGATATGCCATGAAACAACGACTCCAACTAATCCAAAGAATATCAAAAGAGAGAAGTTCAACAGTCAGAAATACGAAACGACGTTCCATAATGTATATATATATATATATATATATTCAAAAACACACACACACATATATATATATATATATATATATATTCAAACACACACACATAAACACACAAACACACACATATATATATACTCAAACACAGACACACACACACGTACACACACACACACACACACACACACATATATATATATATATATATATATATATTCAAACACACACATTCTAGGTGCATACGATAAGTTTCCAGACTTTTTTCGTACGGGCACTTTTATTGATAGTACACATTTGAAACTCTAGTCCCCTTCGAAGTAATCTCCTCTGGTTGCAATGCACTTGTTGTATCATTCAAACAACTTCAGGAATGCCCCATTGAAGTTCTCTTGTGTGAGCGTGTCAATGACCTTCCTCACAGCCTCTTTTATCTTTTCAGCTGTCTCATAACGACAGCCTCTGAGCTTAGTGAATAAGCAAAAGTCACAGGGAGCAAGGTCTGGACTATAGGGATGGGGTGGAACTGTCTTGATGCCCATCTTGGTCAAATAGTCTGTGACAAGGATGGAGTTGTGGACTGGTGCATTGTCCTGATGGAAATGCTACTGAGCCGATTTGAAGACTGCTGACCTCTTCCCAAGGAATCTCTTGCTGAACTCCCTTAAAACCTCAACATAGTAACCCTAACTCTAACCCTTTGGCCAATCAACTCTGCTGTATTGACTTCCTTACTCCTCCAACACCTCTCACAGACTCCGTACCTTCCTTGAATATCTTATGTCACTCAAAAACTGATGCTCGATTCATGCAAAATGGTCGAAAAGCTGTCTGAAGCATACCATACGTTTCTCTGGCATTTTTTCCAAGTTTAAAACAGAATTTTATTGCATATCGTCCTTCTAAAGTGTCAGATTGCATTTTTGAAATTCACCAGCTTTAATAGGGTGTATTCCAATTCCTAGAGTCTACGATAATTTTAAATGCCAATACGAAAAAAATCTGGAAACTTATCGTATGCACCTCGTATATATATATATATGTATATTGTTATGTGGTCTGCCGCTGAGAGGAGAGGGGTAAGATCAATTTCCCCTACCCCTCTGTGTTTGAATTAACAGGCCCCAAAGATTGACCGTTAAAAGAGGAATAGGAATGTCGGTCAACTCCTCGGCCTGCCTGTTGAGCGAAGTAACGAATCCAGGTCAGAATGAAAGCCAAGAGCTGACTACATTCTGTGACCGGGTAGACAGAGAAGGGGATACAGAGGTCAGTATAGTAGCCCGAATGAATAGCATGACATGGGGAGGTGGAGGAAGAAGAAAAAGGCCAAATGATTGGCCAGAACCCTAAAGCCGGAAGTAATGCCCTTTTCGTCAGAGGAAATAGGGGAAAAGAATTTCAGTTTTTAGTACGGATGTCGCCGTGAAGGGACGTGTTGCTCTGATGCCAAAACTCCGGGCTCGCTCGCCCGTGAAAAGAAGTGAGTTTTAGGACAGCAGTTGGCGTGACAAGATGTATTTAAACTGTTGCAGAAACTCCGGGGAAGAGCGGAAAGAATCTTGGACAAGAAAATAACCGGTGCCTTCAAGCCAAGCTCTACAGAATCCCGCTAGCCCGTAAAAGAAAAGAAATCTCTGAAGAAACTTGTCGAAAAAGCTAAGTAAACCTTAAAACCGTTTTCCCCTTCCACCCTTCCTAAGTATTGCAATTATATGCCCTCTCTCTCAATTTAAAGAAAGAAACATAAAGAATTATATGCATTAAGAAAAGAAGAGAAATAGAACGAAAAGATTCATTTCATAAACTATAAACGTATGAGTGGACTTTGCTACCTTTTCAAGGATCGAGAGTAAAGATAGAAAAGTAGAAAGAAAAGAAAAAAGAAGAAAGACAGACATTTATGTTGGAGACTGTTTGCCGGGGAAATATAGCCGGCTCCCATAAATATTTGTTTGGACCTCGACTATCAAAATTTTGGTTATATTTTAAATGTTCCCTCGTTGAAATTTACTTGTTGTGTTATTTACCCAGCGAGTTGCCTTCTTTTGCATATTTCCTTTTTTAGCTTCATTTCGCTTCATTTTATTCTCACTAAAAGTCCTATTCCCCTTTAAGAATATTACACGGGAAATTGGAACTGCCGACTACAATGAATAATATTTTATCTTAACCTAGAGGTCCATGTCTTCCGTTATCCTTGTGGGTAGGAAGACGAAGTGGCCTGGTGGGTGTATGTAACGTGAAATTTGGAAACCCCTTGCCAGCTGCGGTCAGTCTAGCCCCAAATTAACCCCCACATTATCTGCCAGTTCGCATGTGCCCGAAAAGGGAATCTTTACTGGGACTTATTTTGTGAGGGGTCAAGTGCCAGACTGCTCCGATATCACACGTGCGTAAAATAAACTCTCGTTATGAGATAAATATTTTATGCTCCGTCACAATATATATATATATACATTTATATATATATATATATATATATAGTTTCATTGGTTTTGTTTTTTTCGTTGTATTTTATGGCGTCCTGTTTACATTATAGGATTTGTAAGTCAATAGTTTGTGGTAATATTTTTAAATGAACCAGAACTCATTTGTTTTCTTACAGTTAGATAGTTGAAAGTATTCCTATCAAACACAAATAATTCTATTTAGCATTAATCATTTGTTTGCACACAGTTAAATGATTTCATATATTGCTATGTGACAATAACAATTCAGTTTAGCATTACTCTTTTGTTTGCACACATTTAAATGGTTAGACAGTTCTATTTTATCCAAAGATGGGACCCTAACAGTTACTCCGAATCTGAATCAGACTGACCCAGAGAGTAAAGGCAATGATTGGTACTACAAATTTCCAAAGCTCCAGAGCTGGAATCACACAATCAGATTGTTTTGTGTTATATCCAGGACATTCGTTGTAGTGATGGGGATGGTTTACCATAAATGCAATCGTCGTATTCTACATCCCCAGCCAAATGGGCTATATATATATAATAATAAGTAAATATATATTTATCCGTGCTACCAGCACGACATGATTATGACACACGACTGACGAAGGCATGGACAGCTATCGATAGGCTCTCGATCATATGGAAGTCGGACCTAACAGATAAAATGAAACGCAGTTTCTTCCAGGCAGCGGTTGTGTCGATACTGCTATATGGATGCACCACATGGACGCTTACGAAACGGCTGGAGAGGAGGCTGGACGGAAATTACACAAGAATGTTGAGAGCAGTATTAAACAAGTCCTGGCGACAACACCCCACGAGACTCCAACTATACGGACACTTGCCCCCCATCACAAAAACTATACAAGTTCGACGAACCAGACACGCAGGACACTGCTGGAGAAGCAAGGACGAGCTCATAAGCGATGTACTCCTGTGGACCCCCACTCATGGATGTGCAAGAGTGGGACGACCAGCACGAACTTACATACAGCAGCTATGTGAGGACACGGGTTGTAATCCTGAAGACCTGCCGAAGGCGATGAATGATAGGGAGAAATGGCGAGAGACGGTCAGGGATATCCGCGCAGGCGGCGCGACATGATGATGATGATGATATATATATATATATATATATATATATATTCAATACCATCGAAGCTTGTCTACGAACTCAGGTTTCATGACGTCTTATAAATGACAATCATCAGTTCTGCCTGAGGTCGCAGTCAAGTTTCCATGCTATTATATATATATATATATATATATATATATACAAACAAATACATATTTACTTATTATTATTAATTATTATTATATAGCTCTATCACAGATGATGAGCACTGTTCAAATTATATCGCATTTGGTCTACCTACAACAAACCCACGGAATGAGATAGTGACAACCAACACCGTTATGATATACATATATATATATATATATGTGTGTGTGTGTGTGTGTGTGTGTGTGTATGTGTGGGGGTGTGTGTGTCTGTGTGTCTGTGTGTCTGTGTGTGTACGAGGATCAGCTGAAAAGTTCCTATGCTAACCAATATACTACCCAACGCTAAGTTTAGTGAATCATCATGTAAGAGTTGGCATGAATGCGAACATATGTTGAAGACATTCGCTTGAAATATATATATATATATATATATATATATATATATATATATATATATATATATACCTGATTTGTTCAGAAATTTATTGCCATAATATACGCTTTACCATGTGCATTAATCTACTCAGAAAGACCGTTTTGAGAGGTTTTGATGCATGAAAATATCTGGTTTCTCTGGTAAGTAAACTAATGACATGAATACGTAATTTGCAAGTTTATTTATATCTGTATAAAATCTACTCAAATCAAATTGCAATGTACTACCGTGTACATTATATGCAGTTAAATTCATATCGGCAATTAATCAACAATCAATTAAATAATCAGTGAGATTAATCAGCCATCTTAAATTGTATTAAAGAAAGATTTACTGTTTGTATACAAGAGGTTAGTAGAGCCACGCCATTTTGCAGTCAAAACGAGTACAAGTGAAAAGAAAATATAATTCCTTCGTGTAGTTTTTACGATCGACACTTAGTACTTCCCACTTGTGCCCTTGCACCAGACTTGGATAAGATTTTATTGATTAATTAATTATCATTAAACTGATATTTATATTTGATGTTATTTAGTGATTATTGGTTTATCAATTGATAGATTTTAACGGCATGTCAACTCGACATAGCTTGTCTTATAACTAGATGTTTGGGAATTGGACGTTTTTATTTACATTTTCAAAGTAATTGTCTCATAGAGAATTTTATACACGGTTATTTGATATCAAGTATTTCTTTCAAATGAAAATTTATGCTCACTTGAAGGGCTTCAAGTTTTCCTATTCAATACTGGACGTTACATGGTTTCAAGTAATTATTTCTTTTTTTTTTCATCATACAGCGTGTAAAAGCACATGCGATACTCTGTCCTCATCAGCCGCCAACCAGGGGGGATAACAGTTTCGGTAGCTCAAGGCGGTACAGCCACTCCAGGCGCTACCAAGCAGCCTTTGCCAACGGACAGGGTATTAAGAGAATTATTTGAAATAGAACTGTTTTTTCACATTGAAACTGTACGATGTGGACACAAAGTCGGTACCCAGAAGGAAAACACGGAATACGGTTTAGAGGTAAGAAAGATATATTAACAAAAGTTACAAAGGATAGTGTCCAATATTGGTAGTCGTACTTCTTATACTATTGCACTACGGCTACTGCATACTAGGGTACTAGAATATTACTACGCTAGTAATTTAGTGCTGGAAGAGTCCATGATACAGGTAAGTTTCGATCTCCCCCCACCTTTCAAGAGTTTTCTTTTTTTTCTTGGAAAAAAGTAAAACTATTAATACTTCTGCCTCTTGGGATTTACGTCGAATTGTTGCGTAAATTTTCTTTTTCTTCTCGAGCATCGTACTTCTGGAGAGACTTGAGGCGTGTCGAGATCGAAAATTGCGTCGATCAGCTCTTCGCAGGTATTTTATGGTGATTCCTAAGATTCATTCAAACGACATTTCCTAAGCTGGTTTGTAGGTATTTTTTGGTCCCTGGACAATATAAACCAGTTTGCCAATCCTTTGTTTGATGGTGCCTACTTCCCAGAATATCATGTTGCTTTTGTAGGCCTTGAAAAGAACTTTATCGCCAGGATAGAAATGTTTCTTATGGGGCGAGACGGTTTTCTTGAACTTTGCTTGCCATGGAATGAGCTTATCGAAGACGGACTTGACTTTTCTTATGAACATTGTTTCTGCAGGCGAGCGTCCCATAGGCGTTTTAGGATTAGGGGTTATCCTATACACCTGCAGAAACTGTTTTAATGCTCTATCCGTTGGTGTCCCAAGTGCCTTTTTAAAGCCCTTTTTAAGATGTCCACAAACCTCTGAGCCTGTTCATTCGACCTGGGGTGATACTGAGGTGTTGTAATGTGGTCCACTTGATATGTCTTGCGAAAGTCTCTGAATTCACTTGATGTGAATTACCTAGCGTTGTCATTCACCACACAATCTACGACACCCAAACGCACGAATAGCTCATGTAAAAATCTGATCGTGCTGTTGGTAGTTGTTCTTTTGCATTCTAAGTCCTAAGGCCATTTTGAGTGGTTATACACAACAATGAGGTTGTATATGTTGTCTACATGGATTCTTTGCCATGGATGGTCTGTTTTTGGCCACGGTTTGCACGTCGTAGTTGGAGATTTTGCTGCAAGCACGCATCCCTGGCAAGATTCTATCATGTCTGCGTCCATATTTGGCCAATATACATTGCAGCGCATGAGGCTTTTCGTACGGTTCTTCCCCGGACGTCCCATGTGAAAATCCCTGAGGATTTTTCTTTATAGGCTGTTTGGAATCACTACACGGTCATTATACAGTAGGACGTCATCACAGAGGGAGAAAACTTCAGGCACATTGGGGTCTTTATTGTGAATCTTGTTTTTGATGGATTGTATAAATTCATCCTCTCAAGACTCCCTTTTTATGTCGGCCAAAGTCACTGGGAACTCTTTGACTGGATTTGCGATCATGTTTTTGATTTCCCAATCCGTTCTTACAGTAGCTATAATGGAGTCTTCAAAGACTTCTGCATTTTTGGGAATAAGTCGCGATAAGCTGTCCGCGTGGCAAATATTTTTAGATGTTAGGAATTCGATCTTGAAATTGTAGTTTAAGAGAATCATTCCCTAACGAAGTAGTCTATTTGCAGTATAGACTGGCAGACCTTTCCTTATTAGGGGTTTATGGTCCGTTTGTAGTATGAACCGTCTTCCATGTAGGTATCGTGGAACTTTGTGATGGCAAATATTATCCCTAGAGCCTCTTTCTCTATTTGGAAATATTGCTTCTCAGCTGGTAGCAGGGATCTAGAACCGTGTGCCACAGCTTTTCGCGAACCATCTGGCAGTTTATGGAGAATGCAAGCACCGATGCCGTATGAGCTTGCATCACTTGCGACTATGATGTCGAGGGTAGAGTCGTAGTGGGTGAGGGAGAGATCTGAAGTAAGGGTTTTCTTGATCTTTTCGAATGACTCTTTGCATTCAGGTGTCCATAACCATGGTTTGCCCTTTTTTAAGAGTTCGTTGAGAGACCCTCTCAAATTCTGCATGTTCTTAATATCTAGTTTGTTGAAAATTTCCTCAGGGCTTGGGAGGGGATAGTGGTGATCTTGCAAGGCATCGTTTAACCCTATGGGGAAATCGGCGCAGATTCGTATTTGATTGGACTTCTTTTTTACATGGACCGTAGGTGCTGTCCATTCGCTGAAGTTTGTTTTTGACAGAATACCTGTTTGTTCAAGTCTATCTAATTCTTTATTGATTTGCTCAAGAGGAGCAAAAGGGACATTCCGTTTCTTCTTGAATACCGGTTGCGCACCGTCTTTCACCATGAGCTTAGCTTTTTAATTTAGAACATTTCCCGAGGCCGTTAGAAAAAAAACCTGGGGAAAATGTTGTTTGAGTTCCTTTTTGAGTTTTACCGAATTAGACGTTGTACTTTCTATTTTGCGACAAAATGTACTCATTGGGCAATCCCATAAATTGATTTTTTTCTATCCAATCTGTTCCGAACAAGTTGTCCGAATTTTTAGTACGTAGGCTTTCAGCTTTTTGGTAACTTCATTTAGTGTTACTGTAAGGATTACTTCGCCTAAGATGTTAATAATCTCGCCATTTACGAATTTTGCTATTTTATCCGTCTTTAGTAAGGTCGGCTTGTTTAATTTTCGCCAAGTAAGCCAATTAATGATTGAGATATCGGAACCCGAGTCAAGCTAGAATTTAATGGAGCAATTGAAAATATCAACAGTAACATATTTCCTTAAATTCCTATTGACTATGTCGTCCGATTGAGCTTGCCTAGTTTTACTTTTGGGTTTTCTTGTTATGTTGGTGTACCAGCACTGAGTTAAGTTATGACCATTTTTATTGCAATTTTTGCAATATTTTTTCTTCTTTACTGGACAGAATTTCATCCAATGCCATTTACCACAATGGTAACATGGTCCGGGCGGTTTCTTTAACCTATTTGTGTTTTGTTGATTGCGGGGTTTAGAACATGAGATTTGCCTTTTGTCTTTTTGATGGGAATAGGCGGTTGACTTGCTTCTGATTTTTCTAATCTTAGCCACACCTGATTCCTCGATCGTTTTTCAGTCACACTTGATAGAAATTACTCTTTGTCAGTCCTCTGCCAATTTTTGGAGAGTCAATCCTTGTTCGTTTTCAAGCTTGGTCAGTACCCGCCGTCTGATTTCGGCCTCTTCTGCTGACACTAGACTCAGTGCAAATATTAAGCACTTGAAATCATCGACAGTCAGCTCGGCTAGTTTGAAATCATTACCGAGCTTGCTCACCGATGCTGCAAACGTTAGGAAATCTTGCTGGTTTTCCTTGACTGCGTTCAGGCATTTCCAACTTTTGTAGAACAAGGTTATGTTAGGCCCGAATAGTTCCGATAGGAGCTTAATAGTCTCTGAAAAATCCAAGTCTGTAGTTTTCTTGGGTAATATGAAATCTACGAACCTATTATGTTTGGTTGTTCCTAGTTTTCTTAATAGTAGACGTACCTTTTTTTTTTTTTTTTTACTAGGCCATTGTTGACAGTCTAGGTTGAAAATATCTTCATAGCGCCTGTAAAAAGCGACGAACGTTTTGTCGTTCTCTGGTACGTATTCGAATGTTTCAATCGAGTTATAGATTGAACTCTGGGAAAATATCGTGTCTTTTTCAGTGTTTTTTTTTTTTAGCCATTTAATGAATTTACGAGTAATTCTTCAAGTTGTTTTTGCTGTAGTTCAGTTTTCTGCAGTGTAAATTGTTGGAATTCTAATTGTTGTTTATGTAACTCCATAACCAATTTTTCCTGTCTTTCTTCGAATTTTTGTTGCTGATCCAAGTTAGCCTTAAGCAAATGAACGATAGTTTTTTGAAATTCTTCCACATTTAATAAGAATTTATAGTATGGCGACTATAAGGGATAAACAAGGCAAAAAAATTACTGCAAATACAAGTGGGGGGTACATAAGAATCTAGAGAGATTTTTTCGTTTGCAGAAAAAGGAATTCAACTTCTTACTGGTTTAGCTTCTTTCTAAATACCGTTGTTCCGTTAAATTTTGGTCATTTAAATTTCCTCCACACTTTCTAATATTTTTTTGTAAGACAAAAAAGTTTTAGTAAGGAATAAAATAAAGAAAAATTATTTCTTGGTGGGCACACAACAGGTTCATTATCACAAATGTCTGCAAGTAAGCAGGGTTTTTTTTCTGTTCTTCACTGGGGGATTTTTGTAATTATAGACAAACTATTTTTTAGAAGTGTGACCGGTGGTGGTGGGGGGTCGGGGTAGAAAAAATTATCCTTCAGGCCGAACCAAAAAAATGCTTTGGATTTTTTTGTGTGAGAACTTCCTTTCTTTTTTAGAAAAAAAAAAAAAAGCTTGCCTCACTGAATTTGGTGAATAGTTTTTTCCAAAAGCTTGAGTTTGTCAATTTGTTTTGTGAACAAACTGGCTTTTTTTTTTTCGTGTAAGCAATCGATACTTGGTTGACTGTTATATTGTTTGGACAGACTTTAATAATCTTAAATAAATATTCCGTTGGTGTCGAATCGCTAGTTTGTCACTGATGCTGGTAAGTGGAGTATTTTTGTATGTGTCGCTGATGTAGAAATGCCAGATTTATTTTTCTCGTTTGTCTGATTGAGCGTGTCTTCTGATGTGGTGAGGTCGAAATTCTCGATCTGCCGCTATTGAATGTGGGACTGGTAAGGCTTTCGGCGTGTGTGCATTTCTCGAATCCGTACGTCGCCGCTGATGTGGACCCAAAGTTGGTACACATAAAGAAAACACGGGTTAGAGATAAGAAAGATATATTAACTAAGTTACAAAGGATAGTGTCCAATATTGGTTGTCGTACCATTGCTGCTGGTGTATTAGGATATTATATACAATAGTAATATAGTGCTGGAAGAGTCCAGGTCAGTTTTGATCTCACAACACTGTACTTACACTAAACTGAATTGTTTAATATAGAACTGTTTTGACATTTAACTGTAGAACTGCTTGACTAAACTGAATAGCCTGAAATATAAATGTTTTTCACATTTAAACTGCGTATCTATGCTAAACTGAATTGTTTGAAATAGAACAATTTTCATAAAAATGGATTTGGCGTTAAATAACCTACGAAGATTGATGTTATAAAATAGCCGAGGGATTTCGGTTCATGCCTTTTAGTTTAGTTAGGCTGAGAACCTTTCGGCTCAGCACATGAGTTGGGTGGGTGTAAGATTGAAGCAGGTGTTAACGCGGATGCGCGCGGGCGCCCTATGGGGGGCCGCTCGAGTTGGGGGCCAAATGAATAAGACAGCATAGAAGATTGTGTCTCTCCTCCTTACGTTGAGACCTTTAGCTCAAAGTTAATAAAAAGGTTTCGTACCTGAACAAGAAGTCTTTACGTGTTTTCGAATTCCGAGATTCCTATGTTCTTTCTAAATCTATTGTAATGAACATTATATGTCTATTTCGCACATAGCATTAATTGCGAATATGGTACATTGATATGCCATAAAACCCAAACAACCAACCAACTATTCCTATCGAGTACGAATGATTTTTAAACGGAGCATTCCCCGTGACGTAATCGCTAAAATATTGGGCTGTGAAATTGAAAGGCTGATATGCCATTAAACAAAGAAACCAAACCAAACTAATACTCAAACATTTCAATTTGGCCCTTTTATAGGTTTGGTTTGGTTTGGTTTGGTTTTATGACGCATCAACCATTGTTCGTTATTTAATGACAAGTACATTTTTGAGAATTATTTTCTTTATTTATTGCGGACTTTTTGTCTTCATCTTGGTAGTTTTTTGTTGTTGTTGTCGTTGTTCCTTCTCACTTCTCTTCTCACTTTCTGTTCACCTCTGACCGTCTTCAGGTGATTAACCGCGACCTCGGATAGGAATGCTGAGTCTTGTAACCGTATCTCCAGTAATTACTGCCTTCCATAGTTGTTGTCTAGAGGTGAAAATCTGGCCGAAACGTAGTGAGAAGAAACAACACCAACAAAAAAATACCAAAATGAGGGCAAAAAGTCTGCAATAAATGAAAAATCAATTCTCAGGTTAAGAAGCCTCATCTTAAAATGATTCCCAATAAAGACAAATACATCTTTATACATATAAAAAATGTAGTTGGCGACCGTAATCGAGAGTGACACAAAGGCTCCCTTTTCAATAGCTACTACACAAAGTTGTAGGAGAGGGCACCACTCCATTCCCTGGATTGCACCACTTTACACTCGATCCTTACCTTATAATGCTGAGTGTTAAGCAAGGGGGCATCAAGAACCATTTTTTGTGTCTTTGGTATGACTCGACCAAGGATTGAACCCTGGTCTCCCAGGCTGTTGGCGAACACTCTACTCATTAGGCCAATGGCCCAGTTTTCATTCATATAAACAGTTTTATTTCAAACAATTCAGTTTAGCATTACTACGCAGTTTAAATATAAAAAAAGGTTCTATATTAAACAATTCAGATTAGTCTAAATGTAGTTTTTTTGTTTACACACAGTTAAATGTCAAAACAGTTCTATTTCAAACAATTCATTTTTGCATAAGTACACAATTTAGTTCTATTTGACAATAAATAGGACCCTATCAGGTGCTACCACTCCGGGGCAGAGTGAACCTGGGGATGATGGCAATGAATGGTTACTCCGCATTCCCTAAAACTCCAGCATTACTGGAACCTCACAATCAGATTGTTTTGTGTCACAATTAGGACACGCGTAGGGGGAGTCTTACTCCTCTGCTGAGATGCAGTCGGTGTATTCTACAGCACCAGACGATTGGGCCACGCATTGCAAGAGCCCAGTCAGGTACTACCTTCCTGGATGAAAGAGGACCTGGGAGAAGTGAACCTGGAAGTAGTCAATACTCCCTAAATCACCAGGACTTGAGCTCTGGGTAGTATGGAGTACTATTTTATTGCTTTTTAAAGTGTACCCTGCTGCTCGAATAATATACTCGAGTAAGCAAAACCTAAATAACTAAATAGGTATTTTGGCATTTAATTACATCACTTTGGGTGTTGTGTGCGATACAAAGTCACGTGACTGCTGACATGCAAGCTTTAGATGACTCTGACTTGAATTCTTTTGTGCAATGGCGAGTATTTCTTCGGAACTAAGATAACCTCGTTGTTTTTTTTTGGGGGGGGGTGGCGGGGGAAACAATTAAAGGAGAAAAACACATTCCAATTTCCCTCCGGAACTGTAGTCTCACCATCAGGTGCAGTTTACTGTCATACATAGTACACCCCATTTTTGGAGTTGGGGCTGGGTCATACCCCTCTGCTGGAGATACAGACAGAGAATTCCCAACAAGACGGTGTATACATGAAAGGACCAGTAACAAGGATATTTGGAAATTTTTTATAAAGGAAAACAAAGCAAAAAATGAGTTCAGTTGTATTATCTTTGAGATCAAGAATAAAAAAGTAACAAAATAAATATTTCATAAAAAATAAACGTTATCCATCTAAATCCAAAACAGATTGTGCTGTTCTGGCATTTTGTGATTTTATATTTGCAGTCTTATTTTCTTTTCTAATATGCTACAGATACTATGCAAAATATATTGTGCGACAGAAATACCGTCTATTGTGTGATTAAAGTGAATTTAGGCAAAGGGTAATTGTAGCATTCTTTTTAGAAGTATATTTGAAGATTTTCCTTTTTCATTTTGATTAGTGCAGGGTATGACAGAAATATCTCCTTCCTTTAAAACTGTCACCTGTCAAATCAAAGTGAAAATAAGCGAATGCAGGGTATGACACAAATACATCCTTCTTTTAAAACTGTCACCTGTCAAATCAAAGTGAAAATAAAAAAATAAAAATTTTATGGCATATCAACCTTTATAGGTTATTCAACGCCAAATCGATTTAATGCAAATAGTCAGTAATATTTCAAACAATTCAGTTTAGCATGAGTACACAGTTTAATTCTCAAAAACATTTCTATTTCAGACTATTCAGTCTATTCAAACAATTCTAATTCAGCTAATGTTATTTACGCACAGTTAAATGTCAGAACAGTTCTATATATAACAATTCAGTTAAGTGTAAGTACAGTTTCAATGTTAAAAACAGTTCCATTTCAAACAATTCAGTTTAGCATAAGCATACTGTTCAAATGTAAGTACAGTTTAATTGTCAAAAACATTCCTATTCCAAGCTATTCAGTTTAGTCAAACCGTTCTAATTCAAACAATTCGGTTTAGCATAAGTATGCAGTTAGTTAGGATGTATTTCTGCCATACCCTGCAATCGCTTATGCAGGGTATGGCAGAAATACATCCTTCCTTTAAAACTGTCACCTGTCAAATCAAAGTAAAGGTATTGAAGCGCAGGGTATGACAGAAATACTTCCTTCGTTTAAAACTGTTACCTTTCTAATGAAAGTGAAGTTAGGCAAGTGGTAATTGTTGCGCCATCTTGATAATATCTTATCATTTCCTTTTTTTCCAGATACTACCAGTAACGATCATGAATTGGACTGCTGTAGACCGAGCGTTTTCTTTTGAGATGTGAATCAATAATTTCTACACGGGGAGTTTTTTGTGCACATTTCATTTAACGTCCAAATGATGCTGTTCTGAGAAGAAATTTGACATTGCTATCGCAAGAAATTCTATCCGAGACATCATCATTCCGACATAACCTGAAACGAGCTCGAAAAACTCTGTGTGTAGCAATTACAGATTAACCAGTTTTAAAAATCGTTTTAAAAAGCAAACACATGGTGCACAGCGCTCCAAGACGTGATCGTAACTGATACTATCTAAAAAGAATGCTATAAAACATTAAGTAGATTAAGCAACCATAATCATTTGCATAGCTTCACTCACACCACCCTGGTGACAGTTTAAAATGTGGGAGGTATTTCTGTCACCCCCTTAGCTAAATGAAATAAAAGCTGAATCTTCAAATAAGATTAAAAAAAAAGGAAAAGGAATAAGCTAATATATTGTATGCCAAAATTTCTATCTTTCTGGTTCGTATCTTTCTATGTTTGCATTGTCCATGAAATTGCTTCACATCCTATATATATATATATATATATATATATATATATATATATATATATATATATATATATATAAAGTAGAAAAACAGAATAATCCAAATTAAATGAATTTATCTTAATGTAAAACCAACGTTAAACGTTTCGGTTTTAATAACCTTCATCAGGACTTTGATATCATGAGAAATGTTATTCACACACCAATGGATGTTTGTCGAGACAACAGAAGCAAAGAAATTGTATATAACGAAAGATTCATAAACTTACATCTAACGTTCTTAATTTGAAAATTTTAGGTACGTGTTTGGCACGTGGAATGATTTTTGAAAAAAGTTTGATTTCTTAGAGATCAGAAAATTCTTCCTGTTTGTAGAGAAATATGCAGAGATAGGTTAGTTTTTATATTTACAGATCCTTTTGAAGTCATCCATGTTAGATGTCGTGTAATAATGTATTTGGTATTTGCTTTTCCCAAAGGACACTATGGAAGTAAATATAGATCTGAATCCAACAGTACGAAGAAAGTAAAAAAAAAAATAGAATAATCCAATTTAGATTAATTTATTTTAATGTAAAACCAACGTTAAACGTTTCGGTTTTAATAACCTTCATCAGGACTTTGATATCATGAGAAATGTTATTCACACACCAATGGATGTATGTCGAGTTAACAGGAGCAAAGAAATTGTATATAACGAAAGATTCATAAATGTTTTTTTCCAAAAGGACAAGGAACGTATGGAAGTAAATATGAATATAAATCCAACAGTATGAAGAAAGTAGAAAAAAAAAAAAAAACAGAATAATCCAAAATTAGAGTTTGGTTGGTTGGTTGGTTGGTTGGTTGGTCGGGGTTTTTTATGGCATATCAACCTTTATAGGTTATTCAACGCCAAATCGATTTAATGCAAATAGTCAGTACTATTTCAAACAATTCAGTTTAGCATGAGTACACAGTTTAATTCTCAAAAACATTTCTATTTCAGACTATTCAGTCTATTCAAACAATTCTAATTCAGCTAATGTTATTTACGCACAGTTAAATGTCAGAACAGTTCTATATATAACAATTCAGTTAAGTGTAAGTACAGTTTCAAAGTTAAAAACAGTTCCATTTCAAACAATTCAGTTTAGCATAAGCATACTGTTCAAATATAAGTACAGTTTAATTGTCAAAAACATTCCTATTCCAAGCTATTCAGTTTAGTCAAACCGTTCTAATTCAAACAATTCGGTTTAGCATAAGTATGCAGTTAGTTCTATTTAACCCATAGATAGGGCTCTATCAGGTGCTACCATTCCGGGCCAGAGTAGACCTGAGAGCAATGGCAATGAAGGGGTGCTCCGTATTCCCCAAAGCCCAGGCATCACTGGAACCTCTGCATATTTCTCTACAAACGAGGACTTTTCTGATCTCTTAGAAACTTTTTTCAAAAATCTTTTCACGTGCCAAACACGTACCTAAAATTTTCAAATTAAGAACGCTAGATGTAAGTTTATGAATCTTTTGTTATATACATTTTCTTTGCTTCTGTTGTCTCGACAAACATCAATTGGTGTGTTAATATTTCTCATGATATCAAAGTCCTGATGAAGGTTTTTAAAACCGAAACGTTTAACGTTGGCTTTACATAAATAAATTCATCTAATATTGATTATTCTGTTTTTTTACTTTCTTCATGTTGTCGGACCTACATCCATTTTTACCTCTCTCTCTCTCTCTCTCTATATATATATATATATATATGTGTTTAAACAGTTTCGATATTTCCGTCTTTTTTCTTTCTTTCTTTCTTTCTTTTTTTTATTAGCAATACGCTTCGCACACGCTCATATTACACGCCCGAACTTAAGTATATAGGTGCAATGTGTTATTTATCTGTTCTTCCGACCAGGCATAAAAGAATCATCAGATAAGAGAGAGAAAGCTTCAGATTATGTAGAAATCTGCTTAATTAATAAAGTCTTTTTGCGCATCCATACAACTCGTTTGTTTGTTTATCTAAAATAATTTCTGCCAACAGGGTTGTATCATAGCGGAACGTATTACATATCTTCGCTGTTATGAATTGATATATTAATAGTTAATGTTCGTTTCTTCCTGCTTGTCTTAGGACAGTACGGCTTACCTTGTGGCCAAACTAGTTAGGCATTTACAACCTGTACAAGAGGTCAATGATCGTGCCCAGATAAAGTTTGGGATTTCAAATGGTGATTTTCTTGACTGGTAGACATCACTCACTTTGAGTACTGGGGTAGCGCAGTCTTTTTCCTTGTTTTTCCTCCACCACTTGTCCTTGTACCTTACTAAGTTAAGCCCAACAAATATTTGAAAATATGCCTCGGTAAGCTAGTCACGTATTTTCTGCTGCTAACAAAAATTGCTTTTCGAGATATGAGTAAGGAAAAAAACTAGCTTCTAGAAAGAGTATTGCTGGTCGTTAGAGAGAGATTTTTAAAACTGAGGTGAAGAAGATAACAAGAAGACAGTGAAAGAAAGAAACAAAAAAAACAAGCAAACAAACAATGAATGAGATGAAAACAAGAAAGAAAGAAAGAAAGAAAGAAAGAAAGAAAGAAAAGGAAGAAAGAGGCAATGGATGTAAAAGAAAGAAGGTAAAAAGCATACAAACAATGAATGAGATGAACAGAAAGAAAGAAAGAAAGAATTAATAAACATAAATATGACTGAATAAATAAAGAAATAAAGAAAAAAGAAAGAATGATTGAATGAACGAAAGAAAGATAGAAATAATGGAAACAAAAGAAACAAAGAAAAAAAACGAAGAATAAATTTAATGATGTAAAACTAAGAAGGTAAAAGAAAGAAAGAAAGAAAGAAAAACAAAAGAAAGAAAGAAAGAAAGAAGGAAAGAAAGAAGGAAAGAAAGAAAGAAAGAACAATGGAAATAAAAGAAAGAAAAAACAGAATATCCAGATTTCTAAATGTTCATATTCAAATCTGACAATCTCTTTTCATTCGATAAATTTAATCACACTAAAGTTTTAAAACTTTTATACGAAAATAAGAATCTTAAAGATTGTTCAAATCTAAATGATTATTTTCTTCATCAGGTTTCAATGCACATTTTTAAAGTTCATTTAAGGGAAATATTTGGTTTACTCTAGCATCAAATCAAGGGCAATAATTAACGATAATGACTTTTGAGTACATATGACAATCTACAAGGATACTAGACTAACTGAATATACGGATTAAAAAGACTAGCATTTTATATGAAAACGGATTCATTGAATGCTATGATAATGGGAAGATTGTGTGTCGTCATTTACCCTCTGACAGAAGCTAATGTCTTAGATATTAGATTTAAAAGCGTACATTAACTAACTGTTTGCACTGTTTAGCACTAATACCCTTAGGAAAGGTATGAATCCAATAATTCTCCTTCCAGCTATGGGTAAATAGTAGGGCAGACTAGGATCTTCAGCCTTGGTGAGGCAACTAGTCTAGGAGAAGGAAAACTCTTTATTAAAACCTGTTAAACTCCGCATAAAAATTGACCTTGTGTCATATCCTGCCCGAGCGGAGGGGTTGGGTAAATATGATTAACTAACTGTTTGTAGTTAAAACTATTTTCCCAGATAGATAGATAGATAGATAGATGTGTACGTGCGGGTTTATATGTTAAGGTGAGTGTAAGAAAAATGATAAAATTGATTAGGGAAAAGAAAGAAAGTATTGCTGAAAAGAAACTGGCAATGAAATCAAAGAAAGAAAGAAAGAAAGAAAGAAAGAAGAGAGGAAAAAGTGCCTGTGAAGTCAAAGAAAGAAAGAAAGAAAGAGAGTATGGCAGTAAAGAAAGAAAGTGCTTATGAGATCAAAGAAACAAACAAAAAGAAAAAGGTAAAAGAAAGAAGCAAAGAAAAAAGGAACGTAAAAGAATGAATGAATGAATGAAAATAAAAAGAAGAAAATAATTGGAAAGAAAGAAAGAAAGAAAGAAAGAAAGAAAGAAAGTATTGCTGAAAAGAAAATGGTAATGAAATCAAAGAAAGAAAGAAAGAAAGAAAGAAAGAAAGAAAGAAAAAAGAAAGAAAGAAAGAAAAGAAAGAAAGTATTGCTGAAAAGAAAATGGTAATGAAATCAAAGAAAGAAAGAAAAAAGAAAGAAAGAAAAAAGAAAGAAAGAAAGAAAGAAAGATAGAAAGAAAGTATTGCTGAAAAGAAAATGGTAATGAAATCAAAGAAAGAAAGAAAGAAAGAAAGAAAGAAAGAAAGAAAGAAAGAAAAGGAAATTCACAGAGAGAAAAAAGATGAGAAATGCTAAAAAAAAAACAAAAAAAAAACATTTTTTTTTAAATTAATAAAAAAAATCAAGAATGAAAACGAATGAGATTAAGTGTCGAAAATATTTTGGAATGATTGTGAAGAATCTTGCAATCAATCAATCAACTGAATTTAAACTGACAGATTATTTGTTCCTTATCCGAAGTGAAAGTCTGGATGACTTCACGTTCATGAAGTTAATAGACACAAAGCCTCTACCTGGAAGAAGACGGTATTAGTTGTTGCAATGTTAACAAGTACCTTTCATTTTTTTTATCCTTTTCTTTTTCTTGCATCTCTCTCTCTCTCTCTCTCTCTCTCTCTCTCTCTCTCTCTTAACATTTTTTTTTTCATAAAGTTCTTCACTGTTTGAGTTCTTCATCTTTTTATCTTATTTCAAGCGACCACCATGATTAGTTCTAATTTTTTTGAATTCTTTTTTTTCTTCCTTTCTTTCATTTTCTTCTTTTCACGATTTTTGTTTTTGTTTTTTCCTTTTGCGTGATTTTTTTTTCCTTTTCCTCCAAACGGATAATCTGCTTTTCTCTTTCTCTCTGACTCTTTCTTTCTCTATCATTATCTATCTATCTATCTATCACAGTTCATTGTATATCTTTGTTTATTCTTTTCGATTTCTATCCGTGCCTTCCATTATTCTTTCTTGCTCTCTTTTTCGCCTTCTTTATTTACTTTGGTCCATTCTCTCCCCTCTGTCTCTCTCTGTCTGTCTATCTGTCTCTCTCTCTCTCTCTCTCTCTCTCTGTCTGTCTGTCTCTCTGTCTCTCTCTTTCTTCACATTACTTTTTTTTCTGCTTAATTACTAACTTCCCATTCCTATCATTTCTTCTAAATCCCTCACAGCCTGTCTTTCTCTTCTTTTTTTCTTCTGTTCGCCCCTCACTATCACGACCCATATCCTTCGGAACTCCCCCCCAACTCCTTCACCCCCACCAAATCTTCCTTGATCCTTGGCCTTTAGTTTCAAACTTCTCTATCTGATCTGTTGCTGACTTCATTCAAAGCCTCAATCGACTTCAATCCGTTCGTTTCGTTTCATTTCGTTTCGTTTCGTTTCGTTTTTTTTCTTCACTTCTAAAACACATTTTATGGATTAAAAGACAAACAATCACTTCAGCCAAACAGCTTTTAAATTTAATGCCTTCTAAGAAGTGAAAACTTCATATGGCCACGATCCTTCGAGCTACTTATCTTTTATCATCGTCTTTTCCATTTTAATTTATTATTATTATTATAATTATTATTATTATTATTATTATTATTATTATTATTATTATTATTATTATTATCTACTCTTTTAGAGTTTTTCACATCAGTATTAGCTGATTGTTTTCACTGGAGTTTGAGTGACAGCAAGTCTCCTCAAGTCTCCAGGACTCGTCTCAGGATTCTGGCCGTTCTCAGCAATGCTGTCATTCGGATAGTCTCTACCCGTCCGCCAGCTTCCAAATCCTCCAGGCCTTTTAATAATCCTTTAGTTGTTGTGCCAAAAGCACCAATCACAATTGGTTCAATCGTAACTTTCATGTTCCACAGCTTTTTCGATTCTCTAGCAAGGTCGAGGTACTTATCCTTCTTTTCACATTCCTTCAGATTTATTCTGTGGTCAGTGGGGACAGCAAAGTCGACAATACTGCAAATTCTCTTATTTTTTTGTTAATTATTATAAGGTCTGGTCTTCTGGCCGAGATTAGGTGATCCGTGTGCATGTCAAAGTCCCATAGGAGTTTATGAGTGTCATTTTCTAGGACAGGTGCTGGGTTGAGCATATACCCTTTGTTAGTATGGTCAAATTTAAATTTCATGCACATTTCCCAGTGGATCACCTTGCCTATCAAGTCGTTTCTCTCGTCTCTGTGCTAATTTGCTGCTTTCACTTATTATGGGATTAGTCGTTTCGTCTCTGTCACTGCATAGTCTACATTTGCTGTTTTGTTGAGTCTAGTCTATTCTCGCTTTGATATGATTGGTTTTTATGACGTTGTCCTGTGCTGCTATTAGAGATTCCGTTTCTCTTTTAAGGTTACCTTTTCTTAACTAGGTCCAGGTTTTCTGATTTATTAGTCGTTTACTCTTTGGAGAGTTTTTCACACCAGCGTTTGCTAATGGTTTTTAACTGGAGTCTGAGTGACAGCAAGTTTCCTTAATTCTCCAGGACCCTTCTCAGTATTCTGACAAATCTCAAAAATGCTATTGTTGGGATGCTCTCCACTCGTCCTATTTTTTCCAAGTCCTCTAGGCCCTGTACCAATGCTTTGGTGACCGTACCGAACGCGCCAATTACGATTGGTATCTCTGTCACTTCTATGTTCCATAAACTTTTCCGTTTTCTAGCAAGTTCCAGATACTTCTCTTTCCTTTAGTTTTAAACTGTGGTCAGCCGGAACGGCAAAGCTCACTATTTGGCAGGTTCTCTTTTTTCTTTTTTTCTTTTTCTTTTTTTGTGATTATCACTATGTCTAATCATCTAGCCGAGATTTAAATGTCGTGAAAAACTCTCAAAAGAGTGAAATAATAATAATAATAATAATAATAATACCAATTGTAATTGGTGCGTTTGGAACAGTAACTAAGGGATTACTAAAGGGACTAGAGGACTTGGAGGTTGGCGGACGAGTGGAGACCATCCAAACGACAGCATTGTTGAGAACTGCCAGAATACTAAGAAGAGTCCTGGAGACTTGAGGAGACTTGCTGTCACTCAGACTTCAGTGAAAAAACATCGGCTTTCGCTGATGTGAAAAGCTCTAATGAGTGAATAATAATAATAATAATAATAATAATAATAAGAAGAAGAAGAAGAAGAAGAAGAAGAAGAAGAAGAAGAAGAAGAAGAAGAAATTTTGGTGACAAAGATTAAACGTTTAATCACATTAGAGAATACAACAAACGCGTAAACGAAATACAAGACTTGACATGACTGGGTGAGAAAGGTGATCCACTGTGAATTGTGCAAGAAATTGAAATTTCACCCTAATACCAAATGGTATACGCACAAACCAGAATCAGTCCAGTAGAATGTGACACATAAATTTCCCAGGATTCTGAAGTGCAAACAGATCACCTAATCTCAACGAGAAGATCCTGACCAAGTAACAATTTTTTTAAAAAAGAGAACAAGCTGTATTGTGGATTTTGCCGTTTCTTTGAACCACTGAGAGAAAATCAAAGAAAACGAAAAGAGAGATAAATACTTGCTAGAAAACTAAGAAAGTTGTGGAAAATATAGGTGACAGTAATACCAATTATTACTTGCACACTTGGAACGTTCTCCAAAGGCTTGGAAAAGGGACGAGAAGAGTTAGAAATCGAAGGACGAATCGAGACTGTTCAAATCACAGCATAGTTGAGATCGGCAAGAATACTGAGATAAGTCCTGGAGGCCTGAAGAGAATTGCAGTGAAACTTCAGTGAAATAACACTAAAAGAAAACACACGGGGTGAAAGAATAATAATAATAATAATAATAATAATGATAATAAATCACCCAAAAGAGGCAGCATATTATTACTACTACGACTACTACTGTCTTAATGATGCTGTCATGTCTCCTAATGCAGCTTCAACTATACTATGGACTGAAAATTTAGAAAAATGCAATCATTCAAAATCTCAGTATAATCTGAACTGAAAGCATCTCTGATACTAAAATTGAAAGGTACCCTGGATTTCGAAAAGAAATTGATTGTCCCTTTGAAAATTACGGGTGGTGTTAAAAAGCACGTTTCGAGAAAAAAAATTCGGACAATTTTTTTTTTTTTTACCTACGCAGAGGATGTGCACAGTGCGACGGTTATCGTCGGAGGAAATGGAATCGACGAGCTGATTTCAAATTATGTTTACCTTTCACTTCGCGTCCTTGCTAAAGGCATGAATCCATAAATTCGCCGTGCCTGCTATTGGTGCGCAAACTGAATTCTTTTTCCTTGATTAGGCAACTAGTCTAAGAGAAGGAAAATTCTGAATTTAGACCTACTGTACTCAACTTAAAAATGACCTCGTGTCATATCCTGCTTGTCGTGGTGGGGGTTGGATAAATACGTTCATATAGTAACAATAACACCACGAACGACTCTTCACTAAGGAAGCGTTCGTGGTGAAATGATTACCGTTGTAATAAATGGACCAGGAGACCCGAGTTCAATTCCTGTACTAGACTGTTTTCATTTCTCATACCCGCTAATACCTTTGGAAAAAGTATGAATCAACTTATTCTCCTTCCAGCTATGAATAAATAGTAGGGCAGACTGGACTTTTCAAATTTGGTATGGCAACCAAACTAGAAGAAAAACTCTGAATTTAGAACCGTTAAACTCCACTTGAAAATTGACCTTGTGTCGTATCTTGTTCGTGTGGAGGGGTTAGGTAAATGTATACATTACAGTAACTTCGAAATGCAGATTAGAATATTAGTTTTCTTTCAAAAAGAATGGGCCGTCGTTTTCACCGGAACCCAGCAAGTTCATGGATCGTCTAGTAAATAACAAAATAAGCCTTGTGTTACATTTTGCTCGGACGGAAGATTTGAATCAATTCATGCCTACTCAAGTGATTTGTTTATAGTGGAGAAGGTTTGTGTAGAACCAGCCACATTTCTTAGATAAGCGAATAACTGTAGAATTGTACTATTGATTCTTCCGAACAACATTACTCAATTTTCGTATTCAGAGCTGATATATATTTATGAATGAGTAGAATGTTCGCCAATGGTCCGGGAGACCGGGGTTCAATCCCAGGTCGAGTCATACCAAAGACTCAAAAATGGTACTTGATGCTGCCTTGCTTAACACTCGGCATTATGAGGTACGTATCAAGGGTAAAGTGGAGCAATCAAGAGAAAGGAGTGGTGCCCTCCCCGACACCTCGGTATAGTAGCTATTGAAAAGGGAATCTTCGGGTCAGCCTCGACTAAGGTTGCCAACTTTACAGTGATGGCCATAATGTTCAGGACGGTATATTTTCGTCAGAAAAAGTAGGTATAACTTTTTATCTAAGTTGTTTTAGATTCTATAATTTTCACGGACAATAAATACGATATTAATTGCTATTCTGTGAAATTTTGGTGTTATTTGAGATGATAATAAAAACGTATTGAATGATTTAGTGATTTACTGCAAAACCTAAGGCGGTCAAAAGGATCAGAACGATTGAAAAAAATGAAAATACTCAAATATTACAGAAAATACAGAAATTATTTAATATTTAGTGTGAAGCCCTTTAGCTTCAATCACACTCTGACATCTTCGGCTGCACGAAGAAATTAATTGATTGATATCTTGCCGAGTGTTCATTTTTTTAATCGTATATATACAGACAATATATACAGAGATGGTGATTGCACGGAATTTCCTGACTTCCTCTCATCATCCGTCCCTAACATCCATTTCTCTTAACAGGTCCTCCAGATTGCATCCAGTGTCCGCACAGAGCTGATATATGTAAGTCCTTGATGGACGGGCAAAAGAGGAGCGCCAGGGTGTAGGAGTCCCTAAGAGAACGTCACATGAGTTTGTTCTCTTGCAGGACCCAGCATGTCTTGTCCGTCTTACTTGGGTGTTTTATGAGATGGGAGGTAAGAAACCATACAGTCACTGTTTTTTCGGGAGTTGTTTCCACGAGGCATTTTTATGTAGATCCCATCTCGATCTTGCCCAGTAGGCTGGGGCTGTAGAATACACCGACTGCTTCTCTGCAAAAACAGTCTGATTGTGAGGCTCCTGTAATCCTGGAGCTTTGTGAAATGCGGAGTCACCTTCATTCCCATCGTTCCCTGGTTCACAATGACCCGGAGTGGTAGCATCTGATAGGGTCATATCCATGAGACAAATAGAAGTAAAGTAAACTGTGTACTTATTCTAAACTGAATTGCTTGAAATAGAACTGTTCTGGCATTTGAACTGCGTACTTATGCTAAATTGGTTTATTTGAAATAGAACTGTTTTTGACATTTAACTGTGCATAAACAAAAACTTTACTTATACTAAACTGGATTGTTGAAATAGAACTGTTTATATGTATAAAAATGGATTTGGCATGAATAACTGTTATACCGGAACTATACACTCAGTGACTCTTTTTAGTATGACACCGGTAAAGATATAAATGGACGGTGTCTGACTACTTCAGGGAGAGAAAAGCGTTAATCGGTCTCCGATAGACTTGCCAACTCTTCGGCTTGTACCTGTGGAATACATTTATTGAACCAACGATACAACAATAACCTACATTGGTTGATGTACTATAAAACCAAACCCAACCAAACCAAACCAAACCAAACCCATCTAGCTTTTCCATCATTTGTTTTTTTCAAATGGTTTGGTTTGGTTTCTTTGTTTAATGGCATATCAACTCTTTTTAGGTTATTTAATGCCAAAGCCATAGCTGGGAGGATAAGGGGGCTCATACTTTTCCCAAGAGTATTTGCCCGAAAGTGAACGTAATAGCGCGACTGGAGTACGAACTCGCGTACTACGATTCCGCAGGCCAACGCTTTAACCATTACACCACGAGGACACACCCGTTTTTTTTCAGAGTCCAGATGGTATTTGTATACTCTGACACAGCTTCAGTTTGAGAGAAATCTCGTTTTATTTTACCAGACAGCTTGGTTTTCCATATGATCAATAAACTGTCTATACCAGTCCAGGCCTTCCCTATTTGGCTATAATTTCAGTAGATGGGATATTGCTACCAAGGTATGTGTATTGACCTGGCAAGATTAAGTACTACGAACGTCAATATATCTAATACAAGAAAATAATTTCACATTAAATAAGACCAGAGCCAGACGATATCCCGCAGAAACTATAACAAACACAAACTACGCAGATGACCAAGCGCTTCTCGCAAATACAACTGCCCAAACCAAAATCCTACTGGAGAACATGAAGCATGTTGCAGGAGGCATTAAATGTGAACGAGAACGTATAAAAAAACAAATTCATCTGTTTTAAACAAAATGAACCTTGTCCACTTTAAGTGGCAAACTTCTGAAATTATATATATATGTCGATGTCGACTGTACTCGATGGTATCCAGAAGGCTCCCTTTTCAATAGCCACTACACCGAGGTGTAGAGGAGGGCGCTACTCCTTTCCCTGAATTGCTCCACTTTACCCTTGATACGTACCTTATATTGTTGAGTGTTAAGCAGGGAGGTATCAAGTACCATTTTCTAAGTCTTTGGTATGACGCAACCTAGGATTGAACCCAGGTCTTCCGCTAGGCCAATGTCCGGTTCTATCTAAAGTACAGTTAAACGAACACTCAGCTTTGTAAATTTATCTCCTAAAGTAGTTGAATTAGTGATAAAAAGTTAC
>OY757911.1:7385915-7410915 GCA_963585895.1 Sepioteuthis lessoniana
GACAATACACCAGAGTTGATTGGCCTTAGGTTTAGGGTTAGGGTTACTATGTTGAGGTTTTAAGGGAGTTCAGGGAGAGATTCCGTCGGAAGAGGCCAGCACTCTTCAAATCGGGTCAGTGGCATTTCCACCAGGACAATGCACCTGTCCACAACTCCATCCTTGTCACGGACTATTTGACCAAGATGGGCATCAAGATAGTTCGTCACCCTCCCTATAGTCCAGACCTTGCTCCCTGTGACTTTTGGTTATTCCCTAAGCTCAGAAGCTATCGTTATGAGATAATTGAGAAGATGAAAGAGGCTGTGAGGAAGGTCATTGACACGTTCACACAAGAGGACTTCGATAGGGCCTTGCAGAAGTTGTTGGAACGATACAAGTGCATTGCAGCCAGAGGGGATTACTTCGAAGGGGACTAGAGTTTCATTTGAGTACTGTCAATAAATGTGCCCATACGAAAAAATTCTGCCATAAAATCAAACCAGACCAAACCAAACCAACCAACTTAATTGTAAGAAAAAAAAACACGAGTCAACCCAGTCAGCTGTGGCAGTAGAATACACTGACTGCATCTCTGCAGAGGAGTAAGACTGAAGGAAGACAGAAGAAAGACGAGTAAACAAAGTTCATAGAACCCCGAACAGAAAATAACAGTAAACCAGGTGTTGCTGAAGTCACCAGACTCTATCGATCATTTAAGTGGTGGCGGAAGGCTGGTTGGACGAACCGTTCATGAAAAGCAGAAGTGGGTGTGTTGAATGTTCTGTGAATTCCGATAAAAGAAGATGGGTTTCTCGACTCTCTCTCTCTCTCTCTCTCTCTCTCTCTCTCTCTCTCTCTCTCTCTCTCTTAGTGGCTGGGTAGAGGAGACAAGCATCTCCGTGTGAACCATTCAAAAAATACAGGAAGTAGCCGGTTCCTACAAGAACGAAGACGCTATCTCGCTTGTTGTATCCGGTATTCATTTTAACCTACTTCCATGGCCTTAGAAACTGAACGTGGAGAATATTGCTACAGATGTCTAGACACTTCAGATGAGATGACTTCATTTGTTTCTCCGCCCACCAATTGAACGATTAACCATCAATGACATAGCAGTCATCGAGGACTACGCTACACTGGGGGCGCCATGTTAAACTAATCTTGTATCACATCTCGCCACCGTAGAGGTAAGTAGGTATTTATCTTGGACTGGGAAAAAGTAGAGATAGAGGTAACCCTCTGTGACGATCGAACTGAATATATTGGCGCACTTCAATCAATTGTTACGGCATTTCTGTCAGAGATAAGGTGGCAAACTTGTTTTTTGTTGGTTTGTTTTTGTTGGTTTGTTTTTTTGTTTTCTTTTTAATACCTTCCCAATTTTATTTAGAACTTAAAAAGTTCAATCCAACCCAGATATTGGCTTGATTAATCGGCTGGAGAGTGGATTACACCAACTGCATCTCTCCAGAGGGATAACCGTTCCCCAAAACGGCAACGCATGTCCTAAATATGACATTATCTGATATCGAGGCTCTTGCCTTGGAGATTTAGAGAATGTGAAATACCCATTCATTGCCATTACTCACAGGTTTAGCTAAACTCGGAATGGTTGTATCTATTATGGTCCCATATACTGGCTACATAGATCTGTTTGCAAATAATTTGTATTACACAGCGGGTGCTAGATACTATAAAACTGCAAAACATTTGTATTACTACTAGTTACTTAAAGATATAATAGTTTAGTAAGGTTTATTATTAATTATTTGAAACCTTCCCCAATCGGCTGGGGCTGTAGAATACAGACTACCTCTTCATTGCCATCGCTCCCAGGTCCACTCTGGCTCTGATTGGGTCCAATCTATGGATCAAATAGAACTAAACTGTGTACTTATGCTAAACTGAATTATTTGAAGTAGAACTGTTTCGGTGTGCTAAACTGAATTGTTTGAAATAGAAATGTTTTGAGATTTAACTGCGTGTAAACAAAATCTATACTTATACTAAACTGAACAGCTTGAAATAGAAATGTTTTTGACAATTAAAATGTATAATTATGAAAATTTCAATCATACATCTTCGATGCATCAGGGAGGTCTTCAGGGATGCGCTGTCTTCATTGCCGATTTCGGGTTATTTCTGCATCATATAGGCTCCGACAGTAACCCCGGCATGACTCTGGAAGAGCCAAGCCGCCTCCGTGATCGCGACGTGCTACGCTCGTGCCTCTACCAAAGCAAAGAAAAAAAAATAATAAGGGCGGACTTCGGCCGTTTTTATAGACATCTGTCTTTTAGGAAACAGCCAATGAAAACAGGGCATTCCACACTCCTCTACTATATAATACCATCTTTACCTCATCCGGTCTTGCCAGGCAACTTCCGGAATCGGTACCAAGGTAAGATGCTATTTTGATACTCGTCCGTGTCCATGATTTACACTTCACTAGACTTACACGAATCTCCCGCCGGATTTGGCATAAAATAACCTACAAAGGTTGATATGCCATAAAACCCATCAAACTCAACAAACCAAAACCATTATTTGAAACCATATAGCTGTGAGCAAAGAAATGACTAGTGTTAAAAAGAAATATTAACTTGAAACCATAAAATTAGTAGTATTAGATAGGAATACTTTAAACCATAAAATTATTCGCATTAGTCAGGAATACATTAATGGCATATGAGTGCAAATTATTTGTATTAAGAATCGTTAATTGAAGCTAAAATTGTTTTTCCAGGATTGTTACTATTATAATATTTCACTCCTTGTGAGGGTTTTTTTTTTTTTTTCACCGGCGTTAGCTGGATGTCTTTCGCTGCAGTCTGAGTAACAGCAAGTCTCCTCTGGTCCCCCGGTATTTTTTTTTTCTCTCTGAGAGTTTTTCCCATCAGCATTTGCTGATGGTCTTTCACTGGAATCTGAGTGACAACAATTCTCCTCAAGTCTCCAGGACTCTTCTCAGTATTCTGTCCGATCCCAGAAATGCTGTGGTTTGGATTGTCTCCAGTCGTCCTCTTATTTCTTAGTCCGTCAGTCCTTTTACAAATCCTTTGGTGACTGTACCAAGAGCATCAATTACAATTGGTATAACCGTTGTTATTATTATTATGATTATTATTATTGTTATTTGCTATTTAAAACCATGAGCTCTGTGCGGACATAGGATGTAGTTTTGAAGACCTGCCGGGAGTGATGGATGATGGGGACGGATGTAGAAAGAGAGAAAGAAAGAGAGAAAGAGAGAGTTAGGGAAACCTGTGCAGTCAGCGCAACTTGATGATGACGATGATGAAAACCATATAGCGGTGCGTGAATAAATGACTAATATTAAGTAGAAATTGGTGAGGCAACTAGTCTAGGAGAAGGAAAACTCTGAATTCAAACCGGTTAAACTCCGCTTAAAAATTGACCTTGTGTCATATCCTGCCCGAGCGGAGGGGTTGGTAAATATGGGTATTAAATAAACTTGATTAAATAAACTTGAAACAATATAATTAGTAATATTAGGGTGAAACCCTTGAAACCATAAAACTGAGAGCTAATTATTTTGATTAGATAAGAATACTTGATATAGAATAGGAGGTGCCTGTAGTGTAATGATTATCGTCGTTGGAAATCGACACGGCGACACGAGTTCAAATCCTGGACAGGACTGATTGCATTTCACATAGCACTAATACCCTTGGGAAAGGTATGAATCCAATTATTCTCCCTCCAGCTATGGGTAAATAGTAGGGCAGACTGTTTATTCAGCCTTGATGAGACAGCTTGTCTAGGAAAAGGAAAACTCTAAATTCAAGCCTATTAAACTCGGCTTAAAAATTGACCTTGTGTCATATCCTGTCCGAGCGGAGGGGTTGGGTAAATATGAAAATAGAATGAAGCGCAAAAAGTCCCAAGAAGGTAAATAGAAACTTATAACGAACGCGATTCCCAAATCTCAAGGTATGAAATAACCCTAGACGGGTTGAAACATCCTTAAAATCAATTCATCAATCTGTGTCATTCTTTTAATAAGCTGGCCCTAAACGTGTTTGAGCCCGAAGCCTTGTAAATTATCTATTTTCATTTGCAACTCAGTAACTGAAACATCTAATCTATTTTTGTGCAAGTGTTCATATTAACCAATAAAAATCCATATCTTCATTAAACCTTTATTTCATATTCTGGATCCGATTTCTTTGCTGCGTTGACACAATCAGTAAAAGATTATCACTGGTATCGAAATGAGTCTATCTGAGACATTATTATATATTTATGACATAAGAAATTCTTAGAAAGCGTATCTTATAATCTTTCAATTGTTTTGCGTCCTATTTCTGTGCTTTTGTGGTCTTGATTGTGATGATGATAGATATGGTGAGAATCTATCACTTACAACGATAGTGATTAGTTTAGTGATAGATGGGGTTTCTTCTTGTTTTTGTGGTCTTGATTGTGATGATGATAGATATGGTGAGAATCTATCACTTACAACGATAGTGATTAGTTTAGTGACAGATGGGGTTTCTTCTTGTTTTTGTGGTCTTGATTGTGATGATGATAGATATGGTGAGAATCTATCACTTACAACGATAGTGATTAGTTTAGTGATAGATGGGGTTTCTTCTTGATTTGTGGTCTTGATTGTGATGATGATAGATATGGTGAGAATCTATCACTTACAACGATAGTGATTAGTTTAGTGATAGATGGGGTTTCTTCTTGTTTTTGTGGTCTTGATTGTGATGATGATAGATATGGTGAGAATCTATCACTTACAACGATAGTGATTAGTTTAGTGATAGATGGGGTTTCTTCTTGTTTTTGTGGTCTTGATTGTGATGATGATAGATATGGTGAGAATCTATCACTTACAACGATAGTGATTAGTTTAGTGATAGATGGGGTTTCTTCTTGTTTTTGTGGTCTTGATTGTGATGATGATAGATATGGTGAGAATCTATCACTTACAACGATAGTGATTAGTTTAGTGATAGATGGGGTTTCTTCTTGTTTTTGTGGTCTTGATTGTGATGATGATAGATATGGTGAGAATCTATCACTTACAACGATAGTGATTAGTTTAGTGATAGATGGGGTTTCTTCTTGTTTTTGTGGTCTTGATTGTGATGATGATAGATATGGTGAGAATCTATCACTTACAACGATAGTGATTAGTTTAGTGATAGATGGGGTTTCTTCTTGTTTTTGTGGTCTTGATTGTGATGATGATAGATATGGTGAGAATCTATCACTTACAACGATAGTGATTAGTTTAGTGATAGATGGGGTTTCTTCTTGTTTTTGTGGTCTAGATTGTGATGATGATAGATATGGTGAGAATCTATCACTTACAACGATAGTGATTAGTTTAGTGATAGATGGGGTTTCTTCTTGTTTTTGTGGTCTTGATTGTGATGATGATAGATATGGTGAGAATCTATCACTTACAACGATAGTGATTAGTTTAGTGATAGATGGGGTTTCTTCTTGTTTTTGTGGTCTTGATTGTGATGATGATAGATATGGTGAGAATCTATCACTTACAACGATAGTGATTAGTTTAGTGATAGATGGGGTTTCTTCTTGTTTTTGTGGTCTTGATTGTGATGATGATAGATATGGTGAGAATCTATCACAACGATAGTGATTAGTTTAGTGATAGATGGGGTTTCTTCTTGTTTTTGTGGTCTTGATTGTGATGATGATAGATATGGTGAGAATCTATCACTTACAACGATAGTGATTAGTTTAGTGATAGATGGGGTTTCTTCTTGTTTTTGTGGTCTTGATTGTGATGATGATAGATATGGTGAGAATCTATCACTTACAACGATAGTGATTAGTTTAGTGATAGATGGGGTTTCTTCTTGTTTTTGTGGTCTTGATTGTGATGATGATAGATATGGTGAGAATCTATCACTTACAACGATAGTGATTAGTTTAGTGATAGATGGGGTTTCTTGTTTTTGTGGTCTTGATTGTGATGATGATAGATATGGTGAGAATCTATCACTTACAACGATAGTGATTAGTTTAGTGATAGATGGGGTTTCTTCTTGTTTTTGTGGTCTTGATTGTGATGATGATAGATATGGTGAGAATCTATCACTTACAACGATAGTGATTAGTTTAGTGATAGATGGGGTTTCTTCTTGATTTGTGGTCTTGATTGTGATGATGATAGATATGGTGAGAATCTATCACTTACAACGATAGTGATTAGTTTAGTGATAGATGGGGTTTCTTCTTGTTTTTGTGGTCTTGATTGTGATGATGATAGATATGGTGAGAATCTATCACTTA
Organism: Sepioteuthis lessoniana; assembly: GCA_963585895.1. NCBI lineage: Eukaryota > Metazoa > Mollusca > Cephalopoda > Myopsida > Loliginidae > Sepioteuthis > Sepioteuthis lessoniana. The sequence goes on from OY757911.1 coordinate 7,392,195, forward strand.
CAACGATAGTGATTAGTTTAGTGATAGATGGGGTTTCTTCTTGATTTGTGGTCTTGATTGTGATGATGATAGATATGGTGAGAATCTATCACTTACAACGATAGTGATTAGTTTAGTGATAGATGGGGTTTCTTCTTGTTTTTGTGGTCTTGATTGTGATGATGATAGATATGGTGAGAATCTATCACTTACAACGATAGTGATTAGTTTAGTGATAGATGGGGTTTCTTCTTGTTTTTGTGGTCTAGATTGTGATGATGATAGATATGGTGAGAATCTATCACTTACAACGATAGTGATTAGTTTAGTGATAGATGGGGTTTCTTCTTGTTTTTGTGGTCTTGATTGTGATGATGATAGATATGGTGAGAATCTATCACTTACAACGATAGTGATTAGTTTAGTGATAGATGGGGTTTCTTCTTGTTTTTGTGGTCTTGATTGTGATGATGATAGATATGGTGAGAATCTATCACTTACAACGATAGTGATTAGTTTAGTGATAGATGGGGTTTCTTCTTGTTTTTGTGGTCTTGATTGTGATGATGATTGATATGGTGAGAATCTATCACTTACAACGATAGTGATTAGTTTAGTGATAGATGGGGTTTCTTCTTGTTTTTGTGGTCTTGATTGTGATGATGATAGATATGGTGAGAATCTATCACAACGATAGTGATTAGTTTAGTGATAGATGGGGTTTCTTCTTGTTTTTGTGGTCTTGATTGTGATGATGATAGATATGGTGAGAATCTATCACTTACAACGATAGTGATTAGTTTAGTGATAGATGGGGTTTCTTCTTGTTTTTGTGGTCTAGATTGTGATGATGATAGATATGGTGAGAATCTATCACTTACAACGATAGTGATTAGTTTAGTGATAGATGGGGTTTCTTCTTGTTTTTGTGGTCTTGATTGTGATGATGATAGATATGGTGAGAATCTATCACTTACAACGATAGTGATTAGTTTAGTGATAGATGGGGTTTCTTCTTGTTTTTGTGGTCTTGATTGTGATGATGATAGATATGGTGAGAATCTATCACTTACAACGATAGTGATTAGTTTAGTGATAGATGGGGTTTCTTCTTGTTTTTGTGGTCTTGATTGTGATGATGATTGATATGGTGAGAATCTATCACTTACAACGATAGTGATTAGTTTAGTGATAGATGGGGTTTCTTCTTGTTTTTGTGGTCTTGATTGTGATGATGATAGATATGGTGAGAATCTATCACAACGATAGTGATTAGTTTAGTGATAGATGGGGTTTCTTCTTGTTTTTGTGGTCTTGATTGTGATGATGATAGATATGGTGAGAATCTATCACTTACAACGATAGTGATTAGTTTAGTGATAGATGGGGTTTCTTCTTGTTTTTGTGGTCTTGATTGTGATGATGATAGATATGGTGAGAATCTATCACAACGATAGTGATTAGTTTAGTGATAGATGGGGTTTCTTCTTGTTTTTGTGGTCTTGATTGTGATGATGATAGATATGGTGAGAATCTATCACTTACAACGATAGTGATTAGTTTAGTGATAGATGGGGTTTCTTCTTGTTTTTGTGGTCTTGATTGTGATGATGATAGATATGGTGAGAATCTATCACTTACAACGATAGTGATTAGTTTAGTGATAGATGGGGTTTCTTGTTTTTGTGGTCTTGATTGTGATGATGATAGATATGGTGAGAATCTATCACTTACAACGATAGTGATTAGTTTAGTGATAGATGGGGTTTCTTCTTGTTTTTGTGGTCTTGATTGTGATGATGATAGATATGGTGAGAATCTATCACTTACAACGATAGTGATTAGTTTAGTGATAGATGGGGTTTCTTCTTGATTTGTGGTCTTGATTGTGATGATGATAGATATGGTGAGAATCTATCACTTACAACGATAGTGATTAGTTTAGTGATAGATGGGGTTTCTTCTTGATTTGTGGTCTTGATTGTGATGATGATAGATATGGTGAGAATCTACCACTTACAACGATAGTGATTAGTTTAGTGATAGATGGGGTTTCTTCTTGTTTTTGTGGTCTTGATTGTGATGATGATAGATATGGTGAGAATCTATCACTTACAACGATAGTGATTAGTTTAGTGATAGATGGGGTTTCTTCTTGATTTGTGGTCTTGATTGTGATGATGATAGATATGGTGAGAATCTATCACTTACAACGATAGTGATTAGTTTAGTGATAGATGGGGTTTCTTCTTGTTTTTGTGGTCTTGATTGTGATGATGATAGATATGGTGAGAATCTATCACAACGATAGTGATTAGTTTAGTGATAGATGGGGTTTCTTCTTGATTTGTGGTCTTGATTGTGATGATGATAGATATGGTGAGAATCTATCACTTACAACGATAGTGATTAGTTTAGTGATAGATGGGGTTTCTTCTTGTTTTTGTGGTCTTGATTGTGATGATGATAGATATGGTGAGAATCTATCACAACGATAGTGATTAGTTTAGTGATAGATGGGGTTTCTTCTTGATTTGTGGTCTTGATTGTGATGATGATAGATATGGTGAGAATCTATCACTTACAACGATAGTGATTAGTTTAGTGATAGATGGGGTTTCTTGTTTTTGTGGTCTTGATTGTGATGATGATAGATATGGTGAGAATCTATCACTTACAACGATAGTGATTAGTTTAGTGATAGATGGGGTTTCTTCTTGTTTTTGTGGTCTTGATTGTGATGATGATAGATATGGTGAGAATCTATCACAACGATAGTGATTAGTTTAGTGATAGATGGGGTTTCTTCTTGATTTGTGGTCTTGATTGTGATGATGATAGATATGGTGAGAATCTATCACTTACAACGATAGTGATTAGTTTAGTGATAGATGGGGTTTCTTGTTTTTGTGGTCTTGATTGTGATGATGATAGATATGGTGAGAATCTATCACTTACAACGATAGTGATTAGTTTAGTGATAGATGGGGTTTCTTCTTGATTTGTGGTCTTGATTGTGATGATGATAGATATGGTGAGAATCTATCACTTACAACGATAGTGATTAGTTTAGTGATAGATGGGGTTTCTTCTTGTTTTTGTGGTCTAGATTGTGATGATGATAGATATGGTGAGAATCTATCACTTACAACGATAGTGATTAGTTTAGTGATAGATGGGGTTTCTTCTTGTTTTTGTGGTCTTGATTGTGATGATGATAGATATGGTGAGAATCTATCACTTACAACGATAGTGATTAGTTTAGTGATAGATGGGGTTTCTTGTTTTTGTGGTCTTGATTGTGATGATGATAGATATGGTGAGAATCTATCACTTACAACGATAGTGATTAGTTTAGTGATAGATGGGGTTTCTTCTTGTTTTTGTGGTCTTGATTGTGATGATGATAGATAAGGTGAGAATCTATCACTTACAACGATAGTGATTAGTTTAGTGATAGATGGGGTTTCTTCTTGTTTTTGTGGTCTTGATTGTGATGATGATAGATATGGTGAGAATCTATCACTTACAACGATAGTGATTAGTTTAGTGATAGATGGGGTTTCTTCTTGTTTTTGTGGTCTTGATTGTGATGATGATAGATATGGTGAGAATCTATCACTTACAACGATAGTGATTAGTTTAGTGATAGATGGGGTTTCTTCTTGATTTGTGGTCTTGATTGTGATGATGATAGATATGGTGAGAATCTATCACTTACAACGATAGTGATTAGTTTAGTGATAGATGGGGTTTCTTCTTGTTTTTGTGGTCTTGATTGTGATGATGATAGATAAGGTGAGAATCTATCACTTACAACGATAGTGATTAGTTTAGTGATAGATGGGGTTTCTTCTTGTTTTTGTGGTCTTGATTGTGATGATGATAGATATGGTGAGAATCTATCACTTACAACGATAGTGATTAGTTTAGTGATAGATGGGGTTTCTTCTTGTTTTTGTGGTCTTGATTGTGATGATGATAGATATGGTGAGAATCTATCACTTACAACGATAGTGATTAGTTTAGTGATAGATGGGGTTTCTTCTTGTTTTTGTGGTCTTGATTGTGATGATGATAGATATGGTGAGAATCTATCACTTACAACGATAGTGATTAGTTTAGTGATAGATGGGGTTTCTTCTTGTTTTTGTGGTCTAGATTGTGATGATGATAGATATGGTGAGAATCTATCACTTACAACGATAGTGATTAGTTTAGTGATAGATGGGGTTTCTTCTTGTTTTTGTGGTCTTGATTGTGATGATGATAGATATGGTGAGAATCTATCACTTACAACGATAGTGATTAGTTTAGTGATAGATGGGGTTTCTTCTTGATTTGTGGTCTTGATTGTGATGATGATAGATATGGTGAGAATCTATCACTTACAACGATAGTGATTAGTTTAGTGATAGATGGGGTTTCTTCTTGTTTTTGTGGTCTTGATTGTGATGATGATAGATATGGTGAGAATCTATCACTTACAACGATAGTGATTAGTTTAGTGATAGATGGGGTTTCTTCTTGTTTTTGTGGTCTTGATTGTGATGATGATAGATATGGTGAGAATCTATCACTTACAACGATAGTGATTAGTTTAGTGATAGATGGGGTTTCTTCTTGTTTTTGTGGTCTAGATTGTGATGATGATAGATATGGTGAGAATCTATCACTTACAACGATAGTGATTAGTTTAGTGATAGATGGGGTTTCTTCTTGTTTTTGTGGTCTTGATTGTGATGATGATAGATATGGTGAGAATCTATCACTTACAACGATAGTGATTAGTTTAGTGATAGATGGGGTTTCTTCTTGATTTGTGGTCTTGATTGTGATGATGATAGATATGGTGAGAATCTACCACTTACAACGATAGTGATTAGTTTAGTGATAGATGGGGTTTCTTCTTGTTTTTGTGGTCTTGATTGTGATGATAATAGATATGGTGAGAATCTATCACAACGATAGTGATTAGTTTAGTGATAGATGGGGTTTCTTCTTGATTTGTGGTCTTGATTGTGATGATGATAGATATGGTGAGAATCTATCACTTACAACGATAGTGATTAGTTTAGTGATAGATGGGGTTTCTTGTTTTTGTGGTCTTGATTGTGATGATGATAGATATGGTGAGAATCTATCACTTACAACGATAGTGATTAGTTTAGTGATAGATGGGGTTTCTTCTTGTTTTTGTGGTCTTGATTGTGATGATGATAGATATGGTGAGAATCTATCACTTACAACGATAGTGATTAGTTTAGTGATAGATGGGGTTTCTTCTTGTTTTTGTGGTCTTGATTGTGATGATGATAGATATGGTGAGAATCTATCACTTACAACGATAGTGATTAGTTTAGTGATAGATGGGGTTTCTTCTTGATTTTGTGGTCTTGATTGTGATGATGATAGATATGGTGAGAATCTATCACTTACAACGATAGTGATTAGTTTAGTGATAGATGGGGTTTCTTCTTGATTTGTGGTCTTGATTGTGATGATGATAGATATGGTGAGAATCTATCACTTACAACGATAGTGATTAGTTTAGTGATAGATGGGGTTTCTTCTTGTTTTTGTGGTCTTGATTGTGATGATGATAGATATGGTGAGAATCTATCACTTACAACGATAGTGATTAGTTTAGTGATAGATGGGGTTTCTTCTTGTTTTTGTGGTCTTGATTGTGATGATGATAGATATGGTGAGAATCTACCACTTACAACGATAGTGATTAGTTTAGTGATAGATGGGGTTTCTTCTTGTTTTTGTGGTCTTGATTGTGATGATGATAGATATGGTGAGAATCTATCACTTACAACGATAGTGATTAGTTTAGTGATAGATGGGGTTTCTTCTTGTTTTTGTGGTCTTGATTGTGATGATGATAGATATGGTGAGAATCTACCACTTACAACGATAGTGATTAGTTTAGTGATAGATGGGGTTTCTTCTTGTTTTTGTGGTCTTGATTGTGATGATGATAGATATGGTGAGAATCTATCACTTACAACGATAGTGATTAGTTTAGTGATAGATGGGGTTTCTTCTTGATTTTGTGGTCTTGATTGTGATGATGATAGATATGGTGAGAATCTATCACTTACAACGATAGTGATTAGTTTAGTGATAGATGGGGTTTCTTCTTGTTTTTGTGGTCTTGATTGTGATGATGATAGATATGGTGAGAATCTATCACTTACAACGATAGTGATTAGTTTAGTGATAGATGGGGTTTCTTCTTGTTTTTGTGGTCTTGATTGTGATGATGATTGATATGGTGAGAATCTATCACTTACAACGATAGTGATTAGTTTAGTGATAGATGGGGTTTCTTCTTGTTTTTGTGGTCTTGATTGTGATGATGATAGATATGGTGAGAATCTATCACTTACAACGATAGTGATTAGTTTAGTGATAGATGGGGTTTCTTCTTGTTTTTGTGGTCTAGATTGTGATGATGATTGATATGGTGAGAATCTATCACTTACAACGATAGTGATTAGTTTAGTGATAGATGGGGTTTCTTCTTGTTTTTGTGGTCTTGATTGTGATGATGATAGATATGGTGAGAATCTATCACTTACAACGATAGTGATTAGTTTAGTGATAGATGGGGTTTCTTGTTTTTGTGGTCTTGATTGTGATGATGATAGATATGGTGAGAATGTATCACTTACAACGATAGTGATTAGTTTAGTGATAGATGGGGTTTCTTCTTGTTTTTGTGGTCTAGATTGTGATGATGATTGATATGGTGAGAATCTATCACTTACAACGATAGTGATTAGTTTTGTGATAGATGGGGTTTCTTCTTGTTTTTGTGGTCTTGATTGTGATGATGATTGATATGGTGAGAATCTATCACTTACAACGATAGTGATTAGTTTAGTGATAGATGGGGTTTCTTCTTGTTTTTGTGGTCTTGATTGTGATGATGATAGATATGGTGAGAATCTATCACTTACAACGATAGTGATTAGTTTAGTGATAGATGGGGTTTCTTCTTGTTTTTGTGGTCTAGATTGTGATGATGATTGATATGGTGAGAATCTATCACTTACAACGATAGTGATTAGTTTAGTGATAGATGGGGTTTCTTCTTGTTTTTGTGGTCTTGATTGTGATGATGATAGATATGGTGAGAATCTATCACTTACAACGATAGTGATTAGTTTAGTGATAGATGGGGTTTCTTGTTTTTGTGGTCTTGATTGTGATGATGATAGATATGGTGAGAATGTATCACTTACAACGATAGTGATTAGTTTAGTGATAGATGGGGTTTCTTCTTGTTTTTGTGGTCTAGATTGTGATGATGATTGATATGGTGAGAATCTATCACTTACAACGATAGTGATTAGTTTAGTGATAGATGGGGTTTCTTCTTGATTTGTGGTCTTGATTGTGATGATGATTGATATGGTGAGAATCTATCACTTACAACGATAGTGATTAGTTTAGTGATAGATGGGGTTTCTTCTTGTTTTTGTGGTCTTGATTGTGATGATGATAGATATGGTTAGAATCTATCACTTACAACGATAGTGATTAGTTTAGTGATAGATGGGGTTTCTTCTTGATTTGTGGTCTTGATTGTGATGATGATTGATATGGTGAGAATCTATCACTTACAACGATAGTGATTAGTTTAGTGATAGATGGGGTTTCTTCTTGATTTGTGGTCTTGATTGTGATGATGATTGATATGGTGAGAATCTATCACTTACAACGATAGTGATTAGTTTAGTGATAGATGGGGTTTCTTCTTGTTTTTGTGGTCTTGATTGTGATGATGATAGATATGGTTAGAATCTATCACTTACAACGATAGTGATTAGTTTAGTGATAGATGGGGTTTCTTCTTGATTTTGTGGTCTTGATTGTGATGATGATAGATATGGTGAGAATCTATCACTTACAACGATAGTGATTAGTTTAGTGATAGATGGGGTTTCTTCTTGATTTTGTGGTCTTGATTGTGATGATGATTGATATGGTGAGAATCTATCACTTACAACGATAGTGATTAGTTTAGTGATAGATGGGGTTTCTTCTTGTTTTTGTGGTCTTGATTGTGATGATGATAGATATGGTGAGAATCTATCACTTACAACGATAGTGATTAGTTTAGTGATAGATGGGGTTTCTTCTTGTTTTTGTGGTCTTGATTGTGATGATGATAGATATGGTGAGAATCTATCACTTACAACGATAGTGATTAGTTTAGTGATAGATGGGGTTTCTTCTTGTTTTTGTGGTCTTGATTGTGATGATGATAGATATGGTGAGAATCTATCACTTACAACGATAGTGATTAGTTTAGTGATAGATGGGGTTTCTTCTTGTTTTTGTGGTCTTGATTGTGATGATGATAGATATGGTGAGAATCTATCACTTACAACGATAGTGATTAGTTTAGTGATAGATGGGGTTTCTTCTTGTTTTTGTGGTCTAGATTGTGATGATGATAGATATGGTGAGAATCTATCACTTATAACAGTTGTGTTTAGGTTTTGTGATAGATGAGGTTTCTTCTTGATAGTACTTGTCATAATCACGAAGATTTTCGTGGAAATATTTTCAGGAATAAGCATGACAATTATTGTATCTGTTTCTGTAGTTGCTGTTTTTATTTTTGTCATGTAAATTAAAATAAATTCAATCACCTAAAAACTGTACCTGGGTTTGTTGAAAGATAACAGTATAATGGTTGTCAATTCGAAGATTTTTGTTCTGCTTTTGGTGACATGTAAATGTTAGTAATAATGTCTATCGTCGTTGATGTTTGTCCTGAAAATCATTTTGATGTTGGTGGTTTGACAAATGGTGACAAGGAGTTGCCACTAAAATTAGTGAGCATTTTGGTACTCTCGAAGACGCTTTTAAAAACTGGTGATTATCAAGATGGTCTAGTAGTGGTTTAAAATCCTGGGGATTATTAGGAATGGCATAGTCATGAGTGGTGACAATGCTTGAGGTGGTAAATGGGGGTTATATGGAGGAGGAAGAGGAGGAGGAGGAGGATGAAGGAAGAGGAGGAGGAGGAAGGAAGAAAAAAGAAGGAAGAATAGAAGGAGGGGAAAGTGTTTTATGTGTTGTCGTAAGAATTATTTTTAGCGGGTATGGGCAAGCTTTTTTGAGAAGCGGTCCCAGCCCTGAGATATCATCAGTCACCTCACATGCAAAAAAAAAAAAAAAAAAAAATTCAAAGTATTTTCTGCTGAAGGTACCTCTACCATTTTAACTGCAGAAGACCACACACGTGTAAGCACCTGTCTAAGAAATTGGGAAAACTTGATTTTTTTTTCTTCTCTTCGGTAAAAACGTCTATTCTATAAAAAAAAAATCAAATATAGGAATAATATTATCACTGATATCAATGTGATTACCACACGCTGTTCCCCTGATACATTGCCCAGTCGGCTGAGGCTGTAGAATACACCGATTGCTTCTCTGCTGAGTGGTAACACCTGATAAGGTCCTTTCTATGGGTTAAATAGAACTAAAACGTAGTTTCGAGAGTTTACTGTTTTTGCATTTAAACTGTATACTTATGCTAAACTGAATTGCTCAAAATAGAACTGTTTTGATATCTAAACTGCGCATTTATGCTAAATTGATTCATCTGAAATAAAATTGTTTATACCTTTAACACTGTATTGCCCAGTCATTTGGAGCAGTAGAATACACCAACTGCACCTCTGCAGAGGAGTGACACCCACTTCCCCAACGAGTGTCCGGAATATGACACTAATCAATCTGATGGTGTGGTTCTAGTAATGTTAGAGCTTTGGGGAATATAGAGCACCTCCTCATTGCTATCGCTCCCAGGTGAACGCTGGCCCAGAATGGTAGCACCTGACAGGGCCCTATCTATGGGTTAAATAGAACTAATCTGCATACTAATGCTAAACTAAATTACTTGAAATAGAACTGTTTTGACATTTAAACTGCGTACTTATGCTAAACTGAATTGTTTAAAATAGAAGTGTTTTTTACATTGCAACTGTACTTACGTTAAACTGAATGGTTTTAAATAGAACTGTTTTGACATTTAATTGTGTGTAAACAAAATCTATACCTATACTGCACTGAATTGTTTGAATGAACTGAATAGCTTGAAATAGAACTGTTTTTGACAATTAACCTATTTACTTACATTTAAACTACGTACTTATGCTGAATTGTTTGAAATAGAACTGTTTATTTGTATAAAAATGGATTTGGCATTAAATAACCTTCAAAGGTTGATATGCCATAAACCCAAACAACCAATCAACCCCTGATACATTACCGAATAATTAAAAGAAAAATTAAAATACTTGAAAAATCAATGTATTTAATATAAATATGATCTGTGTATAAAAGAAAAAATTGATCATTCTCGCAATCTATGAATGAAAATTCGTTAAAACTATTTTCAGTAAATTACGAGTGCCTACAGGACAATTTATTGATTAAAATTTTTATTTGTCATTCATTTTAAAAATGTACGTAAAAGCAGTAAAATTGGTTACTAATTCATTCATTTGACTATTCAAAAAAAAAAATTAAGAAAAAAATCTTTCCCCCAATAAAAAAAAAGTTATTATGAACGTTTCTTGTTTCTAAAACGTGTAAGTAAAAAGTAAAATTGGTGACTGTAGTCGAGGGCGACCCTAGGGCTTCCTTTTCAATAGCTACTACACCGAGGTGTAGGGGAGGGCGCTACTCCTTTCCCTGGATTGCTTAACTTTACCCTTGATAAGACAGTTAAGTTGGCGACCAAAGTCGAGGGCGACCAGAAGGCTCCCTTTTCAATAGCTACTACACCGAGATGTAGGAGAGGGTGTTACTTCTTTCCCTAGATTGCTCCACTTTACCGTTATTAGTATCTTATAATGCTGAGTGTTAAGCTAGGGGGCATCAAGTACCATTTTAAAAGTCTTTGGTATGACGCGACCTGGGACTGAACTCAGGTCTCCCGGACCATTGACGAACTCATTATCCTCGATACGGACCTTATAATGCTGACTGTTAAGCAAGGAGGCATCAAGAACTACTTTTTGAGTCTTTGGTATGACTCGACCTGAGATTGAACTTCGGTCGTTCGGGTCATTGGCAAACACACAACCCACTATGCCTATGAGCCAGTCAGCCAAGTTTTCTAAACGCTGAAAACATTACTTTCAACCAAGGGTCAGGTTACTTTCTTTTAATGGCATATCAATCTTGGTGGGTTATTTAACACCAAAGCCATGCGTTTCGAAGAACAGTAGTGGTACAATTTCACTATATAGCTTGGTGGGGGATGAAGGAGTTCATGCCTTTCCTTTGGGTATTGGCCCGAAAGTAAGCGTAATAGCGTAACTGGAGTTTGGTCTCGTTAACTTCGATATCAAAAATCACTCCGTTATTCATTTTGCCAAGGATCTCCTTCCTTTGAATGAAATTCTTTCTTAAATTCAAGAAACATCGTTACTTTATCATTCTCATTCAATAGTTATTTCCCCTTGAGATCAGCTTCTCCAAACCTATTTTAAAGAGAGAGAGAGAGAGAGAGTGGGGAACAAAAGAGAGACTCTGTGTGTGTGTGTGTGAGAGAGAGAGAGAGAGAGAGAAAGAGAGAAAGCAAAAGAAAGAGAGAGACTCTGTATGTGTGAAAGAGAGGGAGGAGAGAGTGAGAGATTCTATGTGTGCGTGAGAGAGAGAGCGAAAGAAAGAGAAAAGGACTCATTATGTGTGTAGGTGGGAGAGAGAGAGAGAGAGAGAGAGAGAGAGAGAAAAGAGAGAAAGCGAAAGAGATAGAGAGAGACTCAGTATGTGTGTATGAGAGAGAGAGAGAGAGAGATACTCTATATGTGTATGGGAGAGAAAGTAAGAAAGAGAGAGAGAGAGAGGGCGAGAAAGAGAAAGAGACTCATTATGTGTGAAGGTGTGAGTGAGAGAGAGAAAGAGAAAAGAGAGAAAGCGAAAGAGATAGAGAGAGACTGTATGTGTGTGTATGAGAGAGAGAGAGAGACTCTATATGTGTATGTGAGAGAGAGAAAGAAAGAAAGAGAGAGACTCTGTATGTGTGTGTGTGCGAGTGTAAGAGAGTGAAAAAAGAGAGAGAGAGACTCATTATGTGTGTGTGTGTGTACGTGCGTGTGTGTATGTACGTGCGTGAGAGAGAGAGAAAGAGAGAGAGAGAGAAAGAGAAATCAAAAGAGAGAGAATGTGTATGTATATGTGTGAGAAAGAGGGAGAGAGAAAGACCGTATGTGTGGGGGGGTGAGAGAGAGAGAGAGAGAAAGAGAGAAAGCGAACGCGAGAGACTGAGACTTTATGTGTGTGTGTGTGTATGTGTGTGTGTGTGTATGTGTGTGTGTGTGTGTGAGAGAGAGAGAGAGAGAGAGAAAGAGAGAAAGCGAACGCGAGAGACTGAGACTTTATGTGTGTGTGTGTGTGTGTGTGTATGTGTGTGTGTGTGAGAGAGAGAGAACAAGTTAGAACGAAACAAACAAACAAAATCTTAAACGTTTATTTCCTCTTGAAATTAAGCAAGTCATTCAGTAAATATCGCGAGTCTCATGTGGCCTATGCTTTAGTAAGAGGTTTGTCTTTGTTTGGTCATAGATAAATCCGGTGGATTTGGCATACAATTGATTTGCTTCTGGTAAAAATTGTCAGAAGAATGATCATTGTTCCAAAAAAGCTCAAAAAAAAAAAAAACAGAAAAAAAACGATAATGTTTATGCTGTCGGTGATGAAACCATGACATCGAAATAAACGTCACAACATAAGGGAGTACTTTTTTATTATTTTATTGTTCCACTGTATTTATCCATAGAGTCCCATAGACGTTGGCTTCAGAAGCAACCTTGTCTTGATGCCAGCAGCCGAGTAAGGATAACAGTTAATATCATTTTAAATCTTTTTAAGGATCTGCCTTATAACATTTGTTTCTTTTGCGGATAATTATGTGTTACATTGCCACAATTAACGCCATGTGCGAAATAGACATATAATGTTCATAACGATAGAACATATAAAGAACAGGAATCTCGAAATTTGAAAACACGTAACTACTTCTTGTTCAGGTACGAAACCTTTTTATTAACTTTCAGTTAAAGGTTTCGACATAAGCAGGAGAGACACAATCTTGCTATGCTGTCTTATTCATCTGGCCCCCATCTCGTGCGGCACCCATGGCGCGCAAATTCGTCTCGCCTCTGCAAGCCCCAAAAGTCGACTGTCTTCGTCCAGTGTCTAGTCTCAACTCTCTAACTTTCTTTCAATTCTCCACAAATCTCTGCGCGTTTCCGGTACGTGACGTCACTCGCACTTCGTCCACCCTTGCGCGCGCCCGCGTTAACACTTGCATCAATGCTTGCACCTAACTAACCCATGTGCTGAGCCGAAAGGTTCTCAGCCTAACTAAACCCAAAGGCATGAACCGAAATCCCTCGGCTATTATATTACCTATGTCTTTAATCATTTGTTACTGGAAAAGTGATTTTACTCATCTAGCAGGAATTCGTATTCAAGTTAAGGTAAAATCTTGGCTTCAAATTTGGGTTAAGATCAGACTAGATTTGGTTGGTTTGTTGGGTTTTATGGCATATCAACCTTTTTACGTTATTTAACGTCAAATCCATTTTTATGTAAATAATCAGTTCTATTTAAAACGATTCAGTTTAGCATGAGTACACAGTTTAATTGTCAAAAACATTTTTATTTCAAACTATTCAAGCAGTTATATATAACAATTCAGTTTAGTGTAAGTACAGTTTCAACGTCAAAAACAGTTCAATTTCAAATAATTCAGTTTAGCATAAGTACGCAGCTTAAATGTAAGTACAGTTTAATTGTGAGAGATATTTCTATTTCTAGCTATTCAGGTTAGTCAAGCAGTTCTAATTCAGCTAATTCAGTTTAGTATGAGTACAGATTTTGTTTACACACAGTTAATTGTCAAAGCAATTCGATGTTAAACAATTCATTTGACTGTAAATACAGTTTCAAAGTCAAAAAACAGTTCTACTTCAAATAATTCAGTTTAACATAAGCACGTAGTTTATATGTAAGTACGGTTTCATTGTCAAAAGCATTTCTATTTCAAGTTATTCAGTTTAATCAAACAATTCAGTTTAGTATAAGTATGCCGTTAGTTCTATTTAACCCACAGATAGGGCCCTTATCAGGTGCTACCAGTCCGGGCCAGAGTGGACCTAGGAACGATGGCAATGAAGGAGTACTCCGCATTCCCCAAAGCTCCAGCATTGCTGGAAGATCATCATCAGATTGTTTAGTGTCATATGCAGGACGCTCGTTGGGGGTGGGGGTCTTACCCCTCAGACAAGTGTATTCTTTATTATAAAAGTTGAATCACGCAATCATTGGTCAACTCTAGTAATCAATATAATTTGAGAGCCTGCAAACCAAACTTTTTAAAGATAACTCATCAATCTAATTCTTCCCGTCTCTTAAATGCAGGATATTTCTAAAAACATTAGTTTGGCTTGGTTTCTTTGTTTAATACCAAACCCATTCTCAAAGAAGAACATAATGGTACTATTTAACCCATAGCTGGGAGGATAAGGGTGTTCATACCTTTCCCAAGGGTATTTGCCCGAAAGTGAACGTAATAGCGCGACTGGAGTACTAACTTGCTTACTACGATTCCGCAGTCCATCGCTTTAACCATTACACCCCGAGGACACCCCCTAAAAATATTAACATTTCTACAAAAGTTACATCATGATATTATGGTTTTAAAATCTCTTATTTTTACGAGTCTCTGTCATCATATTATAGGAATCTTCCCAAAATACGTAATGCATTCAATAAGTTTCCATCTATACATCTTATGAGATAACTTACTAATTTTTATGATTTCAGGTTCAAATGAACAGCTACAGCAGCAATTGGAATACACCATACTAAAGCCTGATTGTCACAGCTGGTGAATTTCAAAAATGCAATCAGATACTTTAGAATAACGATATGTGATAAAATTCTGTTTTTCAGACGGCTTTTCGACCATCTTGCATGAATCGAGTACCAGTTTTTGAGTGACATAAGAGATTCAAGGAAGGCAGGGTGTCTGTGAGGGATGATGAGAGGTGTGGGACGAGTAAGGAAGTTAATTGGCCAAAGGGTTAGGGTTAGGGTTACTATGTTGAGGTTTTAAGGGAGTTCAGGAAAAAGATTCCTTGGGAAGAGGCTAGCACTTCTCAAATCGGCTCAGTGGAATTTCCACCAGGACAATGCACCAGTCCACAACTCCATCCTTGTCACGGACTATTTGACCAAGATGGGCATCAACATAGTTCCTCACCCTCCCTATAGTCCAGACCTTGCTGCCTGTGACTTTTGCTTATTTCCAAAGCCCAGAGGCTGTCGTTATGAGACAATTGAGGAGATTAAAGAGGCTGTGAGGAAGGTCATTGACACGCTCACACAAGAGGACTTCCATGGGGCCTTCCAGAAGTTGTTAGAACGGTACAACAAGTGCATTGCAGCCAGAGGAGATTACTCCGGAGGGGACTAGAGTTTCATGTGTGTACAATCAATAAAAGTGCCCATACGAAAAAAGTCTCGAAACTTATTTAATAATCCTCATAGTCTCGGTAATATCAGTTCTGCTTTTCTAATAAAGATACTCTCATAGAAATAATAACATTTTTAATCACCTTTAAGATTTAATTACTGAGGTATATTAATAACACTGGCAAACAACTTTTAACTTTTTCTGGTGACTTGTTTAAGAGTTGCTTTGGGCTAATTTGGGGTCACTGATTTGAAAAATGACACCCGTTTTCTCCTATCCCATCCCATGACGTATTTATTGTAAGGCACCCTGTTAGAATTTTTGTCATATTGATTTTCTAATACCTAGCTGTGTTATAAAGTAAAGTGTTCTTTTGCAAGGATTACTTTGGCATTAAATAACCCATGAATGTTGATATGTCATTAAACAAAAAAGTCGAACTACTTTTAACTAAAAAAAATCTTGCTATATTTCAGAATAACCATTATTTCCGTTCCTTGTATTTGCATTGGGAATATGATACAAAACTTTGGCCCAAAAGCTAAGAATTTGGTTAATGTGGAATAAGGAACAGTATGAACTTCGTGTTACGGCTATCGTCTTTAGAAATGGAATTAGTATCCCGTGTTCTATTCCTGGACGAGTCATTTTGCGTCTCACTTGGTGTCAATGCCATTGGTTAACGCTTGAATCAGTCTGTTCTCCTCTCAGATATCGTTAGATAATAGCTATGGTTAGGAAACCAGTCTAAGAGAAGGGAAAATTCTGAGTTCAAACCAGCTATACTCTGCTAAAAACTTATCCTGCCTGTGATAGCGGGATTGTGTAATTACGTGCGACATTCTAATTTTTACTTTTTCAGATTGATCTGCGAAAATAACCCAGTAAAACAGCAGAATGGCCTCAAATCGACAAGATATTTCATTATTCAGATCCTTTATTTCTATATTTGAGAAATCTTTACAGTACCGGATTAAAAGATAAACATTAAAGTGATTTCGTTAATCTAGTAGACTTTCAAGTAAGTGGGTTTGCCATCGAGTGAGAACCTTAAGGGATACGCAAAAATGGATGACATTTTTTTTAAATAAACAACCCCACATTAACTAAGAACAACTCCTTAGTAACCAAAAAGTGTTGGTTTGGTTTCTTTGTTTAATGGAATATCAATCTTCGTGGGGTATTTAATGCCAAAGCCATCCTTGGAAAAGACCAGCAGTAATACTATTTAATAAAATCTGAAGAATAAGGAAGTTCATGCCTTTCCCAAGGGATATTCGGCTGAAAAGTAACATAATAGCGCGACTGGAGTTCGAACTTACTTACTATGATGTCTCAGTCCAGTACGTTAGCCACTGCGTCATAGGGTCTCCCCACCTCCAAAAAAAGAGTGAACTTGGAAAGAATTTGTTTGTCCGCCCTCTATTTTCGTCTAAGTGTTATAATCCAGAGGTATTAAATTTGATATGCATGATTATTGGACCCAGAGGAAGGCACACTAAAATTGGGGAACAGAGAAAGGGGAGGTCTCATTGAGAGGTAAGTCTCACAAAAACAATAATCAGTCATATTATAGTAAAAACATAACTAAAATAGTAAACATCGTCAGATATTTTTGACAGAACTATGAACTAAGAAAAAGAGAAATAAAAGAAAAGAAAAAAAAAGAAAGAATGCAACCTTGGAGTTAGTTTGATGATACATTTAAAGCTGACAATCATATTTTGCGTTTAGCATCGAGGGCAAATCGAATAATTGATTGGATAGTTGGAATATTATTTAGAAAGAGGCAAATATTGTTTTAAAGGTGTATATATATATATATATATATATATATATGACAGAAGTATGTAGAAAGTTGGATCCATCAAACACTTTAAACCGGTTTAGAGGCACGATATTTCGTTCTTTTATTTAATTTTTAAGAACTTTCTCAAACTCTAAACCGGTTTTAAGTGATTGATTTATCCCACTTTCCCCATTTTTCTATCATATTGTTAGATTCACCACAATCTATCATTTAAACACACACACACACACACACACTCACACATATGTATATATATAAACCCTTATAATACCTCATTTAGAATACTGAACTTAAATGGTTGCAAGTACTACAATATATCAACAACAGTTCAATTAAACAATAGTCATTTTTATACACAATTAAATGATCAAACAGTTCTATTTCTCCCAATTTAAGTTAACATAAGCCATTTGTTTGCACTCAGTTTAAATGTCAAGCAGTTCTATTTGACCCATAGATATGATCCAATCAAGTATTTCCACTTCGGGCCAGAGTAGACCTGGAAGCGATTGCAATGAAGGGGTACTCTGCATTTCCCAAAGCTGCATATATACTGAAGCCACACCATCGGATAGTTTAATGTCATATCCAAGATACCCGTAGGCGGGAGTGTCTTACCCCTCTACGGAGATGCAATCAGTGTATTCTACAGCCCCAGTCGATTGAGCTATGACTTGATTTCAGAAATGATGAAAAAAAATAGAGAGTATTTTAAGGAACTATCGGTAACATTACTTAACAGAATTTGATCTACATAAGGATATTGCATCAATATTGTATATATTTTCTCAACAGATTCTTGTTTTAATTGGATTTAGCTAATGAACTAAAAAAAGAAGGTGACAGTGATACCATTCAGAATTGGTGCACTCGGAACGGTCCCCGAAGGATTGGTAAGGAGACTAGAAAAATTGGAAATCAAGGGACTACAGCATTGATAAGATAAGCCAGAATACTGAGAAGAGTCCTGGAGACTTCAAGAGACTTGTCGTCATTTAGACTCCTGTGATAGACTATCCACAAACCCTGGCGTGAAAAGGAGTAATCTTATAATAAAGATTTTAAAAGTCTTAACGAATTGTTTGTCTTACTAAAATAATTATCAAGTTAGCCCGTCCTGTCGGTATGGGCCGTAGAATACTCCGAAGACACCCCCAACCACAAAGACGTTACCTGTTGGCTGAGTAGGCCGTGACTCAGCTAGCAAAGGAGTCACGTGACCTGCAACCCTCCACTTTAGTCCTTATTGGGCTAGGTTGACTGTCGGAGTGGATACATCTGATCAATTGACATTTCAAGTCCATCCTTTGCCCCTATATGGTTGTCTTGACTGTATTTTTTCAAATTGCGCTTGTATAAAAAAAAGTAAAGCAAAATATTGGCAACCTTAGTCGAAGGGGACCCGGAGGCTC
>OY757911.1:7418415-7463307 GCA_963585895.1 Sepioteuthis lessoniana
GGCTCAAGTTCCCGAGGTCTGAAACACCTTGTGAGGATCGAACTCACTAACAAGGGTCTGCTAGCAAAGATCACCATACAGAGAGTAGCTACCACTATCTCGTTTGGGTTAATATGTGTGTGTTAGTGAGCATGTATGTATTTGTGTGCATGTCTGTCTGTCTGTCTGTGTATAAGGACCCATAAAATCAGAGTAGCGGCTAACATAGAGTGATTGTTAAAAAAAATTATCATGCAAGCTATTAGTAGGAAATTAGAAATTTACAATCTTCAGAATATTTCACGTTGTTTTTTTCTTTTCTTTTCTTTTCTTTACTTTTTTAAAAACTTTTCTTTTCTTTATGGAATTTACGCCACCTTTCGTGTGTTTTCTATTCTAAAAGAACGATTCAGATTTCCGATTTTTATTTGATGAACGATTCCAATATTTCAGCTTGTTAAAATTGCTGGCTAGACCATGTCGACAAATGATGATCTGAAAATTACAAACCTGAAGAAAATATTGAACCTGACCAAACTTTCATCATTTCCTGCGTCACATTTGCAACATGAAGACGTGTATTGTCATGTAGCAAAATGATTGTTAGACTTCCTAGCTCAGAAAAGTATTTCCTGCTTTAATATACGAGGATCATTAAAAAAGTTTCCGGACTTTTTTCTTATGGGCACTTTTATTGATAGTACACACATGAAACTCTAGTCCCCTTTGAAGTAATCTCCTCCAGCTGCAATGCACTTGTTCTACCGTTCCAACAACTTCTCGAAGGCCCCATGGAAGTCCTCTTGTGTGTGCATGTCAATGACCCTCGTCGCAGCCTCTTTTATCTCCTCAATTGTCTCATAACGACAGCCTGTGAGCTTAGGGAATAACCAAAAGTCACAGGGAGCAATGTCTGGACAATAGGGAGGCTGAGGAAGTGTCTTGATGCCCATCTTGGTCAAATAGTCAGTGACAAGGATAGAGTTGTCGACTGATGCATTGTCCTGGTGGAAATGCCACTGACCCGATTTGAAGAGTGCTGGCCTCTTCCCTAGGAATCTCTTTCTGAACTCCCTTAAAACTTCATCATAGTAACCCTAACCCTAACCCTAATCCTTTGGCCAATTAACTCTGGTATATTGACTTCCTTACTCCTCCCACAGCTCTCTTCATCCCTCACAGACTCCTTGCCTTCCTTGAGTCTCTTACGCCACTCAAAAACTGATGCTCGATTCATGCATGTTGCTCGAAAAGCAGTCTGAAGCATTCCATACGTTTCTGTGGCATCATTTTTTCCAAGTTTAAAACAGAATTTTATTGCATATCGTTTTTCTAACATGTCAGATTGCATTTTTGAAATTCACCAGCTGTGACAATCAGGCTTTAGTAGAGTGTATTTCAATTGCTACTGTAGCTGTTCATTTGAACCTGAAATCATAAAAATTGGTCAGTCATCTCATAAGATGTATAGCAATAACATAGTGAATTTTCAAGAGTCTACGACAATTTTAAATGCCTGTACAAAAAAAGTCTGGAAACTTGTTGAAGGCACCACGTATCATTCAAGCGTGCCAGTTGCTCACTGTCGTCTTTAGAATTAAGTTAGTTATCGTGTTTATCAGTAATATTGTCTCATCCTATAGTTTTGTCAATGTGTTTTTCTTCTTTTTTTATTTTTATCTTTATTTATTTATTTATTTATTTTGTATTCGCATATCTTAAGCCTTTCTTCAGTTTGCGTTCTATGAAATAAACGAATTTCAAATGGTTTCGTTCTTTTTTATAGTATATCAACCCTTGAGGGTTATTTAAAGACAAATCCTGTTGATAGAGAGAGAGAGAGAGAGAGAGAGAGATAGAGATTTGAAAGCGTATAGTTCGTAGGAAGCATTATTTTTAAACGGGACAGAACCTGTCTGTTTGCACTCAGTTAAATTGTTTCAAGTATTGTTATCCAACACTAATAATTCTTATAAATCATTTGTTTGCATACCGTTAAATTTGGAATAAGTCCTTCTAGTTATCAAATATACTAAACTAATGCGAACAACTTGTATCGTTTCAATTAACTAATATTAATAATAATAACGCGTAAGAAAAAATCGAACAGTTCTATTTGACCCATACCTGCCTATTGGCATAATAGTTAGAGTGGTCTTCAATGGTTCGGAAGACCGAGGTTCAATCCCAGGTCGAGTTATACCAGACTCATAAAATCGCACTTGATGCCTCCTTGCTTAAGATTCAGCATTATAAGGTACGTATAGAAGGTGTAGTGGAGTAATCCTAGAAAAGGAGTAGCGCCCTCCCCTAAACCTTTATTGAAAAAGGAGCCTTCGGGTCACCCTTGACTACGGTCGGCTGACTTATTTAACCTACAGATGGAACCCTAACAGGTACAACCCCTCAGGGTCAGAGTGGACCTGAAGGTAATCGTATTGAAAGGGTATTCTACATTCCTCAAACAAGAAGGTTGTACCCTTACCATCAGATGAACTATTCATACACCCATACCCCATAAAGTATTCATAGATACATACCCAATATATGTGTGTGTGTGCGTATATTTGCTAGAGGGAGAGAAAAAGAGAGAAAGAGACAGAGAGAAGGGAGCGTGTGTGTATGTGTGAGTGTATGTTTGCATATATAAGAACGACTGGGTAAATCTGGGTATATAGTAAGGCACTTTGACCTTTAACCGTAATATGGCAACCAGTTAGGAGAAGGAAAACTCTTAATTCAAGCCTATTGAACTTCACTCAAAAATTGACCTTGTGTCGCAACATGCTCGGGCGGAGGGGTTGGGCGAATGTATATATGAGAATGACTTAAATGGAATTGATATCAAGCTAAATTTACAACTTCTTATAAATACAGGGATTTCAACCCTCTTAAGTTACATTATATATATTTATATATATATATAGAATTAACTTAAATCGCTAGTCGAAAATCTACTAAAGTTTCACCTTAACGGATCATCAGGGTTTGTTTTTTTTTTTAATATGCAAATTCTGGGATAGGTGAAGGTTTTTGGTGAATAAAGGCAAAGCAATTTCTCCTTAGAAGGGTTTAGGCAAAACTTCCTGATGATCCGTTTAGGTGAAACTTTAGTAGAAGATTTTCGACTAGCGATTTAAGTTAATTCTATAATTAGCTCCATTGTTTTATGTTGAGCACTTTAGTAATTGTAGCATTGCAGTATTCGCGGAGGGTTTTTTGGTTTTCTTTTGGCCACTGACTAAGTACCCCTTGATTTTTTTCAAGGAGTCGGACGAGGTTGGTCTTTTCTTTCTTTTTTACCCCAAAAAACTTTTTTCTTTTTCCTCTGGACCGTGATTCGAGATATTTTTAGCTCTTGTTATGGACCAGGGTTTTTTTGGGTTTTTTCTGGTACCGTGAATCCTGGTAGATAGTAGATTAGTAAATATATATATATATATAGCTAACAAGCGCTTATAATTCCATTCAATATCATTCATTCGTTTGTACACGGTTAAATGGTTTCAAGTATAGTAGATAGAGCGAACCGGAAGCTCATGAGCGTTGTAGAATAACATAGGCAGTCGGTCAGTCAGTCTTGCGGTCAGTCTCGGATACACAGTGGGCAGTCAAGAAGTCCGGAGAGCGCCAGTGAATAACTGGCGGGTACCCCGCGGGAGCAGCTGTCCATAGCGGGTTTCTGACTGAGTACATCTCGTCAAGGAAAATGTAAAGTTCTAAATATGGAAGCACAGCGTGGTTAATCGCATAAAAGTCAATATAGCAGTCCTCCGCCTGAGTCCTCCAGTAACATACCCATGATATGGATATGTGAAACGTACATAGAATGTTCATAACATGTATATATATATAGAACATAGGAATCCCGAAACACGAAAAACACTTACGACTTCTTAGTTCAGATAAGAAACTTTTTATTACTTTTGAGTTTAAAGGTTTTTCGACATTAGGAAAATAGAGGTACAATCTTTCTATACTGGCTTTTCCATCAGCCTCAAACCACGTGCGACACCTGCCGCTAGGCCTCGGCGAGCTAGCGAAAATCAACCTTCTTCCTCCGAGGTAGAACTCAACTTTTTGACTTTTTCAAAATCCCCCAAATCCTCCGAGCGCGCTTCTGGTGCATGACGTCATTCACATCCCCTGGTTAAATTTCCTATCAGGGATTTTTTTTTTGACATCTGTGAATGACACATCCTCTCTGCACGCGCCTCAACACCTGTGCTCAAGTTTGCACCTAACTAACCCATGCACTGAGCCGAAAGGTTCTCTGCCTAACTAAAACCAAAGGCAAGATATATAAAACGAAATACCTCGGTCATTATATTACACTCCGCGTGTCTTTGTTCCCCCCGTTTCTCTCTCTCTCTCTCTCTCACTCCCACTTATTGTCAACTTCAGACCCTATCGAGAAATAACGCTGAGAGAATTATATTTTTATATAAAGAAAAGTGTTATTGTTCATTCTTTGTCATTCTCTCATGCCTTCATTATATGATTTTATAATAATTTTAGAAAGGTAAAACGGAAGAAAGATATAGTTGATGATTTGTTCATTTCCCAACGTGTTTCAACTTTAATCTTTTTTTCTGAATGCAAAACTATTTTATTTTAGTATGAGAATATAATTATGATAGATGAATTTTAATTCAAGTAGAATTCTTCATCAGAACTTGTAGGTCTTGCTATGTGAAAAAAAAAAACGGAGTGATACTGGTTGATATATTCAAATGGTGTCATATCAAGCAATGGAATTTCTTTTAAAAAGTAAATCGTGTTTTGTGGTTTGAGAAACGAATTTTTGACGTTTTATTGTTTTAAATGTTTAGAGAAAAGGGAGTTAATCTTTAGTGTAAATTTTGAATTCTTTTAGTATTATTTTTCCTGTAGATGGTGATATTTGGAAAAAAATCATTGTCGTTGTGGTATTGTGTTGTGATGTGCGATGGAACAGGCTTCAATTATTCTTCGTTTATTTTTGTCATGAATGAAAAAAATATGGCAGAATTTTGAAAATCGATACTTATTTCATCTCTCAACAATTTTATGGTTAAACTAAAATCAACCCACAGCTACTTAAAATTTTTCTTGTTTTTATTGTTTTAATGGCATATTAGCCTACATGGGGTATTTAATGCAAAAGCCATCATTATAAAAAAACAGTAGTGGTACTATTAAACCTATTGCTCAGACGACAATGGAGTTGGTATTTTCCCCCAGGGTATTTGCCCGAAAGAGAATGCAGCAATATGATGGGAGTTCCAACTCACAAATCAGCACGTTAGTCGCTACGCCACGGAGACTCTCATCATCTCATCCGTGAAAATTTTGATTTCTAATGTAATAATGGTCTTTACGAGAGTGACTTAAGAACAGTTGTTTCATGACAGAGCTACTTCCTGCAAGCAACAAGCCGCATGCGCAGAGCAGTCAGTTAGGATCAAATTTATTACGGTCAGCAACACAAGCTTGTTAACCATTATTCCGTCAGAATTTATTTATGAGGATTTTGGATTGGACGTTTCATTGATAGGGATGTGTGCACTTCTTGCATCTATTGTGACAGGCAAGTTCATTGATAGAAGCATTCATTGCTTGTGTCTTTTCAAAAAGAAAAAAAACGCAACTACGCATGCGCTTACGCAGGTATACGAACCGCCTAAACATATATATATATATATTTATACGCATTCATGTTTTTTTCATTTGTATAAACAAAGAACAAAATAGATTCGATATTAGAAGCTTTTCACTCCGAACCAAATTTTTACTAGAGAACAATCATACGAACACCGGAAATTAAGATTAAATTGCGCGGCAAACCCATTTCCCAACATTCCTTGCGTGTGATTGAAGCAGCCAATAGAAAATAACCGATGGTTTTGGTTAATCAACAATATTTTTTAGTTTACTTTTGTTTGTTTGTTTTTTGTTTTTGTTTCTTTAATTGTTTTGTCTTTTTCTATTTATTTTTTTATCTATTTATTTATTTGCTATTTTTATGATTTTGTTTTTATTTATTTATTTATTTATTTATTCATTTTTTTAGAAATAAAAGGTTCGGCCCTGAATTTTAATTCTTTCTTTCCTTTGAGGAGTAGATGAGATTTCTTTGTAAGGTTTCCACCTATCTGAGTCTCTCACCACCAGCCGATGACTCTCTTTCTCTTTCTCTCTCTCTCACTCCCCCTCTCTCTCTCTCTCTCTCACACACACACACACACACACACATTGCATTCTCTCTTTCTATTTCTTTTTCTTTCTCAATTTTCTCTCTATCTATTTCTCTCTTTCTCTCTCAGTTCTTTTTCAATCTTTCTCTCTCTTTCTCTCTCTCTCTCTCTCTCTCTCTCTCGCTCTCTCTCTCTCTTACAATTCCCTCACTTCTCTGTCTATTTGTCTGTAATCTGTCTCTTTCTCTTTAATATTTTATTTATCTATTAATTTAGTTGTATCGACGCCGACCGGAAAAAAAATTAACAATCATATTTTTTTACCCATCATCATTAGCAGCCTCATAATTGTTATGAATAATGTCGTGAAAACTCAACGAATATTCTATTCGTTTAGTTTTGACGCCAGTAATATTTGGTATTTTTCACGTTTGGTCAAGTGACAGCAACCACCCTCAATACCTTTTTTAGTATTTTCGTAATGCCTCTCAAGTGCGTCAGTAATGATGGCTACCGCCGTCATCAACATGTTCTGCAAATTGTTCACTTCTTAAAGAAAAAATGTGTTCACATTCTGTTTAAGTCATGTAGTTATTGCTGGAAACTGGGTAACAGCAAGTGCTTTAAAAAAATCCAGGACCTTCCTCAGTATATCACTAAATTCAGCATGACCATGGCTTGAACTTTACTCAAATTTCGACTTTTGTTTCTTCATCAAAACACGCTAATTAGGTAAAAATCTTAAATCATTATTTTTATTATTATTTCTTGCGAGTTTTTTTTCCCACAAGCTGATGGTCTTTAACTGGAGCCTAAGTGACAGCAAGTCTCCTTATATCTCCAGATTTCTTCTTGACATTCTGTCCGATCTTAACTGTAATTTAGTTGGTCTCGTCTCGTTCTCCGATTTCCAACTCTTCCAGCCCACTTCCCGAGCCTTTGAGGACTGTTCCAAGCGCGCCAATTACAACTGATATCACGGTTAGTCTCAACTTCCATGGCTCTTTTAGTTTTCTGGTACGGTCCAAGTACTTATCTCTCTTTTCGCTTTCT
Organism: Sepioteuthis lessoniana; assembly: GCA_963585895.1. NCBI lineage: Eukaryota > Metazoa > Mollusca > Cephalopoda > Myopsida > Loliginidae > Sepioteuthis > Sepioteuthis lessoniana. The sequence continues at coordinate 7,425,624 of OY757911.1, forward strand.
TTGATTTTCACTCTGTTGTTCAACCGGGCGGCAAAATTTAGTATATGGCAGATTTTCTGGGTTTTGTTAATTATCACTTGGTCTGGTCTTCCGACCGGGATTAGATGATCCGTTTGAATCTCTAAATCATGGTCTTTGCTTTAACCTAATTAGTTCCTATGGCATTGTTTTGTGCTGCTGTTAAGAGTGATTCTGTTTCTCTGTTAAAGTCTCTTTTTCATATCCTTCTCGTATGAGATTTCACCAGTTTGTAAATCATTATTATTTATTATTGTTATTATTATTATTATTATTATATACTCATTAGAGTTTTTCTCATCAGTTTTAGCTGATGGTCTTTCACTGGATTTTGAGTGACAGCAAGTCTCCTTAAGTCTCCAGGACTCTTTTCAGTATTCTGGCCGTTCTGAATAATGTAGTAGTTCGGATGGTCTCCTCTCGTCCGCCAACTTCCAAGTCTTCCAGTCCCTTTAATAATCCTTTAGTTACTGTGACGAAAGCACTAATCACGATTGGTATAATTGTCACCTTCATGTTCCATAGTTTTTTCAATTCCCTAGCAAGGTCGAGGTACTTATCCTTCTTTTCATATTCTTTCAATTTTATTCTGTGGTCAGCCGGGACAGCAAAGTTGACAATTTTGCAAGTTCTCTTCTTTTTGTTGATTATTATTAGGTCTGGTCTTCTGGTCGAGATTAGGTGATCCGTGTGTATGTTGTGATTCTATCCATTCTATGAATTGATGATTTTTTCTGTTTTCTTGGGGGATATTTTTCCATTGCATTAATAAGTATTTCCCTTAGAAGATGAGCAGTTTCGCACCGTGCATTTTTTGTATTTCTATGATCATTGTTATTCTTTTCGAGTTTTTCACACCAGCCTTAACCGATGGTTTTTCATTGGCATTTGAGAGATATCAAATCTTTTGACGTCTTTAAGACTCTTCTCAGAATTCTGGCCAATCTCAACTATGCTTAGTTTGGATGGTCTCAATTCGTCCAGTTATTTTCAAATCCTCTAGTCCCTGTATCAATCCTTCGGTGATTGTACCAAGAGCACCAATTACAATTGGTATAAACGTCACTTTCATATTCCACAGTTTTTTCAATTCCCAAGCAAGGTCGAGGTACTTATCCTTCTTTTCACTTTCTATCAATTTTACTCTGTGGTCAGTCAAGACAGCAAAGTCCATAATTCGGCATGTTCCCTTTTTCTTGTTGATTATTACAAGACGTGGTCGTCTGGCCGAGATTAGGTGATCCGTTTTTATCTCAAGAGAGGAGTGTGTGCGTCTCACTCTCCATGACAGATTCTGGGTTGTGCATATGGTCAAACTTCAATTTCTTGCATAATTCCCAATTGATCACCTTGCCCACTCAGTTGTGTCTAGTCTCATACTCTTTCCGTGCTAATTTGCTGCATTCACTTATTTTTCTTTTGTCTCTGTCATCACATTATCTGTCCTTGCTTTGATAGGATTGGTCTTTATGGAGTTGTTTGGTGCTGTAATAAGAAGAGATTCAGTTCCTCACGAAAAGTTTCCCTCTTTCTGCCACGTCCACTCCTTGAGAGCTTTTCACGCCAGCGTTTGTAAGTGGACTTCCACTGGAGTCTGAGTGACAGAAAATCTCCTATGGTCTCCAGGGCACCTCTTCAGCCGATCTCAACAATACTGTGATCAAGAGGGTTTCGATTTTTTCTCTAATCTCCAATTACTCCTACTTTTTCCGAAGTCTTTGAGACCGTTCCCAGCACACCAACTACAATTAGTATAATCGTCACCCTCATGTTCCAAAGCTTTTTTCAGTTTTCTGGCAAGGTTCAGATATTTATCTTTCTTTTCGGTTTATTTCTTTCTTTGTTTCTTTCTTTGTTTCTTCTAATCATTATTATCATTATTATTATCCTTATTTCTAATTTATTTCTATTTTTATTTTTGCCGTCACACCAAAGCTTCGATTGGGTATCGCTAAAAACTGAATTGGAGCAAGAAAAAAAAATCTAAGCGCCCTCGCTGACCTCTACACCATCTCTAATATAGTCTGAAAATCTTCAGATTTTGTCGCTCAGATCTCTGTTAATTCTCGTCTTACTGCTATAATATTTTGTAAGGTCACCAATACACGAATACTGACACAATAATCACCTTTCTATGCATCGGTGTACTTGGGTTAGGTCCTATTTTATATATATATATATACGAGGATCATTAAATAAGTTTCCGGAATTTTTTCGTATGGGCACTTTTATTGATAATACACGCATAAAACTCTAGTCCCCTTCGAAGTAATCTCCTACGGCTGCAATGCACTTGTTGTAACGTTACAACAACTTCTGGAAGGCCCAATGGAAGACCTCTTGTGTGAGCGTGTCAATGACCTTCGTCACAGCCTCTTTCATCTCCTCAGTTGTCTCATAACGACACCCTCAGCTTAGGGAATAAGCAAAAGTCACAGGGAGCAAGGTCTGAACTATAGGGAGGGTGACGAAGTGTATGGATGCCCATCTTGGTCAAATAGTCTGTGACAAGGATGGAGTTGTGGACTGGTGCATTGTCCTGGTGGAAATGCCACTGACCCGATTTGAAGACTGCTGGCCTCTTCCCTAGGAATCTCTTCCTGAACTCCCTTAAAACCCCAACATAGTAACCCTAATTATTTGGTCAATCAAGTCTGTTGTATTGACTTCCTTACTCCTCTCGTACCTCTCATCATCCCCCAGATTCCCTGTCTTCCTTGAGTCTCTTATGCCACTCAAAAACTGATGCTCGATTCATCCAAGATGGTCAAAAAGCAATGTGAAGCATTCCATACGTTTCTGTGGCATCATTTTTTCCAAGTTTAAAACAGAAATTTATTGCATATCGTTTTCTAACATGTCAGATTGCATTTTTGAAATTCACCAGCTGTGACAATCAGGCTTTTGTAGAGTGTATTTCAATTGCTGCTGTAGCTGTTCATTTGAACCTGAATTCATAAAAATTGGTCAGACATCTTGTAAGATGTATAGCAATAACATAGTGAATTTTCAAGAGTCTACGACAATTTTAAATGCCCAAACGAAAAAAGTCTGGAGACATATCGTATGCACCTCGTATTTTGGGGAACGCAAGATGTTTCATATTGTAATTTACTCATCTCTTCTCATCTGGGTTATCATCTTCAGCATAAGATGTTTTCTTGAAAACGATCTATCTATAAACATTGATTCATACTGCCGACCCATTAGGCAAAATTTATCTTATTTGTTGAATGGCCCCTATCAAAAATGGTATTTGATGCCTCCTTGTTGATAAGGCAGGGAAGAAGGGTAAAGTGGAGCAATCCAGAGAAAGGAGTAGCATCCACCCCTACACCATGGTGTTGTAGCTATTGAAAAGGGAGCCTTCGGGTCACCCTCGACTATGGTCATCAACTTTACTTTTTACTTTTTTATATATATAAGAATTTTTATTTTCTTTCCTCATTACACATACCTTACTCTCATTGGTAGGTGCGTTTGTAGCTACTACCATTTTAATATATATGCTAACGCGAGTGGTTAGGTTTGACTTCGTTTAGTCTGTATATTCCCATTCTTAGCGTTATGCTCGCAAAATATCGACGATGAAGTTAGGTATATAGTCACGAAGAAATGAACGCAAAAAGTCTTTTTATTAACTGAAATCAGCAATTGACCTCTCAAGTCAGCGAGGCTAATTATATACTAACTGGAGATGCTCGTGGTGTAATGGTTATCGTCGTCGGAAACGAACACGGCGACACGAGTTCAATTCCTGGACGAGACTGATTGCATTTCACATAGCACTAATACCGTTGGGAAAGGTATGAATCCAATTATTCTCCCTCCAGCTATGGGTAAATAGTAGGGCAGACTAGGTTCTTCAGCCTAATCTAGTAGAAGGAAAACTCAAAATTCAAACCTGTTAAACTCCGTTTAAAAACTGACCTTGTGTCATATCTTGCCCGAGTGAAAGGGTTGGTAAATATGTATCATTATCATCATCATCATGTCGTGCCGCTAGCACGGATATCCGTGACCCTCTCTCGCCACTTCTCCCTATCGTTCATCGCCTCTGGTAGGTCTTTAGGGCTACATCCCGTATCCTCACAGAGCTGCTGTATGTATGTTCGAGTTGGTCGTCCTGCTTTTGCTCGGCCATATGAGGGGGTCCATTGGAGTACATCACTTATGAGCTCGTCCCTGCTTCTCCAGCAGTGTCCTGCATGTCTGGTTCGTCTAACTTGGATAGTTTTCGTGATGGCTGGTAAGTGGCCGTATAGTTGGTGCCTTGTTGGGTGTTGCCGCCAGGACTTGTTCAATATTGCTCGCAGCATTCTAGCTTCTTCTCCAGCCGTTTTGTTTGCGTCCAAGTAGTGCATCCATACAGCAGTATCGATATGACCGCTGCTTGGTAGAAACTGCGTTTCATTTTATCGGTCAGGTCTGACTTCCATATGATCGATAGCTTATCGATAGCTGTCCATGCCTTCGTTAGCCGCGTGTCGATGTCTTTTTCGGTTGATGAGAAACTGCTTCCGAGGTAGGTGAACTTGTCTACCAGTTTTAGAGAGGTTCCCTCTAGTGTGGAAATGTCGCCTGTTTGATTAAAATATTTGCAATACTTTGACCTAAAGAAGTGTCCCAGGTTCCAGCTTCGGAAAACTGGGGAGAAGGTGAAGTACATCCTTACTGCTTTTACATCCAGGTCTTCTCTCACCCGGAGTGGCAGTACATTTCACAGTCCCTTCTACAGGGCAAATACATTTGTTTTGAAAACTATGTGTATTCGATAGGAATGATAGATGTCATATAACCGTAAATTATTCGTATTAAGAATGATTTTGCCCAGTCTGCTGGGGTTGTAGAATACACCGACTGCACCTCTGCAGAGGGGTAAGTGTCCTAGATATGATACTAAAGAGTGTCCTTGATATGACACTAAAATTCTGACGGTGAGGTTCCGGTAATGCTGGAGCTTTGGGAATGCGGAGCACTCCTTCATTGCCATTACTCCCAGGTTCACTCTGGCTCGGCGTGGTAGCACATGATAGGGCCCAATCTATGGGTTAAATAGAACTAACGGCATACTTATGCTAAACTGAATTGTTTAATTAAACTGAATAGCTTGAAATAGAAACGTTTTTGACAATTAATCTGTACTTACATTTAAACTGCGTGCTTATGCTAAACTGAATTAATTGAAATGGAACGGTTTTTGACATCGAAACTGTACTTACACTCAACTGATTTGTTTAATATAGAGCTGTTTTAAAATTTTACTGTGTGTAAACAAAATCTGAACTTATACTAAATTGAATTAGCTGAATTAGAAATGTTTTTCACAATTAAACTGTACTTACATTTAAACTGTGTACTTATCCTAACTGAATTGTTTGAAATTAAACTGTTTTCATAAAAATGGATTTGGCTTTAAATACCCTACAAAATTTGATATGCGATAAAACCCAAACAACAAATCAACTAAGATTGATTACTTGACTTAATAAGGATTATTATTAGTTTGCCGGCCCATTGGCATGGTGGGTAGAGTGTTCGCCAATGGTCTAGGAGACCTGGGTTCAATCCCAGTTCGAGTCATACCAAAGATTCAAAAAATGGTGCTTGATGCCTCCTTGCTTAACACTCAGCATTATAAGGTACGTATCAAGAGTAAAGTGGATCAATCCAGGGAAAGAAGTATACGACTTCCCCTACATCTCATTGTTGTAGCGATTGAAAAGGGAACCTTCGGGTCGCCCTCCACTACAGTCGGCCTACTTACTAAGAGCTTATTATTTGTTATTTGAAACCATATAAATGTATGCTAACAAATGACCATTAGTAAATAAAAATAATTACTTGAAATCATATAATTAATAGTATTTGATAGGAATACTTGAAACCATAGAACTGTGTGCAAATTATTTGTATTTGATAGGAGTACTTGATATGAATCGACTGTGCATAAAAATCCCTTTAGAAACAATTGTACAAAAATTGTATATCTTATAGGCAGCAAGATTTTTTTCATTGTCAAATTTAATGTTTGCTCAGTCAACTGGGGACTGTAGAATACAACGACTGCATCTCAACAGAGGGTTAAGACCCCTCAATGAGTGTCCTGTATATAACACTAAACAATTTGATGTTAAGTTTCCACTAATACTGGAACTTTGGGGAATGCGGAGTACCCCTTCATTGCCATCCTGGTCCAGAGTAATAGCACCTGATAGGGTCTCATCTATGGGTTAAATAGAAATAAAGAATGTACTTACGCTAAACTGAATTACTTGAAATAGAACTGTTTGGATATCTAAAGTACGTATTTATGCTAAACTGAATTGATTGAAATAAAATTGTTTTTGACATTGAAACTTTACTTGCGTTAAACTGAATTGTTTGAAATGGAACTGTTTTGACATTTAACTGTGTGTGGACAAAAACTATAGTCGACCATAGTCGAGGGTAACCGGAAGGCTCCCTTTTTGATAGTTACTACACATCGGTGTAGGTAAGGGCGCAACTCTTTTCCCTGGATTGCTCCACTTTACCCTTGATCTTTACCTTATAATGCTGAGTGTTAACCAAGTATGCATCAAGTACCATTTATGAGTCTTTTGTATGACTCGAATTGGAATTGAACTCCGGTCTCCCGAACCACTGGCGAACACTCTAATGGCAAAGAGGTTAGAGTGTTCACCGACGGCCCGGGTTCACTCTCAGGTCGAGTCATACTAAAAATTCAAAAAATGGTACTTAATGCCGCCTTGCTTAACGCTTAACATTATAAGTAAGGGTCAAGGGTAAAGTGGAGCAATCCAGGGAATGGAGCAGCGCTCCCCAAACATCGGTTTGGTAGCTATTGAAAAGGGAGCCTTCGGGTCACCCTCGACTAAGGTGGCCAACTCTTACACAAAAACTATACTTATACTAAACTGAATTGTTTGAATTAGAACTGTTTGACTAAAGTGAATAGCTTGAAATTGAAATGTTTCTGACAAACTGTGTACTCATACTGAACTGAATTGTTTGAAATAGAACTAATTATTTGTATAAAAATAGATTTGGCGTTAAATAACCTACAAAGGTTGAGGTGCCATAAAATCAAACGAAACAATCAACCAAATTCAATGTGGTATCGATATAATGATGAATATTGAACCTTTAGTGGGTTTTTTTTCTTTCTTGTATTTATTGCTTACAAACCTTACTTACTGGGACTTTTCTTATATAAATGCATATTTCCCGACTTTCCACCATCAGCTGTCGGCGTTCAAGGCCAGGGAAGAACCAGGACCTTGAAAGCAGATTTTCAAGAAAGGTTGAACTGCCTACTTAAAATACTTATGCCAAGAGAACGTTTCTACACCAACATCCCTAACATTCCTTTTGTTTTTATGCCCTACTCAATTAAGCTTTGGAAATATTTTTTTAAGCCGACTCATAGATCTGTATATATGACTCTTTTCCAAATGTACATGTGATTATTTTTTGTAGCAGAGATAAGGCTGTCACATCTGCTATTAAACATCTTTCATGACAGTAGCGGTAGAAATACCAGGGGCTGTTTCGGGTATCTTATCTCAGAGCTGTGGATTTTTCACTTTGGGGCTTGGTGTTCTATCTCAGATATCAGCTTATCAATAAGAAGAAAAAAAAAGATGGCTGACATCATATCAAAAGATCACGGAAAGAACACAAACGAAAGTAAATAAAAAAGATTAAAATAACATACAAAGTATGGAATACAACAGTGACTTTTATCCATATCTTTGTGGGAAATATGAAATTTCTGAAGGCAAAACCGAATGTCAAGCTGATATTTATATTCATAATTGGGAATGGTTTGTATGTCTGTCATCTGTAGACGACGAAATGGTTTGATGGAGAACTATCAAATTTGATTTGCTTGGGTTTTATGGCATACCAATATCATCATCATCTTGTCATGCCATCAGCATGGATATCCCTGACCTACTCTCGCCACTGCTCCCTATCGTTCTTCGTCTCTGGTAGGTATAAGGGCTGCACCCTGTATCCTTACAGAGCTGCTGTGTGTATGTTCGAGCTGGCCGCCCAGTTTTGCACGGCCATGTGAGGGGGTCCAGAGGAGTACATCATTTATGAGCTCATCCCTTCTTCTCCAGCAATGTCCTGCATGTCTGGTTCGTCTAACTTGGATAGTTTTCGTGATGGGAGGTAAGTGGCCGTACAGCTGCTGCCTTGTGGGGTGTTGCCTCCAGGACTTGTTCAATATTGTTCACAGAATTCTTGTTTAGTTGCCGTACATTCATTTTTCAGAGCCTCTCTGTATATTTTAAAATCAGAATAGACAAATCACTCTAAGATCTATTTCGAGATTGCGCAGATACATAAAAGAATTGTTTGTTTTCCATGTTGAACTACGAGGTGATTGAAAATTAAATTCCTATTTCAAAATCCTTCTAATTCATTTCTTATAGAATTATAGTTAAGAAATAAATTATAAGAATTTTAATATAGGAAGTTACTTTTTTTTTCAGCCTGCATATTTATGCGATTAACAAAACTATTGCCCTGTTTATTATATCAATAGATCTGTTATGACCGGGCTGTTGAGCCGAAGTTAATCCAAGACTCATTTCATTATTTGATTTTTTAAAACACCAGCAATATATTCCTGATTGAATCACAATGCAAATACAATAAAACATTTTCAGGGCGTTGATCAAGGTACTGTTACATGACCTGGAGCCAACAGAAAATAAAAAAAAGCAGAAACCCGTGCGCACGCAACCACAAATGTGTGTGTGTGTGTGTGTGTGTGGTAAGAAATGGGACTTGAAAACCCAAATATATATATATATATATATATATATATATATATATGTATATATATATATATATATATATGTATATATATATATATATGTATATATATATATATGTATATATATATATATATATATATATATATATGCGATTAACACATATATATATATATATATATATATATATATATATATATATATTTACATATATATATATATATATATATATATATATATATATATAAAGACTCTAAAAATGATATATATATATATAAAGACTCTAAAAATGATACTTGATGTCTCCTTGCTTAACACTCAGCAATATAAGGTAAAGATCAAGGGTAAAGTGGAGCAATCCATCGAAAAAAGTAGCATCCTTCCCTACACCGAGGTGTAGTAGCAATTGAAAAAGGAGCGTTCGGGTTCCCTCTACTACGGTCGCCAAATTTACTTACTTTATGTATGTAAATCACCGATAAGAATATAAAATGCATAAGTTGATAAAACGCATTGAATAAATTAAATAGCTTGTGTGCCGACCAACGGAGCAGCATAAAAACTAAAAACAAATTCGAATTTTACCTTCTTGGGTTCGTCACGTGACTTGTAATGCCATGTGATCTTTTTTTAGATTGAATGAGAAAATACAATCTTTTGATGGGTTAGAGTTCCCGTGGCGACCCGTTAAAGAGCGGGAATGCAGAATCAAAGTAAATGAGTCTGAGCTCCAATCACTCTGTTACATTCAGCTATGGTCTAATACCGTTGAGAAAGGCTTGAACCCGCTTATCCTCTCAGCTATGTGTTGATTAGTGTCACTACATTTTTCTTTAGCGATAGCGTTGGTATTAGATAACCTGCCATGGTTGATATGCCATTAACCAATCCAAACAATCTTCCAGTGAGTCTGAGAAAAAATGTCAGCAAAATTCAATTAATTTATTCAATCAACTAACAGTTGCCAACAGACAAACTGAAATTAAATTTGGAGAATAAGAAGTGCATCAAGTCAAGCGTTTGAGAAGAACTAGTATAGACCAACTCTTTTTACTCGAGAGGAAATAGTTTGTACCCAAATAATAATCTTTATTCAATAGAATACTCTAAAGGACCAGATGTTAGTCTGTGATTGGATTCAGACCATCTTGGCCGGGTAGGAAACCATCCATTAAATAGTAACAGATAATTTCCAATAAATTCAGAAACATGCCACCGTATTTTAAGCACGCTAGAGGGCGTATGTGTGTATGGAATGATGTTTGCATACACGGTGTGGCGGTTAAATAATGACACATAATGTTTTTTAACACCTGTAAATGTCAAGCCCTGGTGCGAATACGGAAAAAAATCAAATAAATCGTTCGACAAATCATCATCAGAATGCATGCTCAATTGCTAAAGAGATAAACAGACAAATTTGCAAATAAAATTATCATCATCATCATGTTGTGCTGCTCGCACAGTTTACCTGACTTTCTCTCACCATTCGTCTTTATCCTCCATCGCTTCCGGCAGGTCTTCTTGACTACATCCTGTGTCCGTACAAAGCTGTCGTTCTAGTAGGAAGTCCAACTTCCGTGTGAAGGGGTACATAGAAGAATGTCGCATTATGAGTTCGTTCTTACTTCTCCACCACTATCTCGCATGTCTTGTTCGCCTTATTTGGATGGTTTAGAGATGGGAGGTAGGTAGCTGCTCAGCTGCTGTTTTGTGGGATGTTGCTTCCAGGATTTGTTCAATTTAGTAAGTAAAGATGGTGACTGTAGTCGAGAGTCACCGAAAGGCTCCCTTTTCAATTGTTACTACACCGAGGTATAGGGGAGGGTGCTACTCTTTCCCCTGGATTGCTCCATTTTACCCTTGATACGAAGCTCATAATGCCGAGTGTTAAGTAAGGAGGTATCAAGTACCATTTTTAAGTCTTTGATATGACTCGACCTGGGATTGAACCCCGGTCTCTCGGGCCATTGGCGATCACTATACCCACTTGGCCAATTTACTATTATTAATCATTTGTTTACACACATTGAAATGGTTGCAAGTTTTACTATTTAACTCTAATTATTCTTTTAAACATACTTCAGTCTTTTGCACATAGTTAAATGGGTCCAAGTATTGCTATGTATTACTAGCAATTCAATAAAAAATCGGTCATTTGTTTACATACAATTAAAAATCAAACAGTTCTATTTCTAACAATTCAATTTAGCTTAAGTCATTTGTTGGTACTCAGTTTGAATGTCAAACAGTTCTATTTGACCCATAAATAGAACCCTGTCAGGTTCTACTGATTCGGGTCAGAGCAGACCTGGGAGCAATGGCAATGAAGGGGTACTTCACATTCTCAAATTTTAATGTCATATTCAGGACACTCTTTGGGTGAGGGAGTCTTACCCCTTTGCAGAGATGCTGTTGGTGTATTCTACAGCCCCAGCCGAGTGGGTTATTTCTTTTTTAATTTCCCTTATAATTTCAATTGCTTTATTTTCTAAGTTAACTTTTTACAGCACAAAAAAAGCATCTACATGAAACGATGCGCAACAGCGAACTTAATGAGTTGTACTTTCAGGGGTTCTTTATACTTGCTCATTGGTCCTTGCATGCCGGTTGTTTTGTGTTTGCGTGTTATTGTTCGACTTACATAAGTCCAGTCTTGTTATTTTATTGTCAAACTTCGTAGATAGATAGATAGATAGATAGATAGATAGATAGATATCAAAAGGTTGGGATAGATAGATAGATAGATCACGGCATCTGGTCAGAAAACAATCATCTCTAAAATTAAGTATTGCACGGCCGAGTGGAATAATTAGGCCCGGCAACACTAGTTCAAATTCTGCATTTGACTTCACTCAAACGCCCTTGCAAAAGCATAAATCTATCAGTTTTCCCAGCTATGAGTAGGTAGATTAATAATGTTTATAGCAATCAAATTTCTTCTAGACCAAATATACAAGAAATTTATTTCAGATGGAACATTATCCATTCAGAAAGGATATCATTAGGTACTAGTTATCACCAAACTTTGTAACTAAGCACATGAATGTGTAGCAGTCACAAAAATAAGTACACCTCTTAAATATTTGTGTGCTATTTCACTTTTGGTTAAAACTATTTCGGAGAGAGTCTCCTTTGTAGTGGCTAACGTACTGGACTGTAACATCACAGTAAGTTCGAACTCCAATGAAACTTACTTGGATAATTTTCAGTTGATAATAGTGAAATTACTAAGCATCAGTACTTTGTAGAGTTTTTTTTTTGTTTTACGGCATGTCAACCACAAAGGGTCATTTAATGCCGGTAGAGATTTACTAAATTTAATTCATTTGCATAGAATTTTTAAATATAAGTAGGAAGATCAGGTTGCACTAATTTTCCAAGTAGAGAAGGATGAATAGGATAAACAGCTTAGGAAATCAGCATTTTAGATACTGGCTTTTATCTGAGCTTGAACATTGATCTCTGGCTTAGGTAGGAAAATATACAACTCAGTGAGTCATCACACACACTCTAGATGCCTTGGTAGTATTTCAAATGGAATCAGACAAATAATTAATGAGTAGATATTACAGAGCATAGCTATTACAACAAGTTTGATCCTCATTGGGTTCCCTTGCATTTTTTTACCAGACAAAGTTGACCTTATTAAATAAATTGGTACATCAATAAGTCTGTTGCTTCATGATGAAAAAAAGTATATATTTTACACAATAAATATTTTTCAACATAATCTCCTTCTTTGTCAATGCACTTTATTCAATTTCATATTTGTATTAGTGAATTCTTTGGAAAGTTGTGAAAACAACAACGGGTTATATGAAATGGCTGCAACTAGATCTTGCATTCTGATAATGTGACAGAAAAACAACAAAGTCTGGTGGTATTGTGCGATACCATAGGTATTTTCTGGATGGTTCATAATGCATTTGTGCTGAAACCATATTTTACCCCAGAGGCATCTGCTACGTCATCAACCAAAAAAGACCAAAACAGATACAACCATCTTTGTCGAGTTTCTTCCTCACTAAGTGCCATTTTATTGTCTTGTGTCTAATTAAGTCAGGCTTTGTGATTATATCAACTCACAGATTTCCCAAAATACCTTGTTCGTTGTATATTTATTATTCATATGCCGTAGCGTAATCGCATAGTTTCTTTTATTCTTATTTTGTTTGTTTATTTTTATTTATTTGTTTATTTATTTATTATGGGGTCGAAAACCACTAATCCTTTCAGGTATGCATTATTTTACTGAAAACAAAATAAACAATATATGCCGACCAGAATAAAAAAAAAAAGAAAAAACTGTGGCTGTATTTCATGGTTCGATTCAAAGGTTCCACCTGATTTGCTCTGTTATGTTTCTTCTTTTTTTCCTTTCTTTTTTGACACAATGGCGTGAGACGGTCAGTCATGCGTTAACCTTGGCAAAAAAGCTCCCCTCCTTACCTTTCCTCACTCCCCTCCGGGAATCTCCCCCAAACACACACACACACACACGCGTACACACATCCACACATTCACCCCGATCTTGTCTCCATCCTGCTTGCCACCATCGACCTTACTCTTCCAGTCGGGAGAGCAAGGAGCACCATGCCTCGTTCAGCCTCTGGGATTGTCACGTGAAGCGTTGCACGATTTCCACGGGCCATTACATCCGTTCAACGCCGCTTTCGATAGAATTGTTGCGCGCTTCATAAATAAAGGTCTCAGAAAAATAACTAATGTTTTCAACCTTAATCGGAAGGAACCTAATATTTTTTTAAAAATTCTTTTGTGCACATGATTCTGTGGCTAATTAGCGCTTTCTTTGATTGTTTGTGAACGCCAACGTCACACGTTGTTGCAAAATCAGGTTTCCAATCATTTTCGACGCAAGCACAACAATTTTGTCTTGGTTTCTTTATTTAGTGGCATATCAACCTTCGTCGTTTATTTAATGCTAAAACCAACTGTGTAGAACAATAGTGACACTATTTAACCTATATATCTCCTGTTGGTAACAATGGTTAATAGACAAAATATAGGTTTGGTTTGGTTTAGTTTGACTTTGTCATATCAACCATTGGAGGTAATTTGAAAAGTCAAATCCTTTTTATATTTCTATATTAAATATATATGATTTCTAAACACATTTTTATAACGTGTTTAAACGAACTGAAGATCATTTTTTCACTCTGTTAAATGGTTTCACTTATTTCTATTCAATACAAATAATTCTATTCATTATAAATCATTTGTTTGCACACTGTTTAATCCTTTCAAGTACCGCTACGAAACACCAATAATTCAAATAAACATCATTCACCCGTTTACACACAGTTGAATGATCAAACAGTTCTATTTAAAGCAATTCAGTTTAGCATAAGTCAAAAAGTTGAATGGTTCTAAGTATTGCTATATATAAGTAACAATTCAATTAAACATCAGTCATTTGTTTACTCACACTTAAATGGAAAAACAGTTCTATTTGTAACCATTCAATTTAGCGTAAGTACACAGCCTAAATGTCAAACAGTTTTATTTGACCCATAGATAGGACCCTATCAGGCGCTACCATTACTGGCCTGAGTGAACCTGGAAGCGATGGCAATGAGGGGGTACTCCCCGTTCCCCAAGGCTCCAGCATTACTAAAGCTTCACCGTCATATTGTTTAGTGTTATATCACGGACACTCGTTGGTTGGACGTCTTATTCCTCAGCAGAGCTGCAGTCAGTGTATTCTATCGCCCCAGCCGATTAGGTCACAAAATTTAGGAGGAGAAACGCATCCAAATGTCGTACAAATTCTTCTCGTCTCCAAATTGATTGATTGATCGATGAGTGATTGATTTTTAAGGTATATCAACTCGCGTAGGAATATTTTATGCCAAGAGGTTAGAAAATCACATTCATTCTACATTTATACATACAGTTTTTGTGTATTTACATTTGCCCGGATTTTTTTTTTTTTTTTGGTGGGGGGGTTGTTTTGTTTTTTTTGGGGTGGGAGGAAGATTGCTGACAGTTTTATGATATCAAGTATGCCAGCCAGCTGGGGCAGTAAAATACGCCGACTATACCTCTGGAGAGGGATACAACCCTTTCCAACATGTACTCTGGATATGACACAAACTATATGGTGGTGAGGCTGCAATCATGGAGTTTTGGAGAATATGAAGCACTTCTTTATTGCCATTACTCCTAATTCCACGCTGACTCGAAGTGGTAGTATGTGTTAGGGTTCAATCTATGGGTCAGATAGAATTGTTTAATATACTTGAAACCATTTAACTATGTGCAGACTAATGATTGTTTTAATTTAACTATTTGTATAGTATAGCAGTGCTTAAAACTATTTGACTGTGTGCGAACAAATTAGCACTACCAAGTTTTAGAATTTTATATACCAAACTTGTCGTTTACAATATTTTTTTCCCCTCTGAACAATGTAGACATGCTTTGTCTACATATTTTGTATATGATCTTTCCAGTTGCCGAATTGACTTCATGGTGTCCGGCCGGAAATGGTTGATGAAACTCTCTTAACTAATTGTTACCTTAGTACTTTCTGCCCGATCTTGAGCCATCATCAGGGGCGTGTGTAATGCAAAAGCGATGTGACCTTTGCATGCACACTACTAGTAAAGTAAAGTAAAGTTGGCGACCGTAGTCGAGGGCAACCAGAAGGCTCCCTTTTCAGTAGCTATTACACCGAGGTGTTGGAGAGGGCGCTAATCCTTTCCCTGAATTGCTTTTTTCAAGTCTTTGGTATGAAGCGACCTGGGATTGAACCCAGGTCTCCCGGACTATTGGCGAACACTCTACCCACTCGGTACTATTTACCAACCCCTCCGTTCGGGCAGGATAAGACACAAGGTCAATTTTTAAGCGGAGTTTAACAGGTTTGAATTCAGAGTTTTCCTTCTCCTAGACTAGTTGCCTCACCAAGGCTGAAGAACCTAGTCCGTCCTACTATTTACCCATAGCTGGAGGGAGAATAAGGGGGTTCATACCTTTCACAAGGGTATTTGCCCGAAAGTGAACGTAATAGCGCGACTGGAGTACGAACTCGCGTACTACGATTCCGCAGTTCATCGCTTTAACCATTACACCACGAGGACACCCTAACACCCTACCCACTCGGTACTCATCATCATCATCATGTCGTGCCGCTAGCACGGATATATCTGACCCTCTCTCGCCACTTCTCCCTATCGTTCATCGCCTCTGGTAGGTCTTCATGGCTACATCCCGTATCCTCACATAGCTGGTGTATGTATGTTCGTGCTGGTCGTCCTGCTTTTACCCGGCCATATGTGGGGATCCATAGGAGTACATCACTTATGAGCTCGTCCCTGCTTCTCCAGCAGTGTCCTGCATGTCTGGTTCGTCTAACTTGGATAGTTTTCGTGATAGGAAGCAGATGGCCGTATAGTTGGTGTCTTGTGGGGTGTTGCCGCCTAGACTTGTTCAATATTGCTCGCAGCATTCTTGTGTAATTTCCGTCTAGCTTCTTCTCCAGCCGTTTTGTTAGCGTCCATGTAGTGCATCCATACAGGAGTATCGATACGACAGCTGCCTGGAAGAAACTGCATTTCATTTTATCGGTCAGGTCTGATTTCGGTATGATCGATATCCTATTGATAGCTATCCATGCCTTCGTTAGCCGCGTGTCGATGTCCTTTTCGGTTGATGAGACGCCGCTTTCTAGGTAAGTGAATGTGTCTACTAGTTTAAGAAGGGTTCCGTCTAGTGTGAAGATGTCACCTGTTTGATTATAGCACATATATTCCGTTTTGTGTGCATGGACATGGAGGCCTATGCCAGCGGCTGCTCTTTCCAAACTATGCAGTAGTGTTTCTGCTTGGTTGGGTGTATTTGCCAGTATCGCTATGTCATCGGCGTAGTCGGCGTCGGTAATTGTTTTTGCGGGGTATCTTCTACTTCTTTTCTTTGTCAGCTCGAAGCCGTTTTCTCTGATTTTATCAATCGATGTTCTAAGCACGTAGTCTAGACAGATGATAAAGAGGTATGGGGCTAGTGTGTCTCCTTGTAGTACTCCTGCTACAATGTCGAAGTATTCTGTATCTCCATCTGGTGAACGTACTTTCACATTGGTGTTTCTAGAGAGAATCGTTATTGCTGCTACGGTTTCTTTTGGTAGGCCGTATGCTAGTAGGATTTGTTCCATCTTTCCTCTGCGAATGGAATCGAAGGCCTTGGTAACGTCGGCAAATAGTAATGTCGCTTGTAGGTTTTTTGCCTGTACACCTTCAAGGATTCTACGGATGGTCAATATTTTTGAGGTCGTGGATCTATTTCTTCGGAAGCCATTTTAGTTTTTCCTAAGGATGTTGTCGATTTTGGGTTCTATGTGGTTTCGTGGTAGGGCATTGTAAATTTTGGCTGCTATGGATGTAAGTGTTATGCCTCGGTAGTTCTTGGCTAATTCGAGGTCACCCCTTTTCGGGAAGGGGAAGTTGCATCCCTTCATCCATCTATCTATCGGATTTTGGTTATAGACTGCATTGCAGTGTGGGAGCAGTATGACGTCGAATTGTCTGGTCTTCCATACTTCCGGGGGAATCTCGTCCAGCCCTGCAGCTTTCCAATTTTAAATTTTTCTGAGAACCGAGTCGAGTTCTTCTTGAGTGAACGGTCCTAGTTTAATGTCCAATTATTCTGGTGATTGGTTCATGTGTTATTTTCGGTGGGTTTCCTAGTAGGTATTCGAAATGCTGTTTCCACAGTTTTATTCTTTCCTGTTGGTTTGCAGCTCTCAGTTTTGCTTTGACTGTGCTCTTTCTTCTACTCACTTCGTTTATTGTTTGCCAGACTATCCTAGATTGCCTATCTTCCACTGAGTCTCTAATCTTATCTATCTGATTTTGTATGTATTCTGTCAGTTCCTTTATATATATGCCTGCTAATTGATATTGTGCCGTTTTTAGTTTTCGGGGAAAAACGTGCACTCGTGAAAACAGCCACTCGGTACTACTTTGCCCAAAAACTGAGTTTCTGAAAATTCTTACCGAAAACACAACAATATTCATCATCATCTTATCATGCCTTTAGCACGGATATCCCTGACCCATTCTCGCCACCCCTCCCAATCGTTCATCGCTTCCGGTAGGTCCCCAGGGCTACACCCCGTATCCCCACAAAGCAGCTGTATGTAGGTTCGAGCAAGCCGCCCTGCTTTTGCACAGCCATGTGAAAGGGTCCATAGGAGTAAATGACTTATGAGCTCGTCCCTACTTCTCCAGCCGTGTCCTACATGTCTGGTTCGTCTAACTTGAATAGTTTTTGTGATGGGTGGTTGGTGGCTGTACAGCTGCTGCTTTGTAGGTTGCTGTCTCCAGGATTTGTTCAAGATTGTTCGAGCATTCTTGTTTAGTTGCCGTCAAGCTTTTTCTTTTTTAGTAAGCGTCCATGTAGTGCATCTATATAGCAGTATCGATACGACAGCTGCTTGGAAGAAACTGCGTTTCATTTTATCAGTCAGGTCTGGCTCCCATAGGACCGATACTCTATCGATATCTGTCCATGCCGTTGCTAGTCGCGTGTCGATGTCTGTCTCGGTTGATGAGACACTGCTTCCGAGGGCGGTGAACTTGTCTACTAGTTTCAGAGAGTTACCGTTTAGTGTGAAAATATCGCCTGTTTGATTAAAGCACTTATATTCCGTTTTGTATGCATTGACATGGAGGCCAATGCCTGTGGCAGCTCATTCCTGACTATGCAGTAGGGTTTCAGCTTGGGCAGGTGCATTTGCCAGAATCGCTAAGACAGCACTATTAGAATAACAAAATAACAAATAAAAATTACAAAATCTTGAGGCGCTCCATATCTGAATGAAACAACCTAAACTCAATAGAATTAATTTTGAATCCAGTACTAATGTACTTAAATGTTTTTAGCAACTGCTGCTACTTAGAGAAACGAATAAAATGTAACAACAACACACTAGTATAGATCATAAACACTTACAATGTAGTAATGTCCATGCAAAGGTCACATCGCTTTATAGAAAAAAGATACCATTTGGAAAATTAGATTGACAGGTTTCACAGTTGGCCTATCGTCACCAAATTATAAATTAATTTTTGATTATAAATTCATATTCCTTCTGTTGTCTGACAACAACTAGGGAAACAAACTTCGGCTCGGCGCTGTGTTCAAAGTCAAGGACAGATTCGAGGTCAAAAGGTTCCCGGCTTCGGGTGGGCGATGGTGACTAGCATAGTCAAGCAGGGTTCGAGTCTTGGTTCGAGTTCGACCTCTTCCTCCCTCAACCTCCACTATAATCGACCCTCGCGCCATTGACTTTGTGTCAAGTCCTGTCTGGTGGGAGACAGAGACAAACAAATAACTATGGAAACATATCAATGATTTTAATGACTCTCTTCCTTTTCACACACACACATACACATAGATAGATAGATAGATAGATAGATTTAAACTTATATGAAAAAGGTTGATAATGGTATCGGTATTTCTATTAATATTATTATGTGATAATGGTAATAATTATATTATTATTTATAATAATAACCATAATAATTATGATAGATTAGCAATAATTGTAATTATAGTTGCTTTTAATTATTAATTATAAAATTATCATTAATTGATAAATATCGTAATAATATTAACGAGAGTAACGGTAATTAGAATGGCAGTATTCAGAATTTTAAAAGATATATAAAAATATTATAGAAATTAAATTAAGACTAAATCTTCATTTTTAATAGAAATCAAATAAAACCTAAAAAAACCTATTAATTTTTTTAACTGAATAAGATAAGTTTATCAGCACTTAGAATAAATAAGATTTTTCTTAAAATAAAACACGTTAATTCATTGACAAAATTTTAGTTGCTGCTGGTTTTGTGAGTTGTGAAAAAAAATTGGATATATAAGAGTACATGACACCGGTCAATGGCATAACATCCGTTTTTTGGTACTAACTTCTCGCCCATGTCTTTTTGTTCCCCTCTTTCATTTCTTATACGAGGAAGAGCCCATTGAAAAAAATATAATAATTTTTTTCTCACTATTGTGTGATGGCTATCTGAAGAAGCTGGTTTCTCTTTTCCAGCTGAAATAGATTTATAATAGCCAAATAACGGTTTGTTGAGCTTTTTCAAATATATATATATATATATATATATATATATATATATATTGTCATCCACAGTCAGACTGTTTCGTTATATTACAACTCTTCAGGGCACCTCTGGTGGTGTAACGGTTGGCAAGCTAGACTAGCAAACCTACACGAGTGAGTTCGAGTCTCATTGGGCGCCCCATTCATTCGGCCTTGTGCCACATCGAAGCAAAGACCTTTGTAAATTACTATTACAACTCTTCAGTGTGGCTAGACTCGTAGAACGCTTGAAGCAGGGATCGAAATACGCCCAACCTTACGTTAGACTTAGTATCAGACCGCTCGACCAACAAGCGTACCAAGTTGGCAAAGGAATCATATATATATATATATATATAAGTAAAAATAAAGTAGGCGACCGTAGTCGAGGGCAACCAGTAGGCTCCCTTTTCAATAGCTACTACACCGAGGTGTAGGGGATGGCGCTACTTCTTTCTCTGGATTGCTCCACTTTGCCCTTGATACGTTCCTTATATTGCTGAGTGTTAAGCCAGGAAGTATCAAGTACCATCTTTAAAGTCTTTGGTATGACTCGACCTGGGAATGAACCCAGTTCTCCCGGACCATTAGCGAACAATCTACCCACCGGGCCAAGGCTACCTCCTAAATATGCAAAGAGTACCCATAGTAGAGCGTAGCACTCCTCGGTGTAAGTCCATTATTGCAAGCCCTATTGCATCCAATACAAAAGAATTAGTTGAATAGTCCTTATGCTCTCTCATATGACTTTCTAAATCTACATAAGTTTCACATACTTTGACACAGAACTGACATGAGTTACATATAGGCTGCTGGGGAAAGACTTTTACAAAATAAGTCTTCGGTAGTTTGCTGTCATGAGATCTCATATGACCCCCAAATCTGGCTTTGCAAAACTTTTGACTCTGACG
Organism: Sepioteuthis lessoniana; assembly: GCA_963585895.1. Lineage (NCBI taxonomy): Eukaryota > Metazoa > Mollusca > Cephalopoda > Myopsida > Loliginidae > Sepioteuthis > Sepioteuthis lessoniana. The sequence goes on from OY757911.1 coordinate 7,446,479, forward strand.
ATTCCATTTTTTATGACCTTCATCTTCCGGAAAAAGCATTTGGTTACGAGACAGTAATTCTAATGGACGCCAGAATGAATTATAAAAATTAACATTTGGTAAAATTATACATTTAATAAATCTAAGTTGTCAGTAAGGCTCACATTAATCCTAGCCACTCTTATCGCATAAATTATTCTGAGTTGACAGATATAAATATGTTCAGTCTGTTAGAAAACGATGGTAACAGTTTTGTCATTGTGTAAGATAAACAGAAATACCCATTCCGCCCCACCTCTCTCTCTCTCTTTCTCTCTCTCTCTCTCTCTCTCTTTCTCAATATTTTTGGTTGCTTCTGCGACCTTACGACCTGGTTCGAACTCATAAAGCATGAGCTCTCGAATTAAACTACTTAGCACATTCATCTGTTCGGCTTTCATGGACACGTAATGAAACAATGCACAACATGACAGCGCACCAACGACCACGATACTACCATCCACCCCAGATATTTACTGCTGCTTGAATTGCTCCAGTCAGGTAATATATGTGCTACAAACTAGCACGTACCAAGAAATATTGCCAAACTTTTGATTCTCCACAAGTTCATTTTTGTGACCTTCATCTTCTGGAAAAAGCATTTATATGAATTAATATTTGGTATAATTATACATTTGGAGGTGCCCGTGGTGTAATGGTTATCGTCGTAGGAATTGGACACGACGATACGAGTTCAAATCCTGAGACTGATTGCATTTCACATAACACTAATACCCTTGGGAAAGGTATGAATCCAATTATTCTCCCTCCAGCTATGGGTAAATAGGACAGACTAGGTTCTTCAGCCTTGGTGAGGCAACTAGTATAGGAGAAGGAAAACTCTGAATTCAAACCTGTTAAACTCCGTTTAAAAATTGACCTTGTGTTATATCCTGCCCAAGCGGAGGGGTTGGGTAAATATGATAATTATACATTTAATAAATCTATGTTGTCAGTAAGGCTCGCTCACATTAATCTTAATCACTCTTATCGCATAAATTTCTCTGAGTCTTTGGGATAAAAAGGAATCACCCAATCCCATCCAGACGGTCAGATCTAATTTTAGAAAAGAAAAAGAAAAGGATTTGTCAACGAGTTGATTTCGTTGCACCAGCAGATCACATAATGAGTGTCAAGCAAATCAAAATACTGCATAAATACCTGGACCTTGTCAGAAAGCTTTGAAGGTAAGAGAAAGTTAAAATGACAGTGACACAACTCATAATTGGAACTCTGTGAATAATCCCAAAGAAACTGCTGAGATTAGAGACCAGGAGAACTGAAACGCTTTAAATATGAACATTACTGACAACTGTAAGTATACTGGGAAGAGTTCAGAAAACTGAGGAGATTTGTTGTCACTCGGACTTCAGAGAAAATCACCAGTTAATAATGATGTGAAAAACTCGTTAATAATAATGATAATAGGGAACAGTGCAAGAAATTTATATTTGTCTATACGCATAAATGGTATATGCACAACCCAGAATCTGTTCTGGAAAGACGCACAAACTCCTGTGGGATTTTATGATACAAACGGATCACCTAATCTTGGCCAGACGACCAGACCTTATAATGATCAACAACAAAAAAAGAACTTGCCGAATAGCGGGCTTTGCTGTCCCGGCTGACCACAGAGTAAAATTAAAAGAATGCGAAAAGAAGGATAAGTACGTGGACCTTGCTATGGAATTGAAAAAATTATGGAACATGAAAGTGACGGTTATATCAATTGTAATTGGTGCTCATGATACAAAGGATTGATACAAGGACAGGAGGACTTGGAAATAAGTTGACGAGTGGAGGCCATACAAACGACAGCATTGTTGAGAGCGACCAGAATACTGAGAAGAGTCCTAGACACTTGAGGAGACTTGTTACTCAGACTCCAGTGAAAGACCATCGGCTAACTCTCATGTGAAAAAATCTCGAGGAATAATAATAATAATAATAATGCAAATTAGCACAGAAGGGGTATAAGGCGAGACACAACTGGGTCGGAAAGGTGATCCACTGGGAAATGTGCAAGAAATTTTAATTTGATCATACGAACAAATGGTATATGCACAACCCAGCCCCTATCCTAGAAAATGACACGCATAAACTCCTATGGGACTTTAACATACAAACGGATCACCTAATCTCGGCCAGACCTTATAATAATCAACAAAAAAAGAGAATTTGCAAAATTGTCGATTTTGCTGTCCCGGCGGACCACAAAATAAATATGAAGGAACGTGAAAAGAAGGATAAGTACCTCGACCTTGCTAGACGATTGAAAAAGCTGTGGAACATGAAAGTAACGATTGTGCCAATAGTGATTGGTGTGTTAGGCACAATAACTAAAGGATTATTAAAAGGCCTGGAGGACTTGGAAGTTGGCGGACTGGTAGAGACTATCCAAATGACAGCTTTGCTGAGAACGGCCAGAATCCTGAGACGAGTCCTAGAGACTTGAGGAGACTTGCTGTCACTCAGACTCCAGTGAAAAACCATCAGCTAACACTGATGTGAAAAACTCTAAAGGAGTAAGTAATAATAATAGGACTTAGCTGAGAAGGAAACTTCGAGAAAGGAACTGAAGCAAAAAATAATGGCATAAGGACGAATTATATTAAAGCGAAAATTGATAATACAGAACGGATTAGCAAGAAATGGAGATAAGACCGTTAATCTCATGATAAGCGAATGCAGCATAAAAGAAATACAAGACTAGGCATGACAAGGTTAGAAAAGAGATCCACTAGGAAATATATGAGCATGCTTCAAATGGCATATTCAGGGTGTCTCAAAATAGAAGCAAACCATTAAAATTATAATGATTTATTACTGAGACAAGAGCATTGGCGGTCATTCAGAAAACGCCCGGGAAAAGTGCATCCTTTGAGGAAGAGAAATCAAATTAATGATTTTTTTATTATTACATCAACTTCCAGGACATGCAATCATTTTTTTGAATTTCTTGTCTCGATAATAAATCATTAGCATAATAATGAGTGGTATCTATTTTGGGACTGTTCTGAACGATTTTGTCTCTGAATAAGTTGGTAACTGTAGTCGAGGGCGACCAGAAGGATGCCTTTTCAATAGCTACTACACCGAGGTGTAGGGAAAGGCGCTACTCCTTTCCCTGGATTGCTCCACTTTACCCTTAATACGTACCTTATGATGCTGAGTGTTAAGCAAGGTGTCAAGTACCATTTTTAAAGTCTTTGGTATGACTTGACCAGGGATTGAACCCCGATCTCCCGGACCATTGGCGAATACTCTACCCACAAGGCCAATGTGCTGAGTGACGCAAAATATTTTCCTCTCTTATCCAAGGCATTGTGTTCTATGAATAATAGGTGTTATAGTATACTATTCTCAAATCTGAAACAAATAAGAGACACCTATACACAAAACAGAATCCGTTCAAGAAAAGAAGGCCAGAAAAAAAAACAGACCTACGGTTAATTTTTACGAGGATCATTTAATAAATTTCAGACTTTTTCCGTATGGGCCCTTTTATTGATAGTACACGCATGAAACTTCGAAGTAATCTCCTTCGGCTGCAATTCACATGTTGTACCTTTCCAACAACTTCTGCAAGGCCCCATGGAAGTCCTCTTGTGTGATCGTGTCAATGACCTTCGTCACAGCCTCTTCCATCTCCTCAATAGTCTCAAAACGACAGCCTCTGAGCTTAGGGAATAAGTAAAATCAGAGGGAGCAAGGTCTGGACTATAGCGGGGCTGAGGAAGTGTCTTGATGCCCATCTCGGTCAAATAGTCTGTGACAAGGATGGAGTTGTGGACTGGTGCATTGTCCTCGTGGAAAGGTCACTGACCCGATTTGAAGAGTGCCGGCCTCTTCCCAAGGAATCTCTTCCTGAACTTCCTTAAAACCTCTTAAAAGTGGCATTAAAACTTGAATAATCTTCAACGGCCGGGAGCTTGTCTTTATCTTCTTCCATTATTTCTTCTTTTGTCATTATCCTTGTACAAGTCTTGATTTTCTGGCTGTATGTTGTCTTTTCATGCACTTTCAACTTTCTTTGCTCAGCTCGTTCCAGTTTCTGGGCACTTCTTTCCTTGTCACATAATTAAAAAATGTCTGTGTCAATTGGCATTTTGTAGGGATTAAAAGTGGCATTAAAACTTGGATACTCTTCAACAGCCGGGAACTTGTCTTCATCTTCTTCTATTGTATTATATTATATTATACAGACTGTCATCAAGACGGTAGCGGACGTATACAGTACTGCCATCGTCAAGGCCTTCTATGACCCGCTTAAATATATTGCTGAAAAAGATGCTGAACAGAGTCGGTGCCAGAACACAACCCTGTTTCATGCTGTTGATGATAGGGATGGATTCACGGACGTCGTTGTTCAACCTAATTTGGCCGCGATGGTCTTCGTGTAGTTGGATAACCATACAGAGGAACTTTGGGAGTAGCCAATGCGCTCTATGATCATCCACAGTCCCTTTCTGCTCACTGTTTCAAATCCTTGGGTCAGGTCCACACACGCTACATACAGTCCTTTCTTCTGCTCCCTGCATTTCTCTTGGGGCTGTCTGAGGACGAACACCATGTCTGTTGTACCCCTGTTGGCTCTGAAGCCACACTGAGTTTCTGGTAGAGGGTCTTCAGTGATAGTGGGTACCAATCTGTTTAGAAGCACACGAACTAGGATTTTTCCCGCGATGGAGCGCAGAGTGATCCCCCGATAGTTGGAGCAATCTGACTTTTCTCCCTTGATTTTGTACAATGTAACGATGGCTGCATCGTGGAGATGACTTGGAAGTTTGCCCTGTTCCTACCAACAGACAAGGAGTTCGTGGAGCTTACTTTGTAAGGCTGGTCCTCCATCTTTCCAGAGCTTTGGTGGAATGCCGTCGACTCCCGCTGCCTTGCCACTCCTCAATTGCTCTATGGATTTGGTAATTTTTTTCACTGAGGGTAGTTCATCTAATTCTTCTTTGAATGGTTGCTGGGGGATGCGGAGAACTGTTGGGTTCTGGACGACAAGGTCAGCGCTACAGAGGGATTGGAAGGGCTCAGACCAACGACTCAGAATGGAGGCCTGGTCTATAAAAAGCACTTTGCCGTCCGCACAGTGCAAAGGACTCTGGACCCAGTGAGTCGGGCTATACACTGCCTTAAGGACTTTGTAGAAACCTTTGTAGTCACCTAAGTCTGAGTATTGCTGATATATCTTTGCAAGATTGGTCCACCGCTTATTTTGGATCTCTCGAAGCTTGCGCTGGAGGATGCTGCGAATGAAACGGAACGCAACCCTCCTCACAAGACATGACAGCTGTGCCCGATTGGCTTAGTGGGATTATCTCTTCTTCAATTGCAGTCCCTGAATCTCTTGGTTGCTCTCGTCGAACCAGTCTTTATTTTTCTTGGTGGCAAACCCCAGAACCTCTTCAGATTTCTGCCGGATGGCACCCTTCAATTGATCCCAGAGTGTTTCAGAAGTATCTGGGCAGTCCCTCTTTTCAAGCTTGGACTGTAGGCCTGCTTAAAAGTCAGCTTTCACTTCAGCTGACTCAAGTTTGTTCAGATTGAACTTTTTCTTGTGGGAACCTTCCTTCCTTAGTTTAGGTTTGAACTGCAGCCTAAGTTTGCAGCGCACTAGGTGATGGTCGGTGTAGCATTCAGCGCTTGGCATCCCTTTGGTGTGAATGACGTCCTTGAGATCACGCTTGTTAAAAAAGACGTTGTCAGTGAGGTGCCAATGTTTGGGCCGAGGATGCATCCAGGTTGTTCTAAGTCTGTATTTTTTGCTGGAAGATGGAGTTGGTGATGACAAGTTGCTGCTCAGTGCAAAGCTCCAGCCGCAAGCGCCCGTTGTCATTGCAGTTACCAACGCCGTGTCGGAAAAATACCCCTTTCCAGGAATCTGCGTCTTGGCTCACTCTAGCATTAAAATCACCCAGGATTATCACCTTGTCGTCTACAGGGGTGCTTTGGAGACAACTGCAGAGCTGAGAGTAGAATTTGTCTTTTTCCGCAGGTTCAGCTTGAAGAGTTGGAACGTACACGCTGAAAAGTGTGGCATGCCGCTTATTTTTCAGAGGAAGGCGCATAGACATTATGCGATCAGAATGACCAGTTGGCAGATTTTCCAGCCTGGTGGCGATGGAGGTGCTGACCATGAAACCGATGCCTTAAAGGCTGTACTCTGTTGTAGGTTTCCCTGGCCAGAAGAGGGTGTATCCGGCGCCATGCTCTTGAAGGTTGCCTTCTCCTGGAAAGCGATAAAGGCAACAATATCGACATTTAACCTGGACAGTTCATGTGCAATCAGAGCTGAGCGACGTTCAGGTCAGTTGCTGTGAGTTGCGTCAAGCATGTTTCTGACGTTCCAGCATGCGGCTTTCAGTATTTTTGCTCTCTTTGGGGTGGGTGCGTACCTTCCTTGTTTTAATGTTTTGGGACCGCTTGAGAAGATGCCTGTTGACCGCGGAAATCCAACTGGAAGATAAGAGACGAGCTTTGGTTTGGCCACTATTTCTAGGACCCTCTCCGTATGGAGCAAGCAGTGCTGTCCCTAAAGAGGGTTGCATGGTCGTCCAGGGTGCTACCGGGTAATGTTGTCGTCTCAGGTCAACATCAGACGACCAATATGCTGAACTGCCTGCATGCAGGATTGGAACTGCGTCCTCTAGTAACATCTTTCACCTGCTGTTTCGCCCTTTTCCCATCGTCACAGGATTTGATGACGTCGCTGACGTGGACTTGTCCTTTGAGCCTACGCAATAAAGTTTTTAGGTGGAGTGCAGAGTGTGCAGTACTGGTCCCACCATTTACACCTCTAGTTCATCTGTCATGACCTAGCAAGCTGAGACGGCGATAGCGAGGTCCTTAGGTCGTAGGTTTTATGTCTGACTGTCTTTGTCCTAGATAGATTGCCTGCCAATGCTATGGAGCTCCATCAGCTCCTGGTAATTAAGGAGTCACTCCATTCTCTTCAAAACTCTGGAACACCCGAACCAGAGCCTTACCACTGGTTGCAGTTTAACGTCTTACGCAGGAATCAACGGAATTAGTTCCACTTTTCGGTAATCGGAGTCATAGATACAGAGTGTATGAACAAAATCGACAAAACTGCAAGACAAAGATACCTCAGGTGGTCTTGATACGCACTTGGATACCAACCCAAGTATTTCTACATCCCCGCATAATGTGCTATATGGTCTTAAAGCAAGAAAATTCCTCCGCTCTTTGACAGGTATTGTTTTTGGTCCTGCTGGGTGTCTAACCACCCTCCCCAACAGACAGCTTGGTGGGGGGTACTGGTTTAGTCGGCGATGTCCCATGAAACAAGCAGTACAGGATTACAAAGTACCCATAGCGCTATGAGCGACCTGACATACAATAATATATATATATATATATATATATATATATATATATATATATATATATATCATCATCATAAATTCATGTGTTTCGAAATCAGACAAGTACGACGTGTCATTCAGAAGCTCGATCCAAAAAAATTAACCTTTATAAACGGAATCTAACATAATATCATTTTATATTTTAAATATGATATACTTATTTTAAAAAGATTATACATTAAAATTACTTTGACTGTTAAAGGAATTAGAACAATTAATTTTTTCTTAACTGATTTAACCGTAATCACATTTCACATTTCAAACAGTGCAATCACGAAAGATGACATGAAAAAAAAAAAAGAATATACGCACATAACACTTATTGAACTAATTACGTATTCAATAATATATTTTGATATAACGAAACGTTCTACTTCCGCTTTGAATCCAAAATAAACAGTAAGAAAATACAAGCAATACTGACAGATCTTCCATGTAAATTTAAAATCAACTAATTAAATAAAAGACGAATAAAATTATATTTAATGAATTTATAATGTTAAGGATAATTATATAAATGAATTAAATTTGAGTGATATGTATTAGAAAAAAGAAAAAAAAACGACATAAATTTATATATTAAATATTAAATTATACATTAAAATTATATTTTTTGAATGTTAAAGTATATCAGAAACAACAAATCTATACTATATTCATAAAATGAGGCATTAGAATTAAAATCGAAATGATTATCATTTTTCTCTTAATATTTACTTTAAAATTAAAGAAAAATATATGATAACTATTTACGTTAAAACTGTTAGATTAAGAAATACGTTCGAAAAAATCCGTTTTACGGAGCTTCGAAAAAACACGTCATACCTCATATATATATATATATATATAGGTAGGTCTACGAAGAGATTTGTATTTTTTAGAATTTATCTATTTATTTTGTTTTACACACGTGTATGTTTCCAGCTTGTTGCTTTCGTCAGAGAACATATATGGCACAAGGCCTTGTTAATATGGTTCTCAATGAGACTTGAACTCATTCATGTTTGCAGTTTGCATGATTTTCTGTTGCTTGTGGGTTTATGTAGAGATCATCTTCTCTTTTTCTTAGAGTGCGTTTACTTTAGTCTGCTTTACCCCTTATTGATATTTGTCGACAAAAACATATCAAATATCAAAGAGGGGTAAAGCAGACTAAGGTAAACACACTCTAAGAAAAAAAGAAGCTGATCTCTACATAAACCCACAAGCAACAGAAAATCATTCAAACTGCAAACATGAATGAGTTCAAATCTCATTGAGTACCATATTAACAAGGCCTTGTGCCATATATGTTCTCTGACGAAAGCAATAAGCTGGAAACATACACGCGTGTAAGAATAAGATAAATAGTCAAATTCTAAAAAATACAAATATCTTTGTGGACCTACCTATTCTAAAATATAAAAATATAATGAGTGTGTGTGCGTGCGTGCGTGCGTGCGTGCGTGCGTGTGTGTGTGTGTGTGTGTGTGCCTCGGGTGGTGTAGTGGTTAGCAAGCTAGACAAGCAAACCAACACGAATGAGTTCGAGACTCTTTGGTGAACCCATTTATACGGCTGTCTACCACATCTAAGCAAGATGCTTTGTAAATTATTATATATATATCTGTTATATAGCAAAATTTAGATCTCTTCCGATTTACAGTTTCACTCAAAAAAACATACACGTGGCAGGAGAAGGGTAGCATTCGACCGGATGTTAACCAGACGGCTGCCGCCGAGACAATGAATAAAATGTGTCTTTGCGCAAGAGGCTCCGCGCAGAACTTCCGGGTGAGAATGCAAAAAAATAATTCACATTAACAAAATACTCTTTTACAGCCAATCATAAATCTTACCCCGTAAAAAATTCCCAGAACCGACTTGATCCAAAGGGTAGCTATTTAAGCAGCGAAAATCTTCAAAGGCGGAGACTAGCCTACCAAGGGACGAAGGGAAAAAACGCTCCTCCATAAGAACTCATCTTGAACTCTGACAGGTTTATGACATACCACCCGCTGTGAACAACTGCTGACTTAAGCACAACGCCGCCTTGTCCACGAATTCTACCACCTACCAAAATCATCTGATACCCTTACCACCCTTATACCACCATACCCACCAAGTGAGTTTCTTACTTTTAACATACCTGACCGTCCACGAACTCTGGCTTCACACACACATCACGATTTACTCCTTCACTTGATAGTCACATGCTACCAATTTGTACGGTTTGAGTCTTTGTTTTATCGCCTTGTATTTTTTTTCTTTTTTGTTTAATATATTTGTTTAAAAACTTTCAAACTGTGTTTGTCTTTTCCTAGCTACCATACGCTAAATATAACAAATCCAAATTATTTCCTTTGCTGAGAGAGGTGTTGCAAAAATACAGACCTACAAGAATATTTTTTTAAAGGAAAGGTCTGTGAGTTTGAGAAATTTCAATATCACTGTTTTTATTCGAATTGAGGAGACATTTTTTTTTATTTACATTTATATCAAAGAGAATAAAAAGAGTTTCGAAGGTGCTTCGGCCCAAAGAAAGCTCATTAGCATAAATGTGTTGAATACCATGAGAACTTATTTGAATAAAAGACAAATTAAGGTTTCCATTCATTGTTCATTTCTTGGTAATTTTTTTGGAAAATACATCATAGTCTCTAACTCTTATAGGATTAATATAAGATTTTATGAAAATTAAATTCACTTTAATACAAGATTTAAGAAGTGTGTGTGTGTGTGTGTGTGTGTGTGTGAACTGAATTTTGGTCTGAAATGTTCCCTGTATAATGCTTGATATATTCTACTGCATAATATTCGCCACTGAATTAAGAGTATGGACAATGGAATCATAAAAGTAAATTGATGAATAAATATTTTTTTATTAAGCTACTTGCCCAGTCGGTTGGGACTGTAGAATACACTGACTGCTTATCTGCAGAGGGGTAAGACCCCCCACCCGCCAACGAGTGTCCTAAATATGACACTAAACAATCTGATGGTGAGGTTCCAGTGATGCTGGGACTTTGGGGAATGCGAAACACCCCTTCATTGCCATTGCTCCCAGGTCCACTCTGGCTCGGCGTGGTAGCACATGATAGGGCCCTATCTATGGGTTAAATAGAACTAATGGCATATTTATGCTAAACTGAATTATTTGATTGAACTGAATAGCTTGAAATAGAAATGTTTTTTCGCAATTAAACCGTACTTACATTTAAATTGCGTGCTTATGCTAAACTGAATTATTTGAAATTGAACTGTTTTTGACATTGAAAATGTACTTACACTAAACTGTATTGTTATATATAACTACTTGAATAGTTTGAAATGAAAATGTTTTTGACAATTAAACTGTATACTCATGCTAAATTGAATTGTTTTAAATAGAACTGATTATTTACATAAAAATGGATTTGGCGTTAAATAACCTACAAAGGTTGATGTGCCATAAAACCCAACAAACCAAACTTCATTAAGCTGCGAATTTATTGAAAATTGGATGAATAAAATTCAAATTCAATTTTTCTCCTCCATCCTACATATATCCTATAGTTTTTTTATTTTTTTTATTAGATATCAACCTCGATTTAGCTCTGTTGAGCGAGGATCGAAACCGATTTTCTGGCCTGTCATTTGTTTCCCTTTTTAAGCTTTTATTCTCCTTATAAATAAATCCTTGGGTTTATCTGTGGAGATAGATAGATAGATAGATAGATAGATAGATAGATAGAATGGTCATTTAATAAAAAAAAAAGGGAATTAAAAAGAAAAAGATCCACAAATGCAAACTCTGCATCGTTTGGAATTGGTTCGTAGCAAAAATTATTTTAATCACGCTAAAAGATCTGTTTTGAGGCTACTCAAAATAGTGACCAATCAAACACAGTGCTCAAAGCTGAAATCCTTTTAAATCAATACAAATGAAAAGAAAGAAAGAAAGAAAGAAAGAAAGAAAGAAAAATCATAGGAATAAAAGAATTTGAAAAGTTAATAAACTGGATGGGAAAATAGCCGAAAAACAAGCGACAAAGAGAATTTAGCTGACTGAAGTATTGAAAGAAAGAAAGAAAGATTTAGGAAAATTAAGTAGTGTAGTCTACTTAATAACTACCTATCTTTCTGCTTCGAATGACGTAGAGGAACTATTCGTGTCAGTCCCAGAAGACTGTTAGCATGATCTTCTTTACTGACCAATGCGCCCAGATTTTTTTCTTTTCCGAGAAGTCAATGTATTTCTTCTTCAAAAACTGTCTTTTCGACACAGATTCTTAATGGAAAAGCCATGTTTAGCCAATTTATAAATACTTTTTGCCTAAAACATGCTTCTTCGTAAACACAGTGCATCCTTGTGTAAATTTCATATGATTTGCACTTCTCAACGAAAAAAAAAAGTTGCTGACCGATCTCTGTTCAAGTTTTTGTTGACAGAGGGAGGCGGCGTGTAATACTTGAAGACGGGTTCCTGGTTACGGAGCGTTTTATGACCTAGCTGCTGAAATAGTCATGCGACCTGCAACGCTTCACTTTGACCCTCACTGAACGAAACGAACGGTCGAAGAGACCCGGTCTGATCAATCGGCTGGTCATGTCAAGCATTGGCACTAATATGCTTGACCCGACCGTATTCTTCAAATTACTCTCATGTCAAACGAGTAATCAACCCTATTTTATCCTAAAGGTAATTGAAGACGAAGGCTGAGGGTCAAGTGCACTGAGATAGTAAGTTTTGAAACCATTTAATCTGTACAAATTATTGATATTAAATAGAATTATTAGTGTTAGAAATATTTGAAACCATTTAACTCTTTACAAACAAATTATTAATATTATTTAGAATTAATAGTGTTAGAAATTGTGTGCGAGCAAGTGAAAAATATTAAAAAGAATTATTTGTATTGAATAGCAATACTTGGAACCATTTAACTGTAAACAGACAAATGATTAAAATCTAATAAAATAATAATATTAACAATTATTGAAACACATTACTCAGAGCAAACATGTAAGCTACAACTTGTATAAAAACAAATCTACCTAAAAACTATTCACTTATAAATTACATATATATATATATATATATATATATATATATATATATACGAAGATCATTAAATAAGTGTCTAGACTTTTTTCGTATGGGCCTTTTTATTGATAGTACACACAGGAAACTCTAGTCCCTTTCGAAGTTATCTCCTCCTGCTGCAATGCACTTGTTGTACCGTTCCAACAACTCCTGCAAGGCCCCATGGAAGTCCTCTTGTGTGAGAGTGTCAATGACCTTCGTCACAGCTTCTTTCATCTCCTCAGTTGTCTCATAACGACAGCCTCTGAGCTTAGGGAATAAGCAAAAGTCACAGGGAGCAAGATCTGGACTATAAGGGGGCTGAGGAAGTGTCTTGATGCCCATCTTGGTCAAATACTCTGTGACAAGGATGGAGTTATGGACTGGTGTATTGTCCTGGTGGAAAGGCCACTGACCCGATTTGAAGAGTGCTGGCCTCTTCCCAAGGAATCTCTTCCTGAACTCCCTTAAAAACTCAACACAATAACCCTAAACCTTTGGCCAATCAACTGTGGTGTATTGACTTCCTTACTCCTCCCACACCTCTCATCATCACTCACAGACTCCCTACCTTCAATGAATCTCTTATGCCATTCAAAAACTGATGCTCGATTCATGCAAGATTGTCCAAAAGCATTCTGAAGCATTCCATTCGATTCTGTGGCATTTTTCCAAGTTTAAAGTAGAATTTTATTGCATATCGTTCTTCCTCACGTACAGATTGCATTTTTGAAATTCCCCAGCTATGACAATCAGGCTTAAGTAGGGTGTCTTCCAATTGCTGCTGTAGCTGTTCATTTGAACCTGAAATCATAAAAAATTGGTAAGTCTTCTCATAAGTTGTATAGCAATAACATAGTGAATTTTCAAAAGTCAACGACAATTTTAAATGCCAGTACAAAAAAAGTCTGGAAACCTATTGAAGGCACCACGTATATATATATATATATATCCTGACCGCCGTGTGGCCGATGTTGGCTCTTCCAAAAATTGCGAAGCAATACACACACACATACACACACACATATATATATATATATATATATATATATATGTGTGTGTGTGTGTTATAACAGTATATTATTGTCACTATCTCACATGATGAGTTTGTGGCAGATCAATTGCAGTATAATTTGGGGAGTGGTCCAAATCTGTGATAGAGCTATTATATAATAAATAAATATAAATTAGTTTTTATATATATTTAATAGGAAAGATGCTCATCTGCGACCATCGGTTTCATGCTGTCTTATTACGACAATCATTAAACAGAGAATATATATATATATATATTATATATATATATATATATATATATATATATATAGCATGGAAGCTTGTCAACGATCGCAGGTTTCATGACGTCTTATAAACGACAACCATCAGGCAGATTGTAGTTTATAAGACGTCATGAAACCTATGGTCGTAGACAGCTTCCATTCTTTTAGATATATATATAAAAACTAATATTCTTATTATATAATAGCTCTATCACAGATATTGAGCACTCTCCAAATTATATCGTATTTGATCTGCTACAAACCCACGAAGTGAGATAGTGACAACCAACGCTGTTATAATATATATATATATATATATATATAGTTTTTGGCATTAGATTAACCACAAGGTTAATAAACTAACCTAACCTAAAATAATGGTCATATAATTTAATTTGTTTGTCATACCGACATTTACGTGTATTTTATCGATGTCGAAGTAATCAAATTGTCTAAATTTCATCTTTCTAGCGCCAATGATACTACTCTGCAAATATCGAAGTGTGGATCAGGCTGTTAACAAAAACAAAACAAAAAACAGTTAACAATCAGACATACAGACAGACACATGCCTAGTGGCCTAGAAACGAACCAAATAGTTATTCTCCCAGGAAAACGCTGATGATAACAACAACAACATAAAATTAAAAAAACTACAACACGCACTCAATTTTACAAGTATTTTACAAGTATTTCTAAGCAGAACAAGACAAATAGCTTGAAATGATTATTTCCGAATTAAAATAACTCATACGACGTGTCTTCAAAAATTTGGCGAATTATTTTTTTTTTAAATCACTACCGGCGAATTTATGAATATTTTGAGGTTACCCAAGCCATTATCAATTAACTAGGTCAATCTACGTTCTGAAGAACAGTCAACAAAAATTATTCCATTCTTCGAGAACTAGAAAAAAATTACAAAGCATCTAGCTACATTCTTGTTGGTGATGAGACTTAAATGGAATGACAATTTCCTTTCATTTCGGATAAACATGTTAGAATATCAATACTATGACTCGACCATATATCGAATAGGGTAATACAAAAGCTCCCAGCACCGGCTTGGCACGATATTAGGGAAATCTTAAAAGCGTTTTCATTGTTTGTGCTTGAATTTGATTTTTATGATCTTTAACGGAAAAAGAATTATGCAGTTTTACTCTACAGAAAATCATCGATTAATATTAAATTCAAAGTTAGATTAACTATTTAGTAAAATAAGAATGTGCTTAAGACATCAAAAAGAAATATATACAATAGTTTTGTATGTACGGGTGTGTGTGTGTGTGCGCACGCACTTCACACTTGTGTGTATGCGTGTGTGTGTGTGCGTATAAGTCTATGTGTGTGTGTCTGTGCATATGGGTGCATATGTGTGTAAGTATATATGAATGTCCATCTGTGTGTACGCGCGTATGTGTATCTTAGTATGCATATATGTATACGCGTGCTCGTGTACGCTCGTTTACACGTGTGTGTGTGTGTGTGTGTGTGCATCTGTGTAAATATGTGTGTGTGCATTTGCGTGTGTGTCTGTACATGTACGAATGTGCGTGTGTACGTATGTAACTATATATATGTGTGTGTGCAACCGTGTATGCGTTTGTTTGTGCATCTATGGATGCACGTATGTACGTATATATGTGCGTCCCTCGTGCACGCACGTTAGATTGTGTGTATGTGTATATGTGTGTGTGTGTGTCTGCATTCCCGTGTGTGTCTGTGCATGTATGAATGCCCAGTGCAAACGTATGTATGTATGTATATATGTGGGTGCTCAAGTGTATCAACGTATTCATATATGTATGTGCATGCTCGTGCACGCCCGTTTGTGTGTGTGTGTGTGTGTGTGTGTGTGTGTGTGTGTGTGTGTGTGTGTGTGTGTGTGTGTGTGTGTGCATTTTTTGTGTGTGTGCAGTCGAGCTGTGTGTGCATATGTGATTGTGCGTACGAATCTAAGTATATATGTGTGTTTCATCTGTGTGTGCGTGGCGTATGTGTATCTATGTATGCATATAAGTATGTATGTACGTGTTAGTGCACCCCTGTTTGTGTGTGTGTGGTGTCTGTATTTGTGTGTGTGTGTGTGTGTGTGTGTGGTTCGTAAAATATTTGGCTTTATAGTTATTTATATCATATGTATAATATAACCGAAAATGTTAAAGTAAAACTACCATTATATGATTAGTGAAAAATAACTATTTAATTTTGTATAATCTTAAACCGAGAAACCGGTCCCCTTTTTAGTTAAAAAAGGAGAAAAGCAATCCAATGTAAAACGCATCTATTTTTATACAACATAAAGAGGTTTTTTGAACGCCTAAAATTGCTTCGATTCCTTCTTTCATCTTTGAGATTCTTGGCAGTAGCAATCCAATGTATCAATTTTAATGTCGATTGCCTGAAGATGAAACTCTCCTGAAATTCCTCATTAATTAAATGTATGTGTACGATAAAAGAGAGATACTTTCCAATGACGTTTTCATCTCGTCGTGTCCAAATGAATGAATGATTTTGAATAGAACTATTAAATAATTATAAGTGTTAGATAGCAATACTTGTAACCATTTTACTATATGCAAATAGAACAATTAGTGTTGGATAGCAATACTTGGAAACTTTTTACTATATGCAAATAGAACTATTAGTGTTGGATAACAATACTTGAAACCTTTTTACTATATGCAAATAGAAACTACTAATGTTAGATAGCAATACTTGAAACCTTTTTACTATATGCAAATAGAACTATTAGTGTTGGATAACAATACTTGAAACCTTTTTACTATATGCAAATAGAACTACTAATGTTAGATAGCAATACTTGAAACCTTTTTACTATATGCAAATAGAACTATTAGTGTTGGATAACAATACTTGAATACCTTTTTACTATATGCAAATAGAACTATTAATATCGGATAGCAATACTTGAAACCTTTTTACTATATGCAAATAGAACTATTAGTGTTGGATAACAATACTTGAAAACGTTTTACTATATGCAAATAGAAGTATTAGTGTTGGATAGCAATACTTGAAACCTTTTTGCTATATCCAAATGGAACTGACCCTGTCTTCTAGGGC